>CM048046.1:11555000-12755000 GCA_026259375.1 Verasper variegatus | reverse complement strand
TTAAAAAAATCGAAAATATCCTCAAGGCCTCCTGGTGTATCAAAGAGTGCAGCCAGATGTGTGTTTACCAGCATCAACAATACACATAGAGTCGTACACACACGAAAAGCTACCTTCCACAACCATTGAAGATCTCTCTGCTGTACCGTGGATAGATATTATTTATGTTGATTTAAGCGCAAGTGAATATTGAATATGTTGAATTTTCATGGATAGTATATTGCAAGAGGGAAGATGCTCTTCCATGTCTGTGTATGTGTGTGTGTATGGATACGTGTTTGCTATCAAGAGTTTGTTCCGAGATAAATGTTTTATTTGGTTTCTGAGAAACAGTGTTTTTCTGTTTACTGAGAAACAACAAGCCTGACCTGAATGAGACAAATAGCGAGAGAGAGGTGAACATGAAGCGAGCACATAATGATAGACAACATGGAATAACATAAATAATATGGTTTTATGTGTGTGTTTTTGTCGTTTTTGTTCTGTCTTGCTGACTTTTTCCAATTTAAGTGCTGATCTTGTCAAGACCAGTAGTCCTCGTGGGGACCAAAGCCAGGTACTATGAGACACAACTTTATTTCTGAGGACCTGGTTATGGTTAGGAGTACGATGGGAGTTGTGGTTAGGTTAAGATCAGCCATGTATTGATCCTGGCTAAGGTTAGCAATACATTTTTGCTTGGTTTGATCACAATGAATTGAAATCAATGCAATGTCCTAATAAGCATAGCTTTGGCAAAAAATCCTGGGGATGTAACTTCCTCACCCTTGTTTGATGTGTGTGTGTGTGTGTGTGTAAAAAGACAAGGGTTTTTTCTCTTTTCAGGAAGAACAGGATGGAAACACTCCCTCACACATACACACACACACACACTGTCAGGACCACAAAAAGTGATTCACAAATAAATTGCAGTATCCTAATGCAAAACTCAATACATCCATTCTGGGGCGAAAACACACCTTGTATTTCATCATTCAAAATATAGATGATCCCTTCAGTCAAAACTATTTTGTTTTGTAAACCAAGGACTCGGGTTAATGCGATCATTTATAAGAGTGAACAGTAAACACCAAACAAAACCAGACGTATTAAGATGCATTATGTTGTGAGAGTGTAGGAGTCTGCCTCCTTTTTTCTCCATTTCTGATGAATATTTCCAATAGAATTCGGTTTGGCACTGCCCTTCACGGCAAATAGTTGGAGAAGTGTTGCTGTTCGCCGGCCCCCGAGACACACCCAATGTCACGACAGTTAATGTTCACATCACCACGAAAGCAATTTGCCTGGGTCGCTCAATGCATTACAGACTCCTCAGTCTTGGCAAACATGTAGGAGTGGGTGAAGTTCAGCTGACACCATTCACACCTCGGCTGCTTCCACAGGCACCTCTCCCTCACACCTCATCTCTAAAACGTTGGCAGTGATGAATGTCCTTGATAGAAGTTTGTGCTGCCTGACGATGTGAGTACTGAAACACAAGCCGATGCTCTCAGTCAGAGCATCACTGTCTCCCCCTTCTCTCTCTCTCTCTCTCTTTCTTGCTGTATCCCCTTCTTTCTCTTTTTCCTTTCTCTTCCTCCCATCTACACACCGCTGCCTTGGGGGTGGGGGGGTGGGGTGGGGGGGGGGGGTGGGAGGTACAGATGCTCCTCTGAATAAGAACTCGATATTGTCAGTGAGCTTGATGAAAGACGGGAGAAGAAAGACGGGGAGGGATGAAGAAAAGGGTGAGCAGAAAAGAAGAAAAGGGGTAAAAATAAATTGTGAATAATGCATATTGCCGGCCTCCTAATGCTTTGCTGTTTAATACCGGCCTAAATCCCTCAACTTCTCGTAAAAACTTCAACAATTTCGCAGTCGAGTAATCTTCCGATTTAATAACCTTAAGCTTCCCTAGCTCCATAAATCTGACGTTCTTACGCCTTCCCTCCCCGGCCCCCCCCCCCCCCCCCCCCCCCCCCCCCCCCCCGGCCTCCCCTCCCCATTCTCCCCCCTTCCCTCCTTCATTCCAAGCCTCTGTGCATTTTATCTCCATAATAGCACAAAGCGGCGCGAGCTGCCTCGGTGGGGGAGATAAGGGAAATTCCTGCCCGTATTTTAATAGCTTCGCTCAGCTATCTCTTCCTACCAACTCCTCAGGAGCTGCCAGCCATTGCACTCACCTTGGATGCAGCACCCAGAGGAGAATCCTACAGAAAGGCATGACTGCTGATCGCCTGGTGTGTGTGTGTGTGTGTGTGTGTGTGTGTGTGTGTGTGTGTGTGTGTGTGTGTGTGTGTGTGTGTGTGTGTGTGTGCGTTTGTGCATGTGTGCATCTGACAGTGTCGGTGATTGGGAATGCATGCCTGTAACTATGTTTGTGTGTGTGTGTGTGTGTGTGTACAGTATATGTCTGCCATTTAGTGTGTGAGCTGAAACTGTCACTATCTCTTTCTGGATATTTTTTTCCTTTTGAATAAAAACTTCCAAACCATCTGTAGAAAACCCCAGATTATATCCATTATCAGTATTTATGTCACTCCTCCTACAGTTTCTATGCACTGCATGGTTTAGTAGACGCCTTCCAAAGTGCACATTTTCAAAATTTCTGCCACCATGTGTGTCCATGAAAAAACAGAGCGTTGGGAAACGACGATGTCACAGTTTACTTCGTGAAAGCCCACTGTTGCTTTGTGTAATAAACTTGTGCCAGACTCAAGAACGACAATGGCGACTGAAACCGGTTTCTCTACGTTTGGTTAGCACTACTCGGTTTAATTCCAAGTTTGCAGCTAATTTGGCATCACTGCATCACATTACCAGCATTCACTGGCGTCTGCCTCACCCAGTATTACTTGGACCTGAGCTGAGCATGCTAACAATGTTCTTCTCTGGTTTTTTGACAGATCATTGATGCAGACTTTATCACCACCTACTGGCCCGGCATGCGTTCGTAGGCGTTTCTGTGTTCTCATTTGGACAGAGATATTTTGTGAAAAGGGGAGGGGAAGATATCCTTTAAAAAATATATCTGTAGTAGTTTAGACATGATCTGAATTGAGGTGTCGCTGTCATCTCACCTATACATTTTTAAAGCAGCCTCGCCCTCACCCACAAAACCTCAATCCACTAAGGATGGAAAAGCAAAATGGTTCCACATATCGGTTAAATATGGTTAATGGTTAAATATCAAATGGTTTGTGAACGTTCATTCAGGTCAAGCATGTTTACAGGGTTGCAACTGATCAGAGCAACACTTTCTGAAGTTTCTGAAAGCCCCCTGTAGGAGTACATAGTGGAGCCTGTTGCACTCACACGCTAAATGTTTTCATTCTGTCAGATCATTAAAGATAGGGTCGTTATTTTAGAAGCTACTAATGCAGTTAAGAGAAAACGATCCCTCAGTGGCTTCACAACTACACTGCTCCCTGTCTTCAGTGCAGCTCCAAGACGAGCTGGAAGCACCCGGGAGTGATCAAATTTAAGAGTGAAGGACAAAGACATCAGCGTTCCTTCTAGTTTTTTTGGTCTTGTGGGCCAAACCAGGACGGAGGTAAACAGTATTTTGTCCCAGCAGAATGAGCCGGTAATGGCCTTGTTACCTTCAGGGACCACTTACTGTTAAATCCAGCACCTGTCTTTTATCTGGAGCCCGGGAACTTAATTCAATTTCATCTCCATCGCTAAGAAATTAATGAAATCATCAGAGAGAAATTGTGTTTTATACTTTTTGGCCTTGCTGATGTTATTTTCCACAGTGGTTTACTGTAGCCTGGGCAAATAAATGACCTGTTCAAGGAGACTCTTTGTCCCACATCTGGACAAACAGCTGACACTGGGCAGATTGAACTTCAGGAATTAAACTGCAACCTATTGATTTATTGGATTTCTCTTCCACAATATCAACGACAGATTTCTGGTCTGAATCATAGACTGTTTATAAAGATGGATGACGTGTCTCCACTTTGTCCTGTCCAAAAATTGAGCTACAATATCCACCATATGGTTACGAACATCAACCAATCCCAAGTCAGTCTAAGCTGTCAATCATGATGTTTCATAATGTTTATAGCAACAAAATTGTTGTAAGAACTACCTTAAATGACAGAAACCTTCTGTGTTTAGGACCATGTCCCAACCACATGGGTTTATGACCATTACTGCATCCATCCACCAGGGAGCAATCTAGATCCTTTGGCCTCACTTTTGGCTAGTTGTTAGAAACCGTCTTTGAGAAAACATTTATTTAACATGCACTTTGACTTTTACTGTGCTCCAGGTTCCATCCACTTACATTGAAGAGGCAGGGTTTATGACCTGTACTACAGATCAAGATGATTTGGCATCATGTCATCCATCTTTAGGTCCATGGTGTGAATGTACAAATGGTTTGGAACTCCCAGTCAAATGTATCATATCAGTTGATGAAATACAAAATACCAAGTACAATACAAAATAAGAGACTGAATGACAGAGCTGAGTGTTTGACATTCTTATAGCTCCATGTACTGCAGGTGATATGGATTCTATTTACCTATAGTAACACTTCAAAGGGAAAAGATTTAAAATTTGTATTTCTCTGTCAGAAAATCCTATTGCATTGTTTCGACGTGTGCCTGCCAGAAATGAGCTCGGCGCACAAAAGCCCACATGTTCTAATGACTTTTAATCCATCTGAGTCAATAGCCACCGAGGTGTTTAGGATATATTAGCATCTTCTGTCGGAGAAAAAATGCCTGACTCCAGTATTCCTGACAACAACTGCTGGATGGTTTGGAAGCAAGTAAAAAAAAAAAAAGAGGAGAGGAACAGGCTCAATTCCATCACACCAGGAAGTGTGGGCTGCTGCGTTTTGATAGGCTGGTTGCCAGTGAAACAGAGTGACAGAGTGTGGCGCTCACACACTGTGGTGACACTGTCGCCCAGCCAGAGATGCTGTGGGATCACTGACACAGTGTGTGTGTGTGTGTGTGTGTGTGTGTGTGTGCATACAAAAATGTCTGCATAAATTTGTGGGAATATATGTGAGTGTTTGTGTGTGTGTGTGCTCCTTTTTGGATGTCTCTAGGCACTTTTCATATTAGTGTACCTACAGTATGTGCGTGTGTTGGCCTTGTCCTTAATGCATTTTTCTGTGTGTAAACAAGTGATAGATTTGTCATTGATATTTTCATCCTTGTGAATCTGTGTGTTCTTATTCCAATATATCTCCACAGGAAACACACACACACACACACACACACAAATCTGATGTAGCTCAAACACAACTTCATACTTAAATGTGGCACTTTTAGCTGCTTGCCCAGAACTGGTAAGAATTGGAGGGAGATGCAGAAAAACACAGGAGCTGAAGCAACAAACGCAGATTTGGTGTCTGTGGGGGAGCCAGATTTTAAAGCAGGCCGGTAGTCGCCACTGCACACACACACACACACACACACACACACACACACACACACACACACACACACACACACACACACACCTGCCTTTTATGATGGGTTTACATTCCTGGTTTGAATGAAGAGATGAACTGGTTCTGACAAGCTGCTTTTTCCTGCATTGTGTAAAGACAACAACATAGAATGAAGATACGTGTGTGTGTGTTTGTGTGTGTATGTTTACACATTATGGGATCTTGTCTTCCTTATGGGAACAGAAAGAATGTCCCCCTAATATAAATCATTAAATGTTAAGGTGAAGACATGTTATGTGTTTGGCTAGGGTTAAGGTTAGGCAGGTACTATGGTCAAGGTTAGAGTAAGTCCCTGGGAAATCAACGTAAGTCAATGTAATGTCCTCTGTCAACTGTGTGTGTGTGTGTGTGTGTGTGTTATTGGGAGTGAGGGGGGTGTTGAGGACTGACTCGTGAAAGAGAAAGAAGTAGAAGAAAAAAGGGGGGAGCTGGGACAGATTAAATGCCGACATTCAGCAGTTCTCAGTGCCCAGAAATACACCATCTCTCTCTCTCTCTCTCTCTCTCTCTCTCTCTCTCTCTCTCTCTCTCTCTCTCTCTCTCTCTCCCCCCCCTGGTTTGGCAGTACGCTCTGGCAGTTTTGGGGTAGAGAGGATTTGCCTGTAAGTCACTTAGCTTTTATGTAATAGCCGATTGCAGCGTTCCAGGGAGGCATCTGTGGAGATGCGACTGAATCGAGAAGAGTTTCAGGCGGGCCGCTCCGCCGGCTGCAGCTGCCGGGGCTTGTGTCAGGAAGAAGGTCCCAGAGAGCGGAGAGAAAGAAGGGTAGAGAGAGCAAAAGACTGTGAAAAGCCAAACAAATTCTGAGAGGAGGACTGGCTGAAAGATCATCCTGTGGCTGCAGGCCAAGTCTGTACCCTTAAAACTTCTAATCATTTGTGCCTCCTGTCCAGTCTGCAGAGCCGCTCCAAGCTGAGGTGGTGGACACTCATCTCATTATTTGTGAAAGCTACTGTAGATGAGATGTAATGATTTAAACCCAACGACCCACTGAAGACTGGGTGGACTACAGATACAGTTAGAAGAGCAAAATTATATTTTCATGTTGAAACAAATGTGCATGTGAATACACAAACTCACTTGGGCGTATTGTATTGACTCAGAGTTGAAGTTTTAAGGTAATCAACATTATATTGCTTTCTACACAAAAACTTTAAGAAACAATCTTTGTTCAGTTTTAAGCAGCGGGCAGAAAATCGAACAACACAGAATTTACTCTGTTCGATGGAGTGCCATTCTAGTCTCCCTTATATTATAACCAAATAAAACCTTGTCAAACTTTTTTCTGATTATCTGTGGCAATATGATCATCTCTGAGTGGATGATTGTTCAGATAAAGACCACTGTGAGCTCACAGTAATTAATAATACAAAGGATGATTTGCTGCTGGTTAACTGTAGAGCTGCTTAATTTCTGCTAAAGCTAATCACACAACAGGAGTGTTAGCATGGCGCAGCCAAGTGTTTATTGACTGGGTACAGATATGTGATGTTGAGGTTTTGGCTTTTGCTCAAAAGAAGCTGTAATTTGACCAAAAAAAAAGTCCCCTTTCCGCTTTCATCCTGTTTGTCTTTGTGCATTTACTGGAAAGTCTCTCGGAGACATAACATGGGAGGAGACAGTTCCTCCCAAAGTGCTCATCAGCCTCAGCTCCGAGGCCAACCGTCACACACTGTGCCACTCAGCTTACTTTGTCAAAGAAAGTGTGCTTCATGTGTCTGCTGCTGTTGTTGTTGCAGTGCTGCTGTTTGATGGTCCAATTACAGAAAATGGCCGAGAGACAAGAGAGCTGTTCATCCAGTGTGTTTCCAGAGTAAATCCAGACGTTAAACAGCCTCAGATAATAATGCATGAATTCTGAGCTTTAACACTTCCTGCTGATATTTGTGTTCGTTCTGTCTGTTAAGTCCAGATCGGCTCAGAGCTCGAAGAGATCACAGAATATGAAGCATCATTTTCCATTCAGGAGGAAAGCTTCACTATAATCCATGTGCTGTCTCTGAGTCTGATGCATTTGACCAGTAGCGCCAAGGAAACTGGGGAATTTGAAGACATTTGTTTTGAAAAGGAAACGTTGGTCTTTTATTTTTCTTCTGACCCCCAAAGTGAACGTTATTCAAGCCGAACTCCAGAATCCCTCTGACTTCTCTAAACTCACTCTGAACCCAATCAGGGACTGTGACTCTGGGCCTGGCTAATTACTGGTTAATTACATTTTCAGACACAGGTCATACTCAGAGCCACAGCCAAATATTAACATTAGCTCGCATTTGCTGACAGGAAGTGAACCCAAACATGACTCGACTACTTTGTTAAACTTTATCAAAGCCTTTTGAGTTATAGGGTTTTATGATATATTTTTAAATCTGTGGTTTTCACATCCTAAAATATGATTAAATGTTCACCTCTATCACTGTATTAAAACCATATCCAGCCTCAACAAGAGAACAGGATTTATAATAATTTTTCATGCAACATGCAACATGATCCTGTATTGTGCAGCCCGGTGGTGCAGCGGTTAGAGCTGTTGCCTAACAGCAAGAAAGTTCTGGGTCTGAACCAGACCTTTCAGTTTGGGCTCTGCACGTTCTCCTTGTGTCTGTGTGGGTGTTCAATGACAGTCCAAACACATGCACTTCACACTGCACCAGGTGAACTGGAGACTCTGAGTTGCTTGTAGCTGTGAAAGGTTGTTTGCCTTAGTACGTTAGCCCTGTGATATGCTGGCGACCTGTAAAGGGTGTATCTATGATTGGATGATCCCGCCTTTTGCAATCAGACCCATTCAAAATCATTTGACATGTAAAGCTACTGACAAACTGAGTGCTTCCTAACTGCAAAAACATTTACGAGAGAGCATTTACTTTATAGCACTGACAGGAAGGGCTGTCTGAGTGTGTGTGTGTGTGTGTGTGTGTGTGTGCGTGTGTGCGTGTGTGTGTGTGTGGACACAATGCACTCCAGTAAGTATGACGCTGAATGTGAATTGTTTTCTATCGAGGGGTACAGTATGTTCAGACCATAGACTGTATATGGAGAGGAACGACGTGTCTCCACCACCTCTCATTGAGCTTACATATCCTGGATATGGGAACTGACATCTTTTTTTTTAAAAATAATTTAAAATAATTTGGAGCCAGCGTCCTTGCAGTAGTGTGCAGGGTGTGGAGCTGCAGTGTCAAGGTCCTCCCCATGCACACACTTGACCAATCAGAGTCAGTCTCAGCTGTCAATCATTGGGTTTCATCCCGTTTGTAAAGCATCAAATAACTAATTCAAACCAAACTTATCAGAAAAATGAACAAATATCAGTGTGACAAGAACTTCATAAAATGACAAACCATGTTTGAGAAAAATGTATTCAACATGTATGTTTTTATAGTTTGTTGTGTGTCAGATCCACTTATATGGGGAGGCAGGGTCATATTGCAGCAAGCCACCAGGGGGCGATCAAGATGATTTGGCTTCACTTTTGGAGCACTGTCATGACACAGTCTATGGTTCAGAGTCAGTAGACGTTGATTTGCTCAGTACAAAATTAGGCCTAGGAAGCATTTTTGGGTAAATTGTTCAGCAACCATTTATTGTCAATGTATGTGCAGCTCAAACTGTCTTTTAATTAATACAATTTCAATAATTTTGAAAAGAAAGTAACTCACTGTGTATCATAGCTACAATGGTGCTCACCATCCAAAGGAAGTGGCACTCCGCTGGTTCTGTCAGGGACGATGGTGGTTCAGTATGAAGAGGCTGTGTTAAAGATTTGTTTGTAAAAACCTGCATACAGTAAATAGGAAGACAAGTTTGTGTATGAAAAGAACTGTCACAGCAGCTTGGTTGTGCTTTACAGGAGCAGCATATTGATTGATTCATTTAAAACTGGTGTAATCACAGGGTGGAAAAAGGCACATGAGATATGAATTCACCTGCGGCTTTGTGTAACGTTGGTATTGGAGAATATGCCCTTTTGGGCTTTTTTTGGAACAAACTATCACGAAGGACACAGTCCAACAGTCGTGACAGTCACGTTAGCATGGCCTGAGGCCTGTCAGTGTAAAGAAGATGAATGGCCCGAGGAGAAGCGGGAAAAGAATACATATGAAAGCTTATTGTGCACATATGGTCCATTAAGCACTTTCCTGCTTGTTTTTATGGTTGGTTTAATCTTTTTTAATCTGTCAGAAAATCAATTTGTTCACGTCGCTGCCAGGTTGCTGAGCAGAGCACTCCATCACGCATCCATAGACCTTGCCTGCCTGAGCAAGGCATTGTGCTGGATGCTAGTCATCAGAAACTGCAATACAGAGATAAATGAATGCATTGATGGATAGATAGGGCGGAGGAAAAGATAGAAGGGGACCGGAGAAAGAACGAGCAAGTTTATGTGAAAGTGAGTGGGAAGATATATGGACAGACAAAGAAGGAGACAGACAGATTGCCCTATTTACAGTATCTGGAGAACCATGAGAATCCAATAAAAAGTAAGTAAAAGTAATAATATGACAATGTGAGAAAAAAGTTTGGAGAGTTTAGTGTTTTATAGAAAGTTGATTTATAAACAACGGAACGAGACAGTAAGACACAGGTTGGACCAGTGAAGGAGCAACAACAGAAAGGGGAAAAAATAGCATAATAAAGTAAATAAATTATACATAAAAATAGATGATAAAAATTACAAAACAGAAGAAGGTATGTCAATATTACTGATTATGAATAAATGACATTATGTCAGTTTGACATAACAAAAGTTAAGGACATACTTTTGTTATGTCAGACTAGATAGTTTTTTTTTATTTTCATCTCTGTGTTTGAGACATATTGCTGTCCACGACCTGCAGTACACTATACAATACAGTGTTATCTAGACTGTGGTGGCCCATCATATTCTAATTTGTCCTGCAACAGTTTCATAATGAACCGAAACATATCTTACACGCAACATAATTTGCAGCTCGCTTGCTGTCGTCCAAGTTGTTACCGTCCACGCAGACAGTCACATTATACCTTCTGCAATGCAGTTCTCTCTCTCTCTCTCTCTCTCGCATGAACTTCTCTTTCACTCTTTAGTCTGGGTACCTGTCACTCAGAATCAGTTGCGTGTTAGAGTGGCATTCGAGGGCGTGCATGTGCACCCCCGCTCCCGCCAAAGATTGAATGAATACTGTGGGAAATGCTGCAATATAATGCATATGCCAGAATTGTTTCTCACTGAATAAGTTATAGGTTTAAACATGCAATAATGTAAATAAAGCGTTCTTTAGCCATATGCAGAATTGTACTGCTTATGACTAAAAGCTGTGAATATGTGAGACTTTAAGCTCGGTAAAATAGAGAGAAGAAGAAAAAGAAGGGAGATAGATTGAGCTTAGTTCCTAAAAGCCCCACAGTGAACCGGTGGTTATCCTTCATTCAGCAAAAACCAAATAAGTCTTGTAATTCCTCCAAAGGGCCAGGATGCTAAAAGAGCTAATTTGACAGAACAAGTATAAGAGAAAAAAAACATTTTCAGTAATAATCTGTGGATTTAGCAGGAGAAAGGAAGGATACCTGGGAATAAAGCAGGGGTTTGGCTGAATCCATTACACCAGTGCTGTGGGATTATTAACACAGCCAGGAGTCACTGGGGCTGATAAATACCCATATGAAGACATTGCTGGGGCAGTGAAATGTGTCATTTCCACTCGCAACAGCACGCAAAGGAAGAAAAACCATTAAAATTGCATGCAATTTATTTGTCAGCTTAGAAAGAAAGTCCATATCTCGTAAAAAAAAAAAAAATTTCAAAGCAGGAAGGCTATTTTCCCCTTGAGCTGCTCGGTAACAGGAATACGCCTTATTAGCCTCTGTGACACACAGAGCGTTATTTGGTTATGCAGTGAAGCCTAAAACAGAGTGTGCGTTTAAAAGCTGCCTCGTCCCTCCATCTCACTGAGTGATTACCTCTGTCAGGCCTTCAACAGACCACGCAAGACGCACACAAACAGCCACGTTCACACTCCTCATGCTCGTGCACATGCCCGCACAGGACATAAAACACCTGTCCCCTAAAACGCCCAAGAGCTCTCATCCTGCCTCTCTGCCACACCTCGATGTGCAGTAATTCTGGGAAAGGGGTCTCTTTAAGATTCACCGCCATAAAAGCTTGGTGTAGACTGAGCCGTTAAATGGCTGCTACGGCTGCTGGGATGCATCTGCAAGGGAACATTCCCAGACCATTAGACTAACACTCAGATCTGTAGACATTTTTTTTTTTTAAAAGGAGCCGGCGATGAAAATGTGTTTTATTCTTTTGTGATGCAAATATGGTAAATGAAAGGGCGTGGGTGAGAGACACTCAACAAAAAGCTATTTCTCGGGATGAATGGGGGGAAAAGCACGAAGCTGAAATAACTAACAGAGCATCATTAACCAGTTTTGTTCAAGAGCAGGAAGCGGGTAGGTTGCAGTCTCCTCTCCAGCAGCTCTCCTTCACACTCTCTCCTTGAACGTGGCAAAGCTCAGGAGGAGGAGGAGGAAATGCAAGCCAGCACTGGTGGACGCTGGCGTTCTGTTGAAGCCCGTCTTAATTAAAACATCTTGAAAGGACAACAAGAAAGCAGAGAACCCGAGGATACGCTAGCTTACTGTTCTCTCCCTGAGCCCTTCCCAAGGACTCTCACAAAATGTTTAATTTCGCTGCAGACAGTGACATTTATCAGTGGGCTTCCAGTGGGGATGCTCATAAACAGCCTGTTCCTGGACAGAGGCATCTGGGCCTGAGGGGGGAGGCAGACGGAAACGCAGACAAAGAAGAGAAATGGAGCATTGTGACTTTATGACTGGAAGAGATAGAGACTAAAAGAAGAACACAGTGTAGTTATACAGGATTTCCAATTTGGTGCTGATCATCTTCTCCGTGTCTGTCGTCAAAGGGTTTGCTGGGACTAAATGAGCAAGAGAGGCAGCCGTTCATAGAAATATTTCTCACAAGTAGAGCGACCTCCAGAGATTCATTAGTTGAGCTTCATCTCTGTGGTTTGAGAATAAAGAGCCATCGTTTTAGGCCAAGTATCTTAGTGCTGCAGCTCAGCAATTGACGTAAAGACATATTAGCCACTTTCAGAAGGTCTTTTTTACTGTGAGTTCCAATGATTGACACCTTGAAAATACAGTATATGGACATGTAAAACAACACTATGTAACTGTGTAGTCCCACTGTCTTGAACCCCGGGCTGTAAAAAAATATTTGGGTTTTGCTGTTAAACATGGCATCACTGCGGTTGATTGGCTATAATCGCTAAGGTTCAGAACGATACCTGAATTCCACCACTAAATCTTTGTCTTTTAAAGATCTTATATAAATATTTTCACTGCCCAACAACATCCAGTTGCAGCCAACACTGTTTCCATGTTGTCACTCCAACATGACTTAATCTACCATTATGATAATCAGGAACATGTTTATGAAACTTTGTCATATTACTCTGATAATCATTTAGCATCCTATGGCACTTCCATCTTTACACAGATTAAATGTACAGTTACACACGACATTTTCTCCAGTCATACATAACAAAGTCCATCCTCTGATTCAGATCTCAACTAGCACACTGACACACTGACACTCTGATCTGACAACAGTATAGTGGGATGTGACATTCAACCACAGGACTGTACATCGCCTGCTGGGAGGCAGAAGTTGTTTTCTTCCATCTAAGACAAATGAGGAGTCCACAGAGATTCTGTTAGCAAGTCTGAGCAGGTTCTTGTTTGGAGCTGCTTGAAAAGGACTCTTCCAGAGGTCGGCCTGTATCCTTGAACCGATTCTGAGTTAATTACCCAGTTTAGTTTTAAGTTTCACACACAGGCTGCTGGACCAAGTGATGTTAAGCACAGAATGATATAGATGTTGGTTCCTAAGGACCTAAATCTACAAAGAAAGCTAGAAAAATACTATAAGAGGGATTTGGGCTTTGAACTAAGAGATTGACTTGGTTTCTACATGGTGAATTGTCACTGGAGGCAGCGGACAACCAGGAAGAAGCTCAAATATAATGTCCTCTGGCCTGTTAATATCTACAGTCAGGACTATGTTTTACATTTTACTAATATTAATAGGGTCAATGTTTTTTTATTCTTAATTTGATATTTTGTATCTACTTTTGGAGTTAACTTGAAAAGTTCTGTTTCTCTCTCTTATTAAAAACATGACTGGTTTCCATTGAAGTGAACGCTGGTAGAAAAAAGGGGGAGGAACAGAAAGTTTTTTCTCTGGTGAGAGGGAAATGAAAGCAGAACTACCATTACCTGTCAGATGGAGGAGATTGTTCTTTTGAAACAGAGAAGGCTACTCAAAACGACCTGTGCTTATTTGCACCTTCATACTCCCTCTGTCGCTCTCTCTGCTCTCACTCTCTCTCCTCCTGTCTCCTTCCTCCAGGCGCACATTTCCTCCTCTCCATTCACATGTCAGTTCCTCCCTTCACAATCCTTCCCCCGCAGATTTATTCAGGAGTACGAAATGAAATCCTCTCACACTTTTGACTCGTATTAAACCCTTTCATTCAAAACGAGGCTTGTGAAAACGACTTTCACTGAGGAGGTGTCAGGAAACGGAGTCTGTTAACATGCAGCCTGTACAGTCGACTTAGCCCCTCGCTCTCTCACACACACATGTGATATGACCTGACCTGTCAGGCAGCAGGGTAAACAAAATGAAGAGAGCAGAGGAGGTTACAGGCAAGAGGCTGATATTAATCCTCACGGCCCCTTCAAGACGACACAAAGAGGCCGGCTATGAGGCTGGTTAAGCAAAGACCAACTAGCTGTTTTCAGACATGAAATATCAGGAAAACTGGGTCTCGACATTTTCCAGAGTTTTCCTTTTTCGCAGATGAAGAATGTTTGTCAGTGGGTCAGATGAGTTCATTACCACAGGAAAATCTCAGAACAGTCAGGCGAGGAGTTGTGCCTGGGTAGAGCATGTAGGAGGTAGGACATGGCGTATGAATACTGCTGCGGAAAGCTCCGTGTTTTTGTTTACGACACTTTGACACGTCTGCCCTTGTCTCCAAAACCTCCTGAATCTCGTTGTATTTCCAAGTTGACGTCTTTGTCAGCGTCTTCTGCATGTAGACCCCTCTCGTTCATCCTGAGATATTTGTATTGTTTTAGTTTTTTTTCACTATTGCATTCGTTATGTCGTCGACATGCTCAGACAAACATTCTCACATCAGCTCACTTAGACTTTTTCTGGAAAATCTTACCAGGGGGCTGGAAAAAAAAGTTCTGGAAAATTACCAGAGAAAGTGACTTTGTGGTCTTGAGCTGTGTTTCTAAACGCGACTATTTTTAAACACTGATTGGTTTCTTGACATTGCATCACTCAAAGTTTTTGAGTTCAAATATTTAAACTTGAGAGAGTGACACAAATTACGATCTATTCACGTCTTTGCATTGACTTTGTATGTAGTCTCATCGTGCCAAATATTTGCTGTGAACGCACCACCAAAGTAAGGCCCCTCCGGAAAACGTCAGGAAAATATGTCTTTCATTATTTCAGTGCATGTCTGAAAGCAGCGTCTGATGTTCCTCTGTTAAAGGTCACATGCACCCTCTCCTCCGAGCGTCACAGAAAACTTTCAGCGAGTTTTAAGTTTTGGATGTTGAGGCATTGAAATGAAATGGCTGCAATTTTTTCTCCTGCTGGTGAATTAGCATCAGGCTGAGTGTCCTTCAGAGTCGTCAAAGAGCAGCTTTCTGCTTCAGAGCCAAATCACGATTAAAGATACAGTCATCAGTCGAGCAGCATGAGACCAACAAGATCTTTTCCTCCTGTCTCTTAGCGTCACGTCTTTGCTGTTATTTATGATTATTTGTGATTGGATCACCCGTTTGTGCCGGCGGATATGGAACTTGATCGGCATTGAATTAAACTCACCCCCTCGGTGCATCTCTGAGACGTCTAACTGTGACTTTAAGACGAGGTGTGTTTGTGAGACTGATGAATCAGCGTTGCTTTCAGCTGCCAAACAGATGTTCTTCTCCTCCTGTTAACAGAAAAATGCCTACAATGTCCTGCACGGGACATTTGGCACCCTGATGCCTGTCATTATTCATTGTGAGAGGGTTTCCAATAACAAGGTCAGGCAGGGGGCATTTTTGAGCCCATTATCCACAGAGCGATGCGTACATAATGCATAGCGCCGCCATGGGGCACGTGAGGCCGAAAGTGGCCCCCGCTCAGCGTGATCGTGCCTTGTGTAGCTGAACCACGGCTCGGAATAAAGAGCGAGAGCTGGAGCGAAAGAGTCCTTGGAGAGATTCTGGTCATCAAGTGTTGGGATGCTGTTCCATAAGTTTGAGCAAGGCCTGTGGGCTGTAGATGTCATGTTGATATACAGAGCTTTCAAAGTCGCGAGGTTTCATATTATGTCTCGGCGTGACCTCGGAGAGAGATGAAGGAGGATGTAAAAGCCCAAAACTTTCTCTAAATCCTTTGCAGTCGCAGCCTGTGTCCGCACTCTGTAGTCGAAGCAGCGGGCGCTGACTGCAAAAGTGAGCAGGAATAATTTACCTCATACTTTTTCATACAACCGCGAGGGAAGTTGTATTAATGTGCCAAAAATGGAGCAACGGTTTAGACGGACTGAAAAGCATCAGGTATTTAACAGAGGAGTCCTCCCATGGGGAAATATAAATAATTTCACTTAAGTGCTTGAACTAAAAGTGAAAGTGAGTCAGAGCGCTATTAGCAGGGAACAAGGTGTGTGTGTGTGCTGGTAAATAACTGTGCAGCTAAAGTACAGATTTCCTCCATCATCTTAACCTGTCATTTAATGATATGAAAAGCCTCCTTTTAAAAAAATGAATTCACAAAATATCTTTATATTTAAAATCCAACACGATGGCTGATCCACTTTAAAACCACTTCCTGCAACACTTAAAATTATTAATATTCTTCTGTAGTCCTTTTGATTCCTGTAGTGCGTCTTACAATTAAGTATTTAAAGGTATTTTATGTCCTGGAAGTATCAGGAAATCGGAGTATATGTGTAATCCAGATGATTAGTGAAAGCGAAAGAATTTGATCAGTTCGGATGCTGGATTACAGACGGAGCCGGCGGTAACAGGCTCCGTTTCATCCAGGAAACTGAGTCACAGTTGGACTTGGACACCTTCGTCCTCTTTTGCATCTTTTCTTCATTTCTTTTTTTCTGTATTCCTCCCTCCTTGTCAGGGTTGTGATGATTCAGCTCAGCGTGGTGCGGCTTCCCTGGTGTTGTCTAATAGAAAACATCAGGAAAAAAGAAGACACCTTCAAGGGTATGCAGGGGTTTAGTAGCTGTCTGCCATTTGAATTAGTCTGCACGTCTGACTCTGATCTGTCTGCAACTGTGGAATATGTCTTATCTGATTTCTACTGGACTTTTCTGCACCAGTAGGTACAGTATCTGGTGTTGGTGGTTGGACCTGCAGACGGTGTTTCCAGGCCAGAACAGGACCCTCAATGTTCACGAGGAACTAGTTTTGAAGGCCCCTCTGCTCACCTGCTGTTCAGTATGGCTCAGGGCAGCCTTGATCCTGCTCTTTTCAGCAATATCCCCCCTCTGCTGAGCCATCTGGGAAATTTCCCCCGCACCTTGTCGGACTTAAGAGAGTTTTCCAGGTTTTTTTATGAGGATTAGGAGTTTTTCCAACTCCTCTGCCTTGGTGTCGATCTCACGGTGCCGTAAGTTTCTCCTCCTTCCAGGTAATTTCAGGGCTCTGACTGCTGGCTTTACCGTAAACCAGCTATAAAGTCTATACTATAAATTATATATATTTAATTCTACCAGTTCAATGACCCAAACCTGAATATTTTTTGCTCTCACTTGGCCTCATGCAAAAACTTGTTTGTATGCTTATCATAAATTTGTATATATATACCACAAGTGAAAAACCTAATCTGCATAACAGGAGACTCAATTCTTGGGACTCCTACAACAGGTACGGCCCACTTGCAAATTCTGTTTGTACCTGTCCAGAAGAAATCTTAAAATACGAGAAAATTGGTAGATGCATCAACAACCTAAGAACAAATCTGTGCATAAAAATGGTTCTTCCATGAGACAAACTGCTCCTTGCACATTTCCCATAACTACATCTGATAAACCAGTTTATTTGCAAAATAAAATCAACATAAATGAAACTATCTGATATTTCTTGTCCAAGTTACCATTGTTTCCTTCTGTCTCGATCACCACATCAGCCCAAACAAATGCTCTCCTACTTCTCCTATTTCACCTCTACCTGTAGTAATTATTGGGACCCGGGGAAGGTCGACCCAGTAGCTTATTAGCTTTCACTCCGACTCTGAGACTTTCTGTCCAGCTGACTTTAATGTTATGCATGCAAAGCTAAATGCAGCATTAGCGGAGCCCCAGAGAGCGGGCTTTGACATTGATGACTTTGTTAAGGGGAACATATGTTTGAACAGATCGCCCCCTCTATAAATATAGGCTGTATTGAATCCCCATGGCCTGAAGGCTCGCGGCAATGTATGTCTGCATGACATTATACAGAAAGAGAGCAGGGGAGGTAGAAAATGTGTGTGTGAGTATGCATGAGGGATAACATTAATGCTTAGCTCCAGTGGAAAATTATAGTTTAGTTTGTTTGGCGCATATTTTGTTACATTTAGCTTTGGACATTTTTATTCTAAATTCAGCTGGAATACAAAAGGGCAAACGCACACACTTGACCTTCCTACATTAACACTCTGGGCAGGATGAATTCATATTAGAGGTTATTGTTCATTTGATCAATTTCTAATTAAAAACAAAATTTGCTTGGCCGGAAACAATTGATTATTGATTACGGGATTTTTTTGGGACTAAATTAGCTGTTGAGCGATCCCTGCTCACATTTCAAAGTGTCAGTGTTGATTAATGTGTGCTGTTGCCTAATAATCATTTATTGATAAGTGTAGGGACATCAGAAGATCTCAGAAGTCAATACAGCCTATAAACTATTGTTGAACAGTGGTTTCATACTCCCCAAAACTGAAGCCTCAATCTCCCTCTGGTGCATCAACTCTGCCTCCTCCATGTTAGTGGATGGAACGTAGACCAAATTAAGAGAAAATACAAGAGAGCAAAAGGATGGAGCACATGGCACAATGTGTGTGGAGTTCCATTTGTAAAGTAATTATGGTAATAGAAATGCTAGAGGTGGTAATACTACTACTACTACTACTAATAGTAGTAATAATAATAATAATATAATAATTGTAGCGCAGGTGTTTAGCAGGATTATCACAAGATGGACTACAGTTTATCATTTCCATTCAAACACTTTCATTATGTACATCAGTAGCTCTGCTTACATCCAAACCTCTTTCTCTCTCTCACACACACACACACACACACACACACACACACACACACACACACACATGCCCACAGTGATGATGAATATGGTCTTACAAAAGATTCCTCTCAACCTCACTGAGCATCACCAGGCGATTATAACATTGTTTTAATCAGCTCTGTGCTCTTTTTGTTCCCTTTTCTTGTGCAGGGTATAGTTTTTGTTTGTGTGTGGGGGATAAATAAAGAGCATTTTACAGTGCGAGCAGATGGTGAGCATTGAAGTAGCTGTTGACAGGTAGCCTATAGCTTGTTGTCTGAGCTGGCGTTATCACACACATGCAGCGAAACGCACACAGAAACACACACACACACACACACACACACACACACACACACACACACACACCTATGCGCACACACGCTGTAGCAGCTTTGAGTCCTAATTGGTACCCAGAAGGGTTTGATGGAGAGAGACAGAAAGATAGAGTATGAAAGAAGAAATGAAGATCAAAACCACAGACCAGCTGGTCAACTATTTACCTCCAAAGCACTGAAACCCTGTTTAATGTGGAATTTTACTGAATGAAAAATTGAGAAAAGGAAATTAATCAAGTCAGCAAATGTGTGAATTGCTCGATCAAATAATCGTTGATGCTTGTGCGTGATTGTTTGTGGAACTTTCTTTTTAAAAACGTTTTTCATCACAGTCACTCAAAGTGTTTTAGGTCTAACTTTTAAGATTTATTAATTATATCTAATTTTGCATTTCACAGTTTTAACATAAACTAACTAATGTGATGCATATTTGTCAGTCAAATCTAAATGAAAGTAATAAGATAATTGAATTACTTTTAACATTATTAATTTTATGGATCCCACATCAGGGAATTTCACTTGTCACAGCAGCAGGACGACGAAATGAGGTAAACAAGAAACATGTGAAAGTATTAAATAGAATCAAAATGGACAATGAAAATAAAATTTAAAAAAAGAGTAAAATAAAATACAGAGAAAATGCAGAAAATATTTCACTTCAGACAGAATATTATTTGGAGAGAAATGTACTTGAGTAAAGTGCAGTGGCACATGAGGATTGCTTGAGAGGATGTTAACTTTATTTTTGCATTATACATAAGGACATATTGAAATATGATATAATATAATATAATATATATGCACATATAGACTGATATAAGGCAGGTATAGTATATAATATAAATATGAGTTTAAAATGGTATTGGTGTATGTATATAGATATCACTGGGTATAACCTCATGGTAGTATACGACATATAACCATATATATTCGCAATACTATACAATATGATATATATTTTCGAAATATTCAATATTCAGCAAACTTAGAGCCCCTACAAGAAGTATTTAATATATATACAGTTTCTATCTCTCCCTCTTTTCCTCCTCCAACATTTTTTTGCTAGTTAGTTTCCACAGTTTCTCCAGTTGTTCCTCTTTTCAGTATTTCCTTCACCTTGGCCACTGATTAAACTCAAAGCACCGTCCTTTTCCTGTTTTGGTTTTGCAGTGGCAGACCTACTTGCTTTGTGCTCTAAATCAAGCCTTCATTTTCACCACGAGATTTCATTTCCACAGGCTGACAGAACTGCCATAGTGAGAGCCAGGCTTATAGGCAATCAGTGTATATGCTGATAGTGTCATTATTCTATGGTCAATTCATTGTGCAGTCATAATTTACTCCGTAATGATAAATTGATGTAAAAATCGTCTTTTTCCACTTTCATTTTGTGAAATTCTCAGTGATAATTGGATATGTCCGTGGTGTTCCTGTGAAAGAGCATGCCACTCAATTAGAGAACAGTATTAGAGCATGTTTTAACCTTGTGCTTTGGCAGGGGGCGCTCTTTTCTTTGCTCCTCCTTGGTGGCTTTTGCTACCCAAGCTAACTATCCATTATTTTTGCAAACAATTACTGTTATACACAGTAATAAATCTGTGTGTGCGTGTGCATGTGGTGTGAGCTATGCAAACCCAAGAAGCGCTCGCAGTCCAAATGGCACATGCAGAGGCTTCAGCTGTGTATAAGTAGCCACCGGGGGCAGTGTTAAATGTGTTGCAGGGTCCCAAGGTCATTATACACACACACGTACGCAAACAGAAATTCAGAAATTAGTGTGTGTCCTGGAGGAACTGTGGGGTCGTTACCGTACTAATGGGGCCATATGGTCAAAATACAAACACAAACTGTTTCTCCTCTCTGCCCGTGATAAGGTCACAAAGACGCCGGTCTCATTCAGATGGAGGAACCAGCCGAGGAGAGCGTGCCAGAGGATGTGGACTGAACTCGCTGTGTCACAGGAGGTGGGTCAGGAACCTGCAGCATCTCCACAGCAGCCTGCACACTGAGCTTTCAGTGACATCACAGGGAGGCAAACAGTCGGATTAATACATTATTGTGTGATGGTTTGGTTGTGGTGTTATAACCTAATGTTTTTTATTTGATATCGCAGCTCTACCTGTATCATGTCAATGTAGCTGCTCCTGTGTTAATCTGTCATCACCAAAGACCACTGACTGTATGTAAGGATGTAAGACAAGGCAGCTGCCCAAAAGGGAAGCATGTAAACTGCCCCCTGGTGGCTGACTGCTCATGTATAGCTCATAAACCCCGTCTCCCTGATGTTAGTGGATTGGACAATGACCAAACTAAGGCAAAGTACACATCAAATACATTTTTGCTGAGTGGAGCTGCACCGTTCAAGGCGAGGTGAGATGAGCTGCAGCAGAACTTATATCTGTCTTCATAGCTGCCTCAGTAGCCATTTCACATTACCACTGACATCAGCCATAATGTTTATTGTTTGACCAATTATTTTCATCTGTGTGTACAGTGGGAATAGACTGTAGCAGTTAACATGACCGTATTTCTTTGGTGTGTGTAAACCATATGTACTTGTATACACACCGTAAGTCTTGTGTATCTATCTTCACACATTGTACAAGTGTACATAGAAAACTGGATTTGCTTGTGTTTCTTGAAACTCAAGTAAGGACACAAGCAAGTCCAGTTGAAGATATCATGATCTGGACCGAGACCTGGGTGACTGGGAATCGTCATAGTTATCTTGTGAATGTAGTAACTATGCTATTTTGTACATCTCAGTAAATACTCTCTATATATGTGTGTGTAAATCTATTCATCCATCAGTAAATGGGGAAGTTATATTATGATATATATGATATATTATATTGAAGTAAGGTGATAGAAGTTTTGTTTTTTTCACAGTATGTGGTACTGTGGTACATAATGTCATCACTGGTCATTTAATGTGGATTTATTTATTCATGTTGTACAATACTGTGGAAATCCAGACCTGTTTCTTGATAGAAAATGTGACCAAGTTTTATGATGATTTGGAGGAAAACAGTGGCTGCTTCCTCCAAAAGGGCCTGAAACAACATCTTAAAGTTCCCATAAGATGCTTTTTAGATTTTCCCTTTGCTTTAGTGTGTCAGATAGGTTTTTAGTTCATGCCCATAAAAGGTCTACTAAGTTACATCGGCCCAAGACCGCAGCAAAGGGAGACCTATACTCTATGCTGATACTATACTATACTAAGTCATTCTACTTTGTTTGACTACCTGGTTCTATTTCTGTAAAGTGTCAGTATATAAGCCAGTATAGTTTTTCACTTTCAAATTCACCTTTTTATTCTTGTGTACTCCTCAGCTTGTACAGTTGTATACTTTGTTCTGTGGCACTGAAGCAAGATTTTCCAAAGTCTGCAGAAAATAACTGCTGATTATTTCAAAATTGTCACGATCTGGGCTTTGGGAACAGCAGCTTCTCAGCGAAATACTTACATTACAAACTAAAGTGTGGATGTTTGCCAGGCAACAAGGGTCCAGTGAAAATAAGCCATTAAATGCATTTTGAGAAATGAAAGCTCCGGCACTTTAGATGCTTCAGCCACACAAAAGACTAAAATTAAGTACAAGGTTATTTCGGCTGCTGTGATTTGGACCATTCTTCTATAGAGAACAGAAATACAATTTTTAAGAGCATTTGTGTGTCAGATCATTAAGAGTCATTTGTTATTGTTTTTGAGAGTCTTGGTGAGTAATGCTCGGTGTGCCAATGGTAATCTCGATACTTTGAATACTCCAATTTACTTAGGAAGGTTCCTAATTTAGTAAAATGACCCGGAAGCATTTGAAAACACTAAGTGTCATTGGAATCTGATCTCCTTTCCTGACTCCTTACGGCTTCACCTTCACATCCATCCTTGACTTTGTGATGTATTCCATCGGGGGTCAAGGAACAGTGGTTTGGAAAGGAGATTATTTGGACTTTCTGACCGTAGCCCTGGTGTTGAGCTAAAATGAGCTCAGCAGCATTTTTTGTAAAACATGATTTCATATTTGGTAAGTACTGTTGTAAAACCTGTGATTAACCTCTGTTATTTAACATAAATAATCATAAAAGAGCCTGCAGCTTTAAACTTCACATGTTTAAAGCACATTTTGCAAAACCACACAATGTGACGATCATGTGTCACTCATACACACTGTTTCTGGATATGTGCATTAGTCCTCATGTGTGCACTATGTCATTAATCATTCTGCGATGCAGTGCAACCAATAATTTACCTCCTCTTTGCCTTCATAATGCCACTGACAGAGCCCTCAGTTTTGTGCTGGTACAGTAAATCACCTGGATGCTTCCAAAGACAGTACTGCTGTGCTCCAGTCTGCTGGGAGTTAGGATCCATCGTAAGATGAGCATCTAAAGTAAATCACAAAATATAAGTGAACAGAACAACCACCTGAATGAATAATTCATGGGAACACATCAAACTCTATTACTCTTTGTGAGAGAAGATGCAAGAGATTAAAATGGGAATGTGATTCAGGTGAAAATGTTCCTTTTTTCCCCCAAGGACCTGAAACATGGTGTTTTTGTCATACTCACTGTCGTTGTGGTACTTTTAGGTGAGTTCACAAACTTTGTAAGAGATCTGTAAAGTGTAAAGTAAGTTTAGTTTTTAAATCCACCATAACAGAATACCTTAATTATCTATTATTATTATTATTATTATTTAGTATTTAATAAGAGTTACTGACTCACTAGAGATAGGATGAGATGAGTCAGTTTTAGTGCCAAAACTTTCTGTTGTTAACTACCCATCACTGTTTCTTTCTATTTCCAGTTTCCTGGCCATTATCCACGTCATTAATCACAGATATTTTATGCTTTATATATTATATTTGTTGCAGATTTATTTGGAGATTAAATGAGGCACGAGCAGATGTCTGGATATGGATATCACACACCTGACCACTTGGTGGGGTTGTTAGTCCAGCTATCATGTGGCAGGTGAAAGGGCACCATGGGTGTTTTCGACAGTGGTTGTCAAGTATGTGAAAAGAAAATGGTTGCAGTTAAAGAAGGTAAACTGATGTTAATTGAAACTGTATGTTACCACACAATGAGCGTCCTCAACACTGGGAGGAGACGACAACACAGCCACAGCCGACATCTCGACTTTCACTGTTCGATTGTTTTGTCACAGCGAATCCCCAGACATAAGCGCCACATTTTTTTCATAGTTTATGTATATTAGAGCTTTTTGCATCAGCGGACCAACTGTGACATCCTCTCAGGGATAATTATTTAACGTGGCTTGATACCATCTGCTCCTAAAAACACAAGGTGAGAATATTCAAAAAGGACACATGAATACATTTAATATCACAGTCACAGAGATTAGTGGTGATTAATGTGCGGTGGCAGTAGATAATCATGTCAATATTTCTCTATTCATATTTAGATTTTGCACTGTTCCAGACCTGGAAGAAAAAAACAAAGTGACTAATCATAATGTCAAAGGCAGACTGTAATAGATGCATTAGGATTGATATACTGGTTCACCAGTGTGAATGGGTTATTGCTCATAAAGTAGAATCATCCGCATTGGCAATTAAATCAGATAGCATTACAGGTTCATTTAAGAGACTTGTGGATAATGCGGCCATCGAGAAAATGGTCAAACACGGGGTAATTGCAGCAAATTTAAGAGTTTGAGCGAGAATACGTTAAAGAGATTATCAGAGTGATGTGTCTGTGCGGAGCAGGATAGACCCCGGCAACTTTTATGACATTTCATCCATTTTAATTAGAGTCATATTAACATGAGTGAGGGGATCCTAGACACTTTGCACAACATCAGAATAACTAATTCCAGTGTTGTGTAATGTATCCTGCTCACTGGTAGACACTTTAAATCCTAGGGGGCTGTATTTTAAAAGGGTTTACTGAATTGTTTGATCTACATCTCATCTATGCTGGCAGCTAAACAAACACGGACATTTTCCTTAACCCACATGCACAAACACACACACACTGACAAACGTACAGGAAATTCTTTAGTTATAATAGACTTTAGTGTGTCCTATTATGGTCACGCTACTAGCCCAAGAGGAAGCCTGCTAGCTAACAGTTAGTGTGTGCATGGGTGTGTGTGTGTGTGTGCAGGTGTGTAGAAATATAGAATTAGGTGTGAAGGTATATCTTAAATGTTTTGCCTTGGGGAGAGCAAATGCTGCAATACAGTACTACTAATGTGTGTGTGTGTGTGTGTGTGTGTTGTTAGGCAACCTTTGGGGACACATTTCAGACTGACTACAGGTTAAGTAGGGACAGGGCTCAGTTTCTCTATTGGGGACAAAAGCTGAGCCCCTAATTGGTAAAAAGCTGATCTTTTACATGAGTGTTTATAGTTTGTGTTAGGATAAGTCTTTAGCAAATGGATGCAAGTCAATGTAATGCCTGCAAAAGTTACCTATATGACGATGTATGCACACACACTCCAGCTGCTGTTTCACGGCACATTAAAGCCTCCTGTGGTCAATTTGCTCTCCCTAATGTCAGGTCCCCTCCAAAGGCTGGAATCACCCGTAGCCTAGCAACCGTGGCCACAGCTAAGGGAAGCAGGGCCATGCATGTAAAGTTCCACCTGCTTAGGTGTGTGAGTATGCGCGCGCTCGTGCATGTGACAGCGCGTCTACGCCTGTGCCTATATATTTTGTATGAGAGCGTGTAATATTTGACATTATCAAATGTTGTGCATGTGAATCATTGTGTGTCTGATTGTGCGTGCACCTTTTCAATGTGATGTTTGAGTATGTTTGAAAATGAAATGGTCTTACACTGTATATGGCAAACAAAAGCTCTCCTTTTTCTCAGGCATCTTTTACTTCCTCCTCGTGGACCTAAAGTCATACATTTCTCGGACAGCACAATGAATCAGAAATGAGAAGGAGCAGGACAGTCAGAGATTCAGAATTAAAAAAACAAAGCAGCCGGCCACCCACTTAAATATAGAGCAGGTGGTATGTTTTATTTGTGAAGAAACTTAGAGGAGAAAGCAAACCTGAAATCTGTGTGTGTATGGCTCAAATATCTTAAGAACTGTTCATCTTGTCCACTTCACACATTGCATGGGTATTGTCAAAGGTGCAAGAATTTGGACCCACATACATACAAAGAGAAATGTTAAATAAACGGGGCGACCAGCGCTCTGTGGCAGTACCGGCTTGGACGAGTCAACATAAGTGATGTTATTGAACAGCAGCTTCACGGCAACTGATTCTTCAGTTCAGGGTTCTGCATACTGAGTCAAGCTTCCCTGAACTTTAACTAAACCGGTGAACAGCTCTTTGTGGGTTCAGGGTTCAGACACTGCACTGGTAACAGCACAAGCAGACCAGGTAAGTGCAGGTATGTGCAATGAGATCCTTATTTGGATAATATTTTCAATATTTCCATTATAAAAACAGATTTTTTTGTCACATGAATGAAAGTTGTTTGTGTAAGAACAAACTAAGGTGTCAATCAATGTTTTATTTTTGTACCAAAAATAACCAGTGTTTAAACAGTTATTTTTGTTATTCATTAAATTTTATGATCAATCAATTAATTATTTTGGCTGCTAGTCATCAGTTTCCTAGAGCCCAAGACGATTTTTCAAAATCCTGAACTTACAATTCAGCTTACAATTATATACAAAGCAGACAAACAGCTAACCCCCTTGTTAAAAGCAGCATATTTGTGTAATTTTCCAATGCAACATAAGAGAAACGTATCTGTTTATACTAAAATAGGCAACAACATACAGGTCTTTACTTCTCAGGTTCTAGCACCGGCCAAATGTGTTGATATTTATTCTGTCTATCAACTGAAAATTTTTGCCCTCTTTGCCACTAGTCCAGGAATATTTCCAACAGTAACTCACCATAGTGGTGTGTGTGTGTGTGAGAGGTTTAAGGTTAAAACAACAAAACAAAAGAGAGACACATCAGGCAATCTGAGAACAGCTGAATATCAGTGTGTGTGTGTGTGTGTGTGTGTGTGTGTCAGTGTGTGACAGCGTGTGCCTGGCTGTGCTTACATGCGTGAGAAGAAAAACACAAAGCGAGAGAATGAAAGGAAGCTGCAGGCACAGAGACATGAGCCAGCAGCAGCAGCCGCAGCAGCAGAACTAGATTACATTAGCAAGGCATGAGGCAGCGAGAAGGTCAGTGAATCAGATACCGGTTCAATATGGCAGCACAACTCAGAGGGCAGGAGCTGAGCTGGTGTGCGAGCCAAGCGGATTGCTGAGGAAGCCTTGTCTTTGCGAACGCGATTAAGGAATTTGACCATGCTGAGAGCAGACAGAAGAGCTGACTCCTGACAATGGCGGCGCGTCCATTTCGTCGCATTAGGGCGGAGGAACTTGGTTGCTGAGTAGATGTGTATTGACAATGCAGAAGAGGAGCTGTTGTTTTTCTTCTTCTTTTTTTTTTACATAAAACAAATCATATCTGTCTGGATCTCTATGAATCTACAGACTGTTTGCAGTGTTTTGCTGATCTTGTAAGATGCATATCGCCTTCATGCAAAAACATGACCTGCTCACATTTGATGGATTATCAGAGGAGAATGTTACCTACAGTATATCCTGAACATTTTTTTTTTGCTCTAGTACAATTTATGAAAATCAATTACCACTACATATACCCGAGAGCCATGTTGTGAATGAATCTAAATTCTGAGTGGCTATTAAGTCTCTCATTGATCATATTGACTTCGATATGGTCCCTCTAACTTTTAATGGCCGGCACTTACAGCAGATGAGTAGTTCAGCACTCTTAGACCATTATACTGTTAGTGGACACACAGGGCAATCAGGAGGGTCAAAGATTTTAGTGTTCTCCATCAGTGAAGTGCACCACTCAGTTGTATTCACACTGACCCGCTGTAAAAGGAGCGGACGGGCATGGAACTCTGAGAGTGAAAAGTGATGAGCGCTAATGGTCAAACCTGCCACCAGGGGGGAACTGTTTTACATAGGTCGTCTTTTTTACTCACACTTGTTCAAATCATTCATAAACATATATGTTTACAAGATCACAATGGACATTTTGTACTGGTTAGGACTGCAGGGTTTTTATGAACAGCAGAAACGTCCGTAAAACATGGAGAAATATGACCATGTTTGAATTGATTATCACTGGTACAAAACACAAGAAATTAAGATTTTTAATTATTTCTAAAATAGTAAAAAACAGATACATTTTTATTTTTAAATTTTGATGAACCGATTTTGATTTTGAGTTTGATTTTAACAAACAAAACTTAAAGTAAGATTTGAAAACTATTGCACCCTCAAGTCATTGATGGACAAGAGCCATGTGGCTGTAAAAATACAATCTGATATGGGCGGTATCATCCTGCCATTGGAGAAATGGTTGTTTGAACACTTCACTTTGATACATTAAGGCTCATTAATATACAGAAAAACTAAATATACATAATATACATCAATATAGGTTTATCCATCTGGACTCTAACCTCCAGGTGGCGTTCTAGACTCTGTCTCTGTGGCCTCATTTATTTGATTAGAAAATAATAATCAAAATTAAAATAAAGTTTTAATTGAGTGTACACGTGTGTATTGAGATATGAGCAGATGAGTTCTTCTATTTGCAGATAAGGAACATTTTTTTAATTGGTGTGTCACTCCTGCATCAATTGGTTTGTTGATGTTGGAGCGTGGGGGAGAAATAAAAACATGGACGCCATGAACCAAATGTGTTTATGTCTTTGGAGCAGTTGAACCAACACCTTGACACATTTTCACAGACTTTCACAGTTGTTGTTCCGACTTGAGGAGGCGTTCAGGTGAATCGTCCCAGTGGGAGGCTGATCATTCGAATTATTCCCACAGCACGTGAACGCAGCATCAATCACGGCGATGCCAGGGGAGGTGACGTCAGGTGAGCTCAGGTCAGGTGTCTTAAAACACGTTGGAGCCGCAAGAAGAAAAACATCACGAGAGAGAAATTCAGAAAAGGTTCCACCTGCTTGGACTTTTCTTAGTTAGTGTGAAGCTGATCTGGAGGAAGAGGAGGGTGAAGCTAACACCTGTTCACAGCCTCTCACCACGTGGACTGCAGAGAACTGGTAGGTTTAACAGCTCCACGGTTTGACTTTACAGTGAAGTGTTATTTCATGGTTCAAATGGGTATTATCAAGTTTTTCTTCCCTGAAAAACAAGTTTATTGACTTAAACTCGTGGCTAAATAACAAGCAGGAGCTTCTCCCAGCTCTATATTCCATTCAGGTTATTTCTAAACCAAAGAGTACATCTACCATTAGAGAACTCCCACGATAGCATGATACCTCTCTGTTTATATCCTGTTCAACCTTTAAAACATACATCTTTCATGCTGATTTGGACATGTGATAAATCCACAGAACTGAAATGTGTCTGTCATCACAATTAAGGGAGACATGAGCCTAACCAAGTTTGGACTTTTTGTGATTTTGACTGGTTATATCTCCCTTAATATCCCTTAATTACTTAAGAGTAATGGTTCTCATGTCTTTTCCAGCATCATATTTGTCCACACACTATACTCCCAGTATAAAAATGTGTATGTTATTCTGCTGCACACTGTAGGCTATTGTATTGATAATGTTCCCACTGGTCCAGGAAAGTATTGTTGCAATCATGTGGTGTAAACCTTTGTATGACAGAATGGAGCTACAGGTGTTGATGTTGTCCTTCAGGTTGTGAACAGAGGCTTTAGCCTGTCAGTATAAATCCTGCATAAGCTACAGGTGTTTCCAACAGATTGTAGCCTCTGCTGAGAACCTGATTTAAAACCCTGTATTGCGTGTGGAGAGCGGAGAGGGATTTTGAGCCCTGGGACCTCTGAATTCTTAATTCGGGCCTGACCTGTATGTTGTTGTTTTCCTGATATACTCAATCTCCAGTGTGAGAGACCTGCTACAGCCATTCAAACAAAGGGATATGCACAGTGTGTGTGAGGAAAGGAACCCCGGGAATGTGACATTGTTAAAAAATGCGTTGAGGATGAGAAAATATTGTGAAAGAAACTCAATGACACAATACCTGATCGTTTTTGGTATAAAGCTCTGGATGTGAGCCTTCATGTCATTTGGCCCTTCAATAACAGAGCACTGTGTTTTCAAGCTGATGTAAAGTCTCATACTTCTTTATTGACGTTGTAAAGTGATTAATATGTATTTCCACTAGGTTCATTACAAATTTCAAATTACATGGAAAGTAATGAAATTAATGTATAATATGAACAGCACTGTTATTACATCAGACTAAATTCTCCACATGTTAATCAGATTATGTTGGTAGCTTGCAATTCCAATTTGTGGTTGTTAATTTGGAAACAGAATTTAGTTAAGTCTGTTCATAACATCAGTGGGTATGATTGCGCTGAAAATTGATTTTGAATTATTGGTGAACCCAAGCTGGCTGGGAAACTGGTGAGGGATCATGTCTTTAATGCTGCACTAACAACTCCTACTAGTTTGTTGTGGCACCTGAAGGACAGTGAACAAACTGCAACAGCAGTGGAAAAGAGGCATGCATTGGTAAGACCCAGGCAAGAAGCTCATTGGCTTCATCACCAACGCACAATAGATTCTGGGATAGGTTCACCAAAGGGCGATCCACTTGTTGGATCCTTTGTTGTTGGAGAATGGAACGACGCATTTGTCGGCTGCATTTGACGGAGCCTTTGTAATGGTACAGCCTAGTCGAATGCAGCCTCCTGAAGGATGCAGCCCCTGAATTGAGACACAGCTATAGTGTCTTTCACTGATCAAATATGTTGCTATATTGTCCAACACATATCACTGCGCATGTCACTTGCTTTGCCATTTAAAGTCAGTGGGTGTGGCTGGGTTTAAAATCAAATTCAAACATTTTACAGGTTACAGCTGCTGCCTCTGTGACATCGGCTTTTAAGAATTTGATAAACTATCACAATTCTCTTCATGTAAAATAGTCAGAAGAGAAATAGTACATTTCCACAAAAGCGATTTGGAAACTTTTTTTATGATGACACAGTAGAAGAGATGAGAGGGTTCCACCAGAGTTCACTGGATTAGCTTTAGTATGCCTCTGTAGATTATAAAGTGTCTGGACCTTCAAATCTCTCGGGATGTTGATGCTCATCAGACTATTCAGTGAGCACTCATGCCCTGCAGATTGGAGCACTGTGACCACTCAAATTAGTTTTGTATTTAGTCGCATCTTCCTTGTCCTTTAAGTGAAGCAGTGGGCATAAACCATGCGAAGAAAATTCACCCTCCCCCAATTTCCTGCTTGTTGAGAACAGAGTGAAGGATGAACATAAAACTTTTCCTCTGTTCTTGCTTGGCAGGCCACAGTCTGAGCATCGGACCTTTTCACTTCCAGAATATACTGAAGTTTATAATAAGAATAGTTGTTTTTTTAAACTTGGGTCTGGTTTACATATATTTGCTCACCAGTTCTCTCAGTTATGATGATATTTTACTGATCAATTCACAGCTCTGAAATGTAAAATCAAATTTAAGTGTTTATTGATCAACAGTCTCAGGTTACAATCTGACAGATTATGAAATCAAGTGATATCAGACAGAGAATAATGGTGCAATACATTTCACACCACATTAAGATTACACACATATCACTACATAACTGAAATTCTGTCTTATTTATTGCATAGTATTACTCCTTTGGTATCTCCACCACTTTCCTTCAAGGACTAACACCATTGCTCATTTTCCTTTTCATCATGCATTTTCATTCATCAGTCAGTTCAGAGCAATGCCAGGACTTTGAGACATTTAGAAACACTTCTTTGAATGGACCGAACGCTTTCATTCAGTTGCTCATCTGCTAACAACTACAGAAACACTTCAGGTCTTATGCTGCATTTGTTGTTCAAGGGTCCATCAGTGTTGCACATTTGGTAGCTGTTAATATCAGGGAACGAGACGATTTAGTGAACTCCTGGCTGGGGTCATTATGCCTGTGGGCATTATATTTCCCTATTGCATTATTCAAAATATTATGTACCTGTCTGTCTGTCCCATACTCAGGAAGATATTTTTTTGTTTTGAGGGAATTTAAAGAAATTCACTTGAACAAGTAGATTTAAAAGATCAATGTCATTGTTACCTCAAAAAACTGTTTCCAAAAATGGCATCTTGGACTGACCACCCCAAATGCCCCTTAAGCTGTCACATATGTATATTTACTTCTGCCTCAGTATAGCACCTGTTACATATAAAACAACTTTGTCAGTTTCTTGAGTTTAGGGCTTTTTCTTTATACAGTTTTTTACATTTATAAATGACGTATGGTATAATTGTATCTGCTTTAAAGATGTCTGGAATAACCAATTTTAAATTTAAATTGAATTGCCTTAGTGGAAATACCAGTGTGCACACCATTACTTTGAGTACATTTGATCTATAATGTGATTTAATGCATTACCTGGATCATGGTGTCATGTCAGTTCTATTCTGTGTCTCATTCTGTTCTATTCACTGTCCTTGAAATAGAAACAGTGACACGAGTAACCTGCCCGCTCTCTGGGAAAGCAAGCAGTTCTCCCTTAAGAGAAATATGCACATGATGGATGACCCGAGCGTATACCATTTGGATGCATGCGCCTTGAGCAGCAGGTCCCTGGTTCAACTCTGCAGGCCAGACAATTTACTGTAATTCCCCTATACTCTCACTTGCCATTTCATGTCTTTCCCTTGCTGTGACTATCAAGTCAATGTATAGAACATGCCCGAGAATAAATAAATCAAGACGTGGGAACATCTCAGAAATGATCAAAAGACATTGGAGATACCTGATGAATTTCAAGTGTCTTAGGAAAGGGTCTGAATAATAATTTCAGCTTTCCTTTCCATCTTGTCATGAGGTATTGACTGTCGATTGCTGAGCAAAAAAGTAAAAGACTTGAATATAACAAAAAATGAAACAAGTGAGGGGAGTCTGAATACTTTCTGAATTCATTGCCTTGTGTTTCCTCCCCACCTAGAAGAAGGTAAAGAGTTGTGGCTCTGACAGCATGTGCAGGTCTAGCTTCTAGAAGTCATGTTAGGATATTCAGGACTCTAGAGACACAGCGTGTAATATTCACATATTTCTGTCAACATCTTAATGCTCTGTGGAGAGAGGGATACATTATTCAATAGGATGCTGCGGTTACTATGAGTGGGAAATGATGAAGGTTGTGCGGTGAGGACCGACAAAACTGAGAGGTTGAGGCTGCAGAAGGGAATGGATGCTGAGTGTAGCAGTACATGAGGGCTTCATGGAGCGAAGGCCCTCCAAGTCTGAGCTGCTCTGATGCTCCTAGCCAAATGATCAGATCACATTTTTTATAAATGGTTCGGCTATCATGGTGAGAAGCCGATAGTGGATCATGAAACAATTCCCAGTTGTTTCAAAACACAAATATCTTTGCTGTTTCAGACGGCGTCTGTGGAAAGGTGCATAAGAGTTGTGCTGAGATATTTTAACAAACACACAAGCTTCTGAAAAGTTCAGTCTATTGTTAGCCAAGACAAATAAAAATAAATTCCAATCCTTTTGCACTTGAGAAACCTTTCACAAATGGTTTTAAACACATTTCCCACCAAATGAAAAATATTAGAAACAATGCATAGTTCTGTCTTTGAGGGGATTTTCTAAGTAGAGCCAAAATTAGTTTATAAAGGATACAGACTGGAAGCAAATGGAAAGGACTACCATGGTTCTGCCTAAAGACAGTGACAGTAATAGATTAGCACTATAATGTGACAGTGAGTGGACGTCAGATAGATTTCTGATGTTGATAAATACAGTTACATGAAATACATATAATTCCTGTTAGCTCTGCTCTAAACTTAGCTAATTGCAGTAACCAATCAGAGTGACTGTGAAAGACCAAACAAGTGACGATTTGGATCTGTGATGAAAAACCAAATTTTCTCCAATAAGGAAAAAAGGCCTTAACAGTTTTCAAGGCGAAGTGTGTGTGTGTGTGTGTGTGTGTGTGTGTGTGTGTGTGTGTGTGTGTGTGTGTGTGTGTGTGTGTGTGTGTGTGTGTGTGTGTGTGTGTGTGTGTGTGTGTGTGTGCCTGCTGATAGGAGCATGTGGCAGACGTTGTCTTTGTATGTGTGTGAATGTGTGTTTTGGCGTGCCGGACCATCGTTGGAAAGCAGAGCGAGAATCCTAGAAGCTGTTGGAAGGAGATGATTGGCTTCAAAACACGGTGGCCCCTTTGTGACAGATGGTTGGGTGCTGGGCTCGCAGAGCTGAAATCACCCACTCTCACGTATGTGGGCTCGCACAAGCCTGAACACACAGACACACAGTCAGGAAGGCATGCAAAATGTCAACACATGCACTGAAGTACATGTATGCATGTGAATACACAAAGAGTTTGTGGTCTTTATCTATACACATATCTCTGTAATAACATAAAAAAAGCCAACCAGGGACATTGTATATTTACAAAAGCCTTCAAATAAGTAAGCACATAATAATGACACTCAAAGAGACTGACATTAAATAAACACACGGCCTGACAGCAAGACAGATGCACGGACAAACACTCAGGCAGACGTGCATGAATTTGGAAAATGGCGTGAATATAATGTGTTCTACTCAGTGCCAGTGTTTTGGTTTTACTGGGGGTTTGCAGCCTTGGGTTGAACACAGTGAAGCTTTGCTGCGTGTCTCTCTGAACAAACAGGAGGGGATCTGGTGCCTGCTGCTTGTGCTAGCCAATACTGCTCTCACTGTCACCGCCACCATCATCACAGCCATCAGCGTGGTAGCAACAAATAACACCACTGTGCTTGCCATAGGAGCGCGCACCATTACCACTGCCAAAACCAAACATCCAGGCAGACACTGGTGAATTGGTCAGAGGCAGACTGCACAAAAGCAGACGTGTGTAGTCGTGAGTTGAGCCCCACTGATAAATATCTTCTGGGGCGGGTACCGATATTGGGGAGTCGATTTTCGATACCCCCTCTATTGAACATTTATGACAAAGAAATGTAAATGAGGCTTGATATTTGTAAAGTTTAACAAAAAAACTGTTCTGTACTGGTCAGCGGGGAAGCGAGGAGGGAGGACAGCAGCAGGGTAATACGGTACAAGGACACCGGACATGCAATGTGCACCTGCCCTGATGCCGAAGCAGTGGCAGCAGCCATCCTGCAGCGGCGGTTGGGTATTGTTCGGTACCTGAGGTATTGTAAAAAAAGAATACCGTGACGTTTTTAGAATTTTGGCATCAACTTGGTACCGAAGTATCTGTTCTCGAGACATCCCTACTGCATACAGAAACACAGATGCTGAAAAGTCTGTAAAAGGCTCATATCAACCTATTTTTATATCCGGCTCTAGTCATGAGGGGCAAATACATATGTCTGTATATACTGTGTTCACACAGTATCAGGCTGGGGACGAGGAGCGAGCTATAATATCAGACAAATATGGGCATGTTAATCCAGGCTAAGCAGCTGCCAATGCAGGAAGAACTGGCAAAATATCACACATTGTGTAAATGTGTATTTAATAGACTTACTTAATATCACTAGTCCCATATAGTATACAAGTAGATATGACTACAATTCCATTAGTGTATTCCACTATGAACGCGTTGCTTAGATGTATTCTAATGGTGTGTATGACAACTTCAGCTGAACTGTCAGTAAAACATAACTCAAAACTGTAAGTATACACTTACTTTCATATCTAGAAGGACACTGTTTTAGTACTTCCATTAGTCTCTGTTGTAGGAGAATATTGGTTCACTAAAGCTCAGTGAATATGGCTGTGACATTGCTGGAGCCGAAAGTAAAAAAATTAAGTGAAGAAGACAGGAAGGGGGCCTCCTACACAGGAGTACACTCCCGCTGAGGAGCGGGCTCTCTGCAATAATGAAGGCCGCTCATATCAAAAATAGTCGGGGGAAGCCAAAGGGGTTTGATGTTGTCTGAGCACTCCTGACCCCCCACAACCCGCCCACTTAGCTCCACAGGATTTTCTATGAATGGTGATGACACTTTTATAAAATAATTGATTTCGTAATTTTCTGTTTTTTTAACATAACCTGCTACAGAACATGTTTTGCATTGAGCATGAGCTGCATTTTTTTTATTTTACAGTAAAAAACGATTTGAATGCTTGTTGAACTGGAGCTTCACAAGTTTTCTTTAGATGATTGGAACAACTGCAGCAGTGGTAACAGCAATAAAACTATTGTTAATTATATCTGAATTATTTATTAATTGGTCCGAAGAGGCAACTAAGCCAAAGGCTTTAAAGGAGCAGTGGCTTGAGCCAACACACAGACTATTTGCTGCACTGCCGGCTTTCAGGGAAATATGCATATATCAAAATATCATTTGTGCCCAGTTGTTCCTTCGTAATGCACTCTTGCTCTTTATGCTCCTCTGTCTGCTTACCATCAGTAAGCCTGCTATCAAGTGTAATTTTAGACTTTAGACAATATGGCTCCTCTTGCCTCAGAAAAGTGGTCATGTGTCATCATCTAAACTTTGAAGCCGCTGCCATCGCCACTATTATCACAGCCATTATCGTTACAGCAGAAACGACACTGCATTTTCCAGAACAATCAACAAACTCCCCCCAACCAACACCTTTGTATTTGCACACTGCTAGCAAGTGCAATCATCATTACTAATCTGGAAACTATCGAACATTTTGCTCCACAGACATCTAAACTATGAAAGCTGCTTGTCGTTGAAAGGATGCTGGGTTTGCTGAATTCAGGGTCTTAACATCCACATGAGCCTTTGCTATGGCCAATCAAAACGGAATCACTGTAGCTATGGTCCCTAGTGAGATGCTGGTGGTGTCTAGTTACTGGGAAAAGGAGAGCTGAGCAGAAAAAAAGGGCTGAGGATGCCATTACTACTCCTAGTGTCTTTCCTGGCTGTTTGCTTTATTGGGAAACCCTGCTGTGACTGGAGAATGCCCTCGCGATGATGAGACTCTACCCAGACGAAGTGCCCTTGAGAAAGACATCTAATCCCCGCCAGCTTCAGGCAGCGGGAGGGCTTTTCTGATACTGTGAGCTGGTTGCCCGACTCAACTTTTGGAGTGTGGCGAGTGAACAGGCAATTTTTCTATCATGTGCTATTGTGTGTAAATAAAACAACACAACGGAAGGAGAGCTGAAATATGAATGCAGTGCCAGGAAAACTCAAACTGAAATGCTCTCTGAACACAAAACTAACAACGATCAATACCAATAGATGTGAGGTGTTCTCAGTGTTTGTAACAGACTGCAAATAAAGATCGATGACATGACAGCTCCCCAAAATTGAAGCCATGGGTGGTTAATAAATCCAGCCTCCTCCATGTTAGCAGATGGTACATGGACTACAGTAAAAATTCAAATACACATCAAATTCTGATCACTAATGTGTCTAAATTATTAAAAAATTTCAGATAGTTTGGTTAAAATGAGTTATTTAAAAGTCATGATTGACAGCTTAGACTGACTTTGGATTGGTCGAACTTGTGTATAGGCGGGACCTCCCTTCTGCAGTTCGAGAGGAGGTGGAGATGTGTTGTCCATCTTATACACAGTCATTGTATAGGGCGTGTATATTCATGTGCAGGGTAAAAAATAATGTGGGGGCAGAAAACATTGACTGTCTGATACCCATTTCTTTTTAGAAATGATACCTTCCTATCAATCAGTCCTTTGGTTAAATGGACATCATGGTTCAGTCTTTACCATGACAGGGTTCACTTAATGTGAGGAGGTTGGTGCATCAAACCAACTGAGTCAGACTTGGATGTCCCCACGAGACCACGTACATTATTTACACACCATCTGCTGGTCCAGGCATCAGCAGCTGAAGTCCTGTCCTGTTTGTCTCTTTTGCATAATGTATAAAACAGCTTAGTTAATTTGATGTTACCGTTTTGTGAATGCAAATTAAGGAGTGTAATTAAGGCTGGCTTAAAATAATCGCTTTGTTTGTTACATGGGTATTCATTGGTATTTGTTTCCTTGTTTTCAAGCACCCTGACCTAAGATTTGCATTTGTTTTGCAGCTTAATATAAAAAAATCACAATGATAGAATAGTTATGTGTGTTATGTGCACACTGACTTTATTTTCTGCGCTTCATCTTAAACTGTGTTGCTGAATGAATCAACCAACTCATTAGATAGAACCGTTTAAGAACAACAATTCATACAGTACAGCCTTAATTTCAGGCTAATATGCTAATTGTTTTGCCAGTTTTCACTCAGAGATCTCAGCATATCAGAATGATTGAAAGCTAAAGAGCTCACCGAGTACTTTTTAATAAATCTTGAACTTTACCTCACCTCTTTATGATGCTTTACAGCAGGATAGAGCACAACATGGGTGCTTTCTCTGCCTTGACACTAACACTCGATCCTTGCCTAAAGCTTGGCAAACCCCCTGCTGCAGCTCCTGTATGGTGCTGAAGTCGAGAGCATGGCCCGGGTCGAGACACTCTCTTCGGGTATGAACAGCAGAGGCTTGTGTATAGAAAACATTTACATATGAATATTTACCTCCACTATGCCCAACCATTTGTCATCGGAATTATGCAAGAACTACTGAATGGATTTCAAAGAAACTTGTTTTTTGATATTTTCAACGTTATTCGAGGGAATAATTCACGGATCTTTATGAAAAAAAACCTGGAAATCTATGAGTGTGTGCAATTTGATGTGGCTTGATTGAAGTTAAGGGAACTGTTGGGCCTTGGCGGAAGTATGAGCTCTACTGAGTATTATTCTAGCAATTTCTCATAAGAAACTGGATGTTGATTGGAAGCTTTGTGTTCCAACTCTTTTCTCATATTGATTTGCATTGTTAAATCCTGTGTGTGGTTCCCACTGTGGTCAGCCGAGCATCTCAATATAGCATCACACTGCTGAGTTGTGCACTGCTATGATGCCATGACATACGTCTCAACATGGCGACAGCTTGTGTGTACAAGAAAACTCTGCCCCCAAGTCAATGTGATCCCATGGTGCTGGAAATATTGCGTTGAAATTAAGAGACTTCACAGGGGAGCAGATTGCAAGCTGGGCCCTCGGGGACCGAAACTTCCTGAATGAGATCCAGCCCTTTATTAGGCCCTTGTGAATGTCACACTTCTCCGAGGGAGTAGCAGCACTATTCACAAACTTGGCACAAAGAAACCTGTTAAACTGAGAGATACAAATGATTCTAGCGCATTATTTTGGCATCCGAGCCCAGCATCAAGTGACCTGCAGAGTAGAAACCTCTTAAACAGGCAACCAACAGTTTCCTGTTTGGAATATGGGAACCCTGAGTATTGAGTTATAATCAATTGCAAGGGGAATGTGTTTGGAACTTTTCATACAGCAAATTATATATTTTAAATATATAAATATATATATATAACATTCATCTTCTGTCAATTTAGAGTCTTTGAACAGAGGAAGGAAGCGGGAGTACCCGGAAAACCCCCACATAAACAGGAGGAGAACATACCCAGTCAGAAAGATCTTGACCAAACTGCGTCGTCCTTAAGTTTAGCAAAGTTAAAGGAACTGTATTAAGAGATCTATAAGAGCTATTATAGATTTTCCAGCATGTATTTGTGATTATATCCAGTACATCTCCCACCAGAGGGGAGACCTCACATTTAAAAATGTGTAGTTGCTAATACCCCCAATGTAATTCCAAAACAAAGCTTCATTACATTTTCATAACAGACAAAGGAACTTGTGAAAAAAAGTGAATAGGGGAGAAAAAGTAGCTGTCGTCTCGATACATGATCTCTGAAGGCGTGATCACTTATTAGAAGTTACTCTTTGATGCTGCAGGAATTTGGTTTCAAAGACTAACTCAGACAAACAGTGCACATTACATGTGACAAAATATCACATAAAACAGACATTATAATTTAGCAGACAGCTCCAGTCAGTGTGATCAGTGGGTTGGTGCCAAAACAGAAAATGAAGTGGACCGCACGGTCCTCTGAGTGCAACTCAATTAATGAATAACACGCAGTAAGGCTGAGTGTGTTTTGATCAGACGGTGTCTTTGAAGGGGACAAAGAGGTGAGGAGAGGTATCCCATTAATGTCATTGTGTGCTCCGTGAAGGGCTGGAGGGCAACAACAGCTCCCCTGCTGCACACATTTGACTAAGGAAGATTTGTCAAAGACAAGCGGCTCCTTATGAAATAATATGCTTCCGACTGTGAGGCTCGTGCTCGTCGTTTGGCAGAACTGCCTTCTACATCACAGCGCGGCAGGATGCTGACATTCACACCATGGAGCGAGTGTGATCAGCTCTCACCCAGGCAGATGAAAAGTGGTTTATATAGAAACTGAGAGGGAGTATCATATGGTTGCACCTGGTGAGAGAATATGGTGAGAACGGAGCCATATTAAACACAACAACTCCCTGCGAAGAGAGCTCTTTTGCCTCTTCTGGGATTTTAAACATCGTGTTTGCGTCACATGTTTTTAGTCGTGCTGTTTTTTTGTTTTCAGTAAAGTGCTGTGACTCCATTAATATCACCACATTAAAGTGTTTATCGAACTAGCTGCACCTTTTAAAAACTCCAGGGAAACTGTGCAAAAGGGACTTGAAAGCACAGTCTGACTCAGACCCCCCCCCATCCACTTTGGCCTTGTTGATAGTGGAGGGTCATTAAGTTGCTAACAATGGAAGAGGAAAGACAAGAGTGGCTGGACATGTCACAGTCTAACAGCTATCATCTCCTCCATAACTGCTGTAATTCTCTATGGTGGGATTTCGACTGTGACGGCGTAAAGCTGGGCTCACATCACTGGACATTACAGTTGTACAGTTGTTACTGATGAGCAGCAGGGGCATTTCTCCCTCCTCTAGGATCTTGGACTTCGTAGATACACTCGTCTCTTCTATCCCATTCAGAAGGTTGACTGAGACCAACACCGCATTTCATGTCAGTGTCATGACGACTGCAGATAAAATCAGTTTTTGTATTATGAGTGTGAGATCATTCCTTCATATTCAGAGACAGGTATACAAATAATATAAAAGGCAACTAAAGACTATTTTCTTTTTTAGTTTTGAATGAAACAAGTGATCACGACTAAAATATCAAATCTCAAAGGCCAAGATGAAAACTTCAAATTGTTTCTTCAAAACTCTAATTAATCACATTTTCTATGATTTTAAAAAAGTGTGGAAGCAGTGAGTCATCATGTTTGAGGAGCTGGAACAGTCAAATCCTTCAGTTCGTCCTTGATAAATGACTCAAACTATTGATCTCTTGCTAAAATTACTGCCAATTTTCTGTCAACTGAATTGACTAATTGGCACATCTACAATTTCCACCCCCTGCAGTTTACACTGAATATACAAGATATCAGGAGCACTTTTCTTTAATTACGTTACTGACACAATCATAGTGGAAAGTTTATATGGACACCAGTATTCCGGTATGAACCTGGCAATACTCTGAATAACCCATATAAACAGTATTCTCTTATTACCTTGACCTGAATAAAGTCATACACAGAATTAGAAAAAGAACAGTAAAACTTGTTGTATTGCTATTTTAGTCATTCTAGAAATACAATGTTCTAATGCGATTAGAACATCTTATCAGAGTTTTAAAAGTATTTTGCGACATACAGCATTAATGAGTCTTATTATACTAAGTTCTGTAACATTGAAAGGGGAATATGAATGGAATGCAGTGTTTTCATTTAATTATGTTGACTGTTGCAAGCCACCATATTCTATTTTGTCCCACCACCTTTTCATAATAAACAAAACATATTTTAAAACTCTTTTAAGTAAAATAACATGAGGGATCTTAACTTGGTATTTTGTTCTGTGGCTTCATTGTATATATTACAATGCAGTTATCTCTTACACAATAACTTATCTTTCAATCTTTAGTCTGTGTACCTTTCCCCTCCACCGCCATAGATTTAATAAATTCTGTGGGAAACACTGGAATATTCTGTTAGGGACTCATGTAAACACCATCATCATAGTGATATCTTATTCAGGTTAAGGTCAGTAGTTGGATTATTGGTATCCATGTAGTCTACTGTTGTGTCTGATTGGACTCCCTGTTTTATTTTGAAACTGCTCCTCTTATGTCTATTGTGATTTTACCTCCAGTTTTCTGTTGCACCTGTTTCATCTGTCATCAGTCCTTTTTTTTATACTATCATTGAAACCCTCACTGCTTTTCAGCTGTCAGAATGTTCATGTTTATGTTTTGACAGCATTACAAAAGAGAGGTGGATAAAGAGAAGCAAACAACTTCTCAGTCTTATCAGAAACATGTTCATTATTGTGTGCAGTGTGAACAGTGAATCCCATCCATCATGACAAGAAACATCCAAGCTCTTAACACCTCATTTTATTGTCCCAACATTCAAAAGTACAAATAATTCAAACACAACAGTTTTATGAAAAAGAAAAAACAAACATTTACAGCAAGATTTTTATTTTGTTTCCAGTTTCAGAAATGACCTAAACTAGCAAGGATAACATGAAGTCATTCATCGCAGTAATTGGATTAATAATAAGAATAAGAATACTAATCATAATCATAATAATCATAATATTAATCATAATAATCATTGATAATTGTTAAGTAATAACATAAGCAGGAGAGAGTAGAGAGAGCCGCGGTCATGGGGCCCTATGAACATTTTTTCGTCTTTTTTGTCTTTAAAGATTTTGTTTATAGATTTTTCAGATAGTAAACAAACACGTCTCAGGAGGAAAATGAAAACTGACAAGAAGAGCCTAGTTCCTCTGTTCACCTTCCCTCCTCCACTACTGGCTGCATTGTTCCTACTGGCAGGCTGCCACTATAAGGCGCTACAGGGGATGGTGGGAGCCATAGGGGTTGGGCATAGAGCGAGGTGACACAGCCCCATGTTTGAAACACCCTGACATGCACACACATTCACGCACACACACACACACCCACACATTTTCAACAACTACACGTGCTCGCTGTCTTCGTCACACACGCACATGCACTCGGGGAGACACGCATACGTTTGTATATATGTGCACTAAACAGACCCAAATGCACAGTCTCAAACACACACACACACACACACACACACACACACACACATTCACTCACATAATAACAAACACTGAACATAGGTATATACTGTACATACATCTGGATGTACTCCACGCTTAACAAACATATAAGGACAGATGCACGACACGCACACTCAATTACAGAAAGGGACATGCACACAAAACATGCACGCGCACACACACAAACACATGTGCACACAGGGTCTAGGTGGAACACAGGCACGCATCGTAAGAGTTCAAAAGTCATACAGTGTAGGAAATTAGTTCACACATCAGAACAACATTCTACTGGGGTCGTTGCATAATTCAAGCTCCCGGCGGCGGCGGGGAGCATGAAGGGGTCTGGTGGGTTGGTTTGTTGCCGTTATGACATTGGAACACTATGTGATTGGATGGTACAAATGATGATTGGATTATGGTGATGATGTCCGATGACCCGGCCTGTCAGATGACTGAGGTGTGAGAGAGAAGGATGTACTATGCGAGCATGCGTCTGAGTGTTTAAAATGCTCTCCACACACCTCCTTCATGTTTTCAAGTCCTAACAACAAACAAAAAAAATCCAATTCCTTATATTTATGCTTCTGGAACCATTCCCTTACCTTTCACCATTCAAAATATATAATATATATCATATTAGAGTATATAAAATATAGAATTGGTACAATCCCTTTTCATACCTCCAGAGTACTTCTTATAAGTACAACAACTGCTGTAAATAACAGTTGGTGTGCAATTGTAACAATTTCTCATTTTTAAAGATTTGTTGGTATGTCATTTGAAAACATGATGAATAGTTTTAAAAATAAGTTTTGACTCTTAAGTGGTTTTGACCAATTTAGTCCAGTGCAATGAATGACCCTCAAACAACAATGGGCATTTGCTCCTTTTTAAAATGTCTCTGCCCAATCCTCCAAGAGTTGAATGTTACATATAAAATGTTTACTGAAAACTGAAAACTATGCTTTCAGACCCACATTTTTGCATAAGGTTTCATCACAAAGCGGTAGTAAGTGGAGGGAGGGTGTGGACGGAGTGGCTTTTTAGAACTACACAAACTTATCACAGGTTATATTGAACCAGAACGACTGTTTATAACATTCTATTAAGACTAAACTTTATTGAAAAAGATCTAAAGATTTCATTTTAACAAGACAAGAAAAAAGCAATAGCAAATTTAACTATTAACTAGGTTATGCATAGCGAGTAACTGTTTCTAGTAATAAGGGAAGAGCGTCCCCCCAACCCTCCAGACATTTTTTTCAGTTTTCTTGACTTTTAGATTTTTTTATATTGTAATTTTGATATATTGGTACAAAGCACAAACGTACTAAAAGTTCTCTCAGTGCAGTGGACTACTGGAAGAGCCTCTCCACTAGTCGCTTTGTTCCCCTTTGCTCAGAAACGCCCCCCTCCCTGTACCAGAATCACGCAAATACACAGACAATGAAACAAATAAATACATAAATACACAGATAAATTAATCAATAAATAAATATATAAATACAAATAAATAGAAAAATAAATAGTTTGTAAAAAGTAAACAAACTGCTAAATAAACAGTTATACTCTTAAGTTTTTGTTCGGATACTTTTGCCGCGGTAGTTAACTGAAAGTTAATCCAAATCTTTTTTTTTTCTCCACAAGCAACATGACAACAATTGAACATTTTCCTCACAAGTTTTTCTAAGTAACTGAACCACCACTTCATAATAAGTTGTTCATATGAAAAAGACAAGCTCAAACAAAAGAACAGTGACAACTCAGATAGTACAGTAGATATTATAAAACAAATGTAGACTATATATATTTATATATATATCATCTATTTGTACACAGCAAATAAAGACACAGTTGTCATAGATCCTTTTTAAGGAAACAAATATCTAGACTAACAGAACTAGCTAATCATCATTAAGTTTGACAAACGTTTCACGCTCAGCAAAAAACCTAAAAATCAGCAAGCCAAACAAAAACAAAAAAATTACAAAATAAAAATTTGTTCAGTGATTCTTACAAGGCCCTAAGTCGTTGATCTGGTTATTCAGCAAAGAAATAGTCTCACCAGATTTTCGTGGGCCAACAATAAACAAATATTAAACAAAGAACAGCAGCTCAATTCAATGCCAACATCTAAGTATTTTTTTTTCTTTAAACAACACATAGAACAACAAACTTGGATATTTAAGATATGTGAATAATGTAGTATAGCACCTACTGTTGATCGCTAAAAGGAAGTTCTTTTCAAATGTAAGTTCACCAACGCAGAGCGAAGAAAATGATATAGATAATGTATAGTATGCTCTCTAAATGGATAGATGTGTATATATCTATTTACTGATATCCCATATTGACTGATGACAAACAGGAAAACAGGAAACAGGAAAACAAGTGGACTAAGGGTCTTCTTGCTTTGGGCTCTGGACTAAAAGGATGGTTAGGCCTCGGAAAGACCCCTCTCCCTTCCCTTTTGGGTATCGCTGTTGAATAATTACGCACTAGCACATATGTGAAAAATTACCAAAATCACCTGCCTCAGTTTGCATCCCTTTTCACAAAACCTTCCATCTACAAAATCGCAGCCGACTTGAATTCCCCAAAAAACAAACGACCTCTGATCCTATAAAGTACCACGGCAGAACGACAAGACAAGGTGGTGCCCCCTCCCTCCCGCCCCGGCCCCCCCTAGTTAGCCAGTCAAAATATTTTTCTCTTTTTTCAAATCCAGATTCTTGTAAAAATTCTTCAATAATTATTATTTTAATTATCATTTATAAAAATAGATCTTCTTTCTCTTTATTTTTATCTTTTTCTAAACGCATTTTTTCAAGCAAAGAGATCTTCTCTTTGGCAACAGTGTTATTTTTTTTTCTTAAATTACTGAACGTGTCATCAGGAAAGCTAACCCATCCCCTCCCTCACCCAATCTACCTGAACCCCCGTGAGGAAAGACGTTATGTTTTGTTTGCGATACAAAACAAAAACAATGTTAGAAATTCTTTTTTTTCTACATAAGAGTTACTGGGACTGTGGCGTCCCATCTAGAATCGATAAGGGGAAGTTTTTAATACACACTAAAAATGAATGAATGGTTCACCAATTTAAAAAAGAGCCCCCTCCCTTTCACTGACAGGGAGGTATATAATACTAACGACAGTGGATCCGGATTTACAAAAAGAAAACAAATCCTGAATCAAGACAGAGAAAAGGTTTCAATCTAAAAAGGACATTCTCTTCTCTGAAATAAGGGGATACAGGGATTTGCTACTGTTTACACAGAAGAGAAAAATCATTTAACAACCACAACAAACAGAAAGAATATACAACAAAGAGAAGCCTGCATTATCACAGGAGCTTCCAAGAACGTATGAACATTTTCATCATTTCATTTTTGTAATACTTAGGCAACATTGGCTTATAGGTCCAAAGTTATAATATAAGCCATTTCTAGTTCAATTTGTTTGATGGTTTGTTGGTTGCTTTGTGTTCCGGTTGGAGTTTGAGTTTGCTGTGTTGGATGGCTGTTGTAGGGTGGTAGTGGTCGTGACTGAAGGGGCTTAGGGAAGGGGGGAGGTGAGGGGGGAGGTTGGGGGGCAATTTTGGGGCAGACAGAGTCGCGGGGCAACTGCTTCTACGTGTCAAAGTTCAGGACTTGTGTGTCTTGTTAGTCTTGAAGGAGACTTGCAAGACACGGTCGCCCAACCTGTAGCCGTTGAGACTAGCGATGGCCATGGCCGCCTCGTCGTAATTCGTCATGGTGACAAAGCCAAAGCCTTTGCACTTGTTGGTGTTGAAGTCACGGATCACCTTGACGTTGTTGACGGCGCCAAACGGCCCAAACAGCTGCCAGAGCACGCTCTCGTCAGAATCCGGGGACAGGTTGTACACAAAGATGCACCAACCGGTGCCGGTGTGCCCAGGGATGTTCATGCCCACCAGGCTGGTCATGCTGTCAATGGTGATGGGAGAGAACCTAAGAGAAGAGGCAGAGTAAGGGAATTGGAGGGAGAGCAGAAAGAAAAGGGAGAAGAAGGCACATTTTAATTGAACAGGTTAAGGCAACTCAGTGTTTATGTCTACTGCACATGAAATGGACAGAAGAAACCTCTATATCTTGCTTTTACCTCACAAATATCTACATTTTAAAACAGAATTCTCCTTCCACATATACAAGCTTACCATCACCAGCTTATCATCATCTGCATAAAACACTACTGTCTACAACCATACAAAATAACAAGCTTTGAGGGCTTCATCAGCTATATTAGCAATCAGAAAGTCACTATCTCCAAGACAATGTAAGACAGAAATAAGGATGCATACACAAGGGTTTGTAATGTATGTGCATGTATGTTCATGTCTAAATGCATGGTTTTGTATGTGAATCTCTGCTGTACCACTTAAATCTTCCTGAGCTCCTAAATCCTGAAAGGGTGACGACAGCACAGCGTATCTGTAGCGTAACTATATCTCTGCTGAAGGAGATGCAGATGAAGGTTCTGTCTTTTTGTCCTTGAGTGGCTCCTTCAGGAGCTAAATTGCAGGAAGTTGTTGAATTAAACCACTGCTAGAAATTCATCAAAGATCATGCACCAGCCTGCTAAATCTGTTCTCTTTCGCCTCATAATCGTCTCCCCTTTTCTTGTGATGCAAGAGATTTGAATCCTCAGTTGACTTCACTTAATTGCCTTTCCGCTTAAAGGAAAGGGAAAGTAGAAAAAAATTCCCCCCAGTTTTAAATAAAAGGTAAATGAGATAAAAAGGTTCATTTCTTATGCCTCCTCCCTCCAAGAAATGGCGACAGGCATTATTAGGTGTGCTTTAATTGAGATTTCCGCTTTGCTGCAGATTCCTTGAAAAAGACAGCTTTCTTGACAAAAAAGAGGGGAGGTAAGATGGAGCCAACTAAAGGGGAAAATGTAAGCACTTTACAGCCCAGTGGCATTAAGGTACAAAGTGTATTCCTCCCACTCTTCCCGCAGTCTGCAGGGTCTTCTGTTCTGGTCTATTCCAGAGCTCATGGCACTGATCGATTGCACAGCTTGCTATTGGGAGCCCACACCCCTCTTTCTCTCCAGCAAGTATAAACAGCAATGTACGGCAATCACTACGACCTTCCTGCATGACTTTGGTCATGCAGAGTCTGCTTCTGGCTTTTGTTGTTGCTGTGGACACTAACACAATCTCCCAGGGTGGTCATCTCAATTACTTTAAAGGACTTTTTTGATTATAAGTACCTTAGGAGTACAAGATAAATAGATTATGGTTGTTTACATTTATCGGTATGATTGAACCAATTAGCCACAAAGTTAAAAACAATTTCTTTTGATGTTGTGGCTTATTGAGGTACTTAGTCCATGAAGACATGGAAAATAATTGAAACTGCTAAATAAGTGATAGGTCATATCACTGAACAGACCACAGGCATACACCGATCTAGAACTAGTCTTTAGAATATTAGTAATAACAAATAGTCACTTGTCTTAATGTCATGGCTGATGGATGCATATGACTGAGATTGAAGAGTTAAATATTTTTCCCACATATCTATGTGGCTTCGATGTCTTTAGAAGATTTAAATATTTTCTCTGGCATCACGCAGGTGGAATCTTAACAGACCTCGTCTAGGTGAGGCCTCGTCTGACACGCTGGGCTGTTCAGGCCTCTCCTACTGGCCTTGATATGTATGCAAACAAGTGTATGTGGGGAGGTTTATGAGTGTGTGAGGGTTTGGAGGTTAGCTAACACTGCCACTGTGAGGGTGAGGAGATGAGTGCCCCTGTATGTATGTGCCTGTGTTTGTGTGAGTGTGTGTAGACTATGTGAGCCTACCCATCAGAGTGGGACCAAACACTAACCAATGTTAGAGGCCAGGGGTTGCATAGCAACAGTGTAGCTGACCAGACATGTATACTGTCCTTTCTAAATTCAACCACTTCCAGCTCTTAACACCCGTCTTCTCTTTCTGTTCACTGAAAAGCACCTCTAACTCAATGATACAATCAGGTCTGATGAATCAGACATGTTCACTATCTCAAAATTATGTATAGAACTGTAATTGTTAGCAATACATCGCTATTAGCTCTACCTAGATTCTGAAGTCCTGTGTTTCAAAAACTTACAGGCTAAGAAAACATTTCTCATCAGCTAAAACTTCAGATGGTGTCCCTTGTGCACGCAACATGCAGGATGCCACTGTCAACGCATGAAACATCTATCACCACAGTGACTGCTGCTCTGGGTTATGTAACACCTATGTTAGCAAGAAAAGCAAAATGAAACATGAAGGCGATAGGAAGGAGTTCGAGCAGAGCAGTGCCAAAGCTGGAGCTGTCTGCAGTGAAACAGCATTTCCTGTTTCCAGCAGGGATCCAGGTTCATCCAGCCTCATCCAAAGTCCAAGTCAAAGCTAATCTCAGCTCGTGCTGCCACAAAATTAGGGCAATATTTACTTTTGTTCTGACTTCCACTGTACAAATGTAGATCTATCACACTAGCTGATAGTGGTTGTACAAAGGTCTTAGTCTTATGACATTGTAAGGAATAATGCACAAAATGAATGTGACACATTTAAAATGTTGCTTTGAAGGAGAGACTGTAACTGTGGAGTGACAAGGCAGGAGAACCTGAATCCAGTAGAAAACAACACACCTAGAAATCAGGAGTTGTACACCAGAGAACAAAATCCATTCAGTACACGGAAAAAACACCAGCACTTGTCATAATCAAAACAAAGCAAATTCATCACCACTGAAAACAAAGACTGGTTGTTTTCTGCTTCTTTCACACTGTTGGTGGGGTTTTAAAACCAACTCAAGCTGACGAGGAAAAAAACCAAACAAATCAAACAACCAAAAATGCAGCTGACCTTTAACGGATTGTTAAACGCAAAGTGACTGCAAAAATACAACGAAACATAAACTAAAAAAAGAGAAAGAAGAAAAAAAAAAAAGGATTGAGTCAACATGGACATCTGGCATTGGGTGAAGTTTTTAATTACCTCTTTACGCCATAGGCCATATTAAGCAAATTGTCCAGCCTGTAAAGAGAAGGAGGGTTCTGGGGTTAATGGTGGGCAGATGGTCGACTCACTCAATGGAACTAATGTTAAGTCCCTCTAGGAACTGCATGGTCCTCCTCACTCAAGAACAAACAAACCCATCTACAGTTGGCCCATTACACTGAGGAGCCCCACCAGGAGATGCTATCATTAGTTAATTAATCTACAGTACCATCGGCACTTGCCCAGTCGGCTGCTGCGCTATTTCATAGGTTTCAGCGTAGCCCTGCACTAGCTAATGCAAGAGCAGAGTGCTACGGTCATTACTGTAGGTGGAATGGTGTAATTGTTTTACAAGACTGCGGCAGTGGACTGGTCACAGTTCAGTATTACAGTCACATGCAGAGCACTAATGGTGGCAGGGCTGGATTGTAGCATGGCACTCGGCAATACCAGGATATTAGGCTAGCCACAGTGCTACGCTGTGGCAAGTCATTGCCTTACTCTTTTATGTTACGTTATGAAATTGCATGTGGGTATCCATACAATTTTCGCCACCACATTTGATGGCTTAATCAAAGATGAATCCTAAACTTTGGTCTTAGATTGTGTTAACTCAATTGAGAGAACACCAGAGATGACAGGAAATGATCCAGAGTTCTGTCAGTGTAATGGTTTGGCATTTGAATGATGGTGAGCGAGAGAGGTGATGACGATTGAGTATGTTCACTATGACGTAGACCGACAACAACCAAAAAGTCACAAGTGAACATTAAACTAGCCATGAAATTGTGAACGTCTGTCTGGTTGGGGTCAATCTGTTGAGTGTTAGCAGTTTAGGTGAAATGGTTAATAGTTTTTGGGAAATGTTCTGGTGTCATATTAACTTCAGCTTGTGAGCTACAGGCATCGCTGTCAGCTGAGGATAACTAGAGTGTCTGTGTGTGTGCGCGTGTGCGCGTGCGTGTGTGTGTGTGTGTGTGTGTGTGTGTGTGTGTGTGTGTGTGTGTGTGTGTGCGTGTGTGCGTGTGTGCGTGTGTGTGTGTGTGTGTGTGTGTGTGTGTGTGTGTGTGTGTGTGTGTGTGTAAGCCAGGCTGCAGAAACCTGTGGTCCGTACGAAATGTTGGCCCATTTGGATGGACGCAGTCTGTTTGGTGACTCAATGACCTTCATTCCTCACTTGGGTCTGGCCTGTCTCATGTCTTATTAACTCCTCTGGCCTAATGGACAGGGGCCACGGCTTATTGACTAACAGCTGGCTGCTGACGCTTCGTTCCTCTTGAAAACACCATAAACTCTCTGACTTTGACTCGACTGCCAGGTTTGTTTCTCCCTGTCCCTTCCAGTCAACCAGCCTTTGCTTTCCTGCAACAAGATGGCTTCATAGTATTTACCAAAACCTTTCAAGTGAGTAGTTAAGTTCATTATTTGATTGCAAATAAGGCAGCAAGTAGGTTTTAGTCGGCTTGTAAAAAAAACAACTTTCAGAGTAATGGCTGTAATAATTTAATGATTTTTTACATGTAAAGTCAACTTTTTTAATACTTTGTAGGTCTACTACTTTTATCTGGGTTCAAAAGTGCATCTGCATTGTAGTGCTCGTCTTTCTCAACAAAAGCAAAAAAGTGCACACGTACAAAAGCACCTAAGACAACATAAAAAAGCAGAGGAACGGATATATAGAATCATTAAAGCAGTAATTAGCCCATTATGTCGAAGGGAACAAGCAGACTGCTTTGTGGGTAAATGAGTCAATTGGAGAGGAGGCTCAGAGGAGAGTCGCTCCAGGCCCAGAAGCACTAAGACATCTGCTGGCTGCCGGGCCGTTGGGCCACAACAAAACAACCTGCTGCTAACACACTGTCTCCCTCTCTCTCTCCGTCCCTTTTCTCTATCACACATGTACGGATGCACACTGATTCCAGCTCGCCACACAAACACTCTGCCAGCTTTTCACACAGCCTCTCCGAGCTCAATATAAACAATGGGGCTTTTGTGCTTCCCTCTGAATGCATGTTAATGGAGGAATGGGCGTTTTTTTGTCTTTTCTTTGTCAAAACAAAAATCGGTTTAATTAAAATTGGCTCCTGCCCTGGATATAATAAGGCTAATTTGCTAATTAGAACCATTAGTTAACGACGGAGGATCGGAAATGAGCGAGGATCTAGGGCTCGGTGTATTGGGCTTCACTCGATTATGTTTTTGCCATCTTGGATAGGGACCATAAAAGCAGTTTATACACTTACTTGTGTTAGAGCGTGCACATGTGTTTCACTCGAGGAGGATTGATGTAATGACCACTGTAGTTGGATTTTCTGTATTCTTCCTCATCTCTTTTTTAATTTAGGCTTTACATATGTACATATCTGCACTTAAGAACGAGAAGGAAGTATTAGCTGGCATTTAAAGTTGATCACTATAGATAAACAACATTTTAGCTTTAACTTGTCTCATCAAGGTGTTCACAGTGGAATGGGTTTAACAGAATACTTTGCCATAAGACTTAAAAAATGCCCCTTTTCACGGTTGTCCTTAGAAGATCGAGAAAACAAGGTGGCCTGTGCATATCGAACACGTGTCTAACTTCTAAAGTGTTGCGGTTTCAGTGGAGGACTTGGGAGCAGAGAGCAGGAGCAAAAGGGACACAGTGAGGTAGTGTCCTGTGGTTGTGGGTTGTGATGAGAAGCGACAGCTCTCCCGTGGAGCCTGTAAATTGGCTTGGCGTATCACAGACACACAGCCACGCTACATCGCTCAGGTGTCACACCAGGGAAGCTGCTCCAGAAGAAAAATACCTTCCAAGCTCTGACTTTGATGGAGAGTAAACAGCACGACTGGCTTACTGTTATTGAAAGAGAGAGGGAATTCTATAAGCACACACTCTGCCTTCAATTCTTAAACATTCTCGCTGGGTTGGAGGATGGAGCGTAATATTGCACGTCTTGGATTTTTTATTGTAGAGGCGAAACCTAACATGACCCCTAGAAATAAGCCCTGAAAAGTTTTAGTTTTATAAAACATTTGAACTAAACAAAGGGCTTTTTGTGTCATAAGGGAGTGACAGGAAATGAACAGGTAGGATGTCATGATGTTATGAGATAACTGACCTGGGCAAAAAAAACGTCTTTTATCTTTCATAATCACTCAATACAATTAAGATCAATTAAAATCGTCATTTCTTTTAATTTGACCTTTGTCGGATTAATGACATAAACCTAAATCTTCCAGGGACCTATTCAGTATTTAATACAGTAAATTACATCTGAATGTGAATTTAGAATGAAAATGTGTCAAACTACAACACTGTACTACAGCATTATGGTTCATTGTATCAATATGATTATATTTGGCAGGATCAGGGCTTTAAAGTCAAAATGACAAATACTGCAAATTAAGTAAAGTGGATTGTTTTTGTTTGACAAAATGTATTTCCAATCCCATGTTTTTGCCCAGGCCTCACAGGGGTGAGGGGGATATTCTGGGATATTGTCAGCACCATGACAACATGATGAAATGAGGGTGAATACATATTTGTGAATGACAGAACCCCACAGTCTCTTATGAACAATTCCTCTCTGATTTGCGTGGACCCACACGGGGCTCACATCGCCTGATTTACTGACACCTGCACCAGGTGCAGAGCTCACACCTGCTGTTTTTAAAAAGGGAACGAATTAGTCGAATGTGAATGTTCACAGGAGAAAAGTTGCGTTATTGCTGACACATAGACGCTGCTGTGACTCATGCTCACGAAGTGTAGGCGTTAACATCCCCTGTTCGAAAACTGCAAATTACATTTGGTGCAAACATTTTCCAAATCAGAAGGTTGTTTAGAACAGACGTGTTTCCTTCATCAAAATGCATTTATTGTCATGTTAACCAAGACTAATTGCCTTCGAGTTTAAGACCTGATGACTCATATCAGTACACTTTACCCTGTAAGACTTAAATTTCTCATATTCACGCAAGAATTAGAAACAGCTAAATTTCATGTAATCATACCAAACATAATAGTTTTTTTGGCATCCAGTTTTCAAATGTCAGTTATTCAATAAATCATACCACTTTATACTTGTTTGGAAGTTTGCTGGCAAACACATATGACTTGCTTTCCATTATTTATCATTTAGACACATTAATCTGGAGATTCCCAACCTTTTGGGCAGAAAATACCCCGTGACCCAATTCTCATTGTTAATCTCATTGTGTCTAAGGCACCTTGTGTTTCATTTAGTTTCATCATAATGTCTCTGGATTTGATTTTGGTAAATAGGAGGAGCCGGTGGGTTTAGTAAGTTTATCTCCCTAAATTCCTGGTTAAAATGTTCCCTCTGAATGTTACTCAACAGAGAATAGTAGTCCAGGTTAATGTAACAACATTATAGGTTGATGTTATAGTCCTCACTTTTAATTATTAGTTAATAATTCATTATTATAAGTTGTTTTCCATCTTTTTATGGCTTGAATTACTATTTCACCCTGCCATCGCTATGGAGAGAGGAAGAGATTCAGGTAGAGGTGCAGTTCAGAGCTGCAGCAGATTCAAAATGTTTCATTCCTGCAATTGTGAACAAAACACGTTTCCAAAGGTTAACTGTTCTAAATTGTACCAAGAAACTGAAAGTGATTTCATTTGAGCTGCAGATTGCATCATCCATTTCCTGAACGGCATAAACTTAATCTTCTCTCAGTGCACACAAGTCTCTCAACAAAATCCACCTTAGAAGTCAAATTTGACTTCTCACTTTTTTTTTATGTATCTAAGCTTGGAACTTTTTATCAAAGAACCAACAGTATTTGTTACGATCAATTTTTTATACTTATAGTTCCTGTCATCAAAACCTTAGAAATGCACCAATTGCAGCTCACATTTCTACTTTTCTAGAACCAGGAACAGCAGAAATAGCTCGTCCATGACTAAGCTGCGAAAAATCTTTTCATATTGACAGTTCAGTGACAACTTTCTGTTCTTCAGAATTTCTTTAGAAATTTCTAGACAGAACAGTCAATCACATCACACTACTTAAGAATTTTGAAGCGGGTCACAAACTTAATATGAGGCCTTAAAACTGATCAACTGCAAAGGTTGGGAAACTCCATCTCAACAGCACCATTAAAACAATACATGCTGGTGTAACTCTTCATCCTCTGACTATACGACTTGAAACTGCTCCCACCCCATCCCGTCTCCTCTTTGTCCCACCCCCTCCATGGTTCATGTCCATGTCCCGCCCCAGTACTCACCTGAACCTCTGAGCCTGGTGGTGGAGGGGCCCTGGGTATCGGCGATTGGGGGACTGGTAGAGTTGTGAGAGCAGGGCTTGACTGGTCTTCTGACTGGGGTTGTTGGCGAACTTGACTGTGATTGGCTCGGCAGCACCCGATGGCTTCTGTCCGTTCAGGCCCTTGATGGCCTCCTCAGCCTCTATCCTCTTATCAAAGCGGATGAAGCCGACACCTCGGGAGCCGCCTGCGGGGCCAGCAGATCACAAACAAACGGGCCACCTTTTACTTTGAGGTTTAGATGGAACATGTACAGTCTGTACATACAGTATGTTCAGTATGTTTGGCTACATTTCTTTCATGTTTTCCTGGTCTAACGCTGTTAAAAACGTGTGTCAGTTTTGGTTCTGGCCTGGTCTGTTTTCTCTCGAGCTTGGACGGGTTCAGACAGAAAATTCTATTGTGCATATATTACAGATCTCCTGTGAAAGAGACTGAAATTAAACTCCAAATGCAATGAAGTTCTTTTATGACTCTTATTTCTTTTAATTCATTTAACCTTTTTTTCTTGACCCTCACCTGGGCGTCTGTTTAAATCCACAGTCCATTTTTTCCTCCAAGCTTGCTCCAGTCACAGTCCACTATACACACACTCTTCATGCATTGTGTCTGTGACATTTGAGCCGTTACCTTGGAGACATTTTTTGACTGCCACCTGAGAGGAACATTTAGAGATGTGCTTCCTGGGGGGTCCTTTATTGTTGTCTGTGAAAGCTCTGTGTGCATTTTTTACTTTATATCTATATATCTATATGTGTGTGTGTGTGTATTTTTTGTCCGCGTGCACTGTTATCTATTAACGGATGCTGTGCCTTGTTTTAATGAGGCTGCCTAGATGGCCCAGAGGATGCTTGCTCAGTGACAGCAGCACTCTGCCGAAGAGACTATTTACATAACAGTGTGTGCGCACACAGGCTTGTCTGTGTGACTGAGACTGAATAAAAGAGAGGCAGTGAGAAAGAGGGGAATTTTGTGTTTGAGCATCATTGTGTGCAGTCTCTGTCTCACACATAAAAAGCCCTCCTTATTGTTATTCCACATTTTTGTACATGCCGTCGCCTCTTCCCATCGCTTTTTTTTGCTTCCTGCACTCGCTTGCCTGAATTCTTGTTTGGAGAAGCACCTTGGCCATCTCGCTTCCCCTTTTGTTCTCGTTTTCCCTCCAGGACACAGGCACCACAAGGTTATTTACTTTACAGCCAAGTTGCAACATAAAAAGGCACTCTCTGGAAACCAATGATTTATGAAGAAATGTCGTATATCTCCTTAAAGCTGCAGTCTTGGCACACAGTTATTTTAGGCTAGGCTTATTATATTTTTCTTCTTTTTGTTCCTGTATGTTGATTTAAAAGAAAAAAAAAATCTGGACCCAATTCTCACAAATGCAGATTTCAGCAGGAGATGGTCACAACAACAAGAAAATGTCTGGACATCGGCACCTGATCACCAATAGCTCTCAAATCTCATTGTCTTTTCAAGTTGACATCATCACTGGTATCTTCTTTGTGTATGACTCCTCTTTTTCATCTGTTGTCATCACCACACCCATTTGCTTGGTGTGAATTTTTTTCAAGGCATTTTCCTGCTGTACTCTAAAATGAGCTCACTCTCACATTTCCTGGACATTTGACTGGGTGGTTGGCAGGAAAAGTTCTGGAAAATATCTGGAGTAAGTGACTTGGACATTTGCGTTCTTGCATACAGCCTTTTCAGAAGATTTCAGGAAAATGTCTGGACTTCATGTCTGAAAGCAGCTTTATTTCCATTTTCTCCTCAATTTTTGTACTTTTCAAATGCTGAAAACTTTTTCTAAGCCATCAAAGAAAAAAAATATGCAACTTTTTAGGTTTTTGTGCGTAGTAAGATATCAAACAACTAAAACCACATTATCCGTCAGTTTGACTTTGTACCTAAGAGCCACTGCTGTGCACGGAGCTGACCCACAGCGTTTTTACGCCTGTTGGATCCTCTCATTAACTTCTATTAAGTCTAAATTATTCTGTTTGATTCAAATGTTTTTTTTTACCTTTCTTGCTACTTCTCCCCTGACAGACGTTCAGTTTCCCTCCCTCACTTCCTCTTGTGCCAGCTTCTGTACCTGTACATTTTAATTAGCTTGTCAGAAGCAGAAAAATAACAATCCTAATGGGATCTTACCAGTGCAAACAAGCACCAGTGCTGTTCCTGCGAATTTACTCATTTATAACTGTATTTATCATGAATGTGAGGTATAACTGCAGTCTCTGCTTGGGGAGGGCTGTTTGGGAGCTGCAGTTTAGTGAGTCACTGGTAATGGGCATTTGTATTTCTTAATTTTAAATTGTAAATTTAGTAAGCATTAAAACTAGGTCATGCTCCACCTTGACGACTGGAACATGCACAATTTCACAACAGTTGTCTGCTCTAAAGGCACGCAGTGACTCCAAGAGCCTTGCTCAAGGACACCTCAGCAGTAGTTAAGGAGAAGGAGGGCATCGCTCATTCACTTTCTCCTCAAGACGGAGGAGAGGAGAGGAGGAGAGGAGAGGACTGTATTTGTCTTTAATCCTCACACTTGTTTGGCCTTGAGCTGCTCCTAAGCTGGTTCTGGCTGGAGGGCCTCTAGACAAATGCTTGGCATACAGATGAAGGCACGGCACAAGCTCACACATACACACACACAATCACACACACATGCACATGCACATACTTAAGTGATGACTTGAAGAGGTGCTATTGAGAATGAAGTGTGAAAAGAGAAGTAGAGATGTCCATGGGCAATCGTCCGTGTCTGATTGCAAATGGAGTGCATATGTGTGTGTGGGAGAGACTGAACCTTTTTATGTGTGCAGTTTTGTTTAACTGTGAAACAGCCACTCTTGCCCTTGAAAATACAATAGCACCGTAAGGAGGTGAGACAGGTGAGGAGCCAATTGACCCTATCACCGGTAATTCTGGTAAACAATAAATGTGTGTGTGCATGTGCCACTGCGGTCATCTCCCATTTGCATCCACCTATAGGTTACTGTAACAAGTTCACCATGCCACAGTCTGGGGAAGTAATGTAATCCACTTGCAGAAGATTTCAAACTTGGAGAGGGAGTAAGCCTCGACTGGAAGCATGAACAGGTTCAGGTAGTAAAAGAGAACTGATTTTCTTTGGCTCAGGTACAGCTGAGTGAAGTCGACCCTCAGTCACAGTTCAGTGTTGTGCTGTGAAACTCTCTGTACTCTATTTAGTGTCACTAGAGAGGAGGACATGGATCAGTGGGACTTTGCAGCAGAAATCTGTGATGGTGGTGTGAAATGTGCATTACCTGTTCTGAAGCCATAACGTTTGTGATACGATGAACCCAAACAGCACTCATCAACATCAGTTGATATTACTACACTGTTCTGCTCTGTATTGTCTCGCCAGATGATTAACTTGATCAAACACATTTTCCTCCAAGATATCTTAGAGGATGACAGACAATCTAAAGTTTATTTTGATCAGAAAATGATTCCCCATGATTTGATATTATTTTGTGACATAATGAAGAAGTCAGAACAACGTGGTAGTAATGGTATTATCATGGCGTCACTATGAAGTCAGACAATGACTTAATATATTGACTTTTGCAAATTACATCATTATGAAATGGCAGTCAGCATTTCCTGATTGAGGTATTTATAGTTCAAATATAGGCTATACATCACCCCTCCAATGCTTTTCATTATTCTTTAGCTTTTACATGAACCTACAGGGGGAAGTGATGAGCCTCATAATTCTCATAATCCCTATAATTCCTCACATTACACCTAAAGCTGAATGTATCTTTATACCATGAATCTCAGCAGGCATCACATTAGTGTGTTAAATACTAGTACATTTAAGTCTAGAGCAGGCTACACTTGCAAACTATGCAACCAATACATCCCACTCCCTCTCATCAGGCCTCTTTCAGACAACCTTATTTATTGATGGCTACGGGGACTTAAACAAGTGTCTCAGAAACAACTGACCAATCCCATCATGCATCATTTTCATTAAATCCAATGTTACTACTGATAGTCTGTCACTTAATACGGTCTAAATTCCACAGCTTGCACTCAAGCTCATTGGTTTCTACTGAAAACATAAATGGCTCTCTAATGAAAATTGTACTTTCTACTAGTTAATTAGTTATGGACTAGATATTTTGCATGGTCAACATTGTCAATTTCTATTGTCATCCATTAGTAGACATTGAAAAACTATAGTGAACATGTCTTGCAGCAGGATGGTGAATGTTGAATTGACTCAAGCAGGTTATTTAAGGAGCAAGTTTGGCTGATGGTGTGTTTTTAGTGTGGAGCTCTATGAACAATTGTCAATAGGATCAGTCTGCATATCCATTATTATTATGAAGAAAAGAACGACTTGGTGATGAAATTGAACAAACCAGTTTTAAATTAAATCATTAATCCACATGCTACTCAGCGTGAATTCATCTGTTTTCCTGATAAACCCCACTGCCGTGCCACATTAGCATAACAAACCCTGAGAAGGATTTATTAGATTTTTTCTCCTGTTAAACATTACAACCAAAAATAAATTTATGAAGTGAGCTGCCAATCTTAAGGAGTCCGACCTAATGACTATGTCCTTTCAACTAGCCCCAGAAGCCTGGGTGTACTTATCAACCGCCAGCCAGCCATACAGGCGACATTAGAGCACAATGTACTTACTAAGGTACAGCAATCTGTCTTTCTCACTCTCTCTCTTCTTCTTCTCACTCCCTCTCTCACTCTCCCTAACCTCCACAGTAATCAACAACGGCTTATGTAACTCTCTCTACCTGGGCTTATCTCTCTCTGACACACACCGACAGGCACATTGGCTGCCTTACTAATAACACACTACCTCAATCTGGGGAGGGAGGGGTGGTGTGGAAGGAGGTAGAGGTGGTGGTGGTGGGTGGGTGGGTGGGGGGATGAAAAGCCAGTGCTGGGGGGGGGGAGGCAGGAATGAAAAGGAGAAAGGGAAAGAGAGAGAAGTGGGGAGCGAGGCAGGAAAGGACAAAAGGAGAGAAGGTGATAGGGGATAATGTTAGGAGGTGACAGTAACAGGATGATGATGAAAGGAAACAGTGCTATTCTTGCTTGCCTCTGCCCAAACAAAGCCGCTCTTTCTCTAAAACCCACTATCATTTCCCCAAACACTGACTGACTGACAGAGCGAAGTGACTGCTGGTCTGAAAGAGCAGAGGAGAGGTGAGAAACCTGGCTGCAGTGTAACTAAACTCACACATACACGCACACTCCTTCTTTTCCCTTTTCTTTCCCCTTTCACAAGCACACACAGTTTATTCATCCAGTGCACTGTATTCTTGTAAGCAGCCCCATACACTCAGTGTACATAGGCAAAATCCCCCCCAAAAAATGTCTTCACGTTTCATCTCTCGTCCTTTTTATCTTTTATTTCTGGAGCTACATTGTGCCAACTGTGTGAAATGATTAGACTTGCCTTTCCAAAAAGATTTATAATATGGCAGAGGCAGAAAGAAACGCTCTTCCTGCTGTCTTTTAATTAGAGGTGTAAAAAAAAAATTCAATGTCCTTGTTTTAAGTAACATCAGTGTGCCTGGGTACAGATGGCGTTTGAAAAAGCAGCAAGAGGAGAGACGCAGGGACTTTGAAGAGTGGAGGTGCCCTGTGCTTTAGCCTCTGTCAGAGTAGAGTTTCAACCATCTGTCTGGTGTGTGAGTGTGTGTGTGTGTGCTCACGTAACGATGTGCATATCTGTACGTGGCGGTGTCTGCGTGTGTGTGTGTTGGCTACCACAGAGACGGTATGTGCACTATATAGATTACAGGGGAAACGATGGCTGGAGTCAACGCTGCAGTCATCCCACCTAGTGGGTGCAGCTCTCCGCTTGTATTACCTCGACCGTTCTGTTCTCCACTGCTGGACAGGTGGAGAACAGGGAGTCAGTGTGGTGTCAGTCTGAAGGGGAACATCCATTATTCAAGTCAAGAGAAGCGGAGCATACCAACTGTACGGAAAAGGGGTAATTCCTTTGAGAAAAAACTTGTGTTGTTGAAATTCACAAGCACACCGTGAAAACATTAATGGTCCGAATACAAAAAGAACACAAAAATCAAACCATAAGACCCTGAAAGGAGACGTCTGGTGCCTGTTTTTCATTATATTGTATTAGAAAAGTGGAGCCCTGTGAAAAGGTTTCTCCCTGTCCTTGAAATGCATGTTGTTTTGGTATTTTTGTACCCAGCGCAGCAGGCAGGATGGCACAGAGGTGAAAGGAGAGGTAGAGCGACACCAGAGCTCCATGCAGATGAGGCTGCGCAGTGAGATGTTGGACTTAAGGTGAAAACGGGCTTTTATAATGCATTGAGTGCAGATCGTAGAAATTGTTTTTTAATTTGATTTTACCGGTAAGCGGAAATTAAATGCATGACGGAAATGTGCAGCAACAGATTAAGACTAACCTCTTACTAACAAACTATATTCAAAACACTATTAACACTGAGGCCTTGTGTACACTACTGTGGATCTTTTTGAATTTATATTTTTTCCCTACGTTTAAAAAAACCCAACAAAATATCTCCGTCCACATGGGAACACAAAAATGACAAACATTTTAGGCCAGTAGGTGGCGATAACGTTTACATCAACGATATAGCTTCCATTGGCGTTGATTCTGGCGCATGGTCATCACATGAAGCAACAGTGGGCCTGTGCTACATAAGCTGTGATGTCATTGTTTCCCAAACGCTAGGTTTTACACGGATACACAGAAAAACACTATTTGCGTGTCAAGGGGTCCAAACGCAGAATATATTTTAGTTGGATTGTTTGCTATTGTCTATGAACCACATTTGCTACATTTATACAGCAGCTTCATCAGCTCTCCCTTCAGGTGAAATAAATCTGTACACTCATCCAAAACTCTAAATGAACATATTTCACTTCTTATATTATTCATGGTGATGCATTGTGCGCACCATATCGTGTGCAAGCAACACAAAACTACTGCAGCATAATGTAACAAACATCTATGCATCTATCTACGCCCACATTAAACTGTTCAGTTATCTTTTTGGAGACATTGAACTCGTTTTATTTGATTTCAATTTGAGCATAAATGTTGAGACAATTAAAAGTAATACTCTTCTCTCTCTCTCTCGTTCTGTCATCATCTTTAATCAATCTTCTGTTCATGTCCCTCTCACTCTCTCTTTTTCCCCTCATCTAAAAATACCGAAATACAGGGGATGGCATCTGTGTGGTTTCTGACGTTCTTTCTTCTGTTCTGACTAAAATAGCTTTGGTTCACTTTTACCCAGGGTGAGTCATGAGGCACGTAATCTTCAGACGGTTTTATTAAGCAGTGCCATTATTGTTGCATGTAAACATAATCAAAATTTGATAGCCTCCAGCAGAGTTACTAACTGCAAAGTGCCTGTGTTGATCACTGAGTCCCAATAAAAACGTTATATGCATATGAACATTACACAACTGGACTCAATACCCCCAAAACAATTCAACTTCGAAAAGCACTCTGTGTGCTTAAGGCAACATATTATTGTTGCGTGTTTCTGTAATGAACTTCTCAACCAGTGTGATGTTTACATAATATTGTTTGTCTTGGTCTTGCCTGAGATTTTATATCTGTAAGCTCCAATATACAGATGACAACTAAATAGAGTAAATGCGAGAACAATGTTTGCAAAACTTCAATCATTGATGTCTCATGGCAGCAAAACCTCAAATAAACCTTTGTTTCAAGGAGAAATATTATGCTATTTGAGTTTTTCTTTCCTAATGTGATATGTATATAAGAGGTCTACAAAAAATATTAAAGAGACAGGAGCTAAAACCAAGTGTTTCAGACAGAGGCTGAAAGGAGGAGCTGCAGCAATGGACAGTATGTGGGAAGTGAGCATGTAAACATTTTCAAGTGATATAATTTAAGTACGTACTCGGATTTGAGCATACTATGTCTCCTTGAATGCTGTACTGATCAGGAACAAGTCTGCCTACCACACAACTGTAGCTTGACCTCACACAACCATTCATCAGTGTTTTAAATCACCGTCTTGAGTAGAGTGATGGCACAAACAACTTGTTACTTCGGGAATCTTTCCCATTGCTACCCTCTGTTCAACACAAAGGAACTGTGACATCAGCCATTTCACAGCCACACTGAGCAGCAATTTGGTTTCACATCTGAGTCACCATGTATGAAAGCCAAGTCTGCGGATCGATTGTATTTTCGGTCATTGATCAGGTAAGCATTGACCTCTGCTCGCATACAGTTCCAGGATGAAGAACTAGGAATAGCCAACTATCGATCCAAAGCTGTCTCTGATATCTTTTTTCAAATTGAGGCAACCTTAAACCAGCTGCCAGAGCACGAGATCACGGCTCGGCTGCCTTCCCTGAAGGTTTGAAGAAGCAAGAAAGGCAGGAGTGGGAATCCAGCCTCACACTGATATAGAGGCAAAATATGCTTATCCATTTAGAAGGAATCAATAGAGGGTGAGGGGACGGAGGAAGGGATGGACAGATGGAGAGATATCCTTGTCAAGTCGATGTTGTGTTCGCTCTCTGAGTCTCTGGGGTAATTTGGCAGTTTCTGTGGGTTTTGTCTCGGCTTCCTCCCACTGAATGATGCTCACAGCGATGGTTCTAAATTTCCTTTTTTGTCCTTATGAACATAAGAGTGACTGCAGAGTGCATCTTGTTGATGAGGAGGTCGTTTAGAGAACAGGCTTCATGTTCCCAGTTTAGCAGAGCAGGAGCTGGGGATCATCAGCCCATCTGCCAGTGGGCTCTGGAGAACGGCTTCCTCAACAACTTTGTGTCGCATTTCTGTTTCTATGCATTTCTGTCTGTACAACGCTCTTCTCTACAGCTATTTTGTACAAAATCCGAACATTAATTGGCCCGTGGAGGGAAAAGTTCATATTCGAAGAGTATGGTTCAAACTCAAAACGTCTAGGAGCTTGTGTCGTGATTCAGCAGAGGGCGCTCATTGTCAGCTCTCCCTCTTGACCTATCAGTCAAATCACAGACATCACAGCACTAAAGCATTGGTGAAGCGGCTTGTGAAAGTATTTATACACTGTATGAGTGCAAAGAAACGCACTAATGTAGAGCTGTCTGTTGTCTTTGTGCAACAATGCAACTGCCTTACTCTTAAAAACAAATCTGTCAGCAGAGGCAGCTGAGGCACTACAGACGAGTGGAGCGATGTCAAGCGGTCAGCCTTTACAAAGCCATGACTTTTGGAAAAAGCTACAGACCTAATATAAGCTGTAGACAATGTAAGGGTGTGTTTCAAATCAGTGTCTTGTTCAATAGAAAGACTGGATCACTAAGGAAATTGGATTTCAGGCACTGATTCACTGAATGCAGGGATACTGAGTCACCGATGACCTGCAATAAGGGACCACAAGATAATAATGTCACATCAACCACAAGTGTCCTTCAAGTCAGGAAGTCAGGAAACATTAAAGTTAATCAGTGAAATAAAAACAGTTAATATAGCTGTAGTTTCTCCTCAAGAGATCATGTTCTTAGAAGTGACTGGAACAAAATGATCATGAGGACATCCGATGACTCTGAATCCCAGAAGTGTACATCACTTATTGAATCATCAGGATCGACTTTGACGCAGACCAAAACTCGGTGTGTGCCTCTTTTTCTCGCCTTCCCGTCTCTCCTTTCTTCTTCTGTACTTACATTTTTGGCAGTCATGGGGGAGTTTTAATTTGCAGCCCGTTTCTCTCTTAATAGCAGCAAGTTTTTTTTGTGTGTGTGTGCGTGTGTGTGTGTGTGTGTTTGGCAAATGCGTGTATTGTCTTAGTAGTGTAGTGTAGTGTGTGTGTGTGTGTGTGTGTGTGTGTGTGTCTGTGCACAGTAACTGAGTAAAAAGAGATGAGTCAGTGATGCCAGCACACTACTCTCAGGGCTCTTCTAAAGTCCTCCAGTTTTTAATCACCAGCAACTCTAACATCTAATTAATCATTAACTTTTCTCCTGCTGATCCTTCACCCTCCGGAGACACCTCGCAGAACGTTTCTCTCCCGCTCACATTATCTTTGTGTCTTTGTGTGAATCTTTGTGTATTTCAGTTTTGAGGCAGGTGGGTAAATAGGATAACGATTAGTGTAGTCGAGGCGCAAAGTGTGAAAACACCTCTGCTCTATGGACTCAAGTGTGTGATGACCAATAAACCTATTTACACTGCCAGCCAGAATTGTTTGACTGCCAGGGTATATCCACCTTCAAATGAATCACAGTAAAAAAAAAAAGAGAGGCATGTAAATGGTGGTATTCATGTCAGAATTCAAACTAGATGGGGATTCAGAGAGTGCATACTTCCACCGATAGCTTATCTTACTATGTTTAAGAAAGTTAAAATAAAATGTCCGTGATCCAGGTCCACTCCGGGATTGATGGGTTCTTTCTTGGGTCATGACCCACCTGTCTTGCTTGAGTAGTTTTTGCGTAATCCTGCTAATAAACTCCTATGAAAACATAAACTCGTAGGCGGAGGTGATCATTTATTTTTCTACCTTCCTTTAGTGCTGATATTCTCTTGGAGCCAAGTGATGTTAACGTCTATTAACCTTCTGGGAAATGTAACAGGTGGCCAATAGAAGAAAATGTTGGAAAGAAGATACATTTAGTTTTTAATTTAAGTCACTTTTTAACCTCAGACCAAAAAAGAACAAAGAAATGTGGTATTTCCAAATTAACACATGTACTAAAAGGTGTTCATTTGAATTGGTGTGCCAAATGTGATCAATTAAATGTTTGTAAAGACGGAAAACTGTTAATTAATAAACTATACAAGGGAGAAATGTGTGAATATTAAACCTTTGGCAACTTTAAATGAAGGATGTGAAAAGAAGGAGGATTTGAATAAACTCCATTCATTTTCTTAATTGAGCATTTTCCTTTCATGTGGGTGTTTATATTATTCTCAGCAGTGGAAGTGAACGGCTGCAGCTCTTTATCTGTACATGCTCACAAGAACACTCTATAAATTATTCAGCCTCTCGTGGACGCCACCTATACTGAATGCATCAAAACCTTTGCCTTCCCGTGACCCCCCCCCCCCCCGCCTGCGTTGATATTTGTACTTTTCCCCGTGTGTGTGGCCTGAGCTGTGGAGCTGAAAAATCTATGTTGTGCGTGTGGCTGTCTTGTTTCTTATCGGGAGTCCCCTGGGTGTAAGCAGCCAGCGTGGTGGTGTGACCTCTCTGTTAGTTTGCAGAGATAGACAGGAGCTGTTAAAACAGGCAGACAGGAGAGGAGAGGTGCTCACTTCATCCAAATGTGTGTTTGATGAGGATGGAAATGGCCCCATTGTTTTTTTTATTTTCCTACACTTCTGCTGCCCCTCTCCCTTCACCTCCTCCCTCTGCTCATTGCCTCTCATTCTCACGTCTCTGCTCATCTCCACCCTCTTTTCCCTCCATCCTCTCTGCCTCCTCGTGTGCCCCCCCCCCCCCCTGTCTCCTTTTCTCCTCTCCTTTGTTTCCCTTTCCCCTCTCTTCTCACCCTCTCCTCTCCTCTGCTCAGTGTGCATACAGACAGGCATGCACTTCACTGCCAGCAGTGATTTATTCTGCTTAGGCAAATTAGTGTGGCTTACAGCATGCTGCTCCCTTTCTGCTTCATCAGTACACATTGCACATAACACTGGAGCAGGTTGCAGCCTGTAGGCACACACACAACCCCTGAAATGGATCTAAGAGACATGCTGGAGGGGTTCTTCTGCAACACAATGCACTGATTCATTCCTGTGTTTCTGATGTAGTGGAATGTGTAAGAGAGCGTGTATATTACGCAGCTTGTGCCTCTAATATAATCATCCTTTTTACCATGGAGGCCTCAGCTGGGGCCGTGGTCCAGAACAATCATCTACTGAGTTCACTCACTTAAAAAGACGCTTGGTGCGGATGATGGGGCTGGGCCAAAGGATTCAAATCAATTATGATATCAATAAGAACATTCTCTGATCATAGACTTTGTAAAGATGGACGACACATGTCCACTTCCTCCCACTATCCAGAAATGAAGCCACAATATCCTGGGTACGAGTGCTGCCAGAGTCTGTACAATAGCGATCAACTGTAGTGAAAAGGTGAATAAACGGAAGGTGTCCTCTAACACTCCACAGGATCAACACATATAGTGTGAATAAGACATAGATGTGATGCTGCAGTAGAATGGAGACCTACTTCACTGGTAGCCCAGAGTTTTCCAGTTTTAGAAAAGTGCGCAGGAATATGACGCACTTGGCGGCCATTTTTGTTTGACTGAAGTGGGTTGCAACTTATAAAATTTTGTTGGATTTTAGATTATTTACCGTTTCTAGAAATACTTTGGTTAAATGGTTATATTTTTTTCTATATATTATTCTATATATGTAATTCTCACATGATCACACAAATGACAGACATTTGACATATCATAAGTATATACGTACTCTGTGTGTGTACGTGTGTGTGCGTGCATGCTTTTTTGTGCCTTCACCGTCGGCCTAATCATGAGCGCCCGTGTCACAGTGTAAAAAGAGAGGAGGTGCTGCCCCATGGATACCTGTGACCTGGTCGACGAGGATGCGGGAGGTGATGATGCGTCCGTACTGGGAGAAGAGCTGCTCCAGCTCCTTCTGGGTCATTGTCTTGGGCAGGCCGCTCACATACAGGTTGGCATCACGGATGGAGGCTGAGCTGGGTCGCGCATATGAAACCTGTGGAGAATGAAACAGAGTGTTCGGGCTTGTATGAATAAATCAAGACTTTATTAGTCAATGAAATCCCAGGGGGTTCAAAGCTGAACAAGGTTACAGTGTCAGGGATTTTGTGCATGTACGTGCGTTGGATGAGGCAAGGGTGTGTGTCGTTGGATTCACCAGGAGGAAAATGTGACTATTTTCTTAGCACACCTTGCCTTGGGGATTATCGTTGTCAGGAACAGATTTAGCTGCGTAGAACACTGGAGAGATAATGCTTAAGTCGAGGCAGAGGAAACTTTGTTCCCTTGAGTCGAAACCACAGGTGTTTTATTTTGAAAGGGCAGCTCAAGTGTCCAGGGGAACAGGATTATAGGCCTTTGTCCAAAAAGTCTCTTCATTGTGCCTCTTGATTTCAAGCACTGCTCTGAGTTAAAGCATGAATGAATTACAAAGGCGAGAGTTAATGTGTTGTGGATTCAGTACATAAAATGAATTAGCAATTAGCCCAATACTAAGTAACCAAATATATCTTTTAAGCTTTTCACAAAGCATCGTTTAGACTTGCAGAGAGTTCATTTAGCCAGTTTAGAATATTTGTAAAACTTAAAACGTGAACTCTACAAATTAGCTATTGGAATAAATTGTTTGTAACACTTAAGCAATTCAGCTGAAAAGTACACACACACAAAATCCATTATATTCTTGCCCTTGCAACAACAGGAGGGATGAAAAGACCTCATGTTACCACTAACCCAACTGAATTTCACTCAGGTCCTCCTCCTACTCATTTCCATTATCCATTTGTTGATAATTTGCTGATGACAACTGATTCTCGAGTTCGGTTCTGCTTCCTGAGTCAGGCTTCAGAGAAATTTGAATAACCACGTGTCTTTTCTTTGCAGCTCAAATACTGCAAGTCATTTTTACAGTTTCAGAATGGAAGCTGCAAGCAGCATCATCACAGGTCAAGCTTGTGTAGCCCATTCCATATAGACACTGCACTCATGCCCATGATCAAACAAACACACACAGCTTTTAAGGCTACTTTGCAGCCATTCATATTCTTCTACCTGGAATATACTGTGTGTAAATTTTATGTTTAATGGGAACTGAATAACTAGTCATACTGTTGCAGTGCAGCTTCCAGCTCTAGCTCTCTCCCCGTGAACCTTCACTTGACAAACGTCTTTCCCAACATTGTCATGTGCAGACCCGGTTTCACTCCAGCGCAAAGTTGTGTAAATCCCATTACGACTGCTACTGACTGGATCAGCTTTCCCTCGCAGTGCTTTCATTACCTCTGACATGTGGAGACAGAAGTCATCAAATAAGGTTAAAGTCAGGCAAATATGTTGGATCTGCAGTCGTATCCTGCAGCAACAGCCTGGAAATCCTGCGGTGGGAGAGCGGGATCAGGGACAGCTGGCTTTCCGCATATCTCACTTTTCTTTCACCCATCTTCCTCTTTGGCCTCTCGGCTGAGCTCCAATGTCTTCCTCTCCACATCTCCCTCCTTTTTTTGCTGCCTGGATCGTCTCCTTCTTCTTCTCTCCTTCCTTACTCACTTTCTTCCTCCCTTCCTTCCTGCGTGCCGCCTCAGTAAACCTTTCTCGCTCTTCCAGACTCTGCCTCTTTTTTCCCGTCCTCTTTTTTTCCTCTTTGCAGCTCTGCCTCATTTTCTCTCCTTGTCAGCCAACTCCAGATGTCTAATCCATCAACACCTCCTCAAGCTGTGAGCGGTATTGTGTACAAGTGTGGTGTGGTGTGTGTATGTGTGTGTGTGTGTGTGTGTGTGTGTGTGTGTGTGTGTGTGTACAGAAAAGTTAGGAAAACTGCAAGTGTGAAGATTAAAGTGTTCACAAGCACATACTGTATAAATGTGGATTATGTGCATGTGTGTCACTGTGAGCTCCTCTCACCTTTGGCATGCTGCTTCCCCTCACACCTCAGAAGGAAAGCGGCATCGCTGACTAAATCTGAGGTGTTGTGGTGGAGGGAAACACAGCGGCGAAAAAACCAGACTCAAAGACACTACTGAGAGACACATCGCCCTAGAGCATGTGAATCTCTGGGCCAAGCGTTTCCTCACAAGAGTGGGAAGGGTGTGACATGAAGCAGCGACAAACTTAATTTTAGAATTACTGTGCTGCCTTTTAATTTACCTTGTTACCTGTAGGGTATGTCAGTCTGTTGTGGAAGAGAGAGAAAGCAGTGAAGGAGGGTAGGGGGAGCGAGGAGATGAAGTGTGAAGGAGCGATGGCGCCAGACAGCAATGCGCAGTTGTCTGCTGTCATTACAAAGACATGGAAGCCTTTATCTCAGGAACAACTTGAGGCAACCTCTTGTGTCACGAATGTGAGAGTGAATATCAGACTGCTACAGTCAAATTTTCATATTCCCAAAAATACTTTAAAGTAAAAATATAAATACTGTGAGCATTGTTCAGGAAACAAAATTATAATCTTCTTAATACTGGCAAACGTCTTGGATATCCTGGCCATGAGATGACATTTCACATGCCTCAACTTCTAAAAAACTCACTTGGTAATTAATATTCCATATTTATCACTGCTAAAATACAGAGATAACCTAAAAAATGTAGACGATATGGATCTTTGATACAGTAAATATGTAAGATACCGATATGTAATCGAGGCTTGATATTTTACATCCATTATCTTAACTGCTTATCTTTCTGAGGGTCATGAGTGGGCTGGAGCCAATCCCGTCTGACATTGGGGATTCACACCTCAGTCAGTCTATATAAAAAATATAACATAATATAATAATATAACTTAAAAATGAAATACAACCAAATATCAAGAGCTTCCATGAAGATTTGTGTTTACTAAAAATGTAAAATTGCTCCAATATTTAGTTCCATAATTATAAAAGTGCAAAAAACATACGGTGAATGAATTTGGGAAGAAACCAAAAACTATTTCAGTGAAGCAAAAATTCAAAATACAAAACTGTTAAGAAGCTGGAAGCAGAAGTTGTGAATTGTAATGAATGATGAGCAGTGCTCCTGTAGCGCTGACGTGTAAACACTCACATGCCTGTACACAAACCAAACACTGGTAATCTTTATATCAGTGAGAGCTATGCTTTGATGTAACTGTAAATGACCAACTCGGATATGTTAATATGTATGACGCATACAAATACAGACACTGATTCATCAATTATAAACACCTCATGCCTCTACAGCTCCCACCTCAAACAGAAAAGTACACACATACTTACTAATGCACATAGTAACACATATTTCTCTTCATTAAGTAGACCACAGAAAGGATGCTGAGCTGAACCAAGGCCACACTAGACAGCGCACACTGTCGAGGGAATAGAGGGATTCCCCTGAGTCTCCCCATTCACAAATACAGCCTAATCCCAGCCTATTAGATTAGATTAGATCAGATTAGATCAGATGACAGAAAGAGAGAATCCCAGGATTACCACAGAGCAACAGATTACTGCCCAGCTTAAAGGCAACAACACATCAGCCGGCACAGAGCAGAGGGGGAAGATAGCAGAGGAGGAAGAAACAAGATCAGTGAGGTGATTGATATGTTTGTGTAAAACATCTGCAAAACCCCACAAAAAAAACCCGCAGTTTGTAAGGTTTAATTTTCACTCTTCAAATCGTGTTCGGAGGAGGGACGGTGCAGAGTTGGCAGCGATTTATCTGTCTCGCCGTGACAACCATCACCAAAGCCTGCCCGTTAGTCATGCTGTAAAACGCAATAACAGACACGTCAACAGTTTTGGAAAACATGTAATGATTGACGTGTTTCGTGCCTTTTGCTCAGAGATATCTATATAATTTCACCTTTACATTTTGACATTTAGAAAGTAATTAATTATCAGCCGTAGTGATGCGCTTTAAAACGTGTCTCTTTGATTTAGATGGGCTTTTTTATTTCCGAGGCTCATGCATATTAATCACATCTCGCCCTTCAGTTCATTTACTCACGGCATCAATTCCTTTAAGGACTCTGAAAAAGAAGGAGGAAACCTTATGATTTAAAGTTTTCCAAAACCTCCACAACTTTAAAAAATATTTTGTGGCTTTATGAGCAATTATCTAACATATATTTAACGATTAATTTGTGATTATTTTCTCACTTTTAGTTAAAACTTATTATGGTGAGTTGTATTCATATTTGCACATGGAGACAGTTACCTTGATCGTTTTGGTCTGAAGTCTGAGTCCATTTAACGTGTTGATGGCTTTCTCTGCATCCTTTGGATCAATGTAGTTGACGAAGCCGTAGCCCAGACTCTGTCCTGAAATGGCAGAAAGAGGGAACGTTAACTCAGTTTGATTATTTTGTTTAATTCATGAAGCACATTTCATACACAGAGGTAGATTCAAGGTGCTGTACAGGGACGTTAAAAGCAACACAGGGACAAAGTTTAAAGAAATCAATTTGAAATCAACACTAAGTAAAAAAAGATTCAAAATATCTTTGATGGGTCATTCCTAAAACTATCAGGTAGTTGGTTCCAACAAGAAAGTTTCAAAATCTGAAGGGAGACAGAGAGATGCCTCATTGTTAGAAGAGGAGCATAAATATTTCAAATTTAACTCAGGAGGGACGAGGTACCAGGGTTTGATCCCTGGTACCTCGTCCCTCCTGAATCTGCCGCCCGTGGTCCCGTCTGTGCACACATGCAGCCTCTTGGATATCCTACATATTTCTCTTTACTAAATCTCTTCATCACCACTGGCAAGATCAGTGTGACTCCTGCTTTGAGCGCCAAGAGTTGACCTTAGTCAACGAAGTGTAATATGAAGCCGGCTCATTTGGCACAATCCTGAATCACTGTATCCTACATTTGTCCTTTCAGGGACTATTTTCTTTACATTGTTTGGCTCATCTTAAAAAAATGATCGGTAAGTGACAAAACAAGAGACAAATTTGAGTCGAATAATGGTAAATATGTTGGCAGTTAAAATCTGGACCTGATATTTCCCTTTATACTGAGTAGAGAACGTGTCTCGACTGTTTTTACTGGTTGCTTGTTATATTAGTGATCATGGATCTTGAGGGACGTAAATTCTACTGATGTGTTTATTTTATGTTGCTCGAGATAGAACAACTGTCAACGAATGAATGCCTAAAATATAATGTCATAAACCCCACAAGCCCCAGCAAATAAAATATCAGAGGAAGTACAAACAACATATTTGATAGTGTCTTTGCAGCTGTGCGGAAAAAGAGAGGAAAAAAATACCACCCCCATTTCCCTCTAAGCTCAAAGTGTCTTAGATAGCACACTCCCTTTGAGTGTGAAGCACGCCTGACATCTCCCAGTGTTTCCCCGACAGATCAAGCCTTTCAGCAGGCGTAGGACTTAAAGCGGATGCCTCCAGCCATCAGGGCCGTCAGTCGGCTAGTTTTCAGAGCCCTATCCACTAACGCCACACACGAGCACAAAGAATCGCAGTCGGTTTAAGAGGCGTGGTGGCATGCACAAATTCACGCTAATGGGAACAGACAGCAGTTAGTCAGAAACAAAGTGAATCACAAAATATTGAGCATGACTGTTTCACAAAATAAATACATTTGGGCTATGGGTATCACAGCGCACGGCTCAGCAGCGAGCTGAAGGGCCAGGAGGGACTTGTAGTCCTAACATCAAACAGCTGATGATTTTTCTCTTCTTCTCTCCTCTTCTCCTCTGGATTAGCTGTGGATTATCAGACGTTCTCTATTGTTAATTAAAAACCTGCCATTCTGGAGAGACTTCGGCTATTTATAACTAACCCTCCTCTCTTCTCCTCTCCCCCTTCTGCTGTGACTCGCAGCTGACATCAGGTGTTAAGTTTGGCTGTTAAAATATAACTCACACATCTTTTCTGCAGCTTCTCCTCTTGATTAAATGAGACCGTGAAAAATGAAGAGAGGAAATGTGGCAAAAATAATCTACTGAATGAGTTGAAGTAAAACAAGTAAAAAGCTTTTAACTTTAGCTTGCCAACAAACGGAGATGGCCCTCAAACAGTATTCTAAATTACCCCTTTTCAATCCAAATAAATATGTTAAATAAGAAAACTTCCAATGGTAACTGAACATATATGGATCCTACTGATTCATTCAATCTATGGTTGTAGCAGGGGTGTATGTGCACAAGCATTGCTGTCACGCACAAGATTCTGAGTGACTGAATTGCATACCACAACTAAAGCTGAAACTATGAGGTCTGACTGTCTGCAAGGACGGTAAATGCAAACAATGGACGAGAGCAGGAGCGGCAATTAGCGCTGCACACAGCTACACAGTTCAGCAACAGAGCAAAACACCAAGTTGGAGATCTCTTGTGTTAGTATGAGAAGTGGGAAAAAAAAATTTGGTTCTTTATGAAACTGTGGCTGGACAAATTAGAATATGTCGGGCCACCACACTCGATACTTAATGGGAAACACTGCTGGATATATTAAATTATCATTAATGCTCCTCTCAGTCGTTCACCTTCTCTCCCACCCCCACCTCGCACTTTCCCATCACTTCCCTCACCCCCTCGCCCTCATCCTCGACAAGAAATGTGAGGTGCGTCAAGAGCAGCCACCATAAGGTTGGCTGAAAGTGAAGTGTGCCATCGAAAAGCACTCGTGCAGTGCAATCAAAATTGTCTGGCTGGTGCTTAATAGTACCAAGCCACTTAACACGCATGGTGCTAAACCGGGGCCAAAATGGCAGCCATGGATGGTCCTGCTCGAAGGGCGGGCGGTCTCAGTATCCGTGTGGGGTGCGTTCAAGTTAGCATTAGAGTGTGGGCACGCACACGCTGAGTCAGCAATAGATATCATGCTTGCAATAAATGTAATATATGTACTGTGATTACAACCTTCATGAATGTGGTATTCAGTCGCTGCTATATGTAAATGAGGGTTGTGTATGTGTGTAGGGAGTTTAAGCTGGTATTGGCATATCTGCCTGCCCCCACTCCCCATCTTCACTCCCTCTTTGGCGATGCTGAGGGCCTCTAGGGCTGGAAGCAAGAGGAGGAAGTGGGCTGGCATCATTCCCCAGGTGAGTGGGGGAGTTGAGGCAGAGACAGTGGGAGAAATGGGGAGAAAGAGGGAGACATCTGCCTGCAGCTTCAGGAAAGCTCCGGGAGGGAATTCCACCCACCACTTCCAGCCTGCTACGGAGCAGCTAACAGCAGGGAGCCACCGGCAGACTGCCTGGCTGCTTGGAATCTGCGCGGAGGGGCGGGAGACGCAACGCCAACGCACAACATTGGCAGATACACATGGAAGTAAACATGTAATCACTCAATCACAGAGGTACACACACACACACACACACACACACACACAAACAAACAAACACAAGGGGTAAATTCCATCTTTGCTGCTAGACAAAGAGGAGTGTTGTGGCCCGATCAGTAAATGTGTGATTGTTCGGGAGGTGTGAGGGATTGTGGCTGCTAAACCATTTAGGGAATGTCAACACTATCATATGCATGCATGCACGGTCACATATAGACCAAGTGACGACTGTAAGCAGTTCTCCATCTGTAACATACAGTATGCATGTAGAGACAGCAGGCAGTGTGGTTGGCTTCAGCCTGTCACAACACCTGCCCTGTCCGCTTCAGTACTCCCCAGCAGGATCAACACTGTATGCAGGCTGCATTTGGATCACTGCATCACAGTGCCCTGCTCTGTTCTGGCTCAGCACACCACAGTTAAGCACAGTTCAGATGCACTTTCAAAGGACTTCAGTATTATTTAACCTCGCGTGGAATGCAAGGGTAAGGCCAGCTCAGACTGCTCCGCATGATTAAAACACCAGACAGCATTCATAACCATAAAGGGAAGACAAAGCTAACTTGATATTGCTAAAGCTGTCAAGACCAAGTCTGTGAAAGTAATTTTCAGGGTCATATTACCCATCAAAGTTGTTTCACTCATGCTGAATAATACTACTGGAGAAAGGCTGTTTCAAATGTGATCATAGGGGATTTTTATCCTGTATTGCTTCTTTCAAACATGAACTCAACTTTGAATTTTTCTGATATTTTCCTCAGGGGCTGAATATGTCAGTTGCTCCAGACAGCTTCTGAAACCTTTTCTGCCAGCCCCCCCCCCCAAAGTAAAGTGTTCGAGGCATGTTCGAGTGAGCCCATATGAGAAGTGTGGATGCGTTAATGACAGATGCAAAACTGGAAAAAATAAAAGGATACAAATGTCTAAGGATGAAAATGAGGTGTCACACGCATAGAAGAGACTAGGATGTCAACACGGAAAGACGATAAGATTTGGTGTTAAGGGATGACACCGCAGTGGTTGTGTTGCAAACAACATGTGACGTCTGCAGCAGAATTCATACATCATGTCCTGCCTCCTGCCTGCTCCTCCATTTTCCTCATCATAAACACGTCTAACCTGGACAATGTTTTGCTGTGTTTTTCATATGTGAAAGGCAAACTCAGGTAAATGCCCAGTCTCAATTTTCCAGAGATCTTCCAGAGTAAACAGGAATCGACCACTTGAAACAACACTTGTTTCAAGTGAGAGGATTTTACAGACAGACGCTGCCTCCTGATATTATATATGAAAGTAAAATGACTTGAGGAAGTGCTGAGTCTGAGGCAATATAGAGAGGACATTAAAAATGCATGATGAATAGCCTCTAATGGGGTTGTAGCTAACAGAATAAAATCAGCCTTGTGCTGATCAATTAGTTTAATGGATACATTAACTTATATATTTTAATTGTCAATTAAAAGCAAGAACCCAAATGATGCATTGCTCTTCATAATGGCCATTTAATGAGGTTGGATATTCATTTGCCTTTGATTCGTCGGCTGCTCACAGTGTCACTCTTGCAAATTCTATAGCGGTTGTAAAGACTCGAGAAAATGCTTGGCAGCAGTGAAAAGAGACCTTTAAATAAAAAATGATGTATATTTAATGATTGCAGAGGTCTTGTAATTAAAAACATCCCCAAATGGGTTTCATGTGAAGTATGGAAATTTAGATCTAGGCTTTACTTATGATGTTAGACAATATGGGTAAAATATGTGCAAATTTACAAATTATTAATTAAATAGTGTGTAGGTATAGGTTCCTTTACAATGCAGTGCTTTATCATGATTGGGGGGGCTCATCTGGACCAGCACCACTCTTTTAACGGACCCTTTGTACTTTCTTACTTTGTTTGTATCAGGAGATAGTTTGTGTCCTTCAGTGCTAAAATCACTGCTATTTCTAGTGAGCAGCTCTTGTTGGTGAGGCGTTATGTCGATGCCATTATTTGTGTCCTGACAAGCAGCAGGTTGCCCGATGTGCGAGATGAGAAAATGACTTGGACACACACAAATCACACATCAATGCGCACAAACAAAAGCAAAATAGATACATTCACACATGGCTACACTGAATCTAGAGGCATATAATCAAGATAAACATATTTATGTGCATATGTACTGTACATCCGACACCGTGCGGCACACGGTGAATTACACAAATCATTTACAATACGGTACACATAATAAGAGACTCCAGTTACATAGTGCCCGTCATTATTTTGTGCCTTTTTGTTGCATTATGTGACTAAGAGCCATGTTCGGCAGAGATGAAAGCATCTCCGTCTCCTGCTATCATCAGGCGAGGCTCAACACACGGTCGCCTCTTTGATCTGGAGTGATAGCTACCAAATGAAACACATGGCAGAAAGAAGCTTCTATTTTATTATGTTCCCCGCTACCCTCTATTGTTCTTAACGCTCTACTCTGAGAAGTGTGTAAGCTATTAGTCAAAAAGTTAATTTGAACTACTGACATTGTGTTGTCAAAACAGATATTATAATGTTTTAGTTGGAGCAGAGGCATTCTGCTGCCAACTTGTTCAAATTCCCTTTTTTTTAAAATAATAATTTCTTTGTCTTCTGTTCCTGTGTAGTTTTATAAATTACCATAAAATAACTTTCTGTCGTCAATGCTGCTCAACAAATGGGTAAATCTTAGTGGGAATTTGAGACAGTCTGACAAAATGAAGAATCTGATAAATAACATCTGTGTGACGGGACTAAGGGACCTTTAAAGGCTATCTATTAAACATTTGTCCTTGTTCCAAAGGTCCCACACACTGTCAGCAGTGGGCTCTGTCTGGCTGTCATGTGGAAGTCATGGGAGGAGGGGCGCCTCAGATGGGGGATGAGGGAAAGGGGGAGTTGCAAAACGCAGGGATCATCTGAGCTATGACTTGGTGATGCTAACACACCTTGAGTGGACCGGCTTCCTCTCCCTAGAAACAGGCAAATCCGTTCAGTCAGTCTTAAATTTAGCAGAAGGTAAAATGAGGGGAGAGATTGTTTTTTTGAAATTTGTCAAAATAAATGCGTCACACTCTGCTGCTTTCCATCCTTCGCCGTCTGATGTTTTGCCCCCGTGCTGCTCGAGCAACTTGAGGCTCCTGAACATTTGAAAAGGTGCCCTGTCACCAGCTTCATGTCAAAATACACTCCTTACCTTAAAGGAGGGTCAGCTCCTTTAAGGTAAGGAGTGAGTTTGCAAAAAAGATGAACGGCGAGGGATCAAAAGACTACAGTGCCTTGAATATGAGTGGCGTTAGAGTGAATCATATGGCGTGCGTTGATCCCGTTTAAATAACAAAATTCATAAACAGAGCAACGTCCCCCGCACACGCATATACTGTAGATCTCTCTCCTACTCACTCAACACAATTTTCACTCCTGGGTTGCCAAGGTAGCAGCCACTGTTTCAGTCAGGAGGCTCCCACTCTCAGTTCCCAAGGCTGCTTCCACCAACACACACATATAGGTACACACCTGCCCTACGTACAAGCTCAGGGACAAGCAGACACACACACACACACACACACACACACACACACACACACACAGAGACACAGACACAGACTCACACACACGTAAACCACCCCTTCGTGGTGACTCCCTGAGCCTCGAGGCCAATGGACTGCAGCCTGCAGTGTGTGGGCTGCTCGGCTATGCAGCTGAGAAAAACAAGGCAAGCTGACAGACAGAGAAGCCCCTTCAAGACTTGACTGTCACATCAGGATTCGCTGCACCTGCTCGGACTCCCTGTGAGAGCAACAGAGAGTGAGCAGGCCAGCAAGACCTCAGCCATCCACCCCCAGCCCTGCAGCACACACGCCAGAGTCAAAGGGACCTTCTGGCTATCTCCTGCCCATTTACAGTGCACTCAGAGTTGAAGGTTGCAGGGTGAGGAACCAGCCCCGAGGCCCGTTCCGCCTCTGGTTCTGAGGCCGGCACAGGGGGACACTTGCAACCTCTGTATCCTATGAAAAGGGCACACGGAGAGGAATGAGAGTGGACAGACGCAAGTCTGAAGTGAGGGTCATGGGAGGAGCAGTGCTCTTAGGATGTCCAATTCTGGGTCCTGAGCAGAGGGACTGGGAGGAGATTGAAGGAGGAGAAGTGGGTGGGGGTGTTATGAGAATAGAGACAGGACATTATTGGGACCTGGGACTCTGAAACTTTAATGTGTATCTGTCTGCTTGGGTCTGCACTTCTGAGGCTGGGAGCTCTCGTAATACCTGGCTTTAGAGATGTCAAATCCTTTTTTCATCTCTTTCCCTGTCAGCTTTGTTCACGCTATCTCCAACTTTCCGCCCATGTCAGGTTTCGATAAACGCAGCCTGTGTGAGACACACACTGCACCAGGCCTCGCTCAGCATGATTTCATTAACATTTAAAAAAAAAAAATGATGGAATTGTTTGTCACAACACAGAACAACATTGCTGTTATCGTGGAGGAAGAAAATTAGTCTCAGTTTTGTTCCCATCACTCTGGTAATGATGTGAAAATCTGCTTGGCTTGCAGTCTGAAGTTCAAAGAGAATCAGCTTTGCTCATGTGCGTGTCGTCAATGTATATTTTTGAAGCAACAAAGAGATGTGGGTAAACTGCGGTTTATATGGTCAATATTTGATCTGCTCCTCTTTCGACTGACAGACCTTGTTTGGGAGCTAAGCTCCGCTCATCTGTCCTTGCAGATCAGGGTTAGATGCATATTTTATGTTGGCAATACTTGTGGGTGCACTTGATGTTCCATAACCAAAATGGAACGACAGTGAAACTAATGGAAGTGTGTTAGCCTAACCACAGGGAAGTGCATGCAGAGCAGCTAAATCCAGCAAACCTGAGATGTTTTTTTTGCACCTACAGTTTGTGTCTCAGACCGACCCGTCCTTATGTAAGAGGCGGGTTCACAGCGAGCTTTTCACATGGCACCGAAGCTGCTGTCTGTCAGAGGTGCTCCAGCTTGAACTGCTCCACAGCTGACATCACAGTCCATCTATTTTTCATGGCCAACATCTGCTTGGCTTGCTACATTGTCACTATGATTAGCATCAGCTCCCCTGATTCCATGTATAAAGCCAACACATGGAAGGTGACTAGAGTGGCGTGCACAAAAGGCTCCAGTCAGTCTGCTTAAGGATGAAATCTTTACAGGCTTTGATACAGAGGTGAAAATAACTTCATCCGCATACATGAGAAAAAAATAATCATGTTACCACTATTAAGAGGCGAGTAGAGTTTGACAGTCGCAAATGTTGTGACTACCTGAGGAAAAGTAACACGAGCATGTAGCCGCTCATCAACATGTTGAACTGTTTATACTCAACAAGAAAGTACAATATGTTGTTTATCCCCAGAGAATAACGCTTCGAGAGATTTTGTCAACTGTAATTGGTTTGTCTATATAACCTTGAGGTGCATGTCAATGGACATTTGATGAATACAAATACAGAAAGAGCTGAATGTCTGTATCCTCGACAAAAGAAAATTTAAGAAATATGGACAGGGAATGAAAAAGTATATTTATACAAGGTGAAACTGTTTGCTAGATCATGCAGGGTGGTTGTGACAGTTGTATAAAAGGTTACAAATTAACTAATTAAAATTACAATAAAATATTAAATGATAGTAGAAATGCCATTCAATGGACTTGCTAAGTAAATAGTAAGTAATTCATTATATTATTAAGAATGGATGATATAATATGTATAATATTTTTGAACAGATCTGATGTTATAAAATAAAAAGCATTGTAGGTAATTACATTGACTATTTTGAGCTTGTTGGCAATACTAATGAAAGAAGATCTCTTCAGGTTAATTAAGGTTAATATCAATTTTATGATATTATTATAAAACAAACCAAGCATTGCGCTTGCTACTGTGATTGCGCTGATCCATTGTTTTCAAAAGTTTATTATAATACAAGAAAACAATTCATATCTGATAGGTGCCTTAGCTAATAAAAATACCCCAAACTATAACCACTTCCCTCCCCAATGTAGTCACTTCTTGTTGCAGCATGAAAAGCAATATTTTCTCCTCCTGCATGTCATTATGAAAACAAATGCATTCATTTCCCCAGCAGAAATGCAGCTGACGCAGAAAAATAATCCAGAAAAATGACTTACTAACAAGGATCAGTCAATTCCATTACTGCGTGTGTGTGCATACGCCTGGGTTTATGGGCTTGTGTGTAGATGTTAGTGAGCAGCTGATTCCGTATATCGTAAGGTCCCACATTCATTCTCCAGTGCTACTCAGGATCTGGGCTCTCAGACAGGCAGTTTTCAGCCTTAAGAGGTGTTTTGCTTCCTTTTAACAGAAAGAAAAGCCATCAACATAAAGCACTGTAACTGTAACTGTCAATAGTGCACTGTATCTAAAGGACATTATGCCGCCGAGGTAAGCACTAGTAAATGTTGTGCTGTCTGTGCCTGGAATGCAGACGCACACATGTAAAAAGCTACTACAGTGCACTTACTCTTAATTCTGCCTTAATGCTTAGAGTATATCTTGTCTTTAGGAGGCAGGAAACTCACAGGTGGAGGTCTGGAGCTTAGGTGCAAGTGTATGTGGGCTGCAGCAAGGTGCGTGTGAGCTAGCCTTAAATAAAAGATTAACCTGCGTGTCCCTGGCGTGTTATGAGAGCACCAGGCAGAAGTGGTTGTGCAAACAGGCAGGAAGGTAAGGCAAGCAGGCAGACGTGTGGGGAGCGAGAAAGACACCCAGAGGTAGCTTTAGTACCAGCTGAAGTCAGGCAGGGTGACAGACGGAGCAGGAGCGTCTACGCCTGCCCGCACCCGCCCGAGCTTCATGCCATGCTGGCGTCACTGGAGCTGACAGGAGCAAGTACACAGGCAGCAGAGAGGACGGCGAGGACCTGTCCGTCTCTCCTAACTTGGAAAAAGGCTTGTGTGCTCACACCTTTTGCGAATGCACCTTCGCCAACACGCCAACACTGATGGGAAACAGATCGTCAAATCCAAACAAACATGGTGATGAAAGCTTTGCTGAAGATTAATGAATTGGACTGTTTGAAATAAAAAGGCTAAAACAAAAGTGCCATAAAACATAAGAAAAATAACCTTCTTGGCACGAATCAGTGATGAGCGCAGTACTTCATCCTTGTAATGATGAAATATTGAAACTATTTTCCAAGTGTATTTTGTGTAGATATTCTCCAAATTTATTTCTATTCTTAAACTTTGTTCAATACTTCCTGTGCTCCTCTCGCTGCATAATAGAATATGAAGACACAAAGGCAGCGGGGCCTTATTGTTCCCATCAATATGAATAAATTGTAGCTACAGAACACTAACTATCCTCCAGACATGTTCAAAGGCTCAGTTCTGAAATCTCAAGATGGTAAAAAAATATCTTTCCTCTCTCTCTCGATCTCGACTTACTCAGACGTCCTGACAATTGATTGTTCTTACATCGCTGTGCAGATATTTGTGACTGACAAGAAAAGGGTACAGGTTTATGTATCAGCCTCAAAATAACGCGTTCTCTATTCTCTTCCCACCATCCTTCTCTTTTAATGCTCCCCCCCCCCCCCTCCCAAAAAACAACTGGCTTAGTCTGGTAATGATTTGGATGACTGTTAGACAGTATGAAGCCTCTTGGCGTTTCCTGCCGGAGAGGAAGAGATCTGTGCTTTGTTCGCCCTAAAAGTCGGCACGAGGAAACTGCACCCATGGGAGAGCGAGACAGGTATTCACCAAGAGGGGGGAGATGGAGGGAGGGCAGGATGTATTTATAACTTTTTTTGCGCTGATGCTAAGTCATTAGAGAGACCTTGTAGTGCTATGCAGAGAGCTACCCTAAGTGGCTTTTAGAAGTGAGTGAACAAACAGTCCCTGTTTATGGCCTGAGCAGGTTTATACCGATTCTGCTTCTTTTTTTTTTTTAAGTCTCCCCAAATATCTGCCGGTTTCTCGCGGCTGCTTGGCAAGTCACACTTAAAGGGAAAATCGGCTGAAGAGAACATGGTGATGGAGATGATGGTACCATGTGGTATCACAGTGTTATTTTTGTTCACACTGTGCTCCATTATCCTGGCGTCTCTAACCCTCAGGCTCCATTTTGTGGCTCATTATGGAGGAAGAGGAGGATGGTTCTAAAGAGGAATCGTAGAGCTGCTGAAATACACTTCAAAGACAGAGAGACCAGGAGACGACAGGGGGGTCGCGGGGCCAGTAGCCACCTTTTGTTTTACAGTCACCACCATGGGCCTTTCTTAACTTAACCTTAACTAAACTTAATCTGAACAAACTAACACTATCATAGGACATCTAATTCTGTGATTATATATCGGTGTAAGTGCATGTTTACTCTCCTTGCCTTGCTTTGTCTTTCCGCTCTCCGCGAATGGCTCGATGATCTCGACTGCCTGCCCGCCTGTCTGGTGCTCTTTAATGAGATTATCAGGAGAAGAGTGTCAGTAAGTAGGATCTAAAATGAAAGCCATTATGGAGCATTATCACAAAGCTGCAACACCCCCCCCCCCCACACACACACACACACACCCCACCCCGATCCATCTGCTATATGGCCACCCACACAGCCACTATGCCCAGATTACAGCCACGATTAGCAACACGAAGTGCTGCTTAATTTAAACACCTCTGGAGAACATGTGGCACTTTGGTGCATTGCTGAGTCGCAGCTATCGAACACGCTCAGAGGGCAGAGATGTGTTTCTCCTTGTGTAAGACAATTCTTTAAATGATTCCTCTGAAGCAACTTTAGCTTGAACTGGCATCATACCATTGCACTGGAAAAGGTGCAGTGTCAATGTCTAGGCTGCCAATCACAGATTAGCGATATATTTGTGTAATCTACCAGCCCTATCTTTAAGTCGGCACAAGAGTTGCGAAATCAGAGATAATGAAGTGGCTCTAAGGCAGCTTCAGCCCATGGGAAAGCAAACTTGTTCTTTAATTAGTTGAACCAGCTCTGAACCAGCACTAGCACTCTGTTCACTATGGTGGAAAAAGGCTATATGATATCTTTTGTGTCTGGACGCACCTCAAATTATAATGTGGCTGAGCAGATCATTTTTTCATTTCATAAAAAAGTAGAAATCTTGGGGAAACAGATGCAGCGACACCACAACACATTTACCTGTGATTTTGTCGCGAACCAGCTTGCAGGACTCGATCTCGCCGATGCTACCGAACAGGCTGCGGAACTCTTCCTGGGTCATGTTCTGGGGCAGGTAGTTGACGATGAGGTTGGTCTTGCTGTCGTCGTTTGTGGGGCCGGTCTGCATGGGCGAGGGGCAGCCACGGCTGTTGGTGGTCGGCCCGTTGGCCGTGTTGCCTCCTCCGCTGGGGCCGTTTGTCACTGTAGCCTCCATGTTACTGATGATCTGGAGAAGAGAAGAGATTGGGAGAGGCAAGGAGAGGGAGGAAGCAGAAAAAGAGGGACAAGCTTTCATTACAGTTTCTGTGCTGTTTTTAGTAATCAGGCACAATGAATATGTATTAAAGCAAACTAGGCTCTTCACAAACTTCTTTTCTAAAAAGCATGATTTTTGTTGCATTAAGTTCAACAATCTGGAGCAAAAGTGCCTTTGAAATCAAGTAGCTTTATTAGTATATATATATATATATATATAATAATATGAATATCATATTTTTAGGAATTGCAGTATTTAGTTTTATATGTGTGACCAGCAATGCTGTCACCAAATTATTACCTCTGTGTCACACATCATCAACATGTAATCAACACATTGAAACATTTATAAACCCTAATATGGAAAAACACAAATAGTGAACACACTGTACACATTATGACACATGTCTAGACATCGAGAAAAACGACTATCACCGGACACGGACATGATAAATGACTGAATATTTAGAAAGAATAATAAGAGGTGTTGCTACATCAGTCTGTGATCCCTACTGGGGTTTGTGGGCAGGGACAGAGACAAGGGCAGCCGGCTGCTGATGCTGCTGCTGTGACAGAGAGAAGTTTGCGTTTTCGTATATCTGTTTTTCACAGAGCACCTCAGGATCAAAGTGTTCATGAAGGAACTGTGAGCCTGGTGTGACTGTGAGGAAACAGCAGGGGGAAAAGAAGGTGAGATGGAGCTGGAGGAGGAAGGACGAGGTTGCACTTTGCTTTTCTACCAGAGCACCTTGGTTCATATTTAATACAAATGCGTATTCAGAGTGAACATTATTCTCCAACGATAGAAATGTGTGAAGTGAAATTATTCACACATTTGCATAAAAAAATTTGTTTGATCAACTTAATGGATTCTGTTGCGTGAATGTGTGTGAGGTGGAAAAAAAAAAGGAGTCGACACAACTAAGTCTAATCACTAAATGGTGGAAAGATAAAACAAGAAAGAAGATGGCGGCAGTAAAGCATAGCAAGCATCATTCTATCTTGTTGCTTGATTATCAGACTGTAAACTAACTGCTGACATGTTGGTTAACTATGTTTATTCTCTTTTCAATATCCTGCAGCGTCTCTCCTTGCATTTATATTAGATCGGTATCATATTAATATGGGAGCTCGACAATTCCAGAGTTATTGATATCGGCGTTTATAGTTTATAGTTTTATTTCAAAGAATAAACGGTGCTGAAAAGATGGGATTAATGTTTGCAGTTTATCCAAACAGTTTTTTTTTCTTAATTCATGTTCTATATATTGTATTTTCTTTCAGTTATAGTTAGCTTTTGGTTAAACTGTAAACTAACATATTTTTTGGGTAACGACATCAGCAGTTATTTTAAATATATATGTATATTGGCTAATTTATTGGTATTGATAATGTTTGAATCCCTCATATTGGCATCTGCCCGCAAAAGCCATTTTTTGTTGGACTCAACTGCATTTCTGATTCTGCATAAATATCCATGATAAACTATTGCAAGGTCTAGAAAAAGGCCTGTTCAGTTCCTGCGATGCAGCGGCACTGTAGTGACCTAACATGCTGAAATCCAAATTAAGATGCAAAATAAAAAATCTTTAATCTGATTCAATCAAATTTTTAAAGTCATCACTCTGATCTCTCCCTTCCCCCTGTTCAACCATTCAGCTGCGGATCTATTTTTAACTATTCTAAATTACACACACACACACAGACAGGCTGCACATGGAAGCAGGGCTGGTTTCAGCGAAGGAGAAATGGCACACAAGTCGTGCTTCGCTCTATTTCTGGATTATCAAAAAGATCGGACCTGTGTTCTAATAATATATCTCAAAGCAGAATTGAAAAATTTGTCCAGAAATAGTTTCTCAAAAACATTTACGATACACGTACTTCTCGGCTTTAATCACTCTGCTTTTATCTGTTACCTGCTGAACATGTAGTGAGAAATAAAACAGAAGGCAAACAAATGACTACCACTACCAGTCTGCAAATAATACGACCAATATGATCATTTGTATCAGTGTGATCCAGCACAGCCTTCTAGTACTTATATATGTGAGACTTACTGGCTGGATAAGATTTACATTACTTAATTAAATTCCCCTCTTGCCAATTATAAAAACAGTATTATGGGATGGCTGAATCCATGTTTTTTGGGTTTATTATCTTAATTTTTTTGCGATTTTCTTCTTTTCAGCCATCGATGTGTTAAAGAGGTGCACCAACAGTTTCCATCCTCTCAACACACACACACACACACACACACACACACACACACACAGACAGACACACACACACACACACACACACACACACACACACACACACACACACACACACACACACACACACACACACAGAGTGACGCCCTTGCATTAACTGTGGTATATGCAGTGCACTCACTCACTCACTCACTCACTCACTCACTCACACACGCACTGAGAGAGAACAATGGCCCCAGCCCATAGCAGAAAACAAACAGACAGGGAGATGTCTAAAAGCTCTCAAGATGAGAGCTGCATGCAAATTGTTCTTTTGACAATATCTTTCCCTAATCACTCTCCACTCTAGCACGACATAGATACAGAGAAACCGTGAAAGACAGAGGGGGCAGAGAGCGACAGAGGGAGAGAGAGAGAGAGAGAAGAAAGAAAGAGAGTGAGCGGAGTGGAAGGAGAGAATCATATCTTGCCAGAGTTGATTGGAGCGAGCCTTATTAAATCTGTTTACATTCCCTGCTAGGCTCCGTTCTGTCAGAGAGACTTTCAACTCCATGGGATGTTTTCTGAGGATTTTTTTTACGCCAAAATGGCTGCCTCTAATTAACAGGGACCTGCCGAGTCCCAGTGGCCAATTATATCCCTCTCCTTGTCCCTGCCCACCAGCTCTTGTGCTGCTCAGCAGTCCACTTCATGTTGGTTGTGAGCACTCGAGCTGTCCCTGCTCTCCCACAGTGAACTCACTGCACGTCCTGCTGACTGGGTACAACACGCAGCCTTCTCAGGGCTCTCAGTCTCCAGACGCAGCTTCTTTAACTCATTTGCTAAAACCTTGCTTGTGTAGGACTCACAGCCAGAACTGGTTCTTATACCTGAAAGAAACTTGGCTCGGCTGCACGATTTAATGAAGTAAAATTATGATCTTGACTCACACCTTTAAGTGATCTCATCTGTAATTGACAGTGATTCTGCTGCATTAAAACAAGCCCCCCTACTTTCTCACATAGAAGCCAGAAGGCGAACGAAACATTCACTTTCTGTAGCAAAACAAATGGTAGCATAGACGTTCAACTTTGGTGAACTTTGACCTGGGATGTTCACTTTGCATTAGTGCATGTGTGACAGGGCCCTAAAAGAAAACCAGCAGTTCAATTGAGTGAGTGAGAGAAAAGAAGAGAAAAGTTTGTTATGGACAAAAAAAAACTGATAACGGTAACAAATCGTGATTTCAATTTCAACAAAGTGTGACAGGGTCGTCCAGTAGAATTAAGAATAAATAGTTGCCGTTTTAAGTTGTAAGATACCCTGAGGTCATTTTTGACTAGGCATCTTAGGAATGATGAATCGATGCAGCTGGACTCGAGCAATGCTGAGGTTGCAGTAACTATAAAGCAAAGTGCATGGGAGGGACCTATTACTTAGACATTTTTAAAAGGTGCGTGAGTGGTCAATACATGGGAGAGAGAGAGCGAGAGAGAGAAATTAGAAGCAAGATAGTGGTGAGCAACTTAAATCTTGATATATAAATATGTATGTATAAAGGATCACTAAACATCCTGGTTGATTCACAATGGATGTTTTTATACACTTAAACATTCATATGTACGTATATATTAAAAAAATACTAGACAGAAGAGTGCAACATTATCTATTGGCCGTCTCAAACGTCTCTGCAGAACCATTTCCACCTGTCTCAGTCAGCAGCATCACTACCACCACCACTTATGGATGTAAACACAGTACAATTTCAGATCATATCATTTCATGGGTATGTAAAATGGCTGGGCCATCCATTTGGCAGCAGTCGTCTCCTTACCATCTTTGGCTGTGTCAGCAATCCCTTCTCTGCCCAGCCCTGGAGCTGTGGGAGCTCTGCCTGACGCCACTGTGTCTCTGTCGACCCCTATGGAGCGGAGCACAGGGAGGGAGGGACGCACAGCCCACTGTCAGCATCACACACTCACTTTGCAAGGTTAGGGTTGCACTGGGATTTAGGGGAATGGGGGGGGGGGGGATGGCGACCCACTAGAAAAAGTACAGCTTCACCTTAACACTCGTTCCACCAGTCAAACTAAAACAAAGACGAGTGGCTCTGGATTATTTTTTTTGGGGGGGGGGGGGTTTGAAAATAGTGAAAAATAATTAGAGTGATGATTAGGATTTGAAATAATGGAATGCCAAAGAAAATATTTTCCAGTGTGTTTTAATATCTGAATACCTTCGTGGTGGATTGAGTAAAAAAGACGTGTGTGTCGAAGGCAGCAGATTGCTGTGGCGACTGCATGCAATGACCTTGGCAGAGTCTATAATGAGGGTTTCCCCCTTGTAAACAAGCCGGTGGTTGAAGAGACAGAAACGCCACAAATGAGCAGGAAGTCTGTTCAGCGGCTCTCCAGAGCACAGGGCTTAAACGCCTGCAGCCATCTACGGATGCTGCAAGCAGCCAATTTAGCAGGAGAGGAGGAAGAGAGGAGGGATGACCTCTGCCTTCATTTACTCCTTTAGAGAGATGAAGAGCCAGAGTGAGGGATCAGATGGGTGGAGGAGGAGGAGGAGGAAGAGGAAAAGGCGAGGGCTGAGTAATGGGGAAGACACTTTCAATACTTCAAAGAAATGGAGAGACAGAGGTGGGGGAGGAGAGAGTCGGTACACGCTCTGTTGTCAATGTGTCTTGTAAACTTACGCAGGAATGCATAATGGAGGTCTAAATGAGAGTGAACTGTCAGCTTGAAAGGGAGAAAAAGAAGATACAGAGGGGCTGAGAGGTCAGGGTAGAAAAGAAGACAAAGGATATTGGTTGTGCTGGCAGGAAGGTGAGAGAATAGTGAATAGATTTGGAATGATCGTGTAGAAAAATCAAGTTCAGAGCCATCTTTGTTTTAGTCTGGTGTAGACGACAGTGTCACTGTTGAATAATCCGACTGGGACAAATCAGAAAATGCTTCGAAACAATTTTGTTGTTGTGGTTTTCATTTAAAATCCACTGCACATCAGCATTTTCAGGTTTGTAGCTGTTGTAGGTCAACATGCAGCTGTGTCAAAGCTCATCAGGTGTAATTATAACCATTTGAAAAAGCCGAGTGGACAGTACCAGGGATAGCTACACCCCCGGGGCTAAGGTGCCCACGCTAGTTACGATTTGAAGCCACCACATACAGTACACATCTTATTAAGAGGGGAGAGGACAACATGCTGTATATAGCCTGTATGTTAAAAAGGTGACTTTGAAAAGCTAACCTGAAAAAAGGAAACGTTAGGCAGAGGTGAAACATCAAAGCCATCATTTTACATTTTACTATGTCAGTGCGAAAGTGGATGGCGTTCCGCAGCAAGCAGTGACGGGGGCAGTGTCATCGTAGCATGTACGAATGTGGTGATTGAAATGTAAGAAGCAGCAAGCAGATGCATATGAGTCTCCATTTTCAGCAAATTTCAGCAGCGGCACACGGGAGCATATGTCGCCAAAAAGGAATATTACATTTCTTACATGTGCGTTTAAGTCCCCGTATCCCACTTTTAAAAACACTACTCAGTGCTCAATATTGAAGGCTCAACCATTCGCTAGAACAAACAGTCTCAGGCACAACACACAAACACACACACACAGGCAATCTCATCTTCATATTCTCACTGTCCTGGCATTTATCACATGAACACACACGTGCGTCTCCTGATAAAATCTCAAATAACAATGGAATAAGGGCGCAATGCAATTACGTTCGCCAGCCATTGAGATGAAAAACCCGCTCATGGATACAGTTTCAATTATTCAGGGAATACATTTCAGTTGGTGCTCAGATGCTGGGAAAACTTATTATATAATCAATACACTCTATAACGCCATTAATATTTGATGCCGCAAAAGTGCTTCCTGTCTCCTTGGGCTCCCGGCCAGTGGTGTCTGGGTGCTGCAGTCGAACAAGACGAGCTTCACCCGCCCACATCAAGGAAGAGGGGGGGTTTATACGGTGTATATATACACGTTTGTTTTAAGCTGAAAATACCAAAGACACAGACAAGCTTTCTTTTAGATTAAATGTATATAATTCCATTACAGGATGCGGTATGAGTTACAATTAAGTTAAACCAAGGAGGCTTTTGTCTTCCTCTCCCGTCCTCTTTCACCTTCATCGCTCCTCCACTGCTTTAACACTATAAAACCACCACTTTATGTCCCCATCCGGGCGCAGCCTTCCTTCCCTTCCTTCTCTTACAGAGCTGAGACAATCAATTTAGCCTGACTTGGCCGGGATAGATGGAGGCGGAAGAGACCGCAGAGGAGGCAGTGTGCTGCAGGATCTCTTCACTGATAGACACACTGCCTGGCAGCTACAAAATGGAGCCAGCATGCACCCATCTGACTTAGTTAGACTTCGCCTCACCATCGTGCTTTAGATGTACATTTTTTGTGATTGCATTATGCGTCTTATTTAAATTTCTTACATATAATTTGGCTCGTCAATGTGAGAAAATACAATGCCACTAACTAATTTGATTAATGACCTAGTTCTAATTTATCACTAGATGCAGATACACATACAAAAACACATTTGAATTGATACTGACACCATATGTTGCCCCACCAGATGCTATTAAACTCGACTAAAACTCCCTTTCAGTCCCCTAAAGTGATACTGAATTGGAGTTCCTATCAAACCGACTGAGACACAAAGAGATTAATACGACTTTACTATCTCAGTTTCTTGGCCAGTCGAGTTCCCTGTAATGCTCTCTGCGCTATTGATTTTTATTTTTCTCTCTCCTCTCCCTTTATTCCTGGCCGTCTCTCTCCCTCGCGCCAGTCTCTCCACCTCCACCAGCGTCTTCAGAGCTCTGAAACGTCCTGCAGGTCAGACGGATGCTGGGCCGGATCAATCATGGAAAGTAATCTGGGACGCCTCATGCACGCAAGCACACACAGACACTCGCCAACACACAGAGAGACACACACCCCTCCTCTTTTGCACTCTGGCCCGCCTGCCTCCAGTCTCATCGATCTGCATCTACTTTACCAAATGGATTCTTCTCTTCTTCTATCCTCCTCCACCTCTTTTCTCTCTGTGTGACTCGGAATTATAAATGTTCCAGACCGTGCAAGACGTGTATGTAAGCAATTTTTCATTTAACTTTGGCTTGACTTTTTCCCCCTCCTCTCTTCTCTCCCTTTTTGTGATGTTTCAGTGAAATCGATGCAGCTTTCCCACACGCTTCCTCACAGCCCTTGGGTAATCGCCACATACTTGTGAGAGGTCACAGGTCAGGTGATGACAGGATACGACCAATTGCCGAAGGGTATGTCGGACAGGATTTATTTAATAATATAAATATTTATATACCACAGACATTTGTAGCATGAGTATGTTCTTCTTTTTAAATATCCAATGTCTGTAAGCAATGGGACTTTTTCAATTTTTTGTATTTTATTTTATTTTTTATCTAAAACCCTTTTTCTACAACTACTTCAATCATCCATTCAAAGGCATGACCCTGACGACCTGCAGTGCTCCACACACACAGACGAAACACACACACACACACACGCACACACACACACACTAAAGTCTCCTTTGCTCAGCCAAACTGTAGGCGGACTTGGAGCCATTTGTCCACTGGCTGAATCCCAACTCTGCACCAACGCATGCAGAAAATTGGTGAGCATCTTGACTCTGGAGATGACACTTCAATTTGTGCAGCTCTAGTGACTGATGCTCTGCAGTTCCTCCCTTGCGGGGGTGTGAGATCAGCTGGACACCTGCCTAGCTGTTTGGCTTGAGCCTGCAGCGCTGGGACTGGGCCTTGGAATTGAAGTCCCGGCCTTGCCTGTCAGCCCAAGTCCCTGTCCCTCAGCCCCAGCCCTGGCCTGGCCTCTCAGGTCCTCATCAAAATTCCCCTTGATTCGCTCCTGCGCCAGGAATGTTCCCTGACTCAATGCCCCTGACCCCTATTTCTCTATCAAATCCTGAGCTGTAAATCAACTCAGCGCCACCATCCCATCAGCAGTCTTCCCCCAAACAGCATAAAATACCCATCAACAGCAGCTCGCCAGCCTTTCTTCCAGTTCTGGCTGCCGCAGCCAGCACCTCGACTTCTAGCTCAGTCAAATCAGCGAGATGTCTGCGCTGTGCATCGCTGTCTGTCCCGCTGTAGTCCCTGGGTGTGATGGATGGGAGTGATCTTCGTCGAGGCTCTTAGCAAGGACATTTTGGTGGATTAAAGAGGCTAAATCATTGTCTCATCCCCTACATGGGATCCCATCCTTAATTAAATGTCATTAATGTAGCTAAAGGTTTCAGCAGAGATGATATCTCTCTAATGTGTTGATGCCTATTCAGGACGTATTAACCATGTCTCTGTGGTTGGTGAGGAGAAAAAGAATGGGAATAAGAGTAAAGGGGTAAAAATAAAGCAGGAGAGACAGGACAGGAAGATCACTGTCAGCCTATAGTAGGCCTACATCACGCCTGTCACTTAAAATGACATAAAAGGTTGATTCTTCCCAACAGCGCTTTTTTCCCCCTCTCGCTCTGTCTTTCATAACACAAATATCACGCTTGCCACGACTACGTTAAGATCTAACCTGTTTTTTTTTTTTGTACTCGCTGCGACTGTTCTCTGAATAAATAAAAGTGACACTGCAAGAGCATCTAAATCACTAAAGCACTGCGTTGACAAAAACCTGCACTACTCTGGGTTGTATTTTCAGGAGGAATGGCTTCTGTGCGGTGCTCGTTTCTTAGCCGAAGTAGCTTTCAACCGGGCCGGTGGGACGGAGGATAGAGAGGACGCAGAAACAAGACAGTGAGGTAAGGAGAGCAGGCAGCCCTGATCCATCTGAGTCAGCACCATGTGTCATGAGCGAGGACACCACCTCCACATGTAGCTGGCAAGTGAACGCGGCCGTGCACCTGTGCAGGCAAGTGGCCATTTTTGCTAGCCGTTAACTTTAGCACTGACATACACTAACATGCACCTAAACAAACATATAAACAAATGTTTGCAGACTTACTCAACTCAGCTTCCCACTATACACTGTTACTGTACCCACCTGCATGTATCAGGTCAGAAATAAGCAATTCAGCAGAGCCATGCTATTTCAAACTGAACAACTACATATATTCCTCTGGCCCACAGCCATGCTTGCTGTATATATTTAAAAAAGGGGCCTTGAATAACAAGATAAGAGGCTAAAGCAACCTCCTGAAAATGCGAGAGCAGCGGAATAAGACATTTGTAAACTTCTCCAACTAAACAAAATTTTCAGTATAATTCACACATGGAGTTCTGATTAAAACAGTTTCGAGGCTGGAAGTGGTAATATTGGCTTTGTTGAGCAGGTATTTAAAAAGCTATAAACAGCCTGGAGGTGCACGATAAGAACAAAACCTACAGCACAGCACTTACACAGAGAACAAGGGAGAGAGAGAGGCACGCTGGCCCGGCTGCTAAGCAGAGGCAGAGCTCTTCCTAATCTAATCACTGTTTCCCCCCATCAGCTGCATCTCACACACATCCTGCCGGCCTGTGCATGTGTGTGTATGAGAGAGTGTGTGTGTGCCTTGCAGCAAAGGCACAGAGCTAAATCACACAGACACCAACCAACCGTTGCACTCAAGAATTCATTCCACAGCCTTGGGTACTGTGTGAGGGTGTGTCTGGGTGTATGTGTGAGTGTGCGTGCGTGTGTGCGTGTGTGTGTGTGTGTATGTAAATGCACCGTGTGCCCGGCTAATCTGGTTATTGATTCAGCTCCGAACCAGAGCTCATATAATCAAATAGCTGGAAGGGAAAAGGACAGCCGTCCATCATCTGTCTTAATGAGTAAACAGTGATGAAGGCAATGAATAACTGGAAACTACATGTAGATGTAGCAGAGACGACTGCATCGCTGATAGAGACACGAGCTGAAACTTTCTATTTATCCTCGAGGAAATCTCCTGACATCCTTCTTTTTATGCTGAGTGACAAGATAAAATGTCAGATTATTCCATTTCTTTTTTTCACATGACAAATATATTTGTTAAGCATTGATGACGACATAACAATGGCGTGTCTAGCATTTTTCTAAGTCAGGAGCCATAAAGGGGCCAAATTATGTGTCCAACATCTGTGCACAAATCAGATTGATTCAGTATGGTGCACATTTAAGTAATCTATTGTGTACTGTTAGCTCTACAGCTTTGAACAAAGTACACATCATTTAATATATTTTGAAAATTGTTCCTTGTTCAAGCACATTGTGTTTTTCAAAAAAGAAAATGAAAATTCTTAATTAATTCCCTTATTTATTGTGACTAGTTTATTTAAAAAGAAAAAAGAGAGCACTTCAGGGGACAAATAAAATTAATCTTGGGCCAGTGCCCCCCTAGATCTGCCTCTGCCATTTGAACCAGATTTCTTTATGCTTTCAAACCCCTTTTTTTTAATACACTGTCATTGAAATAGCTCAACTATTTCAGCTACTTTCCAAATGCCATAGCGTTGCTCTGTACCAGTAATTACACAATCAATTTGGAGTTTGACTTGAGAATTTATCGCGAGCCAATCTTCTGTGAAAATCTAATCTCGGTGCAACTTGATGTGGGAGTGGTACAATGAGAAATGGCACCGACTGCACTGGAGAAGAGGGTAGAGCGCTGAGCGAGACACAAAAGCCTAAATGTATACAGGCGCCGCTAACAGACGAGGCCCGTGGCACAGCAGCTAAAACATTAAGTGTGGCGTGCATTCAAATGAGCAGATTAAGCCCCCCCCCCCCACCCCTCCCTCCTGCTGTACAGTGCGGAGTAATTGAAAATTCCCACAGGAAACTATCTCTGCTCACATACTGTAGCGCGAGCCAGGGGAGGCAACATATAGAGGGGTGGTGGCTGATTGCCATATAAAAATCCTGCAATGACGTTTTAGTTCTGACAGCCTGTGGTGTAAGAGCTGCAGATCTGCGTGATAGCACACATCTATCATTCCGCTGTTCCCATATTTTTTTTCTTTTCTCCCCATATCAACTTGGCAGGTGCTGGTGGTCGCTGCTGCTGACATTAATCAGTTTTGATAAGCACTGGAATTTAGATTCTCCTCCATTTCCATATAAACTGTAAATGGCGCATTCCTGTCCATTGACTATCTGAATCTGTGGCTTTCTAACTCGAGGACCCCCCCACCCCCCACCCCCTAGAGGGACCCCCTCATAAACAGTGTGACCTTGGTACAAATTGACATTGCCTATTTTTTTTATGACAAATAATACAATAGGCCTCTACACATTGGCTATACTGCAACCATTGAAATTGCCATTGCTGCTCCATTCATCTACATTTTCTTTTGTATAAATACTTTGAACATTGATTCACCTCTTCGCTCATGAATGATGTAAATATTGTTATTTCGTCAATGTGCTTTTGTTACATGTCACATCTATTGCACTTCTGTTCTTACTTTTCCGCATTTTTCCTCCCCTGTTAAAATCTATTTTTTTCAGAGGTGCCTTGTTAAGCCCCATGAGGCAAATTGTGTTTTGTGAATAGAGGCTATTCAAATAAAATTTGATTGACTGAAATGTCTTGGAAAGATATTAAATTTGTATTTAAAAGATCCACATCAACACAGACTACCCATATATCATGATAATTTTAATGGAGTAATCTTGAAACATTTTTTGAACCCCCTGGCAGTGCGCCCTGGACCCCCAGGAGTGAGAACCGCTGCTCTAACTACCCCCTGACGTGGTTGGTTACCTCTTGTCTAAGTAAAAAGAAAACAAACAACAGACTGATGAGAGAAAATAGTCTGGTATTATCTTCCTCCTCCAGAAAGATATATCGCAGTAGATAGATGAGAACTGTCAGTTCCAGCTTTATGATCTTTACGTACAGCTGCCCCTATCTTTATGAGCCACCGACCACAACTGACTTGCAGATGGACTTTGTGTAAACCCTCTCCTGCCACTGTGGGATTCTCCAGTGTCTTAGTTTACTGCACAGAGCAACATCAGCCTTTTTGCCTTGTGTTAGCGTTGCTATTGATGACATGAGGCAGGCTAAAGGATGTTGTGAGGGAAGCTGTGTTTGCCCCAAAGTGTCTATTACTGAGCACAATGGTGCCATTTTGTAGCATGTTCAGTTGCATGTTAAATCTATAATTCATCTGGTTACAGAAATATATAAATGTTTAATATGTCAGAGGCGGTGAGGCCTGTCGAAAGCGTGACCTTGAAATGTCCTTTCAACATCACACGGCAACAGCGCTGGGGCTAGTTAAGCTGCCAAAGACAAACAACAGACAACGCACGCACGCACACACACACTGACTTTCTTTCTCTCTCTCTCTCTCTCTCTCTCTCGCTCTCTCTCTCTCTCTCTCTCTCTCTCTCTCTCTCTCTCTCACACACACACACACACACACACACACACACACACACACACACACACACACACACACACACACACGCACACACACACACACACAGCCTGCCTGCTGATGCTTTCCGCTGCTTTCTGTTCTCTTTTTTTCCTGGGATGCAAAATGCAGATGAGACGAGTCAGCCGCTTGTGCACAGTCTCAGGAGGAACTGCCACTCATATCCAAACATCTGTATGAATACCAAAACACACAGGGTACAGCGGAGGATGAGAGAAAGAGAGGGAGGGAGAGAGGTAGAGAGAGAGAGAGAGAGAGAGAGAGAGAGAGAGAGAGAGAGAGAGAGGGAGCAGTAAAGTAGCTAAGAAAGCCAGTGTTCCTCTCTCCTTCTGTATCTTTGACTGAACAAAGCGCTATATACACACGCATACCTCTTTCCTCCCACTGTATTTTCCATCGGGATATTTATTCTGAAAAGTAGCGATGCACAACAAGGGCTCGGTCCTGTGTTTGCTAGTGGGCTGAGGCGCTAACACTCCCCAGCTGATTATGTGTCTGTCTGTAGCAGTTTGAGCTGCTGCCAAAGGAATTAGGTCTAGTATTTGTGAATGCTGCTCCCCTCGCAGCAGAATGCCTTTCCATGCCTCTCAGATTCCAGCTTTTTAAAAAGAGACGGGAGAGAGGGAAAAAAACAACACATTTTAAATAAATGAAGGAAATCACTGTGGAAGCCTATTAAATTTTCAACGTGACCGTTTTGTGAGTCTTCATGTGTGTTTAGGCTTCACACAAAAGGAATATTTAAAAACCAAAGCATGCTAATTGGGACAGAGATTGTTACAGCAGCTTCTTATTCAAACAGGCTTTGGGCTCATTAGATGTTTCCATCCAGCTTTTGTTTAAAGAAAAGTGGAAAAGACATTTCAAGAAAATAAAAAATGTATTGATATTTGAACGGGCTCTGTACTACCAAAACGCTGATGTACACATAATGTGCTGACACAAAATGTGCCAAAGCAATAGCAGAACCTCTTACCTCGACTGTAAGGGGCAAATATAAATGTCTTTGTCTGCTTCAGCTGTATCTCAGTGTTGTGTCACACACATCAGATCTATACTTAGTAGTAGCAGCATATATTTTAACCATCAGTCGACCACACAGTTTTAAATATAGACGAGCACATAGATGCTTTGAATGGGAAATAATATTATTATAATATTTTACCTCCACCAAAGTAGGTTATGTTTTCATTAGCATTTGTTTGTTTGTTTGAATGTATTACTCAAAAACTACTGAACCAATTTCCATGAAAGGGTGACCCAAGGAAAAACCCATTACATTTTAGTGCGTATCCAGATAAACTGGCTTTTTCTTTTCTTTACGTTTCGGGTTTTTCAACAGTTCAGTTGATTTATCAAAGAATAATTCATGGATCTTGATGAAAAAAATCAGACATGTTAAAGAACTAATATCTACGAGTGTGTGGAATTTGATGCAGATCCACATAAAGATCCAGATGTAGTGAATTTAAATGTGGTTTCATAAGGAGACACGCTCTATTCAGTGACATTCATGTTTTGCTGGTGCAGTGTACACTATATCAGTAAGTAGAACACTTTTAGGTGTCAGATGAATTGATAAAATTGTGGCTCAGATTTCCCTTAATGGTGCATCAAGAGAGGACTGAATGGTCTTTGAATTAATTTTTTAAATATTTTTTCCAAGCTTCACAAGTTGAACAACACCACCAGTTGTGCTCCTTGGTACTATTGGGGGAAGAGCTCAGCAAATGCAAAACAACTAACTGCTCAGTTCTGCCTCACATATCACCAGCATGTCTATCTTAAGAACCCAACTTGGAACCTCCGAGATAATGTAGTTAACATATAATTATAATTGACTGACTAGTGTCAATATGTCTCTGCTATATCATCTTTTGGTGCCTAACTGAGGCTGGTCATTTTACAAAAAGCTAGAGAGGAAATTACCAGTATGTTACACATCTCACACATGCACAGCTACAATCATGAACTATACTACAAATATATGAACACACACATGACCATTTGACATTTCTCTCTCTGTATCTGATACTGATGAACTGAAGGGTAAACTCTCCTTACAAAAAACTGAATCCACATTAATAGAGTTGCTGCCATGACAATACACTCCTGACACAAAGTCTAAGATTGCTAAAGGCCTTCAACTTAGCTGGTGTTCACCTCCTGTCCTTCTACAAAGTGTACTTTATGAAAATCCATACCAGGCATTCACTACATGCTGGGCAACATTGCACAAGCAGGTTCCACCCACACTGTGCATATTCCACTTCCATCTAAATGCACTGTATGTTTTTCTGCTGTTCAGTAATAACAGCTGCAAACTATCCAATTGGCCTCACAGCAGATAACTGGGCCTGCGAGAACAGCTTGAAGGTGTTTTTATACGTCCGCAGTGCGCTGGTCTGACTCAGTCTGTTCGTTTATCTCAATAGGTCTCAAATGTTCAGAGCAAGATCTAATTGTTTAAGAAATGTATTTTACAGCAATTAAATTTTGTTTGTTAGAAATAAAAGGAAATGAGGAAAAAGTAATTTTCTAGGGCTGTGCAATAAAACTATAATACAATATAGCTTTCATCAACAGCAACACAAGAGAAGTGGAAGTTATATCGATATGATGCTTATGCAGTAAAATATTATACTGTTTGTCAAATGTTGGTTATTCTCTGTTCATAAAATGTATAACAAGTTTAAAACCACAACCGTCACACAAATATCAGTCTTTAAACTTAAAATAAATAATAATTTGACATTCATCGCAAATATTATCAATATTGACTAATATATATTTTTTATATCTTTAGATATTTTCTGGGGTTGTGTCGTCCAGCCTTATAAAATGTGTTTTTCTCAATCACTCCAACTATAGCTTAATCGAATGCAGCCTAACATAGCAATACATGAAGGTTATACATTGGCTCCATCCCACCCCCTCTGCCCTTCCAGGAAAAGCAGTAGATAAAGATGAAGGTTATAGTGTTAAGTTTGCATTGACACAGTTTTAAAGAGGTGTGGTTTCACCTTTATGGTCATTTTGGAGGATGAGGTCTGTCGTGCTGGTGATCAACTGTATGAACAGGTGTTTCTATTATTTTGTCCAACCCATGTATATCAATGCAGCTAAGTAAGACAAAAAAACATGTGGAAAATGCAGTTCAGCAGCACCACAAGCTACATTCTCCAAAATGATAACTTAAATCATGACCTCTCGACAACAATTTCATTAAAAACTAATAATTGTAAGCTTCATGAAGTTAGGATTTACTGCAGGAGTGTATTTGACTGCATGATTTTTGGCTTGATGTTCTGTAGATGCGCACAAATAAAAAAATACCTATTCACGTGGTCGTGCAGGGTTAAGCTTGAATTCCTCTCTCGTGTAAATAAGTCTGCTAGTTCCACTTGCGCCATGAAACGCAACAGCCTGTTTATCGACATATATAATGCGGCACACCCATCAACAGTAAAACCTAGAGAGCTAATGTTTGAGCATAGGCGCACAGAGAAGAAGATTAAGAGGCAATTGTTTCCCTGCCTGAGCCACTTCTCTCCAGTGCTCGCTCTATCCATTTCCTTGGTGTTTAATCAGGCTCTAGTTAACCATGTCACTCTGCATCTGGACATGCGTCAGTTGCTCCTCGGATACACACACTCACGCTGACACAAACACACAAAGGCAATAACACAGACATACAAAAGACGCAGCACAGGCGATCATGTAATTTAATTGCCGGAGAAATATTCCTTGATTGTCCTTTTACTTCAACTTTATTTTTATTCTTCATTACGTCAATTTCTACATGCCGTCCATGAGTCATCGTCATTGTTGCTCAGACCTATAATCACCTCAGAAACAAAAAAACACTGCTCCTCATATCTTATATTTCTCTATGATCTTCAGTTACATTTGAAACACCAAGCACACATTGGGTTCCTGGACTGTAGCTTATAAATTCTTCACACACTCCATCCTACTATGTGTAACCTTGGAGCTCATGGTGTTCTGCCTGAGGGCAATAGTGTGTGTGTGTGTGTGTGTGTGTGTGTGTGTGTGTGTGTGTGTGTGTGTGTGTGTGTGTGTGTGTGTGTGTGTGTGTGTGTGCCTGCGCTTGAAATGATGGCGTGTGTCTAGTCCTGCTGGTTCCCATCAGGAGGCCTTGTGGTGCACACTCATATCTGATTCCTCCAATACTGATGAATATTCCACATTCCCTCTCTAGCTGCTCCTTTTCATTCTCCGTGTCCATCTCTTCTGCGCCACCTGCCCTGCTGGTATACCCATAAAAACAATACCCTCTCTTTCTCTGCATTTACGCCCATTAATGTGTCCTCTCACGTGTTCCTGCTAGGCTCCCCTCCACCCATGCCACACCGTCCAGCGAGGCGGCGCTGCTATAGCCGCGTCACAAAGCAGGGGGGAGTCGCCGTCGTTTTCAATTAGCATTTTGATTGCGTCCGATGGAAAGAAGCCAGCGTGCAAACAATCAAACATTTACTTGCTGACAAATGGATATTGCTTCCACTGGGCTTCATGCAAATGCCGAAAGTGAGTCAGTACACTTGATGGTAGGAGAACCATTTTGAAAACAGATGGGTGCACCGAGAATGCAAAATAAATGGTATCGACCGTGTGGTCAGAACGGTGACGCAGTACCGTTGGTGGAATAAAACTCTGCCTTACTGTGAATTATGGGGAAAATATGAATCGTTAACCTCTCACTGTGTCAAAGGGGTGTGATGGATGAATGAATGCAAAGTTAAAGTCAGTGTAAGGAAGCTGAGCAAAAGAGGATTGTTTATTAGATCATAGTTTCTTTCCTGCCTGCTAATACATACATTCACACAACCATTAATAACACACACACACACACACACACACACACACACGCACACACACAGAACTTAAGAGAATCCAGAATCCACTACAGCCAGATCATATATTGCAATCCAGGCATGCGCATTACTCCCAACACACCTACTCCATCTTTCTCCGGCTCTGGCACAACACATGGACAACACACACACACCCACTGAGTGCACAAGCAGCATGACGGATAACACGTCTACTCACGTAATTAACAAGGACTGCTTTGCATGCATGAATATCAAACCCACACACGTCTACAGTTTCCCCCTTCCCTCTTGTAGTGCATTCAGCATTCCACCTCTGCTGCGTGTTACATGCAGGTAAATATTTCAGAGTGGCGCAAAGGCAGGAAAAAGGGGGGGGGGGGGGGACACACATCCAGACCAAGCTTGAACATAAAATGGGAGCTGTTTCCCCTGATTTTAACTCTTCCCTTCCTCCGTTCCTCTCCCCAGCTTCCCTTACCTCCACACCTCTCCCATTAGCATGATATCTGGCTCTCCGTCCCCCCCCCCGTCTACCTCCATTTCTCATCCTGCCCGCAAACCTCGCCACACACGAACCCCCCCCCCCCCATGCTTTGTCCACCTTGTTTATGAGGAAACTTAACATTCAACATAACAATTAGTTCCAACATTGTCACTGCATCAGCTGTGCTACAGGAGCCTGTCACACTGCAGCCACTGCAGGCTGCCCATAAATTCAACAATGGTCATCGATGTAAACGGTAGTACAGTGGCAGGCTGCCTGTGAGCCTCCTCCTTACCATCTTAAACCCATTCCACTCCATTTGGGAGACGCCGGCCGTGGTCTCACGCTGTTTCTCTCCTCACACAGCAGCAACACACTAACGCCTCAGCAAAGAGAATTCCCTACACTCTCCCTCTCTCACTCTTCCTGTACTCTGACACTTGGTCTCCCTTTCTCTCACTCGCCTTCTGCACTCTGCCTCTCGTCCTGTTTCCTGGATGTGGAGTTTTATCAGCGAGCACCAGAGGCATGAGGAGCGAGCATCGCCTTCTTCTTCCACAGATGCTGAGAGGAGAGTGGTGAGCCTGGATGAGAGTGCTGGGCTGCAGCAAGCCTCCCCTCCTCCTCTCTCCCCTCCCTCCATCCCGTCCCTGCTCCCTCCCTCCTCCTCGCAGCCACCCGCCCAGTCGCCTGCTCAGCTGGAAGGTCAGAGCCCGCCCACTCCCCCTACTCCCCACCAACCTCTCTCTTCTTTGGAGCTCGCGATTGGCTTCTTGCCTTGCCTATCAGCCCTTGGCCTCACCCCTCCAACGGCCCCGTCCCATCCCCAGCCCCTCGGTGTTAACACCTTCGCTCTCTGGCTGGCTCGCAGCCCTCGTCGGCACACGCCAGCCTCAGCCTGGTGTTTGGCAGAGAAAAGGCGCCTCTGAATCCCAGCAAAGCAATCAATCGCTGCTGAGCTCCGCGCTTGAGTGAGCCGGGCGGCGCGGCGCAGGGGCGCAGCTCTTGGAGAGTGATTGCAGCCTCGGGCTCTACGGTAATAGGATGCCGGCACAGCGCTGTATATAAATTAGCTATTACTGGGTTCATGTAAAAATCACCATGTACATTTACATGACTGTGTGTATAGGGACTAACTCGGTCTCCCTCACCGCTTGTCTCTCTCTTCTTTTAAACGCAAACACTTTAACGCACACAGGAGGGACTATCATACAGAATGAGTGGAGTAAAGATTTTGTAATTTGTATTATTCTCCAACTACAACAAAATGGTCTGATTTGTTGTTTAGTCATAATTTGCATTTAATTGTTCATATGGAGTTATTTCGGACTACATGATATCAGAGGGAATTCACGCACACATGCGCTTGGGAAGTCGGTGTCCCTACAGGTGGGATTCAGTGAACTCCCATTCAAATGATTTATAATTATTCAGATAGGTAAAGTGTTGTGTGCTGTACACAAAACGCTGCTCCACCTGCTGCTGCAGTACAATACACATTCCCGTATTAATACATCCCAGCTTGCGGCGGAATTTTACGCAGAAATTACGCACAACAAAGGAAGAACATGTGCGTTACAGAGACCGTGCGCCCCGTGAAGTCTGCAGCCTACTCACCATGACCATTCTCGTGTCGGTGTTACGGACTCTGACGACGGAGTTCCTGACGGACAAAACTGCAAAAAGCCGGTGAAGTGAGCGTGGAGGAGCGGCGTGCCTCAGACGACGAGTGGATGTACAGTGCGGAGCGGAGCGGAGACTGCACCGGGAGAGAACACGAGCGTTTCTATGGGCAGGACCTGACAGCGGAAGCACTGACGCTCGGTAAATAAAAGAAAACTAAAAACAAAACAACGCAGGTGGAGAGGAGAAGGAAAAGAGAGAGTCGAGCACAGTCGAACACCTCCCAGTGTATTTCCTGAATAAAGCCATTTATGGAAAGTCCAGTCACCTCGCGCGCCGTCTCCAATTGGCTGGCGAGGTGCGGACTGGGCGGTGCGTGCGCTCGCGGATGAGAGTGGAGGAGGAGAACGGAGCTGATGGAGGGGATCAGCACGCGCACAGACACACGCTAGAAAGCAGTTGAGGTGACTTTTATGTACTCGCACGCGCATAATTATCCCTCAGATGACTGTTGATAATGATGCATAAGATCAGCATAGGCTTTGTCTCATGCACGGAGCTCGAGGTTCCTGTACCACTCATTTTATTTCAATAAGCACGGACATCATATCGGTTATTTGTAATGTTGCAGTGGTGTTTGAATGTATAGGCCTCTAGTCCCTGTTCCTTCTGAGACCTCCCCCCCTTTCTTCCACCTCAACTTCACCCCAAGCCTGGGCTCCTAAAACCACACCATTCAAAAAGAACTTTCTCATTTTATACTCAGAAAACACAAAACCTTATGTTCATCTTTTTGATTTAATTTGATCTATTTAATCAAATGTTACAATCAAATTTTGTTTAAAAATACTGTTATTCACACAAATTGTAATCGTCACATCAGTTTTTAAACATGTTTTTCTATTGATTCCTTCTACTGATTGATTTCTAAAGACAATTCTCCATGCCTTGCAGCAAACCTGCCTCAGGTTAATGTTGTCCAGCTTGTCTCAGACAGACAAGAAGAGGGAGCTCTTGCTTCCTTTAACACAGTTACCTGGCAGCTGCAGCACTTGGCTGTTCCTTCATACACACATGCTTACACTGAGAATGCAAATGAAATGCATGTTGTCCCCCACACCCTGCTCGATAGGAATACATACCCATATTCAAATACAAATGCACAAACACACACACTCACTCACTCACCATGTTTCCCAGCATGTGATTTTTCTTTGTCGTCTTGTCAGCTCTGACTCTCATGCTGGTTTGTTTCAATTAGCTCAGCTGAGTGAGACCTGGCAGAGCTAATGTAACTAGCAGACGTCCATAACAAACTCTGAGATTTCTTCTCTCCTTCCAGCTCCCAGATACATCCCGATGCATGATTACTCATTTTTTACACAATTAACTGATGTGACTATAACCTAGATTCACAATATTTGTAATTGTGAAAAATTCCAGTGGAGTCCAGGTTATCGTCACATTTTTCGATTTAAAAAAACAATTGATGCACAAATCTTGAATTTCAGTGAAGCGGAAACTAATTATTAATTCTTTAAGTCAAGTATTAAGTAAGGTGCTAATTATTGTCATTTCCCCAGCATCCCAAAGTTAAGATTTGCTGCTTTTTTGGGGTGTTGGACTGTCCTGAGATTACAAAAAAACACATTAAGGCTTCCACCTGAGATAGAAAATAATCAGAGATATTCATTGACAGCCTCTTTATAGATGATTTATGGTAGTTTCTGTCACCTCCTCTCAGAACAACACTGATATTCAAGCAAATCCTGGAGTTAAATAATGCCCTCTGTAACTCACTGCTGTGAGAATGTATAATCAATGATGATCCCACATTGTAAACGAAGGGTATGATACACCACATAATATATGTACTAATACTAATAAGTGTATGTGGACGGTGAATGAAGTAGCTACACAAATGATTCCCAAAATCAACACACTGAAAAAATGATGTTGGTAAAGAGTGAAAACAGGGAAAAGACGAGCACACCAAACAACTGAGCAGTGAACTGAAGCTCCCCAGTGACTCCACTTCACCTCCGACCTCTCCACCTGTCTGCTGAGCTACAGCTAGCGAGCTAGCCTAGCAGAACCATGTGCCTGACATACTAATGAGAATTCTCAGTGTGCCTTCAATTAGGCCTGAGCAGTACACACACACACACACACACACACACACACACACACACACACACACACACACACACACACACACACACACACACACACACACACACACACACACACACACAAACACAGAAGATGGGCTAAACAAGCTGGCTTTTGTTTCAGATAGGATAGAAAACCATGGCACTGGCAATATGGAGATTTGTAACGGTCATACTGTATATTTATCCCGACGGAGGGAGAATGATGTGGAGTTAAACCCAAACGAAAAAGGGATTAAAATAGAAGAGCATCTTTGTCTCTTCTCCTTTGTCATGTGCGTCTGTATCTTTCCTGCCAAAAGAGCAGAGAGAAGCGACATTTGCAGTTGAATAGTTCAGGCAACAAACCCTCAGTTTCCTGTCCATCTTTTATCCCCCTACTCTGACCTTTCAGTTTAATAAAGGCCTTGGGTTGGACCTGGCAAAAAAAATAAAAAAATCTCCATTTCACTGCTATATTATTCTTCCACATCCATGTTTTTTATTGTTGCTTTTTCAATTTGTCAATGTAAAGAACAGGAAAGCAGATACACGGAAATGCCCCCATCACAAATCACATTCGTTGTTGTATCAACTTTTAAACGTTGATGGGCAGAGGCGGTAAAACCTTGGGTGAAAATAGTGGGTGATCATTATAAGAGTTTGCTTTCTCCCTCTGTAATACGATCCAAATAACCTTTCCTCCAAATGAGAATGTGTTTTGAAATTGGAAATAGTCTCACAGTTGTCTTACTCGCTGTGTCATTTCACCAAATTGCTTTGCAGGACCGTGCTTTTATAAAGCAATGAAAGTGACTGCCGCTACTCAGTAAATTAGCTATAAACACAATCTGCTGTTTGCCGCGTGTTGTGTGGTGAAGTGTGTGTGTGTGTGTGTGTGTGTGTGTGTGTGCGTGTGCGTGCGTGCGTGCGTGTGTGTGTAGTTATGACATACAGACACATACCAAAGATGGAACCATGTTGTTGCCATGTCCTAGTAAAGGATACACACTGTGCGTTATTATAATAATGTGTGTGGACAGATGGAGGGAGTGGCTCTATCAAGGGCATCCATGTTGAGATACTTTACAGGCTGTATGTCAGAGATCTAGCACTATCGCTTATTAACTGCTGGATGTGGCCACTTTTCTTATAGTTTATGTCTGTCTGCGAATAAAGTGCAACATAACAGTGAACAAATGTAAAAATGCCAGAGATGTAATTAAAGGTAATGACTAAAGCGACTACAGTGCTTTTTTAAATGTAATTTTCATTTGGTCAGACTCTGCACAAAAACGTACACAGCGTTGATTGGATGCATTATTTGGCCGTTTAAATGATGACCGATGCTAAATAGTTTTTTAAGGAGGCAAATGATATTTCTTTCCTCCTGTAAAGTTGAGAAAGTTAAAAAGCTTTTGTGGCTTAAACCCAGGAGGGCCAGCCACACCGTCAGCAATGTGAAATCCCATCTCACCGATTGGCTCTGGTTCACATCCATAAATGCACACACACACTCGTGCAAAACGGATTCCACACAGACTTTCATAAAAAGAAAAAAAAGGAGGCACACAATATTTTGGTTCGGGAAGTGCGCCGCAGTCTGGCACGGTGATGTCCGTGTCGACAGAGTTTTAAGGGCCGGACCCCAGAAGTGTGCTTGAGCCTGTGTTTCCTTCCTGCTAATTGAGAAAGCAGAGAGCTGGCTAATTGACATGAACTCCCCCTGCCCTCCACTCTGCCCTGCTCCTCCACCCTAAACCCCTCCTCGTTTCAGACCTTAATGGATTAACTGCATTCTGCGCTGTCACTCTCACTCCCTCTGGTTCTTTTGCACAAACTCGTGATGCTGTTGCTCTGCCACGCCCTTTGGAAATCACAGCTTGTTGAAGCCGTTTCTCCAGGTTCAAACTGCTATTGAAAATACTGGTCGCACAGTTCTGCACACACACAATAGTTCATACTCTGACAGCAGCCGACATGCACTGTTCGGATAACAAGTGTGAAAGAGCAGGTAAAGTAAAGCGTGCTCAGTATGGCAGGTTTGAATATGCATTGTGCAGACTGTGATAATTGTGGGTGCTCTCGGTTTGAGTCTCGTCAACTGCCAGATGCGGTGTCTCAACACCTGTCTTATGTTTCACTCCGCATAATAAGGCTTCTATTTAAAGGAGGCGAAGTGAGGATGACAGCAGAGGTGTTACCTCAAAGTGCCACAAGAAAATACCTTGATTATTAACAAGAGAGGAAAAGTTGTGTTTTCACAGCAAAACTGATCTTTACATTTTTGTCCGAGTGGGGTTGAGAACAAATTGATGCAACCATGGACAAAAGACAGAAAACTCAATCTGAAACTGAATTATTCCTGCCACAGTGTCTGGAAACAGCACTGTAATGTAGTATAATCAATGCTTTGGAGAACAATGCATTGCTTTTTGGGGATTTCACTTCAAAATAACCTACGCTGTAAAACAACCTAATCCATCTAATAGAGGAGAACACACTCCTCGGTGTGCTGCGGCTTTTTTAGCCTCTGCTTGATTTGCCCTTGAAGGATAGATTGAGTTGCTCTATTGAAGTTCTGGCAGTAGGAGCATCTTGCTGTGCTACTCAGTCTGATGTTCGCCTCTTTCCTGGCAGGTGTCCACCCTCTGCCGGTAACAATCAACAAATGAGAATCATAGGCTTCAACTGGGCTCGCCTCTCTGCCCGACGACAAACTCAGCATCACGGCGTCCCAGACAGCAGACAGCTATTAACACGATGTGGCTGCCTCCGGACAGCGAGGGACGGTTTTGGACTCAGATGACTTTTGTTGTTTGCTTTCAATGATAAGACCATGGGCTTTATATTCATGAATTAATAGTGTACAATGTATGGATACTATCTTTATCGTAATTTCATGCTCAGAGGAGACAAGGGCACCTGCATCACTGTTGTTGGTTCAATCAAAATCCTTCTCAGAACAGCTTCTTGTTAAAAAAAAAACATACATCCTGGAGCAGAAGCAGCAGGATCTCTAGTAATATCCTAACACCGAAAATATGACCTTCAGATTAGTTTTTCTAGTTAAAGCTATGTGCTAGTTATTTAAAGAAAATCGAATACTTTTCTCATCATTTCCACGCCATGCGATTCGTGTATATATTTTTGAGACGTCCTGCAGAGAAAGTAATTGAAAAGAGATGAAAACATTGAGATGAAGCCTGAAAATGTGACATTTATTATTGAGTTACAGCTCGGTGCTTCAACGGTCATTGTTGATTGTGAGCAAATAAAAAGCAGACATTTTGCTTTGAAAAACCTCGAACAACTAAATCCCACATGGGCGCCTTGCTACAAATGTGTGGACTCATGGTCACGGACGGACCCTTGACTGTTTTAATATTTAAATATACACCATATTAAAGACGAGCATTTCAGTAGATTTGAAGCTTTCCTCCCACATCCTCTTCTTCCCTGTGTCAGTGGGCATGGTGCATCGCTGGCTTTAACCCCTGCATGTGTCACTTTCCCCTGGTAGAAACTCCTCAGATCAGAAATGAATTCATCATGCTGATCCTGGAACAAGGCTGTGCTGCATTTGTCACAGCCACTTTCTACCACTTTAACTCAAAGCTGTTTGGTACAGCCGGAGCTTTGCAGACTGCGAGGATGTGACAGGGGGGATGTTTGAAAGCTCGGGCTGAACGCTCTGTCTCTCTCCCTCTCTCTCTCTCTCTAACTGTGCAATAGCGAGCAAATGCTTGTTCAGTCTCTGTGTAAACTGCAGAAACGCTCTCGTCTTTTGTTGATTTAATTCACAATAATACCGAGACGTGTGCTTTGTCGGGGTTTTGATTAATTGGTGTTTTGACGAGGGAAAACAGAAAAAAAACATGAAATTTAAACATTCAAATTCAAATTATGCACTTTTGAGCAAACATATGGATTATTTATTTATTTTAATGGGAGCGAAAATGCAGTGTCTTTGAGGCTGCAGATGAACACAAATGAGAAAAGGTTTGCGGAGGTGCCCAGAGAGGCTTAGCTATGCCTTGGCTGTTGAGTCTGGCATGTGCTCTGGCACTACGAGTGTATTCTCAACAGGACTCTGGTGGATTAGTGTCCATTTGGACAACAGAGCGGTCCGCAGTGTGGGGTGACATTCAACTCCAGCGGGCCAGCAGCTCGCACACTGATCAAGTTTAGTCTGGCTGTTAACCGCCATCGATGTAAAGTAAATGCTCTGGTGTGTGTTGGTTATATTCGGAGGTTGTTGAGTTTCGTGTGATTACAATGACATCGCATTGTTTTTATCTTTTATTGTAGTCCTGTCGTCTGGTGTGTGTTTGAAATGCAGCAGTGGTTGTGCTATAGTGCAGGTGGGTCAGTTGACCATTGGGTGTAGCGACAGGCTTTTGTGGGGGGCAGCTCATTTTGCCTTTGATCCCGGTCGGGGTACATCCACTGCACACAGGGCGACTGCTGTGGTCCATCTGGTAGAGTCTTTTACACCCACACACCCACACACCCACACACACACACACACACACACACACACACACACACACACACACACACACACACACACACACACTATACCCTACAGATCGTCCCACTCAAGGCTTTTTTCGACTGCTGCTCACTCAGACCTTTTTGTTTCCATTATTTATTTTCGCTGTATCTGCTGTAGTTATGTGACTCCTGGTTTCTTCTTTCAGTGTTTTTCAAACGTGAGCAGTTAAAACGCCACCTGCCATCTGTAATGAAGTGGTTTTTAAAACCTCACCGAAAAAATCTCTCAGTATCAGATCTGCATAAACGGCTGCGCTACGGCGTTTTGATAAGGAGTAACCTTTTCGAAACGAGACTCGTCCAGAGTCCGTCACAGGGCTGGCCTACGGCATTGTGGACCGAAAACATGCCCACGCTGCACAAATCCAGCTCTCCAAATGTCACTTCATGCTTAACCGCCCTTTATCATGCCTGAAGAAAAGTGGGCAATGCACGGCGAGAAAAAAACTCCAGCGGGTTCCAGTTTAAATGCCTACATGCTTAGAGACGTGCTTCAATTATTTTGTTTGTTTGAAACACTCAGTCGAAAACATTCTGTTATTTCTCACACTGAAAATACCAAGATATTATGTAAGCTGCATAATGTTGCAATACAACAAACAGAGGGATAAATACATATACTGTACTTAAGAGCTGCATGTCTCCGTGTATCCCTGTAAATAAGCTCACCTTAAGTGTAATGTTTCTGACAGACTCCACAGTAAAACTGAACGCCGCTGTTAGAATTCATTTATTATTAATGGGAGTGAGGGGTTAGCAGATAATGATGATGATGTTGTCGCATCTCTGGGTTGTGTAGAGGAACCACTTAGCGTTGGCATTCCCTCGGACAGAAATACCAGCAGTATATTCTTCATTCGTCCAACATCTTACTCAGCAACAGCTATCAAACTTAAGCTCATCGATTGAAAAAGACGTCTGTGACACATTTAAAAAAAATTTCTGAACACACAGTAAACACAGGCCCTTATTGCTATACTACAGCCGACCTCCCAGTGGAACCAGTGGCCAGCTACTGTAACTGCAGCGGTCACCCATCAGCGCTAATACACAAGTCAACCATACATCATTTATTCATGGTGACAGCAAATATTCTGCCCCCCCCCCCCCCCACCCAAAACTCCCGGCAATTAGTGAATCAATAAAAACGCATTGACTTTGAAACTATCATTTGTGTGAGCAGGGGGGAGTGTTCATCAACATGCCAGGTTCCCCGACGCAGACAATCACTCAAGTATCGGCAGGCGTTTGTCAGCTCAGCATCAACAGGCGCTGAGCTGTCGACAACGCGGCACATTCCCTCACATCGCTGCCTCCAAAATGACTGCCAGGTATCGTCTGGTCAGGAATCATCACTTACAAAATGAACGTCTGTACAGGGCTTGAGCCATAAATTCAGTTTTTTGGGGAAAATTGATTGATTCAATGTTCTTTCAGTCGGATGATTGTGTTTGCAAAATGAATATGTGTCTAAGCCATCTGAGAGAGATTATCACAGACACAGAGAGGCCAGTAAAAGGCTTTGCACTGGCTAATACCTCTTTTGTATGGATGCCAGACTGTATCTACAGTACATGCTGATATCACTGTCAGTTTTTTGAATTCAGTGAAGCTGCAGGATCCGATACATTCAGATTGTTCTTTAAAGGAAAACTGCTGACCTGAAGTCACATTAGATGTATTTAAACACCTCTGAATTTCCCTGTCACAACCCTAGATGAAGCATTTTTTTCCTACTTTCTATTAAACTTAGTTTTTAAATAACAAATCTGAGAGCACAATGCCACTTTCTCTCCACTCTTGTTTGTTTCATTATTCGCTCACTGTTCATCCCTTTTAAGCCGAATGAAATATCTGCAGCTGGATGTGAAAACATTGTCCAACAGAGGCAACTGATTTGTCCCTGAAAATGTAATTCTTTCTTCAACCAGGCAAAAGAGCAGCACTGAGATATTCATTTTTTTTAATTCAAAAAGAGAAACAATCAGCAGGAGGTGAGATTTTTCTTTTTCTTTTTCGTCGACCTGTGCAACGGCACAAATGTCGCCACTAACTACAAGTGAATCACTAGACCCAACGAGAATCTATAATATTTAATTAATAAACTATAATAATTATGTGTGCTGCCATGCTTTTGCATCATGGGTGAGGTCTAGTTTTCCATTTTGTATTTCTTCAAGGGTCCTGTCTTTATCTTTTATTACAGAGATTTTATTATTATTATTTCATAACATAATTGTGGCTTTAAATTGGCCACATTTAGTTTATTTCTTAACAAATCGTAATTGAAAAGCCTGTTTCAATGCTGTGTTTACGAACATTATCATAATCAGGAAATTTGAATAGCTTTTATGTAGCTCTGTTAATCAGTGTATTACAAGACCTGCCAATCAAGCTCGGAATAATAGCAGGTTCAAATCTTCTGCTTTGCTGTTTCGGTGGTGGGGGCGACCCTTTTGTTTACAGTTGGATTATGGGTTGTGCTCTTCGCCCGCCCCCTGTAATAATTACAGAGATTGTTAAAGTGACACGATCGGTGTGACTGCTGTTCTGTCGTGAATGTCAAGACAAGAGTCTGCACAGGCTCGAAATCCACAACACCTGAGCTTCGCCTTGTGCCAGAATATGGGCGAATTAAAATTACAGATTGTTACTTCCAGGTCAAACTATCTGAACACAGAAAGGTGACCTTTGACTGAGAGTGGGCGCCCGTGTCGATGCAGCGCGCTGTTCTGGGGGATGTTCTTTTGTTTATGGATCACATCCACTTCTGTAGGCTTTTTTTTATGTCTCGTCTAAAGAGTCGATGGGTAGAAAAAATAGGTAATGATCAAAAACATGGTAATGGGAGATGAAATACACACTAAAAGGCACCCTGCGGACAGACTAAATTGCTGGGTTGGGTGTGCACAAAAAAAGAGAAAAGACAGAGACAGTGAGGAAAGAGAGAGATAGCATGCTTAGCTTTACAGTGTGTGTGTGTGCGTGCCTGTGTGTGTGTGTGCATGAGCCTGCAGACACCTGCTCTATTCTGCAGTGATGGCTCCCAGCGGGACACAGGCTCAGCTGCTGATCACTGGGCCCTCCCTGCAGCACTGGTGGCCAACAGACATGACACACACACACACACACACACACACACACACACACACACACACACACACACGTGTGCATTCTTCCAACAAATCTGAACCCTTCAGGCCCCCCCCCCCCCCTCGTAGCATCTCTCAGCCTCTCTGTGTTCCCCATAACTGACACACCACATGTGCTCATATCAAGTGCAAACATGACATGATGTACACACACTCACACACATACGCACAAAGCTGCACAGGCTGTCATGACCCGCTCCAGTTTCCTATATGCTTTAGGGATGGTGTGCTTGAATAGCATGTCTTTTTATTACAACCCTAAAGCTAAAAAACTTGAACAGAGTCCGACATCAAACCTCCATCTTAAATGAGCTGTAATTGCCTTAAAAATGGAAAATAATTAACACTTTTGAATCCCGAAGGTAGTTATTTTTTTGAATTTCGGCAGATCATATAATATAAAGGTTTATTCAATTAACATACTTTTAAAAATGCAAATAAACACATTTCTGCCAGTCCTGCATTAATCAAGCACCATTGTACTTATTTTGCACATATCTGGATCTGGGTTTCTCCCTCTCTACGAGCATAATTTCCCTTCGTGGCGACGTAGAGTCTGCTGCACCTGTTTGTGCCTCGCTGACAACACGGTCGTGGAGCATAAATGAACAAATTTCCTTGATATAGAGAACACTGCAATCAGGGAAAGGGGGAAATGCACCGAGCAGCAGATGGAAGAAGCTAATCATTGTTATGAAATAGAGATGACCTCTATAGCTCCTGCCTGCTAATGCACCGTAGCCACACACATTCGCCATGTAGCCCCTCTCTCCTCTTCTTCTCCCTTCTTTGCCTGTTAGTGGTGGTGATGGACCTCGTAAGGTTTAAAATGCAGCCCTCTTTAAAAAGAAAAAAAAATGTTGAAACAAAAAAGATTGGAGATGTCAAACAAAGCCTGGTGTCACATAAAGAAAGGCAGCTGCCTGCAGTGGGTAATCAGCGGAGCTTCCAACAAATTAACAACATTCAGCTCTGAAGCACGGCGCACTGCAGGTTTTTAGATGTGGGCTTTTGAAAATTAGATCTCAGTGACGGATATAAAGAATAATTTACATTTCGCTTTTGTGCTCACATGCTCTTCCAATTTGATCAGCTTTGTCCAGGGTGACTTGGCTGAGGTGTCTCGGTCATCCTTAATTGCTGTAAACTGTTACTGCGGCTGTTCGGTCTGAACGCAGCAAATTTCAGTTTAAATTCATGAACTGCACGAGGGATCTGTTCTGTTTGTGCCTCGGCCCTGGATGTGATTCTCCCACATCTTGCAACACATGATGCATTACTGAGAACATGTGCACACACACAAACAAGACAAACACACAAATACTTTAAACACACTGAGCACGGTGTTGCCAGGGGAAGTAACGGTAAACTTTGCAGGCGAATAGTGGAGGAGGACAAAACCGTTTCGCTTTTCCCTCATTCAATCATTAATCAAAGCGGTTATTTAATAGAGTGGTGCATTTGATAAAAAATATTTCTCAATTTGTTTAGTGATTAATTGATAAAATATCTGAATGTTTTGTAAAAAACAATTCATTTCCATCGTTTTGGATATACACCACAATGTTTTCGATACCGCTGCAGGATTGTGTTTCCTTTTGAGAACATCGCCATAAATAATGTGAGGCTGCTTTTTGAGGCTTCACACACCAAAGTCACTATAATCTTCTAGCACATTTATCTAATGTATGCAAATGATCTTGCTGTGCTTAATGAAGGCACCATTAATCACTATAACGATGGTCTTTCTTAACCCGGGTAATCATGTGCACGCACACACACACACGAGCACATTTTCATACGCATACACAAGCATATGCGCTCACTCTCCCACACACACACACACACACACACACACACACACACACACACACACACAGGAACACGCCTCATCACCAGCAGCACATTGATGACAAATGTGCACAATCACAAAAATAAACCATTTTACCAGAAATGTAACTGTGTATGATGAAGACCTCGTAGTCACTCACTTAATAATAACAGTGTTTTGAATTAATTTTCATATCCACTTTATCTTCCTTACTTCATTTATTATCCCCCGTGAATTCAACATTATGAGCAACTAGTCTTTTGATGATCATGTTCCACCCTGGAAACGACTGGTTAAGTTAATCACCTCCAAATCCTCCTAATAAAAGGCAGATAAGATGCAGCTAAATATGTGAGCACGCCAATCATATTTATATAATAAATCCAGCTAATTAGTTCCACTGGTTTTAACAAATTATTTATGATTCAGCAGCTTTATGCAAACAGCAGATAACACTGTTGTCAGTGTAAATGGGCAGCGGGAAACGCAGTCACATTGTGCGCTGTGTATATTGACAACAAAACACTGGACAGATGTTCTTTGAACTCGTGCAAGAATTCAAAAGGAGAAAGCTGAAAAAACATTCTTTCTTTTTTTTTTTTTATGAAGCCCAACTCCTCACGGACGTATATCAACGCTTATCCTCGCCGCGCATTTGCATACAGTTGACGGAAACCCCTGGGTACAGTCAGCAGCATGACAGTGGGTTATGAAGGCTTCCGGGAGGCTCTGGGGTGTGGATCTGAGCCAGTTTGAAGGGAAGCCGAACCAATGAAGAGCCCATAGCGGATTAGACACCCACAGCTTCATGTCGCTTTAATGCGGCGAGTCAGGGATTTTCTTACAACCCTTTTGCCTCAACGCTCAGGGTTTTCTCATGGCCCTTTTTTCCTCCTCATTCCCTTTTCCCTTAAAGTAACCTTTTCTATGTAAATGGCAAAGTGATGTTGACTCCAGTGCAAAATATCCCATTAATCTCCACTCTCCCTGCTTACTGTGCTAATGTGACTCGTCAGAGGTTGACTCTGATTGATGGTTATAATCAAATGTCATTGGAAATCTGTCATCTTACACAAGTCTATATCTCCTAGGGGTGCATGAAAAAAATACTCATAAATGTTTTTTTGTACAAACTTTCAACGTATTAGAACTGTGATGGAGTGTTAACGCGTGTTGATTAATTTACTATGAAAGTTACATATTTATCAAAGGTCAAATTTAATGCAAATCGTGCAGATGCTGACAGAATATCACTGCATACAACACACATAAAACATATTACCAACACAAACACACACTCACACATGCATACACACACACACACACACACACACATATATACCTCAAATTCCCTTGACAACAGTCTGACTGGCAGAGGCTAAAGACAGAGTAGGCGTCCGTAATTGAACAAACACAACAATGTAAATATTTATTAATACTATCCATTGGGGATACAGGCAGGATCCCACAATTGATATGCTCTCTTTCTGGTCTTTTGCTCTTCCACTCACACCCACATACACCCTCACACCCACACACACACATACCCCACACCCACACACTCACACACACACACACACACACATAGAAAGAGATTCACACTTGTTCTAACTACCACTCACACCTTTTTCCCTGTTTCTGTCCTTGGTATTACACTTGCCTGTGTTCATTAGAGAGATGGAGATATATTGGTCTGTCTATCCTCTTACCAGGGGTGACCTGTAACCCATCTGGGCTGGCGATGACAGGAGATCCCTGGGAAATAGCGGCGAGTGCGTCTCGGGGACGGAGCCCACGCCACTGGCTGCTAGTCCCGAGAGCTGCCCGTACCTCGCCATCATCTTGAGATGCTGCTCACAGAACACACGCGCTCATACACAGACACGGGAGGAGAGGGGAGGCGAGAGAGAGAGAGAGAGAGAGAGAGAGGGGGGGGGGAGAAAGAGAGAGGGAAGGGGTGTGAGAAGAGGGAAGGAAAAACAGATAACAGCAGGGAGGAAGGACAGCGAGGATGGTAAAGGACAGAAGAGGGAGTGGGGGAGAAAACATGAAGAAAGAGGAGGTAGAGGGGGATTACAGAACACTTTGCTCTCGTACAAATGCATGTAGGCATACACACAGACACTCGCAGACTTACTGTACGTGCACATGAAGGCACACATACAATTTTAGCCCCAGGTGGGCAATTTCACAAGCAAGCCTGTGTGTGATGGATTTTGATGGCTACCTTGGTTTTGTTACAATGAGGGGGATATAAAGTCGAGACACTAGCTCTCCATTTACGATTACAAGCCAGGATGAGTGTGAGAAGCATAGCAGTCCCTGTTCCTGCGTACCGACCATCGTGCCGGGGAAATATAATAAACAGCAGCGGTTATCAATCATCCCCTTTTCCTTTTGGCTACGAGCGTACAGAAGTGCACAGACACGCACGGACACACACACGACAACATACATGACAGAATGGTTGGCAGCAGACATATACAGGTGAGGCATGGAGGAAAGAAATCCAAATCTCTTTACCTCATTGCTCAACAAAGCGGCGTTGAGTGATCTGCTTATTTCGAACATGTTCAGGTTCAGTGCTTGTTTTGCCGTTCTGTCCTTTTGTTTTCAGGTTCTCTTCAGTTCTTTGTTCCCCCTGTTTTCTTTTCGTTGTGTAGGGCAGGGAGTCAGTCCCGGGAACACAAAAAAAGAAAGAAAGAAAAAATGAAATCAATTGAAAAAAGAGGGGGATAAAAAAAAAACCCTCTTGAATTTTCAGATTTTGGAGTTGTGATTTTTTCAGTCCTCTTATTTCTTTTCTTTTTTTTTTTCTCTCTCTCTCTCTCTCTCCCCTGTCTGTGGATGCACCTCTGCAGGCTGTGGCTGTAGTAGTGGAGTTTGTGCCCAGGGTCTCCGCACACGTCTAAGGAGTCAATATGCTGCTGTTCTTTTTCTTTTTTTTTGAAATCTCCCAAGAGTCAGCACATTAAAACAGGCAGTCGGTGGGTCGAGCTGGCGGGCTGGCTGGCTCCCTTATCTGTCCCCCGCACACTGGCTCACACAATACGCTCCGATCCTCACACTGCTCGCTAGCAGATTAGCCTGTCCCAAAACATAGCACTTAGTTTAAACTCCCCTCCCTTTTGCTCTCTCTCTCTTTCTCTCCCTCTCTCTCTCACTGAATCACTCTGGCTCTCTCCTTTGCTCACCCTCCTCCCCTCAATCCATCTATCTCTCTCTCTCTCTCTCTCTCTCTCTCTCTCTCTCTCTCTCTCTCTCTCTCTCTCATACACTGTATCACTCTGGCTCTCTCCTTTGCCCCCCCTCCCTCACTCAATCTCTCTCTCTCTCTCTCTCTCTCTCTCTCTCTCTCTCCATCTCTCTGCCCCCATTGCTCACGCATTGATGCAGCTTCAGTACACTATGCTGCCACAAGGTGGGAAGACTGTTCTTACAACAGCGACACCATCGCCACCACATCCTTTCCTCTCCGTGCCACTCCTATCTTTTAGATTTTCCTCTCCTCTTCTCATGTGTGTGTCTATAACACACAGGTATAGATGGTGAAGGAGTGTTTTGCATTTGGGATCTGAATACACAGCCTGGATGAATGAACCGATGAGGGGTTTGAGGAGTAATACTGTTTATTTATTGTTAATTATTTGTGGCTTTTACAAAAACAGGAGTGTGGAGAACAGTTATGACTTAAGAGGAAGAAAAGCATTCAGCGCTTCCTTTGAGGTGTTTTCGTGACACATACAAGGAAAGTAATAGGATGCAATAAAAGCCGCACACCATCGAGATGCCTCAAGAGAGTGGAAGTGAAGGGTACCTCTCAGTAGCTGGCCGAGGGGGAGTGTGGGTTGGGCTGATGTGAGCATCAAGGTCAGGTGGATGTCCTTCTCCTCAGCAGGGTGTGGCACAGAGATGACGAAGCAGCTAGTCACAAGCGTGGCAGGAGATCCCAACGACGGAGCAAACAACAACAAAAAAGAAAAAAAGGGGGGGGAGATGTGTGCCAAGACTATGATGCACTTCATTCTTGGATTCAGTCGATAACACTTTTTCAGACAGCAGTGACTCATGGGGTTCTGCATCTGCATCGAGTGAAGTATAAAAAAGTCCAGACGCTTGTGGAAGTAAGAGGTATTTGATGGGAAAGTGATTGGGAACGTTGTCATCTTCACTACAGCTAATTTCAGTTGTGTGTTATTGTGGCTCCATCGGCGAGGCAGAGGATTTATTCTCGGTGCTCTGAATGTGCTTTTTGCTGTCTTGGATGAGAGCGGCGGAGAGTGGCCAGTTAATAGCAGCCTATTGACACAGGACCATCTGTTCAGGTGGACACTGTCCAGCACAGTGGAGAGAGGGAGAGGGAGAGGAGTGGGTGATGATGAATCGATGAGAGGGGGGGGGGGGGGGTAATGGGAAGAAACAAAAGCAGAGGAAGTGTTAGAAAACACTTTGTTTTTACAGATGTTTAAGTCAGACAGGGAGGGAGCATGTGGCGCATATTAATAATGACCTTTACATGTATTAAATTAGTACATTTTCAGCTGTAACGGGATATTGTGAGAGTATCATCAACAGCCGAACTGATGTTGAACCCTTGTACTCACTTGGCTTAAATTCCATTTAATTGACCCCCCCCCCCCCCCTCAAAAAAGAACTGCTAGCCACATCCCTGTACTGTAAAGCCCACAGTCTCTGGGGATGACTGGTAAGGCAGAGCCCTGGGGGGAGCTGTCAGTTGAATCATCCAGAGTGAGGGCTGATTCCTCCGTCAGCTGCCTCTCAAGCCGTCCTCTCTGACCCAGGCTCACTCCCCTGAGCCCCCTGATTGCTGTCACCATAGTGATTCTCTGTGTCCTGCCGGCTGGTCTATGTAACCCCCCCCCCCCCCCCCCCCCGAAGCTGGCACTCCTCACATCCACCCGTGTCCAACTCCCCTCCACTTGTGCCTCGTGTTTTGATTTTTGCATGACTTCCCTCTTCAATGATGATGATGGACTATATGTGCGGAAGTCCTGAGCTGACCAAAGTAAAGAGGGTTTCCCTGTACTTGCTGGATTACAAATACAAAAACATAGATCTGCTCGGCCAGCACGCGCACACGCACACGTACATGCACATCGAGCTTCAGGCTGGAAACATAAACAAGAAATTCTATGTGTCAGTTTTCTTTTTCTCTCAGTCGTGCTACTGAGCCACAAGCACTGACTTATTTGATCATTTTTGCAGTTTAGAAGAAAGAGTATCTTTCTGAAAGAATGAAACGCACGGCTTGAAAAATATCTTTGCTGTGCCAAAGCGTCTGTCTCCCCGAGGGGTTTCTGATATGTTCTGCACGGGATTGTGATGCCGTGGTGTGTCCTCCAGTCACTAGCAACCGCTTTAAATAGCCGCCGTTTCTTAAAGTTACTGTAGATTCTGTATTTCACCATGACAGGCATGTCTACATGTGAGGCAGATTCAAATGTGCAGAAATCATTAGAGGTCAAAACTGTTTTGATAAACATGTAAAAATACCCTCTCCTGAGAGATAATTAAAATTTGAGAGGCCTTACTGAGGATTGTTCTTCTCTTTCATGTTCTTCTATTTTCTAGTGATAGATGTGTTCATTAAATCATTGGTGCACATTGAAACAATCATGTCAATCATGACAAGAAACATACAGCATGCATGCGTGGAGATTTCTACTTGGGTAGAGAGAAGAGGGGCTAATGTTGAATGCGTTGCTATTTTCTGTCCATCTTTAGGAGGACACAACAATATAGAATATGATGCTTCAAAAGAAAAGGGAAACCATCAAGAAAAAAACACTTCATGCAACTCAACACTTTGCCGTACCATCCTCAGCCACTGTAGTTCCGATATAGGACCCTACTTTGCAACATGTCACAGCCATATCACATGTAATTGTAGGTAATTGTTAGATTTAAAAACCAGATGGGAGTTTTGGTCTTTCGATCAAGTTACGGAATCTAGAGTGCTACGAACCCTGCAGAGACCAGCGAGGATCTTGCGGTAAATTCAGCTACACTTCTGCAGTCTCTCAGATTGATAAGAGCTGAGAAACAAGGGAGACATGTAGCGTATCTAATTCATTCTTCTCATGCTCCATAATTCAATTTCAATCTCCCTCTTGAAAATGAGTGATTGTACCACCATAGAGCTCTTTAATTGGCATAGTGTTAAAGGAATGACATAGCATGGAGGACAGCTATTCAATTTTTAATTTTAGCAAAATATTACACAGAAGCCCTGTATTCTCTTCCTGTCATCTGAGAAATAATCAGTCCAACCTATCTGCTCAGAGGCTGGTTGATGCCCGCCATCAAATACAGATCACACGCAGCGGAGAAAAACCATTGCCCTCTCCCTGGTCTCACTCATTTGGTCCCGTTACATACAGCTTATAACCTGAAAATTAGCAGCAGCCTGTGCGCCTCTTGCTCCAGGAGTTGCGCGGCTGCTCATTTGATGTACTTAATCAGGTGAAGCCTTTGTAATGGGAAAGGAATAGGGCCAGGCTTGATTGGCCTTGATGACATCTATGCTCCAATTGTCTAGAAAACCTCCAGCTTTAATCGATCTACAGGATAATTCAGAGTCTCTGGCTGCTGTCTTCAATGATTGGCTTTCTGGACATAAAACTGAGGTGTGTACAATATACTGATTACAGGTGAAAGGCACTGTGGGTTGCTTATTCCTAGTTGCACACCAGCATATGAAGTTTTTCCGAATTAAGTATGAATTAAGTTGACTTTTGGAATATTTTTTGACATATGGTTTTCAGATGGAGGATAAAGCTAAATGACTTTTCCTGTTTACTGACCAACACTGACAGGTTAACAATCAGAATTACCAGTTCAGAATTTTCGATTACAATAACAAATGGTAGCCTATTTAAATACACAAATGATCAGTGCCTGTGGTTGTTTTGCTATTTTAGGGGCTATTATTCTGAACGGAAACAAAACAGGTTGCAGCTAATACTACTACCACCACTACTTTGCTTCGACAGCTTCAGATCAAAGTGATTCAAATTTGAATAATACAACAATTACAGGTGAACAGTTGAAGAATATTTACGGAATCTTCGGTTTTATTTGACTGTAATATACAATTCCAGAGTTTAAATATAAAAAAAGCAGGGAGCAGCTTCAGTATATATGATCTAATGATTTGGTTTCATCAACATCTGGTCTGTTTTTGGTAATGTAACTGGAGAGTCTGTGAATCTGAATCTGAGAGCTCTGTCAGAGATATGACATACTGTGTCTTGGCTACAGTTTAATCTGAGACAAGTTCTCAAAAATCTTTATTATGAATAACTAGTCAGTGTGTTCTACCTACATGTCAATCTCAACATTAAAACAAATAACTGTTTTTAATGTGATCTTTAATTGGTGTTTTCTCACTGTACTATGGTCTGATCAGATCTGATAATAAAATCATAATGCTTATGAGACCACAATTTTTTCATATCATTGAGCTTTTATGTTCATGTACCTGGGCAAGTATATTGTACTGCAGAAAAGTACATTGTACAACAAACTACAAAACACATACACAAGGACATATTGTGTAAGACCAATAATAATAATGGAGAATAAAAGGGAGACACTTAAAATGATAAAACACTAAAGGATATAAATCCCAAAAGATAAAAAAGAAAAACTGGCATTAAAACACATACACTTATAGGCTCTGTAACATCTGCCTGAAGTAAAATTCAGAAGGAAAGTATGTGTGACCGGTCATTAAGGATCCTGTGTGCCAGTCTGACCACAGAACCTTCTGAAGGGATGGACGGTCCTTTTTGCCCATCACCTCCAGAGTCTCGATTTTTGAATTTAGCTGGACTGTGAGATTGACGAACTTCTAAACTGAAACTGAAACCTGTGTTGACAGAGCACATGTGTGTCTGCAGAGATGCGCCTCTTCCTCCACCTGCTCCGTTACCGGGGCAACGCGCAGAGAGCGTCGGCTGCTGTGTAGCAGAATGGAGAGGAAGATGGAGGAGAGCACCGTTAGAGACGGCGACACTGGTGTGTAAAAATGACCCTGACTTGGCTTCCTCTGCGTTGTTGTACAAGCAGAAGGAGGCGCGTGTTTCCTCGTAGCCTGGATCATAATACATGTGCATGCTTCGGGCTCCACGCGAGTCTGTGTTGACGCTAACGTGAGGTGTGCTAACCTAGCTAGCAGGTACATGGACGTAAACAAGAGTCGTGTCACCAGCTTGTTAAGAGCTAGCTCTGCTGTTACTGACGCGTTACATACCATGAAGTGTCTGCGGGTATTGTAGCGCACGGGAGGACTTGAGGTGACGAGCCGGCATGTTTATGTGCGAGGGGAGCCGCGCTGAGAGCAGGTGTAGTGGCTGTTAGCTAGCTGGGTCACCGTAGCTCCTCCTGTGATGCTAATTAGCTAGCTGTCAGAAGCTGAAGTTGTTCTGTGCTCACGTCTATTGGGCTGATACCAAAGCGACAAACCCGTGAACACACGCCGACACAACCTAAACACTGAAGAACTGACCTGTCTGTAAATAGGCTGGTTTACTCTGTTCATGGTGTTTTTAAACAGAGTAAACCAGCCTACATTTCGACAGGTTATATTATATATTAGTATTGTATTACAGACAAGTGTGTACAATATACACAAAGGTGTGTTGTCTGTCTATAGATGCATATTAAATTAAAAACCACAAAAAACCACAACACAGTCAGGCAATTGTGTAGGTATAAGCTATTTGTTCAACAAAGCTTCAAACCGCAACTTGTCTTTCAAACAAAGAAAATCAATTTCAATCTTTCAATGCTTTATTTAGATGTGTGCTCTAGTTTGCACTGAAGATTGACTCTTTTGTTCTCACTCTTCTAATGAGTGACAAAAAACTTTTAAATAACTATAAGTTAACTGGAAGTAAATACATTTGTAACCATAATTTGTTATAACACGAGAGCACGCATGGTATCATGTATTTTTACTTCAACTCCCCAGGTCAGCTGTCACATAACCTAATGGCAAAATCATCTCAAATTATGGTAGAGAAAAATGTATTTGAATAAATTGGGACTCAACTTTGTCATTAATACTGGACTTGCTGTTCAGGAAGTGAAGCCGGAGGAGAGGATGCGTTGGTGGGGAATGTGAACAAACTGACGGTGAGCCCACCAGGATACTCAGGAGCTCTACGAAAAGGACACCTGGTTTTTGACGCTTGCTTTGAGAGCGGTGAGTAGTGAAACTAAAAAAACAAGTTAGTGGTAAGCCATGACAAACATGTTTTGATGCTGCTCTTTTCATTTTGAGATGTCTTTTTGTGTTGAGTGGTATGTGTTGTTTTCAGTTGTGGCTGCAAATAATTACAGGCTTCAGTATGTGGATTTTGTATCAGCCCTCCTTCAACCTGCAGGAAAAACCCTTAAACCCATGGGTGGGGAACCTTTCTCCTATCAAGGGTCATTTCAGTTTTTATAACAGCCTTCAGGGCCCATACTTAATAATTGAACACATATATCACAGTAACCTCTCTGGTGCGATGGCTGGATCTGCTTCTCTTCGGCGAAACATCTTCTGTCAGATGGTAGCGATGCTGATGCTGATGCTACTAGCAACTTTTGGGTCAGTCAGTCTTGAGAGAAATCTTTCCAACAGTCAGTTTTGAAAATAATTGCTCACAACAGTGGGCCATCTTGAATAGAATTTTAAACATCAGTGCATGTCTGCACAGAATGGAAAAATCCTCGGGACGTAGTGCATACAGTTTATAGAGCTTTCAGGCTTATTGCAGAAAAATGATTCTACATGAAATATTCATGAATTGCCTCGTGGACCTGATCAAACTGTCTCACGGGCCTCATACGACCCAGAGGCCTGGCATGCTTCATCCCTGCCTTAACCTGACTGTAAATGTCCAGCTGCATGTTCAAAAACGTGTAAATGAAAAATGATGACAAAATGTCCTCAAAAATACTTTCTAAATTATTTAAGGCAACTGTAAAGACGTGGATCCAAATGAAAACAGGCCAAAGATAGTTGACACCTTAACTGTTCCTTAAGTCAAATTCATGTAACTATTAAACTCAATACCATTGGTCTTGATATCTACTAGCTTGTGTTTTCTCTTTTTTGTCTCTGTCACTCATAATTAGACCCCATCCTATCCTGTTAACAGTTGATACATATATTCTGATACACTGTGTTTTTTATCATAACTGGGTTATTTTATTGTCAGCATCTCCGGCCTTAAGTTTTCACCAAACAGCTTCAGTGTGATCAAAATACAACAGTTAAAATCCTATTACAAGGAGAACAAATATATTTGACTGCAGGACATAAATTCCAGCCCTCGATTAGCATCATCTTATTTATCCAACCTTATCAGGCTGCAGAGCCCATGATCTCGCTTCATTATTTTTGGTGTATTTATATAGTGTGAGAATAAGAATGACATCATTTGGAGGAAGAGCTTTAATAAACAAAAATGTTTATCTTGAACATGGTCACTTTCACTTAACTTTAGGACTAAGGACTCCATTAACAGTTTCAATTCAAGACAGAAGCTCCAGCTAATATTCCACCATCACACCACCACCACTACTACTACTACTACTACCACGACTACTACTAGTACTACTACTACTACCAATAATAATAATAATAACTTTAAAAGCAATACATCTCACCTTCATTAGAAGAAGCTTAGATCTAAGTCTTTTATAGTAAAGGAATACAGCAATTACAGGTGAAGAGTTAAAGCATGTTAACATGATCTTCAGTAAGGCTTATATGATTATCAAACAGTTCCCATGGGTTGAATAAAAACAGGGGGCAGCTCCAGTACAAACAAATGTCTGTTTTTGGTCTTACAACCTATGAGTCTGTGGATCTGAGAGCTCTGTCAGGAACAAGACTTATCTCTGCAACAGTATAACTGGGACAAGGTCCTATAAAGATTTATAGATGTGTACATAAATGCAGGTACCTGGGCATGCACTGGGTATAGAGATGGTCTTCTTGTACTGATGTCACTATTACACATTTAATATAGATATTGACTTTTTATTGTTATTATATGAATATATTTTGTTTATATTTGTACACAGGATATATCCACATTATCACTTGAGGGACAATTAGGCCAATAGAGCCATGTTGGTTGGTTAGTGGTGAGAAATATTTTAAGTATACTTGAAAGCATGAACAACCTGTTACCTTGTCAACCTCTTTTGCTGGAACCTGGCTTAGAGTGAGATTAAGTTAATATTCCCCAGGGTCCTTTGTTAACAATCATTGTTTTCCAGCTTTTCTGACAGATGAATTGTGCGACAATGAAAAGTAAGCACTTTCTCAACCACTGACAAGGTCAGTTGGTTAGACCCTCACAGACACCCACTCAAGTGCAGAAGTAGTTGGAGTGAATCAGTGAGTCAGTGGGTCTCTGTGGGACTGAGGAGATTAGGTTAAAATAGCACTCAGATTTCATTTTTCCACAGACAAGAACATTGTGGTTCCTGCAGACTGACATGAGCTTTACATTCATCCTATTTACTCTCTGATGTCTGGTCTTGGTGTCACAGACAATGTTATTCTTTTCACTTTCATGTTGTCTCTAGGTTTGACTTTCACAGTGATATCCAGCTGGTCACATGCAAATACGTTAGTTGTTATGTGTCCTAGGCACCTGATATGAAGAGATATATAAATACATATTTAACCTTATCCACAGTTTTTTACATAGTAAACAACAGACATGTGAAGGTGACAAGTGCATAAATATAGAACCAGTGCAAATAGATCTAAACATATGAGTTTAAGAGGATTCTGCTGATATCAGTGTGTTGATACCCCCCCCTCCCCCTCCTTTTTTATATATTTGCCTTTTTTCCCAGATGACATGGCCAGAGAGCCTCAGACATTGATTAATGTGTGCTGAGCTCCCATACTGAGATCAACTAACATACCAGTGTCTCTGGCTCCGGATACATCTCCTGAATGATTTATGGAATTGATATTGATGTCTTTCCAGTAACTGAACTACTAAAGTTAGAATAGGGGATAAATTGATGTTTGCCAGCTAATGTCAAATTGATACCCTGCTGCTGTTTCATTTTAGCATCACTGTTTGTCTTGGCCTTACTGTAAAGTGAGTCTTTATGTTGGTTCATAATAGTTCTTTCGTGATTCTTTCCTGAAAAAACTTGAACCAAGCAGTTGATATCCTGTCTCTGAGTGTAACTTCTCCACCTCATGTGTTGACCCTGTACCTACAGTATTCCTGAAGCAGGTGTCCATATAAAGTCCACTATATAGTCAGTTTTCTATTTTGTAGTGTTGTTTGAACGTTAAGTGACATTTTTCATACCTTATATGGTGGACTCCTTGTTTCCCACAATGCATTGTGAAAAGTAGTGTACAACTGTTGGTCACTAACTGAGCAATATATACCATCATGCATTGCGCTTGCGATGGAGAGACGAGAGTAGAGAGGGCAGCAGGAACAGCCCGACCTGTCATACAAATACAAATATGAGCAGAGCAGAGCATCACAGCACAAACTGCAGCCTATTGGATGTTTTTTAAAGTCCCTTTTTAAGATAAGTAGGGCATTTTGCAAAGAACAATTACACTTACAGTATATTTCCATGCACTATTGATTTCCCTTAATGATGGTCTCTTATTTACTTTGTACTATTCAACCAAACAATACTTTTTCATCCTTGTGAAATAAATATTATGGATGACTATAATGCCTTTGTTTACTGATGTGTGTTGTGCCAGAGACAACAACTCCACTTCAGTCATGTAACTCTGTGAGGTTTTGTGCCTGCATCCTTTTCTTTCCTGTGTTTGACAGTCATCTGCATCCCATGTGCATTTCCATGAAGTACAGATTTTTATTTTGTTGTGTTAGTGTAGCATAGAGTAAAATCTAATTGGTTTATTAAAATAGACACTTAGTTATGTAAGCTGTTTGCCAAAGGTATAAAACCTAATTTACATTTAGATGAGGCTGAATTCACTTTGTTGTCAGCCCTATGCTGATCAAGTCAGTGATGGCCTACAGATTTACATACAGTATGTGTCTCAGCCAACAGGTCCTCTGACACAGAGTCATTCTAAAACATTGAAAGCCTTTTTTTCTCCACAGGATACTCAAATGTAACCTGCAATATGTTGATGACCTCTGAAATGCTGCATTTCGTACCGCAGGAAATAAACATTATTACTTTTTTCTTACGACAGCATTATAAAAGAGTAGCATATACATTTTTTACTTACTTTGAGATCATCTTTTTATGCTTCGTAGGACAACGAATAATCAATCATAGAATAGAAGATTTTTTTTAATATGTCAACATTCAGTCTTGGCATATTGTTGTGTATTTTGTCAGAAGGCAGAGATTCATGAAAGTGATGAGAGAAGCCTAATTGTTTTTTTTTGTTGAGAAAAATCCAAATGACTTTCTTATCTTGTCTTGTCACATTTGTTCTGTCACACACCCCAACTGTTGACATTTCCAGCTAAGTCCCGAATTCTATTGTGAATACGTCCCCACAATGTTGCTGACTAAACAAAAGGATGACACTGACAGTGCGCACATATTGTTTTACTGCACCTCTGGACCGTGCACCAGATGCAATTAAGAACTCATTGATTAGTCAGAGTGCTGTCTGCTGACAATGACTTGCATGGTCAAAGAAATTCCTCGGGGGTGACAAGTGTTTAATGGGGTCCATTGATAAGCACAACTCATAGACTCATCTGGCTTTACAATCAATTCACTCAATACAATCCAACTTATATGGCAGACTGGAAAACAGATATGCACCTACAGCTATTTCTGTGACCCAAATAGTCAAGACCTCTTTAGAGTTTGAGTCTCAAATACATAAGTTATTAACCTAACTTGTCGTTGTTAAACCGAGATAGTAACACATTAAATAAGCATGGGGGAAATACAGTGGAGAAGTATTTCAACATTTACCTTTTTTTTTTTTTTTTTCAGGTTCTGATCTTGAGCGGATGACATTTAAATTGAAATAATGGATACTACATTTAAGTGCCAAGTTCTAACTTTGATTTGAATTTGTTTACATCAGCATAGACAGAACTATGTGGGAAATACAGCAGAAAGTGCACAAATTGCAGGGTTTCAAAAGTAATTGCACTTTTGCCTACTAAATAATCCATTGGCAACTTTGTCTCGGTTCAACATTGGTTCGTGCACAAAAAAGATCTGAGTTTATTGAAAGTTGAGAGTTGACATTTTGATTGAGGTGGAGTTGTCTGTCAATATGAGGAGTGAAGAGGTGACCTTGCAAGTGAAGGAGATAATGATGAGCCTCAAAAAAGCAAAAATCCATCAGTGAGATATCAAAGGCGTTTTTTTTTTCAAAATCGACACAAGGAACATTTTAAAAAGGCAGGGGTATGTATGGAAAAAGGGGAAGATAACAAACAACCTGATAGACTGGTGATCACAGGTCCTGTGGAGGATAAGACAACATCCTTTGTGACTGCACAGAAAGTCAAGAATGCTCTCTGTACATATTTCATTGTTGTTAATAAAGAGACAACATGTTGACCATAACCATAACTTATGATGAGGATTCAGCATAACTCAAAACTCAAAAACTGAAAGTCCAAGTTGTAGTATGTAAAAACAAAAAAAAATCTTAGTTCTGGAACAAAGTTTTGTGGAGTGATGAGACAAAAATCAACCTCTGTTTAATGAATGTAAAGAGGAACAAGGTGTGTGGCCCACAGCCAACACATGATCTGTTAAACATGGCAGACGGTCTGATGTGACTTGGGCATGTATGGCTGCCAAGGGAAAAAGGCTCCACTGGCATTGATGATTTTACCGCAGATGGAAGCAACAATACTATAAGTCTGCTGATCCCTTGTCATATGTAAAATGAATGTGTTCAACGACAAACATATGTGTAACTGTTCAAATGCAGCCTGGACTGTATATACATTGAATAGATATTGTGCTCATTTCACTTGATGGCAAAAGGATAAACAATATTCAAAAAGTATTTTCTAACCTACTTGTGCCAACATAAGAACATACGAACACAAGAACTGCTTAGTTAGAAGAACTATTAAGTTAGAAAAATAACTGCTTGCCACTGGCCAGATGATTATAGTCAAAGTGAAAGTCAAAAGTAGAGCAATGTGTTTATCCTTTATGACCCTGCGATTAAGGTTTCCACCTTTTCTATTATATACTGTATGGAATCTCTCAAGCACATCATGGACTTGCTCTAAATATATTAAATCACACCAGTAATGATAACTGATGAAGAAATAGTTTTGAGATTGGACAAAAACAAAAAAGGCTGTCAGGAGATAGGTAATGAGGATAAATGAGGAAGAAATTATTTCCACTGTTCCACTGCTGATTAGGATTTTTATTGTGTTTTCCTCCTTTTTCCTTTAATTTAGTTTTTCCCTTCCCTCTTACACTGAGCAGTGTATTTAATCTGTCAGGCCATATCTTCTCCCAGAAAGTGCCATGTTGCAGTTGCACAGATCCTCTAAAGAATGACTGATTAGAGTCATACTCAAAGCAAAATTTACAGAGCAAAGACCGAAAGATAGAAACCGAGATCAAGAGAGAGATGATCGAGTAGAGGGACAGAAATAAGGAAGTACAGAGAAAAACAATATTACAAACACTGCGGCGCGGTGGGTAGTGGCTGGCTGGTGGTCTGGTGATGGTGGAGGAAGAAAAAATACGCAGTCAATGTTGTCAGAAGATATTTATACACGCCAGAGTTCCCCATGAATCAGGATAGTTAAGTTTCCATTGATTAAAGAAGAGGGAAATGTTTTTACAATCAAGCCAGATGCTCAGAAGGAGTGGCTTGGAGAGGCCTGAGCTTGCCGCAGTATTTTGCTCTGTGCCTAGCCCCGCCTCCCTCTCTGATGAAACGCATGAAGGGAGGCAGACCAAGCATTAAAAAAATACATATTTTGTCATTAAATGAACATAATTTAACAATTTCCAGACACTAATTTCCTCACACATGTAGATGCCACTGCATTGTGCAGACTTGTAGCATGTGGTTGTTCAGTTTTTGACTTTTACTGTATTCTCTGTATAGCTCACTGACCTTAGATTGCTTGAGCTCTTATGGACTTTCCAAAATAAGATCCATTCGTCTGAGTGGGAGGGAGCACTCCTGACATCTGATGTATTGAGAGGCACTCCCAGTCTCTCTGTCTCTCTTACATGTCCTTGGCAGCGGTGAAGCTTCACTGCTCAAATCACTAAATGGCCTCTCCAGTTTTCCCTTTTAGCAGTTTTCTCCCCTCTCTCTTTCTTTAAAGTCAGTAGCAGAGTATGGAGATAAATCTGAGTTGTCTGGGGACTGTTGGCAAGACCATTGCTTTTGATTTATACTATTTGTGGGCCATTTGTATCCATAAGAGATTAGTCTTTATTATTATTGTGGTTTTTATTATCATCACCGTCTATCTCTGGCTTTACCCAGGCATATTTTGTCAGGTTTATTTCCCTTTCCATGCCCGTGGCTTGTGTGTTATATGGGCTTGACCCTATGGGAAGCTTCCCATGGGTGATGCAAGACAAAAAAGTGTCTTTAAAAACTCAGTTATTGAATGTATGATTAATTTATTTCCCAGCAGCATATCCTTTTGTTGGTCCATCACTTACTCATTTGCATGAATTTGACTCCAAAGGTGGTCAATATATCTGCCTTTGTCACATGGCTTCACAGGGGCTGAGGGAGTGTTTGGCCATGGGACGTGAGAAGTGTTATCAGTAGGACTTCTTGAAATGCAGAGCAAATGAAACCTGTCTGACATTCAGCCTGTTGCATATGGTCCTGTGTAATCACTGAGTGAACACATTGGCTCAGTTGCACTGGTTGAAGATGCTTCCTCTGCCAGGAAGTAGTACAAACACCCTTGGTGCTTTGTAAGTTTGTTGTTGATGGCTCTGATATGAGGTTTACACAGAAAGCCCAGCCACTGCATTTTCTTTTCAAAATGTCACCAAATGCTAGCAGCAGCAAACCGGTTTGGTAATTTTGAGTAATGAAAGGATTTTGATTATCAACTGTATACACAGTGTGGCTGTGAGATTTGGAAAGGTTGAGAGGAAGAGGGTTCAGATACTGGATAATGTAAAAAACATTGCCTGTTTGTAACCTGAAAATTGTCACTGTTGTTATTTCATTGGTATTTGAGGATGTGATGTGACACTAACAGGTTTATCTTTGTTGTTGTTTTTAAACTCCAGCTTTAGGGTATTTTGTCTTCTAAATGTACTTTGGTACATCACTGTTAATTGGCTCTGGGCCTGCCTCTAGCATTGTGATACAAGTGTGTCATAAGTGAAACTTACTGCAACCAGATTGCACGAGTGGGGCTTTCACACAAGGCTCCAGTGATTTATCCAGTAATTCATTTCCAAGCAATTTCTGACGCCATAAACACAGTTTCAGAGCAGACGTCTCATTTTTCATCCCAGGCAAGACTGTACAGTTTGGGAAAATGGCGAGGATTTGTAATGCTTTACCGGTCCGTGTTTTTCAAGCTGCCTGTGTTTATTCTGCTGATTTATTTAGCAAACCTCTCTCTGAGATTAGCTCCATTGATGTGCCAGGATTTGTTTGATAACACAAATTCATGTACAGAATGTGCTTATACAGTGAAGGGTGAAATACTGACAGGAGCAGAATTTTGATAGAATACATTTTGGTCTGAAGCCAGGCAGCTATCTCGTAGGTCTACTGCTCAAAGTAAACAGTATTGAAATTCACTCGGGGGCAAATGCTGTTATCAGGATTTATTTCAGTGGACATTTTCAAACTGGATTGAGCTCTTGTTTTCAGAGAGACACAAATAATATCTCTTCAAATTTTTACAAGATGCCTGTTTTACTCTTACTATATTTATTTATATATTCAGATTCATTTTCTTAAGCAGCTGTATTCATTCCTACTGTTGCTCTTTAATATTTTTGTATAAAAGAAAAAGGCAACAGCAAAATTCATATATAATCACTAATCACTGCATTTTATAAAAGACAGTTTTAAGAGATAAGAAGAGTTATCTGCACCTGAAATCAGTCTGCGAACGATGCTATGATATAGTAAAGAAGGACTCATGTTCAGTTAGATTGTTATCAGTCTTAAGTTTAAACATTCAACAATTGCAATAGAAATGATTATTTGAAAAACTGCTTAAGATATAAACCCTAACAGAAAAATAGATTTTAGGGTAACCCAACCACGACTTTAGCAGAGCATGTGATTACACTTCCAATAATTGATTTTTGGCTGCTTGGGGCAGTGCATTAATTGTACACACAACATTACATAATATCACTTAATTAAGTTGATAAGGCACATATGTCAGCATAGAGTTGTTTATTTGTGCATCCAGTAGACACAGAACTTCATTAGCATGCATTTGGAGTCAAGTTTCTGCAAATACACACCTGATGAGTGTATGTTCAACATTTACTCTTTTTTGCTCTGATTTGTTTTCCATCATCTCTTGAGAAAAAAAAAAAAAGCATCTTTGGCTGCTTAATGCTCCACTGCCTTCAACTGCTGGTCACTAACTTAAATAACTCAACTTTACTGATTGCTTAATTGATTCCTGGTATTATATCAAGGTGCTTTAGTTCTTGATGATACTGTCCAGCTCTATTTGTATGCCTCTGCCCCGGAAGCATTTAGTTTTTCGGGTTGTCCGTTCGTCACATTCTTGTGAACGCAATATCTCAAAAATATCTTGAGGGAATTTCTTGAAATTTGGTACAAATATGCACTTGGACTCAAGGGTGAACTGATTAGAAGTTGGTGGTCAAAGGTCAAGGTCACTGTGACCTTACAAATCAAAATATATCCCCTGTGAACACAGTATCTCCGGATCTCGGATTTAATTTTGGTAGCCAAACGTTAAAAGCATGATTTTGGCCTCTTGAGTGTGATACCTCAAGACTGCTCCACGGAATTTCTTTGACATTTGATCATTTGTCACTCTGACTCAAAGATGAAGTTATTTCAGTGGTCAAAGGTTGCAGTGACCTGATATGAATCTGACAAAAAGTTATGTAGAAATGTGTACATGGAATCTGCCCTTGTTGACAGAGGCATTCAAACGCAATGCAGTTATTCTAGTTGTAATGACTGTCACCACAATGCCTTGTATAGATTGTTAAGATATTTCTTTCTAAATTAAGTCATTTCAGTTCAATATGCAACATCAACTGAGCATCATCTGGTACCTCCTGCAGTGAGAAAGAAGAACCATCCCAAAAAGCTCCCTGCACTCTTCTTCTCTGATGAATTATGTCTAAATTGAATTACCAAATTATGTCTCTTAATCTCCCATATCCGATGGTATAAATAGGGATTAGCTTGTCATAGAATTGATTTGCATTTATGGTGTATTCTAGAAAAGTATATATATATGTATAAGACTGCTTGATCTTTTGCCATCCTTTTGAATGGCAATCAGCACCGCTTTTCCCTGCTCTTTCATTTTTTTCTTTCTGAAAAGCTTGCATTGCATTGACAGTGGCAGCCATTAGTGTAATTCTCTAGATTCAAAAGCTGTTTCACAATGAGAGATTTCCTGTGCATTGCTCCTGACTGAAAAAAAAGAAACACCCTGGGGTTTTATAGATATCCTCTCCCCTGACATGCTCAATTCCTGGATTCACTCTTGCACCTTCACCTTTTAGCCCATTAAATATGGACCAATCTGATCAGCAGAGACAGTACCGGATTGGTCAGCCAAATAAATACAGGAAAAGCACCACTAGCAAAGTAAATTACAAGAGACATTCTGGACATTAGAGATGGAAATCAAGTGTTCTGGGTGCAAGCAGTGGCTGTTACTCAGAACAAATACAGCCGACTCCAGGTCAAGAGCCATTTACTGCCATACTGGATTAACTGGATTGTTCCTTATTTGAGAAAATTCTGTCCACTTTGGGGTGATTTGTTTGCTCTTTATTGCCAGGCATAGGAGCTGAGTCTTGGTTTAAAGAATTTTTTTTCTTTTTGTCTCTTCCTCCGGCATTTTCAGTGACCGACATTTTCAGTACTTCCTTGTATTTTTTTTCTTGCTGACCTATTGGTTATTGGCCAATGATTTCTTGCCTCCCTTGTTTCTCTTCTTTTCTTGCATCGGCTCCCTGTGTTCCTGAACTCATTACAGAGCAATCAGCCTCAGGCGTTGAAGTGTGCACCCAGAGGGAGCAATAACTGTAAATAAAGACTACTGCAGGCTCTCCGATAACATGTTACCAAGATGATAACAGCCCTTCTTAGCAGGCCTGTTGACCTTCTCCTTGCCTTAGGCTTGCCAAGAACTCCTCAGCTCCCTACACTTTTATCTCCAAACTCTCCTCCACCACTGGAGCCGCTGGAAAGATTACTTCTGAGGAAGAGAAGGATGGACTTACACCAAGAGAATATAGAAGAGGAGAAGAGAGAAGAAGGGGGAAAGTGTTTGGAGAGGAGGACACAAAACAAGATAGAACAACAAAGGCCCGACCTGGGTTGTTGTCCCTGTGCCAGTGGCGCCACCTCCTCTGTCTGTCCTCAGTCTTTGTAAGGCTCAACATAATTAACTTGTTAAAAGATAGCATGAAATTGGAACAGACTTGTATTTACTCAGTGGCCACCAGCACAGAATCCACCAAAAGCAAAAGATAAATAGAGCGAGAGAGGTGGAGTGACAGACAGATGGGCAGACAGACAGAAAGTGATGGAGAGAGCATGAGAACCGAGGGATTGCAGTGCCCCAACTCTGATAAAAACATCATCTAACTGGCAAACTCACAGTTTTAAGGCTTGAGAAACAGATGAAAGTGAAGATTGCAATTCCTCATGGTTTACTCCCCAATACTAATGCAGAGTGTCTGACAGAAGCATGTCCAGAGCTGTGGGGCTAAAGCACTGTCTGGATGAGATTGATAATACAATTAAGCCTGTCCCAGTATGAATGCATCACTATGACCCATTACTACACCAACCGCTTCAGATGGAGAATACCAGTCTAGCTCTAGGGCCTTTTGGAAGGAAAAAATACAATTATAAAAGGCTAGCTGGGAAATGTGTTCTCTTTAGAATGTGCAGGCAGGCCTGTACATCATCAGATATGTGCAGGCTGCCTGCATATCTCCCTGCTGTCCTCGGGCCCAGCTTTCTTCATCTATATTGACACGAGGAGCTCACTGAAGCATAGATGGACTAATAACAATATGATTTTTCCCTTATTGTCCCCTCTTATTGTCTGCTCTTATTCTGATTTTGTTGTATATTCAGATTAGTTTCACAACACTTTCCAAGTAGTGTTTACAAATACACAATCAACTATTGTGTGAGTGGCTGTGTAGGACATCAGACAAGGCAGTTTTAAATATTAAGTTTAAATGAAAAAGCTTTTTGTTATCAGACAATAGTGTGGGCAGTAGACTGTCCAGTCAGGTCCATTTGGTTTTCAAACACAAAATGTTCTCAATTAAGTTGGAGGCAGACATTTAAAAGATCAAATATCAGTCACATAGTAAACTTACTGTTAGTTGCTGTGGTGTTACTCTGTGAAACAGGCTGCTCATTCCAGGGGATGGGTTTAATCACTGGTTGGAGTAAAAGTACTTGTACATTGCAGGCTTTACAATATAGTGATGCTTCAGGTGATGAACCTGGACCGTGTTTTTTGGCTCATTTTATAATATACATCTCCTTTCTGTTTTGTGTCTGACATACATTAGCTCAGGCTCTCCCGAGACTTTGTCAGCCACTTTCTGTCAAAGCATGTCCCTAAGTAGCTGAAGTGTCTCCACACAGGACATCTTGCTGCCTTGTTTATCCACAGAAGCCCTTTGTGCTTCTTGACATGTAACATTTGAGCTGTTGCTTGTGGCAACTGGAGAAAGTTTCCTTTGGGGAAGAGTTTCTCTCCTCTCCAGCTAACTGACTTTGGATACCATAGTAATGGCATGTGGTGTTTGTGTGCTTCCTTAACCAACCCTATTGTGACTATAGAAATGGCTTGTCGGTTCAAAATTACATTCATTAGTTTATTTAGAATTAGTTTATTTGATGTGATTTGTGTTTGTAATTTGTTCAATCAATTTAACTTCTTAATGGTAAATCAAAGTTTCATATTTTCCCAAAGCTCACGTATCGGTATCGGGAGTGGAAAAATGGAAATGAGAGGTTAACTTTATATCAACCATAATGAAATGAGAATCTGTTCATCTCAGTCTCGACAAGAAACCAAATGAGGAATACTTTCCCCAACCTTCAAATATTCCTATAAAAAAGACTGGGAAAATCTGAGTCAGTCCTTTAAACCATTTTAAAAGGTAGAATGCAGTTTAGTGCACCTGTTAGATAGTAGATAGTTAGATTGTGGAAACTTGGAGGTGACCTGTTTAATCTTGCCTGCAGATGAAGTGATAAGGCATCAGGGGAGAAGGAAGGCTTTAAGAAGTCATGAGGCAGGAGATTGATGTTTCCTTGGTGACAACTTGCCTTAAGACAAGAGGGAGAGAGAGAGAGACAGTAAGAAAAAAAAACAGACGTTTAGCTGCAGGTCTAAACTGAGACCCCTTCACTATGGCTGCTGCTTTTGGCTGGAATCAATTCTATCTTTATCAGTCGCCCTTTTCTGTGTCCAGGAATCCTCCATACACCGCAGAGCAGCCGGGGGGAAACTGATGTGTTTTCCAATAATGAAATGGAACACAGCAAAAAATAACTTTAAAAAGGTGGCTGGTCTCCCTCAGCAGTACAGCACTCTTTGAATCTCTTGTCTAGTGTTTAAACACAGTTGTGGCCTTGCCTATGCCCGTCAAAGGGAATTGAATGTACTATCTTGTGTGGGTGCACATGTATGCGTGGACTGGGGGAATTGGATTGAGGTTAATCTATAAAGTTTGCTATTTTCTTGCTCAAATTGTAATATCCAGAGATAATTTGAAGGCAGTGTTTACTGCATGTCAATATATTAGCCCAATCAGATGGAGCCCTGCTGCCTTAGATGATAAATTAATGATATTCAGATCATTGACAGGTTTTTCCGTCAATGAATCATTGTTGGAAGAAGAGAATAAGAAGGCGGCCGCTCTGTCGCCTTTTCTCTCTTTTTCTCTCTCTCGCGGTGTAAACTCAGACTGGGTAAAAACAACAGTATTTATAAACTTAGACAATGTATGGAACTGTAGGAGATGGCGGCGTGCTCGGTTTCGGTTTAACGCGGCCTGCACAGCACACAGCGCGAATGATAGAGACACAGAGAGGAGCAGTAAATTACTCACAGAGCCGCTAAAACTGTAAAAAATCTGAAACACAAATTCTTAATCCAAACATATTTAATGTTATACATCCATCCATCCATTTGAGGGTCACAGGGGGATGCATGGAGCCAATGCCAGCTGACTGGGCAAGAAGTAGAGTACACGCTAGAGAGGTTGCTAGCGTATTGCAGGGCTGACATACAACTATTAATGCTCACATTCCCATTCACGGTCAATTTAGAATCTCAAAATTAACCTCAATCCCAGTCATCATGTCTTTGGACCTCGGGAGGAAGGAGCCAGAGGAACCAAGAACCTCCATGCTGTGAGGCGTGCACACTGCACCATGTTCCCACCCCAATGCCATACATATTATGGAGAATTTATGGGATCAAACTTGTGTGTAAAAATATACAAGACTGAGGAGACAATACCCCACACGTCTGCCGTGTAGAAAGCACAGTAACCGCAGTCTGTTTCATTTTGAAACAACTGCCTATTAGCATTCTAATGGCTGGCTGTGTGAGTGAGTTCCACCTCAGGCTCAAGGCAGACAGGCCTGCTGCTGCTGTTCGATGATCCATCTGCATGGCAGAAACCATCCATCCAGTGGATAGCTACAGGCTGCAGGCCGGCCCTTTGTGTGGGCTGAGCACTGTGACTGCTCCCTCTTGTACCTCCGTAATGGGATTACATTAGCCAGGTTCTTCTGCTCCCTCTCCAGCTCTTTCTTTCCCTCTCTCATGCACCCACAATACAACACACACATACACACACTGGGTTGTGTGAATGACTGACTGTCCACTTGGCCATCTCATGTTTGCACCTAGTTTACTTGCCTATGGCCCCGTGCATTGATGCAGGTTATATAGCATTTTCCTCTGACATTTTTGTGTTATTTAATTTTCACTTTTCTTTCAGTTTATTTTCCCTATTTGTTTTCATGGTTGTGTGAGAGACAGAAGCAGAGGAAGAATCAGAGAAAGACAGACGAGGAGAGATGCGGAGGGTTTTGTTCAGGGTTTTCCTCAAGGAGACGCTGTCATGTGTAAAATCTTTTTCAGAACCAGCAATTGTGTTTTGTTGGGCTGCACCAGCAGGGCTAAGCTGTTCATTGAAAAGCAATTTGTTAATGTCTTAAACGCTGCACTAGTTTTCCCTCAAGGTCAAAGATTGATATTCAACATAACTTGCCAAGACACCACTGAAGAAGACGGAGAAAGATGATACTCAAGAAGAATTATGCAAGAGATGTCAAGGACTAGATATTTTGTCTTTTTTCTTCTTTCTCGTCTTCTCTCAGTCTGTAGCTCATTAACTTCACTTACACTAATACAGTCTCTGTCTCTTAAGATAATTCTTGACAAATGCGGTGTACTGCGAATCGCTTTTCTACATTATACTCAATAAACCTTCTTTTTGTTTTTTCTGGTTTATCTCTGAAGCTTTCAGGGGTTGCTTGCGAAAAACCTGTAATATGTTTGCGTTAGTTAAATACTAAATGATATAAGATTGATTAAAAAGGGTCAAGCCACCGGCCTACCAAAACGCTTGAATCTGGAGCTAGCCACCATAAAATTAAAACGGGAATCAATGGTGTGTCATATCCCTGCTGCTCCACGGACTGAACATGTAATTCTAACCTTGAGGCTGCAGCCATCTCTCACGTCAGGCCTTCCAGCATCGGGCTCAATAACCCAGCCGCCCATGGCTGCTGTCTGTTGCCCCCCATGCTACAGTATTCACAAGCAGGAGCTGAAAGATATCTCCACTGTAGGAGTTTGCCCAGAATTTAGTAGCATGATTGTACGGAGCCGTCTGTTAATTTGGATTGTTCTTCAGTGCAGGGTTTGGGCACCTCTCATCCTTTCTCCATCACTTTCTGTCTGTCTGCCCATCTGATCTCATTCAATTTAACTGTATAGGGAAGTTTTTATTGTGTTGTGAGGGTGATGGAGATCCATGAGTTCATGTATTGATTTCTGATAATGGTTTAAAAAGCATTTACTCACTCAAATCTTTAAAAAAGTATTGACCCTCAAAAAGTGGCCTTGCTTCCATTATTGAAAAGCATTGACCTGCTGACCTTTGAAGGCTTTTATGAACTTGGTCTAATAGGCTGCATTTGGCAGTGTCAGCTCTGTGAAAAGCTGTGATGTTGGTATGAGAGATGATTGTTTTGATGACACATCTGTCTGGAACAGGTGCTGCTCTGCTGTCAATCTCCTCTCTTTGTCAGTGCATGCGAGCTGCAGCTGGGTCTGGTTCAACCCTCCGCCTGCTCTCGCCTTTATCTGCTGTAAATGGTTCAGAATTCCATTGCCAGCCTGCCAAAAGAGCTAGTCCATGCATGGCTGCCTGCTTCTTAACTAGTCAGCCACTGTGATAGACAAACAAGAGCTGGATGATAACTTGGTATTATCATTTATCTTCATTGTCTTTGTAAAATCATGGAGAGCCCATGTGTCAAGCTACGCTCTTGTCATGGCTAAATGAAGATCATACTTCTCATAAAATATATTGTTTGAAAATAATATTCTTGTCATGCGGTTGCCTCAACGGGTCTAATATAACATATTCAATTCATCATGTAATTTTGAAAATTTTTATTGGTAGGAATGATATATTGTGATAGTTATCAAATATATCTTTTCATCCCGTATTTGAGTACAGCTAAGTACTATTTTGTTTATAAAAAAATCCATCTATAACAGTTTTTTTAGGTTGTAATTTCTTTCTCACTGAGTGTGCATTGATATTGAATGCTGTGTTTCAAATAAATACAATAAATCACTTTGAATATACCACTTTAAATATGAAATTCAAAATCCAAATACTGTTTTTGTTTGCTGCAGTCCTCCATAAACTAATGATTGCACCTCTGTGGATAGCTTCAGTGGAGCAAAGTGTGTGTGTGTGTGTGTGTGTGTGTGTGTGTGTGTGTGTGTGTGTGTGTGTGTGTGTGCGTGTGCGTGCGTGCGTGCGTGCGTGCGTGCGTGCGTGCGCGTGTGTTACAAGCTGAGTAGTGGATTAGCTCTGTCCGATGGCAGAAGGAGAGGGATCTACTTTGACAGTGTGGTAGTTAGCCCATCTGTCTATAATCAGCTGTGTTTGTGTGTATGTGTGTGTGTGTGTGTGTGTGTGTGTGTGTGTGTGTGTTCGTGCTGCTGCTATGTCACTACCTGGCACCAGGTGGTCAACAGTACCCTGATGTAGAGTTGTGAGGGACTTTGAGCCTATTGGTCTGCCCTGTTTTCCAGTGACTTTAACTCTTGAACAGCTGCTGGTCTTATACAGCATCTCAGTTCAGCTTTTAAAATGTCAGCATCGACATCATATCTTATCTCACTCTCCTCCATCTCCTTGCTTTGACACTGACAATCATTCATTTGCACATGTGCCACAGGAATCTCAATCACATATGTGTCCACATATGAATCAGAAGGTACAAAGAAAGCCTATATTTAGAATGCTTGTCATGTAATAATCTACTAGCCAGTCATCTCATAGACAGCTTTGAGAATTGGAAGCGGGGAAATAGTTCCCATTGGATTAATTATACTTCCACTGATCATCTGGATCTTTTTGCATCGTATATAGTGTGTCAGTTATGGATGGCTGGAACCGCCCTGTCTGTTGGTCGTTCTGCTCCTTATACCTCCTTACACAATCTCTGTGTGTTGTTTTGGTTTGAGAGACTTACCAATGTAGAAACACGTGCAGCTACAAACATGGATAAAACAGGAGGCGATGCACTATTACTAGACAGCTGACTGTGACATATTGATTTAACACATCTGCCTTAGGAAGCAGATCCTCAATTTGAAGTAAGGTCATGTTGTGTTATCACACTGTTTTAATTGCGCGCCTGTTTGTAATGTTTTGAATCCATTGACTGAAAACCTTGAGAAAATACTGATAATGATTCTGTGTTGGACTGCTCAGCTCTTTGTGATACTAATGTAAGCTGTCTTGCTGCCTTTGCAGGAAACCTCGGCCGTGTTGACTACATCAGTGAATTCGAGTTTGACCTCTTCATCCGGCCTGACACCTGCAACCCGCGCTTCAGAGTCTGGTTCAACTTCACAGTGGAGAATGTCCGTGAGACACAGGTCAGAATGCTGTGGTCCTATATAGTGCTACCATTAATCATAGACAAGGGCTCTGCTCCCAATTCCATTCTATAACACACAAAGACTCCGGTTTGAGGCAGCAATAAGAGGAAAACTATCAGTTCTGACAAAGTGAATGAACTCTAAAGCCCCTGCCTACTCCCACTGGTGAGATCTAACTGATGTAGAGGGTTCTGTTTACAAATTAATAAATATTAACAAATAAATATAACATACCAACAATATTATTTATGTTATTAATAAGACAGTACTTTATCAACATGGATTTTATAAAAATCCTGAAAATTGTATATATATTTTGTAGGTCTTACATCCTTAAAGGTAATATGTTGTAAATATAGTTATAAATATAGTTGAATAATATTGACATTCTGTTGGTTAAGTACAGTACTGCAAGGACAACAGCTTCTGCTGCCTTTTATAAGAGTGGTTGATTTTCATCTCTTTAGCAGGAGAAAGGTGCAGAACCATCCCCTGGTGTGAATATTAGGAGGTTAGTGGGGATGACGTGGTTATCGGTTTCACAGAATACTGTGTGGTAAAATTCTCAACTGTTAGTTGTAGTGTTTCAGTCTTGAATTACTGTAATCACCATGGTGATATGGTTGATCCTGTCCAGCATCAACCAAAGTTAGGAAGTCTCAAAGGCACAGGCTCAGCAAGCAACTTGCCTCATGTGTTGTAAAAACATGGTGGAAGGGCAGGCGGTGTTAGAGCTTTTAGATTTATTTCAGTTGACTAAGCAGACAAAGTCAGAAGTTGATATTATATGGTGGTTTATTTCATTTTTTTCTCATACCATTTTTTAACTTAGCTTTTGAACATTTTCAGCACTTAGTAACAATACTGCAATAATACCAATAACTGATATTTGGGATCCACTATGCTGTTGAATTTCACAAAGTCTATGTTTTTTAAGTTACATTTATGTGTGATACGCTGTCATTATGTCAGCAATCATAACTGGTACTCACAGATTGTTTTAACTAGCCACAACTAACCTTGTGTCACCTTATCCACAAGCCATGTGAGATGTTAAAAACACTTTCTTTTTCCTCTTTTGTGTCCTCGAACATCCGGGTGCGACATTGACAGATCATATATAAACACTATCAACTGATTAGATTGGCTGAGAACTGAGGCTGTCCTCTATTTTCTACCTCACTTCTTGTCACAGTCTCCAAGCTTGATTCTGCCACTAGCAAGCTCTGAGCTCTGTGATTGGATGAGAGAGGCGGTCACATGCCACAGAGATACACTGCATGTGGGTACAGTGAGTGCGGCTTCAGGGGATGGAGGGTGGTGCTACCATTTAAATATATCTTTGCAGAATGAGAGGAAGGTACAAGTGAAATCAATGGGTTTCAAGTTTGTTTATGTTTGCTTTCTAATTTCTGTGCATACAAGCTTGTCAGTCTTAGATATGAAGCAAACAAAAAATGAAAGATAAAATGTAGAGGGAGACAAATATAAATACAGAGGGAGAGAGGTAGAAAGACGGAGGGAAGAGATTGACAAAGATGAGAGTGATAACAAAAACAAATAGCGATCCATAGAGAAAATGAAAAAAAGATGAATTCACAGCATGCTGTTACTGCTGTCTTCCTGTAGAGTGTCCAGCCCAGTCTATCTGAGGCTATCAGGCCTATCAGCCCATCTCCCTGCAGTGCTGTAGTCAGCACTAATCACATTTTATGGCTCTGAGATGAATGGGAGGCCTCGGCTTGGAGCCGGATCGATCCCAGAGCCAGATAGACCAGCACCAACAGCCTGCAGCCCGGGCCAACAGGATATTTGCTGTTGTGGCAAAATGACAGAGAAAGTGTGAAGGAGAGAGACGGGGGAGAAAGTGACTGGGGAGTGGAATACAACACTGTAAACGACAAAAGAATGATAAATATCAGGTATATGAACAAACTATGTACAGTGCCACTTGCGAGAGCCAGCCCACAGTTGACAAAAACCAGTGAAAACCCATTTCCATCGCACACTTCCATGCACTCTCTCCATAGGACAGCTCAAAAGCTTCTGTTGCTTATCAGTCCAATTTCCTTCTTCAAAGAGACCTTGTGTGAATTTAATCTACTCCAGTAAAAGGTGTTGTGGTTAAGTGCTGCCCGTGCATTTTGCCAACGTGTGTGTGTGCATGTGTGTGTGTGTGTGTGTGTATACAGACCCTGTGATTACATTGTGTCTTTGTGCCCATAACCGTCAGAATCCACATAAATCTTGAGTTTATATATTATGGTTGTATTATTGTTCTGATATGACAAAAAAATGTAAACAGAGAAATTAAACAAAGAATAATAGCATGAGTAAATAAACCAACTAAGTGTAGCTATGTGGGGAGAGGCTGTGCTACAGCGATATCAGTGGGTTCCAGGGAAGAACTGGGCTGTTGGAGTGTTTCATCCAGCTAAGCCTTGCTAACTCTCAGCCTGAGCCAGGGGAATGGGGAACAGTAAAAGCCCGTGATATTGGAAGTGAGATGGCCATTTTGAAGGAATGTAAGCTGGTGAAACAGATTTGGTCTGCCTCAATCAGCTTAGCAGCTTTGTGGAAATTGGCTTCACTGTAGAACTGGTTATGATGGATGGCTGGATGGATGAATGTCTCTGTTTTGTATATTTCTTTTTTTTTGACACACTCACTTACCTCAAAAGCCCAATTCTGGTTTCGTTGACTGCAATGACCAGGACCATGTGACACTATTTCAGGTTTGCTGTGTTTTGCTTTTTTTGCACCAGACCATTTCTGTTTTCAGTTCAAAGGTCTTTACCAAATACTTGAACAGAAATCGCATTCCTGTCTGCCTGAGCCATACTTAGTTTTTAATGTTAGCACACAGGCTAGCAAAATTTGCCTGATAACATGCTAGATGTGAACATGGTAAATGTGTTATCATGTTGACTTCAGCATTTAGCTAAATACATATCACTGTGCCTTGGCACAGTCTCCCAGAGCTGCAGATATCCTTGGCCTTGCGTATTGAGGACAAGTCCATGTGGACCAAACAAATCGTTGGGTACACAGATAACATCACACAGCCTCGCTTACATTATCCTTAAAATGCAGTGTAGCTAGTGCTATACTTTCCAAATTCTTCAAATGTGTGCAAGACCGCTACCTTGCGGTATTTCTATGACTTGCACGGTTCCTTGTCACCAGTTGTCTGTTGCAACGCTGCTACATTGAGTTTGACTTTGAGTGCAAGAGAGAGAGATTGAGAGAGAACATCAGACGGCATCTGATCTTTACTTTAGACGTCGAAACTATGGAAAAGTGTCACTCTTATGTGTAGCACACTTGAAAAATCTGTGAAATGCTGAAAAGCTGTGAGGCACGTGCTGTGTGGCCACTCTCACCTACTAACATGGGCACTGAAAGGAAAACCAAGATCCACACACGCCTCAAACATTTGCAAACTGGACCCCTGAAGGCCTCTGGTTTATTGCCTCATTGGCATAAATGGTTTCATTGATTGTAGAGCTTATACCTGAATACATACAGTGCATTTAATTAATGCAAAGATTTCAAAGACTGGTTATGTTGTCTTCATTTCTATCAGTAATGTTAACTTCATTTATCAGTACAGTAAACCACTGCTAACAGGATGAAACTAGAAACAAGGAAAGGAATAGAAGGAGAGGGATAATACTGTAACAGCAGAGATGAACATGAGTTATTTCTGATGTATTCTGTAGTTCTGATGTATGTATGTATAAACGTATTTGACCGTAAGCTTCAGTTGTATTCATGACGTTGCTACTAGCGTTGCTCTTTGGAGACATAAATTTGTTATGTTACCCACTTGTTTTTGTTGTGGTACAAAGATGGGGGTAAACCTGAAATCTACAAACTTTTCGATGTTTGGCCACTTAGTCAGCATTCATGTGCAAACCTGCATTTTGTGCTAGGCCATGTACTTTAGAGCAGAGGGCCCGGACTGTCGAAAAATCTCATTCACTTTCATTAATAATTCAAGAGCTCAGTATCATGGGACCTTTAAAAAAGTTTTAAAATGTGTCCTATGTCCAAACTGAGTGAATTGCAAATGGACATGTAAGTTCCAGCTGCCACTATTTCATTTCATCTTCTGCCTACGTTATGAGCAGAAACCAGTGGATGGGTTGATATGATACCCCATTGGGTAAGTTGATATGCCATTCCATTCTGCTGTAGGGATGTGCTCGATGTCAGGCTCCGTGAAGGGCACGGCTGTGAGCTATTATCGTAGAGGCCTTCAGGGAGCCATTCATAGAAGACAGGCAGTAAAACCTTGCGCAGAGTGCCTTCAACTCTTCCAACTACTACAGGGGTGATTTGTAACCCTCACTTGTCCAGAGCAAGCACAGTACAGGGTGGTTATTCTCCATAATCAGGAAAGAGAACAAACTGCAGCAGAATAGGCCATGTGTTAACTCGATTCCCGAAAGAGCCATCGTCAATTCACTCTTTCAGACAATGCTCTTCTTTTTAAATTCATCATCAGTGATGTTATGCAATTTGTTGTAGAGAGATGAGGTGGATGGCACATTAAGTTAAATATTAAACAGGATGTTAAAACTATCACAGAGCCGTTATGGATCATGTCTTAATGACACTAATCAACTGCTTCTACTTTTATACAGCTACTGTCTTTTCATAGAATCTGATAAACAATGTATTGTGGGCTGCAGCCAGGTCTATAAATGAGTACCATATTACAAGAGTCAAATATCACATACTGTAACAACTAATTGGGTTTAAAATGGCTGCAAACATTCTCTGAAAGGTATAATTATCTAACTGTGTTTTCTAAACAATTAGAAAGATACACCATTAATATTCTGATGTCTTGTGCGACAGCAGAGACAAAGAATAAAGAAAAGGAGAATGACAGCGGGGAGGATCAGGGTAATTGATGTGGTGCACAATACATTTTTTTTTTGTACGGAAGAGACAGAAGCAGTAACTGAGTATATTGGAGGAGGAAGAGGAGGAGTTGATCTCGTAAGCAATACTTTTCCCTCCCATCCCTAAATAGAGCACGTTGGCAGCAGTTATGAGAAGTCAGTTGCTGGTTGCAGTGTGTAATATCAATGTCAGCCTGTATATTAGATGTTCCTCTGCGAGTTTGCTGCTTCATCAGCTCTGGACAGTCTTCTGGTTTAGACAGCCTGTCTTGGCTACGTCATCGTGGATTAACGCAAACCTCTCCTCTGCTACTCCTGGTTTTGTGTAGCGACGCTCCAATCTTTAATGTCTATGCCTTTCTCCTCCTCTCTCCCGTTGGTGCTCCTTGTATCCCTGTACCATCAGGTCTGTGTCGTAATGTCCTTCAGCGGTGACATAGGGAGAGGAGGACAGGCAGGTCTCTAGCGAGCATCGCTGGATGAACATGGGCTAATCATTGCTGGCGTGGTGCGGCCATGAGCATGCGTTCCAGACAGGTGGTTGGTGATGGTTATTTGTGGCACCTAATTTGGTCTACCCATGGGACGGCTTGCTGGATGCGCAGCTCTAGAATTAGACTCATCCATATGCATTTTTATCAGGTCTTCCCTTGCTGTGAAAACATGCACGACAAGGGCTCATACACAAGATACATGTTTCAAAACTCACACACACACAAACTAGCTTTCATGCTTGTCAACAGTTCTGCTTGTCTTCTTATCCTGTCTGTTTAAAAAAAAACGCCACACACAGGCTGGCCATGTCATTGCCTTTTTCATTTTATTCTGCCTCTGCAGCATATGGTACAAGGCAGATAGGCATATATCATGTGTTTGTGGCTTTCCTCTTCTTTGGAAGTTCATTTTTTTAAGCTCCCCCTCTCAAAAGAAGAGACAGTGGCTTCTGTGTGACTCCGCCAAAGGGATTATTTTACTTCTAACATGCTACATAGAACCAGAAAGTTTAGGGAACCTACTTTCAAACCCCTGAGGGAAGTTGCAGAAAGATATGTGTGGCTTCTGAAAGACATACGAGACATCAGACAGTTGTGCCAGAGAGCAGAGGGTATCATAATTGACCCTGTTCTGTTAAGGCAAACTAAGGAATCCTCCCTCATTGTCACAGCTGATGCTCCCCAGATCACCTCATACTGACATGGACAAAAGGATATGACAACAGCACAGAATTCATTTTAAAATTGTCTCCCTGATAGCAAAATTAGTTTTCCCTAGGTTATCTCTGCTGACACAAGGTTCCTTATCTGAATTCATTGCCTTCTTTTTAGCCTGATTTGCTTTAAAAAGGAGCCATAGACCTTAACGGCATTTTTTTAAATAAAGCAGACACTTTTATTTGGATTGTCTTTATTCTAACAGCAGGAACTCATACAACGCTTTTATCTCATATTCCATGTACATACATTTTTTCAGTTTTCCATTTCCCCTTGATTTGTCATGATAATATCTTACAGCATAATATGTCATATGGTTATAATAACATTTTATGGCAAAATTAACAGCACCTAATTGAGTTAGCATTTGATTTTTGTGTATATTTGGCTGGCATGGGAACATGTGTTGTTAAGTTGGTATATCTGCTCATAAGTACACTCATCAGTGGGCCATCCATTCATATCCTGGCAGTATGGCGGAGTGAGATGCTGCCAAAGTGGTCTGAATGAAGACGCAGAGTACAAAGAGCAGTCTGCGAGGCTTTTATTTATTTTTTTTGCATGGTACCACTTTACTTATGGAAACAGAGCATCTAGAAATCTCTATCATGTCAACCGTTTTTTTTGCTTGTTTTATGGTTTTCCCAAAAATTGTGCACAAATATACACAATCTCAAAACTTCAGCCTGTTGTAAAATTTAAATCCATTTCATGACAGGCAATAACTCTCCTTACTGCATCTGCAGTGCACAGTGTGCTATCACCACCAAGTGCAAGTAAATAAGAAGCAAATACAATTCAGGAAAAATCTCCTGTGTATAAACAGAGCTGTGTGTCCTTTTTCTGGGCCAACTGTTTTACATTAGTACTCATGGGTCAAACCATGTTGGATCTGCACATTTGGTTTGATCTAAACTACAGCACTGTGTCTTTATCTTGCACAGTATTTACACTATCATGGACAAAATATTTGGCCAGTCAACTGCCAAAGTTCCTGCCTCTGTAGGTGTCTCCTGGAACACTTCTTCCCATTAACACTCACAAACACAAAGAAAGAGAGAGGGGCAGATTCACACACACACACACACACACACAAACACACAAGGTGAAAACAATACTACCCACACTGTCATGGAAATGAAGCCAGGCAGGTGAAAGTAAGTAAGTAGTGAAAAGGTGAAAAAAGTGAAGGATAATTGCTGAGGTTTCAGGAGGAGGCATGGTGGCTTAGCAAGGGCCTTGTGGAGCTGCTGTGCATCTGCATGAAATGATGAGCCTGGTGTCAGGACATGGATCATCCTTTTACACAGAGTAATGAATACAGATTGCACACCGGATAGAGAGGCTCTGCAATCTGCTGCACCACAAATGAAACAACTGCCGTTCTAATCAAATAGTCTTTTCATGCCAGCGAAGCCCTCAACTTGGGCTAAATTCAATTCCAGATTCACAGATTTGTGGGTTGGGGGTTGGATAGAAGCAGGAGGCAAGGGGGAGTTATAAATGTTGTAATTAGAGTATTGTTTAATGTGTATGTGTTTGACATGTGTGATGTGTGTGTATGTTGTTGGTGTGTGGGGGGGACAGGTGGCATCATGTTGTCGTTAACCACTTGGTTATTTTAGATAGCAGTTGGAGGAATGGTTCCAAGTCACAGCAAAGACACACACACATACACACACAAATGCACACATTTAGCTAATTATGCCAACTAGTGGCTTGGGAGAACACATTCTCTGTATTCTGTATTTAGGGAACAGCGAGGAGCTTTGAAGGAGAGCCGCAGTGCCTCATTGATGCTGCTTTTGTTTTTTGTTTGTGTGGTTTAATAATTTAATCAAGCCAAACGTCCTCCTTCTCTCTGTAAATGTCTGTTGGTGGAGGCTAATTACTCTGCAGATTGTTCTCCTGGTGCTAGAGATGAGAGTTTAGATCTGGATTGGGGGAGGGGTGCTGATGGCTGTAATTTAACAGTGTGCTGATGGGCTAAGCTGTCTGTCGACTGCTGTTTTATTGTTTTGGGAGGCTGCTGACGAGCTACTATTCTAATATTCACCATCTGATGAGAGAGCCTGCGATGTTGTAGGGCATTGTCTCTGTTTTCTATCTGTCTGCCTGTCTGTCTGTCTGTCTTTCTGTTTTCCAACAATTAGATCAGTGATCATTAATACACCATTGAAGTGAGAGAGAGAAACACCCATTATACAAATTGCTAGAATTGCTTAAAAATCTTCACAGAATTTGTTATGCTCTATTTTTATCATAGCTTATGATTGATACACTTACTCAATAAATAGAGAACTCATACTTCCCCCAGTTGCTGGCAGGCTGTGTTTGTGGCATCACAAGCATCTCAGTGCCTACCATTTAGGCTTGAGGCTTCAACATCCATTCTAATGTACTATGTGACTGGCAAACCACATCAATGAAAAGATCAGAGCTTCAGCTTTCATTTAGTGCTTGCAGTGCGCTGCTATATCATTCCTTTCTGTTGCAAGTAAAATTTTAATAAGACAAGATATACACTTGGGATCCCACGGAAAGTAGTGAGAGTTAACCACATATTTCACTTTGTCTAAGATCTGTGTTCCACTTACTTCTGTGAATCTGAAATCTTACAGCTTGGTTCAGTCTAGCTGCCTGTTGAGCCAGCACTAACAACAACTGACCACCGTTGTTGTGAAGACTTCATCCCCCATCTAGAGCTAGGCCAAATCATGTAACTGATTAGGCTTCAATGCTGCTGGCTCTAATTAGTGTTCATATAATCGAATCAACAAGCAGACTAGATTATGTACAACCTTAATGTATAATGTAACACACACTGCAGAGGATGAATAGATCCTCGTGAGAAATGAATTGTGCTTTGGAAGTGATACTGTAATAGTCTGAGCTGGGGTTGTCCTCGTGTTAGGGTTAGATGCATTGTACCCTAATTTATTGAGCATGGGCTCAGTCATAACAGTCTGACCCTATAGAAGAGTGCACAGAAGTGTACAGGTATTGGTTTGCTTACATTTGACAGACCTACAGTGTTAACAGTTTCCAGCAATGGCTTGTAGCTGGCTGTCACAATAAGGACTAAGGGGTCTAGATTTGAAGACATGAAGCAACCAGGCTGTCCCATTTCAAAGGCCCCTGCAAACGGGGCCAACAAATGTGTCCTTCCATTCCCAGCAGCTGGATTGTTGTCAGGCTAACCTAACAAGCTAGCTTTGCTGGTGGCTGGGCTACAGTAAGGGCAGTGGCTCAAATTAGATAAAATTGCAATGGTAAGGGCAGGACCAGCTAGAGATACGAATAGGAAATTGTCTGTAGACCAGACCATTTTGGTTTGACCTTCATGGTCTATGAGGGCCACACCTTTGCAGACATTGCTGGAGCTTATAGCGTGCTAATTACCACAGAGTAACCACATTCACCAGTTTGGAGTTAGAAACCTCTGCTCCATCTCAGCCTGCAGGAACATCTCCCAGGTCACCTTGAAGTTTTTAGATTAAAGCAGCAGAAAACAAATTCTATGGTCCCAGAGCAGAGGCAGAGGTCTGACTTCACCCTGCTGCCACATGGAGATACTGTGGGACCATGAGGGGCAGTGTTACAACATTTTTGACCTCAGGAACGACACAGTATAATCTCATTTACTGAGTTCCTCTTTTAGCTGTTGGAGTAATGTAGCTGTTAAGTTAGTATAGTTATTTATCAGTTCTATTTTAGAATACATACGACTGAGATACAACTGTATGTTTAACCTTTCTATACAGACAATTAACCTTTGAAATATTCTGCTCTTTGGCACTGCATTAAAGGCTTCTCCCAGTTTATTGTTGTTTGTCATTTAAATGATGGGACATTTATATATTTTGCTGTACTGAGACTGACATTAAAATGCAAAACTCCCTATGACTCCAGGGACAAATTGTTCTGCAGTTATGCAAATGTTTGTTTAAAATAATTTTGGCAATTTAAGGCAATGTTTACCCTTATTGTACTGAAATGACCATAACTTATCCCTGCAGATGGTTTTGTAAAATAGTGTATCTCACTGGTACTACTGTTATTATGGTTATTGTTTTTGAAGGGTGAGACTGGAAGCAGAGAAGCAGGCAGTGGTAAAGTGTTGGATGTTGAGGGTCGTTTCAGTGCTGATTTGATGTTGTGTTGTTTTTTTTGGGAGGGAGACACTTTCAGACTGTGCTCACACACCATGTGGTTAGGTCAAGTCAGTTGGGCTAATTTACTCTATGTGCTGTCACTGACACTGTGTGGGGGACTAGCTGCTGGTGGCATGCCGGCCCAAAGAGCACGCTGTGAGGAGAGACATTTATAGCCACTCTAGTGGCAAGTGTGTACATGCTCAGTCGCTAATACACTCAGATAGTATGATATAATGTGTTGGCCTTGGTTCAGGAGTACAGTATCTGAGTATGTGCATGCGTGTGTGTGTGTTGCGGCTCTATCTCCTTGTTGCACCTGCAGTAGGTGGTGTCAGAATTATGAACCATCATAAATCAGGACTGTGGTCTCAAATGTGTGTGTGTTCTGTCCATCTTTAGTGCCAGAAGATATTTATTCAGAAACTGAATGGCAATAAAACAAAACAGCAATTATTCTGTGTCTGTGTGTCTGTGTGTGTGTATGTGTGTGTGTGTGTGTGTGTGTGTGTGTGTGTGTGTGTGTGTGTGTGTGTGTGTGTGTGTGTGTATGTGTATGTGTGTGTGTGTGTCAGAGTGTGTACGAGTGTGTAAGAGTGTCAGAGCGCCTGAGGGATCTAACTTCCTGTTCTGTGATGCCTTGGTCACATCTGCTATGAATGTTTCATGTCTCACTGCTGGTTAACCTATGGGTGGGCCCATCGCACACACACACACACACACACACATACACACACTTACACTGGTTCTGTCATAAAATAATAGCACACATAGTCATTTCCAGAACAAGAACCACAACTGCCACAGTCGTCGGATTCCATGTCAACTTGTGTATGAAAAGATCAAACTAGAGTCTAAGCTAGATTTTAACTGATAAATGGGATTGTGATTGTTGGTTAGTTTACTGGGGTATGTCCTAGCCACTGTAAGACAAAAAAAACCCAGAAAGCCTGAAGCTCCTCTAAAGCAGACGCTGCTGAGGATCAGTTATTTTTGACATCAAACTGCACTGCCACACCTGATTTGTATTGACACTCCTCTCTAAAGTACTCCCTGCACTTTGCAGTAAAAGCAATTTCATGGCAAGCCAAAATATTACCAAATGGAGCAGGTGGAACATAATCGACTTTTGCCCCACAAAGGATAAGGCACCATTTTGCTGTAGCAAGCTTGATCTAAACTGGCATGGAAGCAGGGAATACAGTATATGTAGGAATTTATACTGCAAATGTCCAGCTTCATTCAAAGGAGTCTCTCTCTTTCTGAGTTGCCATGACACTTAAAGCAAAATTAACATTATAGGGACTCTCTCTACAACACGATTCCGATAGGGGATCGAAGTGAGATGGAGACACCTTACTGCTTTGTTCAGCCTGCATGTGTGATATTTCCACCATGGCAGCAGCTCTGCAAGTGTTTGAGAGTAAACAGATGTTGTTTGTCTAGATGTCTGATGTTGAGATTTAGCATCTCCAGGGATGCAACGGACCTGTGCTTTCCTGTAAGCTCACAAAGGAATCAGAGATGGAAATAACTCAAACAGATGAACACAGTTTCACAACAAAGTGTAAAAAGGTTTTTTTTTAACACTGCATGGCTCCTGGACAATATGGTCTTGTGGTTAAGTTGCTCACTGAAATAAAACGTGTGTGGTTCAAAGGATGGTCTTTCTTACTTGAGTTTAATGAAGATGCATCTTTTAACACTGTTTCTCTTAATTTTCAGACTATGCTTTTCTTATTCACCTTTTTTAAATGAGCTTTAGCTAGCTGACTCTTTAATCAAATTCAATGCATTATTTTCTCTTTCCTGAAATTATTACTTGTTCAACACATAGTTCATTTAGTGACGTGATTGTTAAATAGGCTCCTGTGATAGTGGACTATAATGAATAACAAACATGTTGTTTGAGGGTACACTCACCCGTAGCACCAGAGCTCAATGTGTAAAGACAGTTTTACAGTTTGTTTTAGATTCATCGTTCTGATACAGTGTGGACGCCGGTATAAATGAGAGCCGGAGAGATACATAAACAGCAAGAAACAGAGTGTTCCCCACTCTAATTGTCCTATCATCGTTCGCCAACATTGAACGCTGACATGTGTGCTGTCAAAGCCCCGAATCCCAGAGGAAAAACTTGTCTCTGCGGCTACAGGATCTGGCAAGCGTACATCAGTACACTCACATGAAAAGCCTGAAATGTCGAGGACCAAAGGAATTAGGGAAAAAATGAAAAAGGGGAAGACATAGATAAAAAAAGACAGAGAGGAGTGGAAGTTTGGTGTATAATGAGCAGTTGGAATGTCAGGGTTGCTGAATTAATCAGACTGTGAGAGCTCATTCAGAGTAGGCAGAATGCTTTTCATGTGACAAATGTGTAATTAGGAATGATTTTATAACTCCCCCCACCACCATCTCCATCAACACAACCCTACTTACACACACACACACACACACACACAATTACACACAGCCCGGTAGACTAAAGGTGGGTGGGAGGAACAAAGCAGTTTTGCGTTCACTGCATATGTCTGTGAGTGTGTGTGTGTTTTGAAGAGAGAGTGTACAACTATGACAGTGAGATGAGATGGAGGCTTTAATTACAGTCCTATTAACACCAGCCCCCATCTCTCACTGATACTGAGTGATAGAATGGGATGTTTTTATTTTGGCGTGTTGCCGTTTTGTGTTTTAGATTTGACACCATACTTTCTCAGCCAGAATATTTTCTCTTTTCCAGCCCACACACACACACACAAGATATTTATTTTGATGCTCCATTTTGCAAGCAGACGTCAGAGATGGCCAAGCGCTACCTTCAGAAAGCTTGCACACAAATTTTGTTTTACACACTGAGGTCTGGTGAGATTCAGATGGGATTTGTCTGAATTTGAAGAGTTGTCGACCAAAATAACATTGTAGGCAACTGGATCTTTCTTGAGGCTCACTGTTTTTTTGTTTTTTTTTAACATGATTAAACAACAGTGTTTACATTTGAACAGTCAAAATTTAAATATACAAGTGCAGGGTCTGTTCTAAACCTGGCTGTTTGGAGTGAGCTGTTTGCTTGGCCTGTGAGACTGGTTGCAGCTTTCCATTCAAACTGTAGAAGTGACCTGCAGTAATAAAGCTGTGGCAAGTAAAGACGGGCGGCAGGACTCAGTCCACAGAACCCTAAAACTGCACCACCGCTGCTGCACGTAGCTGTTCAGTCGTTGTTGTGAATGCCCTGTTGTCGTGATCATCAACAGCACTTATGTTGATGGATCCTAGCCGTCATTGACGAGCCAAGGACAGACAGAGATTTCTGAAATTAGTGTATAGTTTTTCCGTTGAATGTTTTCAAAAAAGAAAACCTTCAACTTCTCTGTTGTATTAAAAGCTGTGTCAAAACACAGGGTCAGACAGTAAATTATGTATTAAAAACAAACAAAAATCTCCACTAAGTACAGTGACATGCTAGATTCAGAAATTCCCCTGTTCTCAAATTGTACTTGTTTTTTTATATATAGAAACTGATACGAAGGAACATTTTAAAACACACAAAATAGATAAATCTAAGATGATTTTTATGATTACCACCAAATATAACAATCCTTACCAGTCTTTATACAGTTAGAGCTGCAGAGCAAAAGGGCTCTTAATTATTTTAAATAATTCCTGATCGTTGATTGGTCTGAAGGGAGATCAAGAGAATTGTCTTTTTCTGTAGAAGCAGGGGGCAAGGTGAAGGAACTTCTCATTTTATCAAACACTTGAGGCTGAAGAAAATCGTTCAGTAATAGGCGACGATTTCAAGTATTTGTTGCTGTTCAGTCTATGCATAATGCTGGTTTATTCCTTCTTATTTTAGCAGCAGTGTAAGAATTCATATTCAAAATGCATTTGCTAAAAAAATGTGGTTTAATATGCTGAAGTGTTTGCAGTGCTTTGCTGTTTGTTGTTGCAGGTTTACAGGTATTAACCACAGAGTTAACCTTCTAACCTGCTTGCTAGCAAATTGCATTTACAGCAATATTTAATAAAATAGTAATTTATGCATTCAAATTATATTTTGCACGTCCCATTTCCCATATCTGATGTTGACAAATAGTCATACTGTGTGTGTGTGTGTGTGTGGGTGAGTTGCCAGTGCAGTCGAGCCCCGGCTGTCCGTCATCAACCCAACTGCATTAACCTCGGCCTCTGTGCCTGCAGGGCCCACCACTTCCATTTCTCTGCAACAAATACAGGTCCTGGCCTGAGGCACCCCGGCAGCCAGCATAGTTAATGACTTATTTACTGTTTAATGGCTGTATACTGCTCCACAACAACAATTAATGGGAAAAAGCCACATTCACAAGCAGTGGGGGAGCCAGGTGGTGGAGGCTATTTTCTCCTTCTAACTTTATCTGAGCTCTGCCTTCTGCACTACACTGATAAACTCCTGCACACCTTACATGGAGACAGACAGGCTGACAGCCGAGAGGACAGCTACCTTCACAGGCTCTGGAGTAGAGAAAAAAGAAACACCTTGGATTGACCTCATTTTGAACTAAATCTATTCTTTTTAATTGTATTCTATTCTTGCTTGAAATAAAACATCTATTCACGGTGTCCTTGTTCGGCTTTTGATCTTGCTCATTGTGTACTCTGTAGTACACTGTAGTAAAAAAAACATGAAACTCTACTAAAAATGCATCTCTATCTCCAAAGCGCCATCCTATCCCCATACTTTTCACCTGGTTTGATTCTTCTCCACCTTCCCCCTCTTTCCCACAATCCGCTGCCTTTTCTGTCGTCCTCTGTTGTTCTCCCCAGCTCTCTTTAGCCTTGTGAATACCATCGCTCAAGCAGTGAGCTGTTGCAGGCACTTTGTTGCTGACCATGGTGCTGAAAGCCTGCTGCCTTCCAATTGCCAGAGTGTTCATTTCATGGTTCATATACCCCGTTCTCCATTTGTCAGAGTGCCGTTAGCTCCAACGTTTATTTCTTTAACCCCTTCCCTTACAAATAATAACAAATCAAACACACATTTGTTTCACTTCACACTCACAGTTCTCCTGGTACTGGCAGGCTTTCAATTAAGATGGCGTCATGTGTTATGTGTTGATTTCAACGCGGGACATTTTGCACAAAAGATTTCAGATATCTGACTATTTGCCATTTTGTACTGCTGTGCACTTTCAACTCTGCACGTTCTTGTTTGCGGTGCATGAGCTATTAAAAAGCCACTGTGATACAAGGCAATGTGCTGTACTCAAGCCCCACCATTCTTGTTCAGTCACTTCTCATATTAAATCACCACAGTCATCACAACTTATGTAAGCTCGTGTGCAGCCTCCATCTGGCCACATTAGATTTCCAGTTTCCACGAGAACCACCGTATGTATGGCTGTTTTAAAAGAATTAGATAAATGTTAATGATGTTGTTGTTGTTACTTAATCATGGTGTTTTGCTCGTTTACATGGGAAAGTAGCTTGACACTTGTGTGGTAGCAAGAGAAATACAGGCGGAGGCATTTTGAAGTGACTTTCATTCCAATGTTCGACTAATTACTTTACGCATACATACAGATTTTCAATCTGTATTTAAAGCTGTGTTTTTTCTACTTTAATTTACAGTTAATACATGAGGGTACACAAATAATAATAAAGCATTAACTTTACCATCAAAAGCATAAGCAGCATCACAGACGTTATCGCATGGCCATTATTTCTACCTTAAATACGGCTCTGCTTGCCTCAAAGGTCGGAGGCTAGAGAAGCAAGGCAATACATTTATTAGAAATATCAAAAAAGAAATATTAATGTTCTTAAATCTGTATTTACATCTCCACAGCTAGTTAATTCCCTTTCATTCTCTATTTCATTCCCTTCAATGTCCTTCATTTAGAGGGCCGCTTGTTTTGGTTCCAAATTGTCCTTCATGCCAAGCTGGATTTGTGAGCGTCGCTATGCCAGACGCTAAGTAAATGTGTTTTTCAATCTGTCTGCTCCCCAACTATCCCACTCTCGTCTTTCTCCCTCTGCCTCTGGACTCCCTCCAGTCCCCAGTGTTTTTAGGACAATCTCTGTGTCTTCTCATCTCTTGCCTGCCCGCATGCCTTCCTACCTGGCTGCCCATTTCCCCTGCCATCATTCCTCCCAGGTCTCGATAAATAACCTTGCACCTCTCTGGCCCTCAGCTCAACGGGCTGTTGCTGGAGCACATTTGTTAAAATACCACCCGCTACAGAGGGGAAATTGATACTGCTGCAATGTGCTCTGGGCAATAGAGTTTTGTGTTGACTTAAAATGCCACAACACCGACAGTTGTAGGAAAGTTCAGATTTGTACCAAAAAAAAAAAGAAAACAAAACAACTGCTCAGTTTTTCCATCAAATGTTTTCAGAAAAGAAAACCTGCAACTTCTCTGTTGTTGAAAAGCTGTAACAAAACACAAGGTCAGACAGTTAATTACTCTACTGGTATAAAAACAAACAGAAAAAATTGTTTCCATTAAATACAGTGACATGCTCCATTCAGAAATTCCCCTGTTCACAAATTGTACTTGTTTTTTTTATATATCGAAACAGATACGATGGAACATTTAAATACACACAGAAAAGTCCTACTTCACTTGAACTAGCTCGTTGGGCTCTGAAAAAAGGGATTTCATTAATATATGAAAAACTCTTTGGTTTTACTCCGTTGCCCCAAAAACAGGCGATGATGAGATGAGACATCCCCAGATGACCAGGTAAGAGGAAGAAGCAAAAGTTACTCTGTGAAATCTGCCATTATCCAGATGGTGCCATTAGCGATTAAGCCAGAACATTTCTCCCCTCTTATAATTGACTCCATAGGCTATTAGGCAGGTTGGCACTAGGCGAGGTCCACTGGTGCACACTCCAGATGTTCTGTTTGTGTGTGTGAATATGTGTGTGTGTTTGTATGCATGTGTGTGTGTGTGTGTGTGTGTGTGTGTGTGTGTGTGTGTGTGTGTGTGCGTGTTTCTGTTGTTGTGGGTGTTTGTGGTTTGTCCAAGGCTGCCTACAGATGGACACAGGGCTGGGTGGGTCCTGGGAATAAGTCACATTCAATTATATCAATGTCTCTATCAGTCTGTCTGTTCACTGTCTCTCTCTTTCTCCATCTCTCTATCTCCCTGCCTGTCTTTCTTTCTCTGGCCTTGGGGGAAGAAAGATTAAAGTGTTCTGTTTTCTGTGCAAGATCTTTGTCTCTGCTTTTTGGGTTTATTTTAAGATTAAATTATCTCTCATCCGTTGTCTGTCTTTTGGTGTGTGTAAGCAGAGTGATGCTTGACAGACATTAATAAATGTGCTTGTTATCATTAAACTCCAAATAAAGAAATGCAAGTAGTAGTTTTAATATTAGTGGAAGTAGCAGTATGTTATTAGTAAGTCGTAAGTTTGTTTTTCCTTGTGTCATTTTACATCAAATGTGACATTTCATTTCAAGGCAGATTTGAATCTTTTATGAGTATGTTCATTTGCTATATTTGAAGTTGTAGTTGAACATATCGGTGTCATTAACCGCTCCTGCATGAAGAAGCCTTATCACTGTCACGACTCCAATGTCTTCACAGGGAGAGGCTGCATTTTCAGATCTAACGCTGTAGCAGGCATGAAATGGCTTTCTTAAGTGTTTGTATTACATTACTGAATTGACTTTCAGTAATCCTTTTATAGCTAAAAAAAAAAAGAAGCTAAAAATTCATTAATTATTCATCTCCCCATGGCTGGTGGTAAAGAGGAGAGGCGCTCTAGGGTTTCCATCAGCTATTAGTAAACAAATCAATGCTGCAGGCTGAGCTCCTTGTCAGTTGAGAGCCATCTGCCCTTTGCCATGACTTTCAAGTGAAAGCCAGAAATGGACACATGACACATGATACTGCTGCTTGAGGATAAAAAAAAAAAAAGAAGATGCATGTGGAAAGGAAAATTAAAGTAGTTTTTCACAGGTGTCTATTAAGTTATTGAGATTTGAAAACTTATGCAGGAATCACAATGCACTAAGTGATCCCTCTGAGAACGACACTTAATTTATTCATGACATCAATTTAATTTGTGAGTAGAGTCGTTACATTACTACCCCAACTGGGTTGGTTCGACACATTATGCTTCAGTGAAGACACTGAATTTGTCATGACCCACCCAACAATAGGTATTTGATGTAATCAAGCAGCGCAGTTTGAAGTCCCTAATACAATTTCTTTGGCAAGACACATTGTAATTTGGCATCACTGTAATTATGAACTGAATTGTGAACTGTCTGTAAGGGAATTGAATTAGCCGGCAGAAGAAGAGTAACATGATTGGGAACTGGTGAAATCAATACGCCGCTGCTCGTCATCTCAACGTTGACCTGAATCCTGCCTGAATGTGGATCTTTGGGGGATTCAGCTTAATTCAATCTGGTGGAGCTAACATGCTCCCTGTCCCCTCCACATGGTTGACAACAGCTCTGTCTTGATTTAGATTGCCGGGCAGGAGCCCTGCTGGGGGAAGCAGCGCTCGGAGAAAAGTAGCTGCAGCTTGGTTTTAAATCTGGTTGTTTGAAACACATGTAGACACATAAACCCTCATACAACACATCAAACTAGCTGGACAGCCCTATGCTCTAGTTGTGAATAATAAAGCCTGTTTAGACAACTCTCTGATGAGCACCGAAGCTCATATATATTTCTCTATTGTTACTTCTGCCAAGGAGGTGTTTTCAACTGCAGTTGTGTGTTTGTTTATTTGCAGGATTACACAAAAACTTGCAGTACAGTTCAGGGTAGAACGGATTACATTTTGGTGTGGATCTGGATCAGGGGGCGGATCCAGGAGTTACTTTGCAGTTTCCTTAACATTGCGAGATATGGCCGCTTTATTTGGTTTTCAGCGATTTCTCAGGGAATTACTCATGAATCTTAATGAAAATGAAAACAGGCACATTAAGGGGACTGATATTAGAATGACAATGTGAAATTTGGTGTGGTTTGATTGAATTTAAAGGGACTGCTGGGCCTTGGTTTAGGTATAGGCTTTACTGAGTGATCTTTTAGTTATTTACAAGGTCTGTGTCCTTCTCTTTGACTTTTCCTTTTGAAAAAGCTCCAGTAGCTGATATTAACCTGTTCTGGATACAGATCTCAGAATGAAAAGAGGTCCACCATTCATCAGTCTTTGTTTAAGGGAATAAAGCTTGCGCATTGTGTTGTTCTATTGACTGCTTGACATTCCAGTATGTTCTACAGCACTCTCCATGGACCCTGATAAGAACTTGATAGCTAGCTAGAGGTGCTCTCCTATTATAAGAGCAGATGGCTTCTTACCATTATTTTATCTTCACAGATAAGATTAAAAAGCCCAGCTTACTCTGCACATAGGTAATCAGAGCTGAGAGGAAAGAACACCTTTAATGCCAAGGAGAGCCCAATGTCAAGAAAATCAATACGTCTCCCCCTCCCAAAATCAAAGCCCTTTTTCCTCCTCCCTGCTCTCAGATAAAAGCTTTGTGTGTTGTGTAAAATCAAAGCAAACAGAGCAGGTGTCACACGAGTGCAAACTGTTTCATTATTTGTTTTATGTAATTCAGGAATTTCTACTGCTGTTCTGTCTCGACTCAATGCCACGGACACATCTGGCTTGTTTAATACCCGAACATTCTTTCATTTCAGTAGAGTCTTTTATTTTAGGGAGTCAGATTTGATTGCACACATTGTGTTGTCTGTGAAGGAAGCTCGTAAAGGTTATACAGCCCAGTGAAAGGCTATCTCATTCACCGGGAACAGAGGAGAGCGTGTCCCCGAAGCCAGGTGTAGAATGGACTCGGGGAAACAAATAGCTCTTCCTGTCTTGTTATTGAGGATGCACTGATGGGGTGGACTGGGGCACGCTGAAGGGTGATTACTAGGTTGTCTCTTAACAGACTTCCTCGCAATGATCAGCCATTATAGTTATGCATACTCATCGTACTGCACCAGCATTGTGGCTAGCACCTCACCCTTAGGTTCCATCACCTGCTGCTCCCTGATTCACTGAGCTCTGTCTGTGTTGACACCTTCTTAATTCCCATGGGTTATTGCAGATCCCACTCCATTTAAGTGTGTGTAAGTGTGTGTGTGTGTGTGTGTGTGTGTGTGTGTGTGTGTGTGGGGACAGGAAGCAGAGGGAAATCATTGCTTGCCTGGGAGAAGGGGGAAAAAAACTATTCAACAGGGGCGCCCACGGTGGCAAAGCCATTTCCAATAATGTCCTCTTTCTGCAACAACAATTGTGTTTAACCCCAGTGGCTTCAGCTGCCCACTATTTGTCATCCCACCTCTTCCTCTCCCATGCCTCCCCGATGGCTCCATATACACAGGCAATAGCAGTGAAAGTATGGTTCATGACTGCATGGTGCATACATCGTTTGACTCACACCACTGATCCTGTTTGAGGAAACAGTGGGGAAAAGGTCGAACTGCCTGCGCTTTTGTACGGTATTGCTGGATAGGGTTTAACAATATTCACTGCATTTGATTTTTTTCCCTCAATGGGGTTTGGTGAGCTGAAAATGTCTCGGATAAAAGGATGATCTTTGTTAAGTTTCTCGAACAAGGAGGTTTTGTTCTACAAAACAATATGGAGAATCAGGATTTACCTTTGATGTTCTATCAAATTGAAAACTCTTGTGTATTCGAGCCGTCTTTCCGCAAAGTGGAGTGGTTTTCCTCTTATTAGGAGGTGAGAAAAAATGTAAGTCTGTTATCTGTCTGTCCCCCTCTAGTTCTCTCTTTTATTCCGTTTGCCACATCTCTCCTTCCCCCTCTCTGATCTCTCTTCCACCCCCAGTCCCCACGTCCCCGTGCTGGCAAGCTACGTGGAGGTGATTTATCTGTGGCACTCACAGAGTCCCATTGCAGTGGCAAAGACATTCAAACACACTCACATACACACACACAACACCAACACCTGTATATAGACATCTGAGGTGTGAACACACACATACACACACACACACACACACACACACACACACACACACACACACACACACACACACACACACACACAGAGGTAAGCCTGCAGATGTGATGTATTTTAATTACAGTTTTAGTCAGAAGTAATTACGGTTTTATTTCTAGAGGGACAGCTCAATACCCATCCCCCTAACACACACATAGGCCTATGTGCACACACTCAAACATGCAGAAAACACATCCTTATTCATGTCTTTGTTTCCCCATTTCTTTGACATATGTCTGTGTTCAGTGCTGTTTTTTAAATACAGTTCTACAGTTTTCTAAAAGTTACAAATACAAAGGCGTTTTGTGAGGTCATAGTGACCTTCACCATTCACAAACAAAGTCTTGTCAATTAAAACAAAACAAAAGAAAATTGTTTTGTATTTACTGAAGTTTTATTTGAAGGCATTCTGCAGGTAATCACATCATTCACAACCGAAACACTTTTAGTTAGATTGTGCTTCAGAAGGCTAGTTTTCATTTGCCAATCTTTAGAACTCTTGCCAGTACCTTACACAAGTTTCAGTTCATTTTTAGTCTTCCTATCTTCCTTTCAATTTTTCTGTACCAGTGACAGCTGAAGTTGCAAGTATTATATTTTAGTGTTGTCCATCTGTCCATCAATCTAATACCCCTGTCCGTCCCATTCCTGTAAACCTTGTCTCAGGAATGTCTTGAGTTTCCTTGACCTTGAGTTTCAATACATTTCTTTACAGTTTGTACAAATGTTCACTTGGACTCCAGGATGATCTGATTGGATTTTGGTGGTCTCTAGGTCAATGTCTCTATATCCACAAAACATGTTTTTTGTGTGTGTGTGTTTCAATTATGGCAAAATTTGACCCATAATAATAGATGCAATTTTGAAGTGATGACATTTTATTTACAGATTTGTATTGGTCAACTTGGTGGACCAAGGATTACATTTTATGGAGCAGTATGAAATTAACAAAATTACAAATGTAATAATTAAGCATCAGATAAGTAAAAACAAGATGATGAATGTTACCAAACATTCGTTGTCAATTTCTAGTATTTGACGATAAATATGTTGTCAATGTCATGGTCAAAACTTGACACACATTTTATTTTATATCCTATTATGAGCTATAGCATCTAACTACAGCTGGATAACAGGACTCACAATCCAGTTTCAAAAGTAGCAGTGCGCGACGGGGGTTTTGACTAAGATACGTCAAACTGCAGGGACCATGGTGAGAGGGAAGAGACGGTGCAAAAGGATGAGCAGGTGATTTGTGCAGAAACAGATAGGCTTTGACACTGTAAGCTGAGTTGAAGAGCAGATTTGGAAGCTATAAGACAGTGTTGTGTTGTCGTGGAGTGCTGACGGGGGCGGCGGGCAGAAAGTGTGCTGAGGAGTGAGAAATGTGGCTTTCTATGTGTGCGTGTGTGCATGGGTGTGTGCGCACGTGTTCGAGAGCGCGTGTATATACGTATATGGCACAGATGGAAAGACTTCTCAGGGATTACTGTGTAACTGGAAGAGGAGAGCGGTGGTAATTGCATTTTAATTACAGTGTTGATGGTTTTGTGCTCTGCCAGATGGAAGGTTCTTTACAGATATAAGCACAACATAAATCAGCCCTCTGTAAAATAAATCAGCCCTTAGGTGACTAGTTACCTGCCGAACTGAGTCACTAACCTTGTCTCAAGTCACATGTGTATATGATTAGTGAAGGCTAGTTGACATCCAACCTAGACCCCTCCACACACACTCCCCCTGTCCCCCTCTGCATGGCCTGCAATGATAGATATGAGGTCGTATACCTGCCTCCCCATCATGGAGTAGTTCACGTTTCACTTTTAATACATGCTAGCAGACTTGCCAGGTTTTCTCTGGACAAACATCATATTCCCATCCAAAATATATTTCTTATACGATGTGGATCTTTTATTTACTTTACACTTTCTGTCATAAAATTCTTCTTACCACCATTTTCCTCTCTACTGTCAACGGTAGTGGCTCAGCGATGCTCCTCTCGACTGAGGCTTGTTTCCTTGAAAGTTCCTGCAGGCTCCATGTTTATACTTAATAATAGCGGCAAGACATTTAGCTCTCACTAGGACACTAGAATGGATGAGCTCCCACGGCGACTTTATGAGAGTGACCTTTGGCAGTTGGCTCATTGAGATCAGTGTGCCAGTCCTGAACTCAAGCTCTCACCTTCCCAGCTTAATGAACCAAATATGGCTGCGATATTATAGCTGGAGTCAGCAACTGTAGAAGTCATTCTTACTATCAGGGTCATTTGTTTTTATAATTTTGACTTTTTGTCACAATGTTTTACTGCATTTTTATTATTGTATAACAATGTAATGAGCATGCATTAGATTAATTTACCCATAAAGATTACTTGGATTAGGGTAATGTCCCGAGCACTAATGCAGTGGACAAATTACATTTTTATAATTTGCTTGTAAAATCTTTTGAAATTAAATTCAAACCTGCATGGTGAGTGCCGAAACCCCTAAAATACACATTAATACTTGAAAAAATATCATAAGTAACGTTGAGCATAAAGTTTGAGGTCAGGTGAAAGAGGAAGCAGAAAAGTTGAGTCAAATTTAGTCGAGGTGAGTCCCCCAGCTGTTTTCTGTGACAAGGTGACCCCAGAAGGGCTGTGAATCTGACACGACCAACAGTCCTGTGGCTTTTTGACCTGTGGCGGTTCCTCCCTCTCTTTCTCTCTGTTTCTCTATGCCTCTCTCTCTCTTTAGCGTCTTTGCTTCAAACTGTCTGAGGGAGATAAGGCAGGTCTGATAAGCCGACTTCCGTCAAAATCGTCCCCCACCTGTACAGACCTGTACCTCGGAGGTGAAAATGCTTTTATATATCATATGCTCACATGCCTGCTCCAGGCATGATATGGGTTTATGATACTGGGAAGAAAATGCCCCCTGTCTTTTACTTTTAGTTGAATAACAGACATTTTTAAAAGTGGCTACAAAATTACTAGGTGATGGTTGAATGCATTGATGGGATTTTGTCGGGTATTTAGCAGTGGTGGACATTTCTTTTCTTTCTCAGTTGGATCAGAAATACCAGAGGAATTTGCCACCGTTAATTAATACGTTAAACCTACTTCTTCCTGTAACAGTGACTGAGAAACCACAGGAATCTAGGTGTAGGTAAAAAAGGCTGAGTCTTTACTTGCAAACTAAAAGGTCATGCGCAGAATATCAGTCCAGCAGAGGCTCATCAGAAACAGGGAGCAGGCAAAAAAACTAAATAAGGTAATCAAGCAAAAAGTCATACACAGGGAGGCGAGAAAACATTGGAGGACGATCTGTCACAGAATAATAGCCTGAACATAAAGGGCCTACCGGTGGGAAACACCGGGGCAGGAACTGGGCACGGACAAGGTGAGCAGTAAAGTTGAACCAATCAGGAACTGGATGTGTTATTAATATACACAATAAAACTGAAAGTGCAAACAACGCAGGAACTTTAAAGGGGGTGTGACACAGTCTGCCTTTCAATTCGATTGTTGGTACATGTAATGTGTATGAATGCTAATGACGGGTAGCAGTGGATTTACCTGGCTTTAAGGTGTTGGTGCATAAGTCATTTTAATATATTAACCAATTATAGCAGCATCCACTTTTATCGAGCCCATAATCAAAATCATTGCTGGGGTGATATTTTTTTGAGCACATTTGAGTTTTGTGTTTCATTCGATATATAGAAAACCAAAGTGTCATTTACTGAGAAAATAGCCTGTGTTGCTTTTGATATTGGAAAAATGAAACAGCACAATTTGCAAACAATGACATGGCTGATAAAATGTTCCATGACCTTCTCTGACTGTACAGAAATAACAAAAAAGCAGACTGGCAAAAGATTATTTTTATGTGATTGTGATGTTCAGCCATTTATTCTTCACTAACAAAACACTATTATGTGGTTGAGGTGGAACTTTGTTCAGAACCTTATACAGACAAAGAAGCACATCTTTACATTTATTATCAATTTGCAGAACAAGGGTTAGGGTTATTATGTATCATATTAAGATGAATACCATGACATGTTCACTGACATTGTAAGACTGTAACATGTAACAACCATCATGTATATAGTTTTTATTATTTCACTCATTGTTTGTGGTGATGTGTCATAAATCAAGATTCTTGCTTCTAAATTTATATCATGTGACAGGGAGTGGGTATTTATTGGGATTAGAGCTGCTGGTCTATTTGTGTGGTGTCTGCTAACACACATTGCTCAGTTTAATCTGCTTACTATTGACTGCAAGTCCAATAATCCATTTATGGTAGAAAGAAAACATTACATGGAATGCAGCTGCAGCATCGGATGAACTAACCAGGAGCCGAGCTTTCCAGTGGGTGGCAATGCTGCCTGTGGAGGCAGCTTGATCAGATGTAGCTGATGATTAGAAAAACAGTGAGTCAGTGTCTAATAATGAGATTAAGAACAAGAAGAGCACTAAAATGAGGAGTGGTAGCATTAGTCACTGCAAACTTACTAATGCTCACTGACAGAAAAGTTTTGTCAGCATGTCCTAGCCAGTGTGTTAGGACGATGTGTGTTTAACAATGAGGTAAGCAAGTTTACAGTGTACCAAGCCGGGAAAGTCTTTCTGTTTTCTGTCTGTCTGTCTGAAAGTCTAACTTCAAACTTGGCCGGGAAGTGCAGTGTCGAGACCCCAACCCTAAACCCTCACTATGCTGCGGTGATAGTGAACTTGAAAATGGGGTGTCAAAAGAGGACATGTCACCTCTGCCAATTCCCACATCGTGTGAGACGGGGGGGGGCACACACGAGATGGTAAAACGTGGAGTGGCCAGAGCAGCAGGCAGACATTTAAGTGAGCATGATAGCATGATGGATGCATGTTGCTATTGAGTGCACAATAGATAACAGCACTCTGTCGGAAATCCGTCACTACGCCAGTGTACAGTATACTCTGTGAGATTTGGGACGCAGCATCTGTTTGTTTTTCTCGACAACTCTCATCTGAGAGACTTCAGACTTGGCGGATGTGTTTTTGAGGACCCTTGAAAGTGCAGTGTCAATTTTGAAGTTTTTTGGATAAGTGGGTCTCAAGTGGGTCTCAAGACCTTATCCCTATTTATTTAAGTGCAAAGTACGTTAAAGTACACTTGCTGTGATGTCAGTGATAATATCATGACCTTGAAATAATGTTGTTTTGTAAGTTTGTAAATGGAGCCCTTCACCCCATCAGGCTATTTTCTGTAATACATTTTAAACAGGCCAAAAATAATCTCTAGACCTACTTGTAACTGGAGAAACATGTCTCTGTCTTTCTTTCTGTCTGTCTGTCTGTCTGTGTGCCTTCCATTTTCTTGACAAGCGTTTACCTGATTGACTTCTTGTTGGACTTGTTGCTTAAGAGCCAAGGAACAAGAAAGTTTATCAGAACAATCTCCACTAAGTATATTGTTTTTCTGTATCAGAAAACTTCAGATGACATTATCACTATTTTTCCCACTTACCACAAATACACAGGGAAGAGTTTATTTAATCATCAATACAAATAACTAAGGCATTACAAATATTTATTCAGTATTGTACCTGTCCTCCCTCCTATGTTGTACTTAAAGTAAAATGCTGGATGCTAGTTAACTATATTAGCTTTTGCAGCCCTATACGTTGATTCCCCATAAGGAACATGCATTTCAATGAAGATCTGGAATGATCATGTGGTAAAAGATAAATATGTTGGTACAGGAGCAGGGTTGAAATGAGGAAAACAAATCATTAAAAAACAACTTTAGATGATAAACATGTACAGTTAATTACAAATGAAGCACATCCAAATACTGAGTTCTAAGAGTGCTGCATTATCGATTGGGGACACTTTTCACAGAATAATCTAAGTTTACATCCAGATAAATTGACAGTGATCATCCCTGCCATTAAGATAATCAGACACCAATGGTGAGGGATTATGTTGTTATGTTAAAGAAAGTGAATAAAACTTTCTGGACCTACCCGGTCATAAGATATGATAAGATAAACCTTTATTAGTCCCACAGTGGGGACATCTTCATGCCCCGCCCCTTCACAAAACTTAGAAATTGGTTCTTGGTTTTTGCATCATCCTGTAGACAGTCAGACAGCAATGAAAACGACCATTTGTCACATGTCTTGGTGGATGTAAAAATGTTGAGTTTGTGTTGAGATGCCAGTCCAAGGTCCAACAATATCTCCATAGTTTCAAAAAACTTGATCAACATATAATCATCAGTGGGATATTGCATGCTACCAAAGAGCAAAAACTTAAAAACCTTATTTCTTTAGATGTTGAACTGATTATCCACCATTGATTTGATGGGGAAGAATTATTCATTACCAGTTATATGTGGTGTTGTGTTGTGCAGTCAGTGTGTCGGGGTTCACAAAGAGACAGTCAACCAGTGCAGTTCACTGGCTGTTATGATTCCGTCTCCTTTTTGCAGAGTACTGGGTTGGCTACATATAAAGCTATATGCTCTCTTAGGAGCTTTGAGACGGAGCAGCATTCATTATGGGTAAAATGGCTCCTTGCAGACACGTTAGTACTTAAGATTCTACAAAATGATCGCCTCTTGTGGGCACATACTCTCTCCCTCTTCCTCTCTTTCCTTCTTTTTATCCTTGTCTATGTTATACACATACAGTACTATACACACACACTCTGCAGTGTACGCACGGGCACACATTCACACACACACACACACACAGAAAACACACTTGCATCCCTGGTCTCTGATGTGCCAGCGGTTGTTGATAATGAGATTCCTACAGGATGGGAAACTCCAGGGAGACTGACTGACGGCCCACTTTAAACACTGCAGTCTCTCCCTCTCTTTTCTGTCCTCTGAGACACAGAAGATGAAAGGAGAATGGGAAGGACAGTAAAAACACACCGTATTACATGTGGACTCATACGCTCCAAAAAAAGTAAAAGATTGGGGCCTTGTGGTTGCTGGGTGAGCAAGTGTCGTTTTAGAGAGCGCTGCTTTGTTGGTCTTTTCAGAATAATTTATAAAAAAAAATGCCCCTTGAAAGTTACAAGACTCACACTACACACTAGTAATACTTGTGTGTATGCGATTGTCTGTGTTTGTAATTACAAGAAGGTATGCATATTTATATTCATACTTCTGTTCATGTGTTTCTGCTCGTCTTTTTATCTGTTGTATCTGTGATGGGGCCCCGGTGAAGTAGAGGATATAATTACATGCCTTTTGCTGTCATGTCAGTTTGTATCCTCATACTTATGCACATTCTTCCTGAGGGCTCTGAGGCCCCTGTAACATATACAGTATATTTCTCACATACACAGGTTTGATGAAGTACCTTCTGCCACAGAGGACAAACAGAACTCATTTCCTGTCACTGCCTTTGGACCTCATCTCTGTTCTCATTTCCTCCCTTTGCTCAGAATACAATAATGCCACTTTGCGGTGTTATCCACAGAGGCACGTTGCTGCTTAATGTAATTTTGCACATGGGTTCCTCTCAGAGGGTGGCTCTCATCCAACCTTCAAAAAGACACAGAAATCAGTCACAGCAGAATGTACAGATTGTTTGGGGCTGTCTCTAAATTCTGTGATGAGCACTGTAAGTAGGATTAGCATGTGTGTCATCTTAATGACAACCAACATGCAAACAAACAGCAAATTTGTGACAGCTCAGTTTGTTTTCCATCTCTAAATATGCATTTTACGACTATTAATCCAGTTAAGCAATAAAGCTATGTTAAAGTTTTGAAGACATATAGTATATGTACATTTGCATGCCTCTGCACCAGTGGCAACCAGTGGCTGGAGATTGTCTGGAGTTATCTGTCCGTCCATCTGTCCCATTCTTGTGAATACGATGTCTCAAGAAAGTCTAAAGGAAATTTCTCCAAACTTGGGACAAACATTCATTTAGACTCACGTTTGTACTGGTCAGAATATGTTGGTCGAAGGTCAAGGTCACAGTGAATGTGATATATCAGGAGCACCCACAGGGAATATCGTCTGGCACACACATTCACTTGGACACATGGATCAGCTGATTCGATTGTGGCCTCACAAAACATGATATCTGAAGTACCTTTAGGGAGTTTCTTTCAGAATTTGACCAGTCGTCAGTTGGACTCAAAGGTTGATTAGATTACATTGATGAAAAGGTAAAGGTCATCGTGACCTCATATGAATCGTGGACTGGAACTGCACTTGATGCTGGAGGCATACAACGTTTCCAGTCTGAGCAAGTCAAAAAGAGAAAGTCGGATTTAGTTTTTGAGTGATCTTTTTTATTTTTTACCAAGATTACAGTGCACATCTTAAAAACATACATTCCATTCCAAGTACAGAGGAGTTGTTTAACTTTTATTTAGTTGGAAGATGCCAAAGCTTTCTGTCAATTCAGGCCTCATAAGACAAGGGAGTTAGGGTAACGTAAGACGATTGGTTGATGGGTGTTTTCCTCAGTTTTAAGTCATATTCCCTATGCGAGGTGTGCAGTCTGAAGTAATAATCCTGTCTAAATGGAAAACATGGCTTGGTCATAATCCAGCTGCCTCTCTGTTCCCTCAGTGTCTTCGTTAAACAATCTACCATGGTAATGAAGTGCTAATCTGCTCAGCTCTTTACACAAAGCATCTGTATGTCTCCTTGAAGCAGAACAGGTGCACAACAGAGTGCTCTTTTCTTTGTTGCTTCCTGCAATTCAAGAGAAAATGCACTCCGATACACAGAGCAGGTATAAAAAACAGCTGTAATCACAAACCAAGGACTGAACCAACTTAAACGGCACAGAGTTTGATTGTGGGGGCTTTTACACCTACCTTGTTTGGTCCAGACTGTCAGCATTTTCAGTGTTCATATGTAGATGTAAAAGGTGCCTTTGACCATGGTCCAGACCAACAGACCAAAATCTATTCTGACCAAAAGAGGTGGTCTAAGTCCGGATCAAAGTGAACCATTGTTTGGTTTGTTTGCAGTGTGAAAACTTTAGAAGATAGTTAAGACTTTCATACCAATTGCAGGAAGTCGAGACATAATCCTCCCCTCCAAACAATTCAATGTTTAAAGGACGTTCATGTTAGTGGTAGTAATATCATAATGATATTACAATAACAACCGAATTAACCAAGTGAACGCAATCATTTATTTTCACCCTTCAAACAGAAAAACACCTGCACTTTATTAACAAAAGTTAGCAAATAAAATAGAGGAATTGAATATGTGGCGATGTCAGGCACATATTTGTCTACAAACCAATTAATGTCAAATGCTTAGACGTAGCCTACTTAGGTGATAACAACAGCATGTGTGTATATTATAAAAAATGTTTGCTTTGAAGGCAATGTAACAAAGACATGAACCTTGTTTCTGACCAGTCCGGACTCCCAGGTGTGAAAATGACCTTAAAAGTAACCACTATTTGACATAAGAACATGGTGTATGCCCAGTTAAAGAAAGAACTGCTCTGCATTGTATTTCAGGCCAGTGTCATAACGCCAACCCTGACAGCAGTTACCTGCTTTTTAATACAACATTTTATCTATCAACAGCTTTTTCAATCTTGTTCATGGTGCAACACATACATTTCATATTAGGCTGGTACTTGCTGTAATCTGTGGCATTAACCGTCTAACTGCATTAATCCATTTACACTTTCCCCTGTTGATTAGAGTGTGTGTGAAATGGGATGATGGTTGGCTGGTATAGGGCAGCAGTTGCCTGGGGTGGCAGCTACGGCAAAGGGTTTCATACCACAGCCACATCCACATTCAGATCATGATTTATTACCCCCTTACCACACACATGCACAAACACACTCCCACATGTGCATCACCTCACCTTTAGCAACAGAGATATAAACACAAGCTAATCCCCCATACATGTACAGACACACACACACACACACACACACACACACACACACACACACACACACACACACAATGTCTGACATTTAGGAAACCTCACAAAAACACTGATGGTTTGAAAAAATAATATGTCACCAATAAATGTGCTATACTTAAATCCATATACTCAAATGTGAGCTGTCATGTGTGGGCACTTGTGTGCACACTATAATTAATCACAATCTGAATGTGTGTCTCTGAGTGAACTACAGCCTATGATATTAAGTTAAATTCAATATATTTCCTTGCCGAGCCATGTGTGGATCTGCAGTCTGAATGTGGAGCACTGTGTACTCTGTATAGCTCCGTAGCAAATTCATATATGTTGTTGATGACGAAAATAATCACAATAGGAAGAACTTATTAAACTGAGACGTTCGTCTCATTTCCACAACTTCATTTCGAGGTAAGGATGTGTACACAAGGGTCTAGTTTGGCATCAGGTTGAGTGCCGATACGTGCATGAGCTTGCGTACGCATCTATGTAAGGATTAAGTGTCCATGAGTGTGCCAGTGTCACTGTGCACACTTTAATATCCCTGCAGAAAAAATGACATGGCTGATAAAAGAGCAGAGGGAACAGCGGAGGGAGATCAGAAATCCCATACAGTGGAGAGCACTAGTCCATTGCAAGTGTGGCAGAGGTCACAGTCAATTTCAAAAGGAGCAGGTCTTGTATATTAGAGTCTGGAGAGATGGGAGACCCTCCTGCTCTCTATCATAAAGGGCCCGTTCCAGTCCAGGCCCAGATGTGATCAACATGGACCTTGTGGAAATCCCCACTGAACTGAACTGTCTTATTGAAGAGGATTGCAAGAAGAAAAGCAGCAGAACATGCAGACCAAGGCCAGGGGTTTCTAATCATTATTTACAAACCCCCAGGAATCCTTTTCATAAGCTGACAATGGAAAAACTGGATATATCCAAACCACAACATTACACAGAATGCGTTTAATAACATACGCCGCTGCTATATAGCAAACATAGTGCTGTATTTCTCTCAGCTCGTCAAACAGGTGTAAACTTTATCCCTGAACATGAGCAGTCACGATGTAGATGCAGAGTTATTTCAGTATACCCTGGTCGTGGTCGGTATAAAGAAATGAATGTATATCTCCCATTATATTTCTTTGACTCTTTTATGTGTTTTAATAGATTTTAAAAGTGAAAGGGTCATGACTTATCATACGATTGTAATAATTGACAAGATTCAGCTATCCTACAACATTATTCTGACAACTAACTTTTTATTCAAGACAGCTACATCATCTGACTCATGATAATAATGACAACCTACCGGTAAGTCAGGTCTGACGGTGTTAACAGTTACTGACAGCCCCTAAATTAGAAGGTTGACAGCTGTCTTCTCTAGCTGGTTGGACTGATGTTAATTCTACTGACAAGTCAAACTACTTCACAGAGTGATCCATCCTGGGCTACAGATCAGCAAAGAGAAACGAGGTATCTCTAGGTGGCCTGGATTCAGAAAGTAAAAGTCCTGTTCGATTTCATTTGTTTTTGTGCGTAGACAAAGTGATGCAACTGATATTTGTAGCAATTCCAAGGATTGGGTAAACATACATTTCAGGTTCGACCATAATTAACTCAGTGTGTAGTTATATGATTCATTTACTGAATAACTGTCAAAGGCACAAGACAATGGAGTAAGAAACATCCAATAACCCAGTTTAAAGTATGGTTTTCCATGTTAGAGTTAGGGGGTGACTGGCATGACCCTAACCCTATGTTCACTGGATATAAATTGTAGTCCTATGAGTGTGAGCTCTGCTTTTTAACAGACAAGTTGAAGCTTCACTTGTTGCTGTGCACCTTTTCAAGGAAGAGTTTGACAACAGTTGGAGACAGTTAGTTACAAGCGGAGTTTCTTTTGGGGTGGTTTGTTCCAGTCTGACATATATATCTTGTGGGCGATGTATTAGTCATGGTGCCTTGTGGTTTGCCTGCCAAGATTTGCTCTTGGCTCCAGCTCCAGTGTATCCACCTACAGCATGTATGGTTATTTGCTTTGGAATTAGTTGGGAAGTATCAAGTGGGGTTGGCAGTGCTCATATTTATTTAGGTTATCTTTGTGAATTGGTAAGCCTCTGGAAACATGTACCGTGATGCTCTCATATTATTGAATGCCATGTGAATGAAAACGTAGTTGCTGATGTTTGCATGTTTAGGCTAAATTTGTTTCGCAGTTTATTCACCATGTGTTGTGGTTGTTGTCTTGGAGAAGATTAATGTCAAACAGAACAATTCAGGAGTCAAAAGTAGATGAAAGTTTTTGATATTGGCTAATACCAAGTTTATTAAACCTTCTATACAGTAACTGATGGAGATTAGTACCTCATATGACTTGCCTGGCGACTCGCTGGATTGATAATTGCCTTTCCAATAAGTTCTAGGGAGCTAAGACAATCTTCTAGCCCAGTAATACTGGTGACTTGACACTGCTGGTTTTTCATTTCACTGCTGCCGGCTGATGAGTTCATCAATTCTGCTTTAAATAAGAAATACCAGAAACTGGGCTACAGTGATCCTCCACTTTGATCCCATCTACACACCCGTAAAGTTTTGCAACTATATCCTGCAATGGTTGCGACACTATCTGTCCACCTGACATATTACTCAAATCTTCCACTGTAGTAGTTCCTGTCTGAATTCACCCCCTTCTGTAACCTCAAATTTTCCCCTGTACATCTTACCCACAGTAAACAGGCTCTGGAGTGTTGCCTCTGAAGCTGAGTGGCTACTTGACACTTGTGGGAGAAGCTGTTTGACATTGTGACAAGCACAAACCCAAATCCAAAGTCACCATCGCCTACAGTAGTGGGAGTGCTATCTAGTTGTCAGTCAGTGCTGTGGTGCAGGCTGGCTGTAGCAGTGAGTGGTAATTGACGTGAGTAGAGTTGACATCCTGGGCAGAGCGCTTCAGGTTGGTCTCCGACTGGGACCGAGCAGCCCATCATTGCCAGTTATTAAGCAGCTTGCGCTCTGCTGCACTCACTCAGAGGGGAGCAGCCTGTGTCTAGATGTTTACATAGGAATGTGTGTATGTGAGGGGGTAGAACTGTGTGGGGTGGTTTGCATGTATATATTGTGAGTGTGAGTGTGTGTTATCAGGAGGGAGTGTCTGTGTGTGTGTGTGTGTGCAGAGAATTAGGCTTGCATAGTTTCTTGGAGCAAAATAATTGAGGCAACAAGTTCAGGCCAGAGCAGTGAACTCTACTTAGGTTAATGCTTAAGTCAAAGACAAATGTCCACAACAAACTGCTTCTTCAGAAATGTTTGCCATTTACCTTATAATCCACTTGACTGACAGTTGATCCCGGTCAAGCTGTGTGGTCACACAGTGTTTAAAGGATGAACCTGCTCCAAACTTCAGACACCATTGGCTCCCTCTACAGTTTATGTCTCTGCTTTTCTGGCTGGCTTGTTGGCCAGTTGGCCCACTTGTTAGCAGACTTGATATTGTTGGCTTCTGCGCTATCCGCTGCTCTGTTAATGTCCTGATAAAGCTATCTGTGTTCTGCAATGTGCTGGGACATCTGCCCTCTGCTGAGTCTGTTTTGTTGCTGCTGTTGCTGCTCCTGCACTTTAATTGCTTTTATTTTACAATTTGTGAAAGTGCTGAATTCACTGAGAGGAAAACAGTCTGTCTCTGGTTGTTTGCATATGTGCTGGTTTGGGACCTGCTGTGATCATTAGAAGAGCATCAGTACGAAACTTATTTAAGTGCTCGGAAACTTTAACTTTGTTGTGGTGTTTCACATTAGTGTCAGTATGGATTCTTGTTGTATTCACCTTATTGTATGTTGTAGTGTATTCTTTATTTTAGCAACATACAGTACTTAATTGGAGTTAGTTTGAAGAGAAAAGTTTTTTTTCCATTTTGTGTCAAACATGACCTGACATACATTTTTGGACACCCCTGATTGAACAAGCAATCAGCAGTGCTGCCTCTCTCTCTTCTTTGCTGATTACTTTGACCTAGGGGTGTCACCATATCAGATTTTCACTCAACAATTATTGAAGCACGATAATGATATTATCACAGTATCTATAGAAAGTTTGAATAATTTGAACAAAGTTTAAATAATAATACTAATACTATCAGGTAATTTCATCTGTAACATTGTTCATTATAATTTATCTCACTTTTAGCAAATTAATCATGCTCAAAATACTATAAAGTACTTCAAAATACTAACACCTACCAGGACTGTGTCGATAGATGATGATCCCATTGATCAAAGTGGGTCAGAGTGATCACATTGCCCAATGTTACCATTAATGTATTAAATTATTATTATTGTTCATACACTCACACACAGACACACACACACACACACACACACACACACACACACACACACACACACACACACACACACACACACACACACACCATGCTAACAGCATAATTTGTGTGTAAGTACTCCACTGATACAGAGACAAAGCAGATAAAAGTATGCTTAATTTAATTCAAATTGTTTGTGGTTGTAACTAAAACTTTCAGTTTCAACTCCAAGTGAGAGAGAAGAGAGGAATAAAGAGAGCACTAGTGAGCCTTAAACAAGAAAGGGAGAGAGAGACCTGTTTTCCCAGCACACGGTGTAAAATGGTAATTATAACTAATCGTCATTACTCACAATATCTGACTGAACCTGATAGTTACTGCAGAATGATAAAGACACTACTGATTTATGATATGCTGGATTGATATTATCATGCATGTAATATCAACACAATATCAATAATCATACCAATATGACCAGAGTTTAGTAATAACGTTTCCACCTCCCAAAATCCGCCATGTTATCAAGTTTTTCTACGTGTTATATGATCACACTAAAGAAGCACTGTCCATGGTCCTGAAACCTCCTCTCTCTCTCTCTCTCTCTCTCTCTCTCTCTCTCTCTCTCTCTCTCTCTCTCTGCCATTACCTAATAACAAGGGCTTCCCCTTGTTATTAACACACACACACACACACACACACACACACACACACACACACACACACACACACACACACACACACACTAGATCACAATCATAACCTTATGAATATTAACACAGGCTTTGCCATACAGTAGGGAAGCCCAGGAATCCTTCATGAATATTGATGAAGGGTCCCTCATGAGCCTCTGAAATCCCCACATTGGTTTGGTGCCCGATAATCCAAACTCCCTCCAGTGTCAGTGGACTACACGAACCTTGCATAATAAGGGCCTATTCATGAGGTTTATGACAGCAGGTGGGGAAAAGCCACCTAATGGATGCCATTTCTGTGCCGTAGATTAGGCGGTTTGAATATTTAGTTCTCGTCCGTGCCTGAGTTTGCCCTTTGAACTGTCTAAGGTGCTTAAATAGAGGTCGTAGCTTGTCTACTGAGGGAGTTGTGGGCACCTCTGATGGAGTTTGTGATTGTCTGTCCCATTGTAAATCACAGCAGACTGAGTGAAAATTAATGCTGGCACCTTCATTAGCTTAAGGAAATATTCATGGCTGTTCTCGTGCTCTGAGGCTCACCAGTCATTGAGTAATACAATCTGCTCCTAACACCTGTCCACACGGCTCCTCTGTTTATGTGGTGGGATTAGACTGTAACCTGTGCTCTGTAGCATATAATCTACACCAAATAAGCATGGGGAATATATCATCAGTTTCACTGTGGTGGAAGAGGTATAGACCCAAGTACACTCACATACATACACATTTACACAAACATCTGGTGCTGACAGATCCAGTGGCTCATCTGGGGCTGTTGGAGAGTGAAGAGCCAGCTCTCTCCCCCTCTCTCTCAGAGCGGCGTGGGCTGCTGCTGTGGTCTGGGTCTTGGCTCTGGATCCCAGATGCTGCTCCAAACGCTGTCAGTCCAGTCTCTGCTCTCCTCCATGGTTGAGAGAGGCAGGACAGCAGAGCAGATTTCTCTGTGTTTTTCTACACTGGCGAAGGCGACGCCTGCCAACACGCATCAGCACAGCGGCACCTGAAGGCAGTTGACTCCTTTTTCATTACTGCAAGCCGAACAGCTTGTTTTGGGAAGGATATGTTTTGTGTGTGCCTGCATTTGCAGGAGTGGAGAACAGGCTGTTTCCAAAGGTGACAAATTCAGATTGATGATGTGGGGTTTAAAAAAAAAATGTTTTATCAGTCAGTAATATGTTGTATATTCTGATGATATACAGAGGTGTAATCATGATATCTATCCACTAAACATGTATTTGATAACAAAGGCCCGAACATTAAACATCAAATTACTATGTCCTAGCTGTTTTTAATTGCACCTTAAGATCATTGACATTATATGTGACTTTAATTAAATTTGAATTCAATTAAGTTGTAACAATAATGTTCTCATAGTAAATAATCACATGAAGAGTAATGAATAGTTATTGTTTTTGTATTCGCTTGGAAGCCAGTTCCTGGCCTAATACAGATTTTTTTTTTGTACACAGTCAGGGTTTGTCCTCGTGCCTAATCATTATCCTTCCCCACAGGAGGTATGAAAGAAGCATTCAGGACTCTCACTGATGCATTCCTCTCTATTTCTGGCTGTCAATAGCTTTTGCTTTGCACACCTTTTATCTCATGTGTCTCCATCTCTCTTCCACACTTCATTCCTCCTGCCGTGAGTAGCCCAACACTCTAAGGAAATCAACTTTTTGTCGGAAGTTTAGATAAATATAGGAACTACAAGGCGCCCCAACAAAAGAAGAGACTCCTTTTAATGGTACCCCCACAGCCTTTTTCCTCTCGCTCATACTAGCTCTCTATCACTTCTCTCCTCACCGTCCTTTCGATCCATAATTGGAAATTTCCTCGGCTTAGCCCTGCCGGAGTGAGGGACAATGCAGCATCCATGTTCTGTGGAGCATGGTCGAGAGAAATAGAGCATTGTCTCATGTAGGCGAGGCAAGCATGTTCCGGGGACTTATCTAAATTGAATATCTGTCTTGTTTTTTAGGCTTATAATGAGAGTGACACAGTGAGCAAGGGGGTCTTTCGCACCACTGACAGCTCGCCTCTCTTTGAAAAGTTGACAGATAACATGGAATAGGATAAATGAAAGCACATGCTCTGTGGGAATATTCCCGCCCAACAGCGCATTATTAAAGAAAACAATGTTCATTACAAAAGAGTTTCTTTCGAGGCTACTTTATTGAGAGTGGGCTTTTGTATTATTGGGATTGGGCATTCCAGTTAGCTATAGGTATGTTTACATTTTACATCCACCTCAGGTTCAGGACCTTTTGTGTAAATGTGGAAATTTAGTTTTATGACATAACTGCACATTTTTCGGTTATTCAGAGAAACCTTTTTTTCTCCGTTGCCAAAGATATAAAGCTATTGAGTTTTTTCCCATTATAATGTAATATCTCCCCCAGTAGTTTTAGTGTTGTGGTGTTTTCTATTGGCCATGCATCTCTCTTATTTCCCATACCTCACCAAAGACACAATGACACTGCAGTACTAATAGCACTTTTTCTTGATCTTGTTTTGGCTGGCTGCTTCATCCTCCAGCCGGTAGATAGCACAGCTAAGATCATTATTAAATTGGCTCGTTCCTTTAACCTTGGCTTCTGATAATGTCCTCTTTTAGAGGAAATTAAAGTTGGTTGTGAGAGCAATTGAGATATGAGAAGAATGGCCCCATCTAGCAGGTAGAGCTGTTACTGTATCAGCCTTTTTTTGTCGTCAGTGTGATAAAACGCACTGTGGTCATTTATTCTCCTTGTCCATATCATATCACAGCATCACCCAGGATGAATAAAGTTTCTTATGAAATATTATTCCATCTCGAAAAAAAAGAAAAAGCCTAGTGGGCAAACTTGCTGCCCTTCGCGTTCTTTGGGGAAAAGGGGACATTTGAGCTTCAATGAAAATATTGATGTAAAGAAAACATGTCAGTCCAAAGCAAGAGCCTGTGTATAATGAGCAGGCGGATCGTCTTAAGGAGAATACTAAGCAATGGTGATGACAGACAGGCTGACAGGCTGGCACAGACCCTGCCACTCAGGAGACCAGGGGAGAGGCCAGGGCAGTTTGTATCACTGTCAATGCCCTCGCTCTCTCTCTCTCTCTCTGCATCTGTCTTCCTCTCTCTCTGCATCTGTCTCTCTCTCTCTCTCTCTGTCTGCATCTGTCTTCCTCTTTCTCTCTCTTTCTCTCTTTCTCCCTCTCCCTCTCTCTCTCAATCTCTCTCTCTGTGTTTGTTTCCTTCTCTCACAATTCCCTGTTGTTGTTGTTTTGTTTCAAGGGTTTGAAGAAAATAAAATGTTGTAAACAGAGCCAGTGTTTGAAATCTGATGTAGGTGAGATATAACACTCCACCAATATAAATCTGCACGGCATTAACACCTGCATGGATCCCACACATTTTATCCATGTTAATTACTCTCCATTCTCTGAGTTAAACATTTTTAAGGACAGTATTTTCATTTAATTCTCACATAACTACCACTCTGCTCATCTTTCCCCCTCAACAAAATGAGAACTAGTGGAAGATAAATGCACAAAGTACGCTCACATGACTTCCTGTTAATGAGGTTCTTAATTAACACTAGCTGGGGTAGAGAAGGTGAGAAGCTGCAGCTAGGAATAAATGTGCCAGGTCTTGCACGTTTCTCTATCTCTTTCCCTGCGCTACAGTGCACTCAGATGTGCAAGCTTGCTCGTAGATGTGAATCTGTTTTACTTTGACCAGATGGTAGAAACTGAAATGACTTGTTGAACAATTAAACAACTTAAAAACGAGGTGAACATGTTTGAATCGGCCTGCACACACTCACGCAGAGTCAGAGTCAAACCAAAGTAAAGTCAACCCAGCCCCCTTGTCCCTGCTGCAGTTCTCACCGGTCAAGGTTGTCTGTCTGGTGGCAAGAGAACAGTAGACGGCCAGACACTGTATCTCTGATGGAAGAGTAATATGATGGAGCAGAGCCATGCAGAGTGAAGCAGAGCCGAGCTATATTTAGGACACTTTGGTTCCGGTGACCACGGCTTTTAGATCCACTACAGCCCCTTGGAGCATTCACTTTTGTTCATCCTCCGGAGGTACAAGCGCTCACTGTTACCCCTCAGGGAGGTTTTAAGCTGATGGATACTGCATTTAAATGAGAAACAAACACTCTCATTCCTGCGTTTATTTTATAAAAATCAGAAACAGATTCTGTATTCTCCTGTATACCTGTCTGCCGTGTTGGGCTATTCTGTTTTGCTGGCTATCATTAATTCTATATTTTCTGTTTAATTCACAGCCCTGTTGAATAATTTTGCCCGTTTAACCTTTTTTTTTATTCATTCCCACTCTTTTCACTTGAAGGATTGAATCTTCCCTTTGTTCGGCTGTTTTTATGTAAAAAATTGTCTATGTGGGGTCTGAGGGCTTTTTGACATCAGGTGATAATGTCTGGCAGATGAATATATGCATGCGTGTCTGTATGCATGCATTCTCCTATACAATAGGTTTGTCCTTCCCTTTATGTCCTTCTGAATTCTAGTGTCTGCCAACCAGACCACTGTGGAGGTCACTGGTGGAATTGGAAAGTGGACTTTGCAGAGTCAAACAGATGCAGGGTACAGATAGCACATTGTTTATCTAATCTTGTATCAGTGCTGTAACGAAGTACAAACAAAGTCCTCCCACAATCAGATGAGAGCTCAGGAGCTTTTTACACTGTCAAGGGCTTTATATATCTCCCCTGGAAGTTGTTTATGGTGTTGGATTTTGGCAAATGCAGTGATTTCTCATGAGAGAGTGCTCCTGTAGTCTCTAAAGGAACTTTGGACATATCTACAAAAGGGACATAAAAAAAGTATTCTCCCCTAACTAGAGACAATCTTGCATTGGATCACACCAGCCATGACGCCCTTCAATATGTTGATGATCCGATACATGAGGATTTAGCAGTCACAACTACATTATTACTTTAATACTCAGCGGTTATTGGGTGGACTTCTTCAATCTCGGCTTTCAATCTGATCTCAGCAATGCATCTGCAAAGTTTTGTGAGTCAGACAGACTTGACTGTGGGTTTGTCTGTCTGGGCCCGTTCAGACCTGGTATTAACGTCAGTCCTGAGTGATGTGCTCACAAGTACTCAGCTCTAAGTACCTGAAAACTGAACACACCCAAATGCATCCTGAGGTCCGATCACTCAGACCACATTCAGAGGTGGTCTGTGATGCAGATTTTTTTCTCCCGTGCCACTTATTAAGGACCGCCTACTCAGCTGTGTCCTTTGACCTGCTGCAGTTTAAACATATTTTTTCTTAGTGTCCATATGTTTGTTTCATACACATAAAAATATCGTCATCAGACACATTGCAGAAGTGCACATTGCACTAACAGAAATGATGTACGTGATTATTTGCATATTAGGAAGGGGAGTGATACCCAATCACTTGTGATCTGATCACTCAGGAAATGTGTTAACACCCAGTCTAGACACAATCCTTGAACCTGCCCTTTGTGGCAGTTCCCGACACAGTATGTGTTTCTAGGGCCACATTTTGCCACACACACACACACACACACACACACATATGCAGACAAGGTGAAAACAATACCAACCCTGTTGTCACGGCTCGTAAATATAAAGCATCTTTCTCCTCTTCTCTCCACTTGTGTCCCCTCCTCTCTTTTTCTCTCCTCTCCTCTCCTCTCCTCTCCTCTCCTCTCCTCTCCTCTCCTCTCCTCTCCTCTCCTCTCCTCTCCGCTCTGCCTCAGCTCCCTCTGATTTTCCCCTTGTTAAGCAAATGAGTGCTCCAGAAATTGACTGCGATTTCCCCTGCTTGCTGGGGCCCCTGAGTGATTGTGTGCTAGGCCGTAGCTGGAGCCGTGGCCCAGGCGTTCTGTGGGCTGAATAATGATGGCAGCACATTGACTGAGGTCTTAAATTAAGGGTACTTATCTTAATTGAACATCTGAAATAATGTTTTATTTACAACAAAGGGAAGGTGCTGGAGAAATGAAGCGGCCTGCTCTGCCGACTGCCTCTCTCGCTCCCTCCTCCACCGTGGTTGGTTAAGCTCCAGTTGCTGCAGTATACATTTCTGATGAGCTGCTCATGGCTTTGATCTGGCACTTAGCTATGTGAAGGTCATTGTATCATTATGACTACGGTTCAAAGGTCTGCCTTCCCATTACTCCTCATGGCAAAATCAGCTTAGGTTTGCTTCACTTTGTTGTTTCTTTCTAGTATTATACTTTTCCTGCACGATATTATTCTTACAATAACATATTTTCGTCTTAGTTATTGTTCTATATTTTAGTTGAAATGAGGGCTGCTTGTCTCATTTTTATTATATTTTCTTCTTTTTTTATTATTTAATAGGTGACTTGTTTTAATCATAAAAAAATCTAGCTTTGATTATGAATTACTATAGACCAAGTCAACATGAAAGGTCTCAATCACCACCTAGTGGCTGGCTGCAATATAGGTCATAAATGTTGTATCCTCCATGTTAGTGGATTGGACGTATACTGAAATAAAAAGTCAAAATACATGTCATGTAAATGTTCCTTATGATTATTTATGGCGGTTTCTATCATTTAAGGAAGATCTTGTCTCACAAATTTGGGTTTTAATTAGTTGGTCGAGGACTTGTATCGGCATGACCTCATTACCATGACTACATCCCCTGACTGCTACAGCGCAAACTCTGGCTCTAAAAGCACAAGATGGCAGCGTTTGTATCTGGGATATTTTGGCTTCATTCCTGGATAGTAGGAGGAAGTGGAAATGCTTTGTCAATCCATATATACAGTCAATGCTACTGCATGTAAAGTATTGTCTCTTATTGTCTCTAGATAAATGTTCCTTGGTCTCTACTTGTAATTCATTTATAACTGGGTCCAAGCTTTTAAATGATTTACGTTAAGAAAGGGAACTATGCACTGTTTGTTAGGCCTGTTGTAATATGCCAGTGCCACACATTATTAGCTCAGATCTCCACAGTAGAAGTTCATAGAGAAAAGTGTGTGTGAGTGTGTGTATTTGCTCTGAAAACAGAAAGTACAGCAGCTCTCAGAAACTTGATTGTAACGATGAGTTTTTTCTTCCCCCCACAGCATTAATCAGCTGTATTGTTGCAGCAATTGTCATGATTGGCTCCTCATCAGAGTGATTATGCTAATTTCAGCCAACCAAATGTCACGTCCAGCCTCCAGGCACACCTTCCCCACTCTCCCAGAGGCAATGCCGATCGCTGTGATTGAGATAGCTGATATTTGACTGAGCACTGGCATACCTTCTTCTGATCACTTCCATGATTACATGGAATTACTAGTTCTGAAGAAGAATGGCTGAAGATAGCATTTAGCCAGCAGGAGTGAGAGAAAGGCAGGCTGGGAGAATTGATAGAGATTTTCAGCAATTATGCTTCATTCTTTGTGCAAAACATAGACCATATTGGATTTTGCTATTATGTCTCTCTCTAGGTGTGGTGGTGCATTTGAACGATACTGCTGAGAACTTATGTCATAGCCGCTCTCACAGTGATATTAATAGTGTCTGTAAAATGATACAGGGGCTTATTTAAATGTTAACTTTGGGACATTGGGAGATTCTTTGCGAAACGCAGAACTGAGTGCAAGGACGGCTATCACATGTCAGCACTGTTTAAAAGATCTGAGAGCATACTGCTTTACTTTGGTAGGGATGGTGATGGGAGGTGACCTATGTGTTTTACAAGGACAAATGCAAATTAATCCAAACAAGCTTTTTAAATTTAGACTCTAAAGTTTCATTGTTTTAAATGTGTGTACAATGTTCAAAACATTACCATATCCTGTGTGGGTTTGTGTGTATGTACGTCAGAGTGTAAGCGGTGAGTATGTTATTCGTTTGACGTATGTGTTCATAGTGTATTCGCTATAAATACCAATTATGTGGGTGTAGTTTTTGCCTAGTTATGTGTTTAAATGAGTGTGTGTGTGTGTGTGTGTGTGTGTGTGTGTGTGTGTGTGTGTGTGTGTGTGTGTGTGTTTGTTTATGAGTGTGAGAGTGTGTTTGTGGGAGCGTGTGGCTCCTCTCCAGTCATGTGTGCCATCTGCTACCTCTGCAGGTGGCGCCACCCAGGGCTGATGTTGTTGATGCATCATCACACCCTGCTCCATCACCTGTCCCACGCTATTACCACACAACACACTGATTAATGAACCTATTGGATACACCTTCTCTTGCGAGTCCCTCTGTGGACGTGGGTGAGGTTGTGCGCGCGTGTAAACGTCCAAGTGTACGCGTGCAGTCGGCAGTATATGTGAAGGGCTCATTTATCATTACCTTGTCATTGTTTATGGTTCGTACCAACCGCAGGTCACGACCTCTAAATGTCATAAGTGTTTCTTCATCGACAGTGCTCCTCTCTCCGTTGTCTGTCTTAGTCTACATCAAACAGAACAATTAAAAATGCTTCAAGCCAATGTTCCCCTTTTATCTTCAGAACTATGTTAAGGCCGATCCTCCCCAGGGAGCGATCATATATAATGGATGGTTTCCCTGTCACTACCATTTAGCTCTGAGAGTCCCACGTCTGACTTGAAGATCAATGGTCGAATATGTCTGTGTGCTGTCAGTCAAAACAGTGGCCCTACTGGCCCGGCTGTGCCCCGTAGAGCGACGAGGTGCTTATCTGACCAGTTGGCCATTAGGGGATTGTTAAGCAGAGAGGAGTTAAACCACCCAGGGACCCCTGAGAACTCCTCCCCTCTACCCAAAAGTACTCCTTCATGTGCCTTTTCGTTTTCGGGACATTCTCACCACTAAATCCCAGTCTCTTCATGTTTCCTGTCCTCTTCTCGCCTCTTTGTTCATTTAAATTTACCTCTTCTTCCTTTTCATATTCCCTCCTTTCTCCTCTCCTCTCCATGTCGAAACGATCCTCTCACACATTCCAACAGCTCAGACAAAGCCTTGCTCAAGGGCACCTTGACAGCAGAGTACAGTGCTCTTCATTTTCGTCTGTCAGCCAGCTTTTCCCATGAGCGAGCCGCAGCATTTGAACCAGTGACCTTCCAGTTGCATGTCCTTATATTCGTGTATGCGCATGTCATTAAAAGCAATTCTGAAAAAAACTCTGAGGGGCAGTTTTGGCTTCAGTAGGATTTAAATTCCAACCTTAGGGCCATTGAGCAGACACTCAGAGCTCCAAAGTGCTTAACACCAGGAAGTTAGTTCCAAACCACTTCTCCTAATTAACCTCAAATAAGTCCGGTGTCAATGTTGCGGCGATGCTCACTTTTTCGCCCGTGTGGGCTATGGAGTTGTGTGTGCTACACGTTCCAGTGGAGAGAAAGAGGCTGCTGTCAGGCTCAAATGCATTTTGGACTTAATGCACTTTCCCCTTCTCCCTGTATCTGTACTTTTTTGCTTTCCATATAGTTCCCTATTTGCTCCTTTCATGCCAGCACCCCCACCCTGCCTCCTGAATATTTCTTGTCTTTTGTCAGCTCAGGCTACAGAGCTTCCTCTCAAGGCTTTTTTAGCTAATGAACTAGCAAATATGTGTGTGTGACACCCACACCAGGACTCAAACGTACATGCACACTCTAACAGTAGTGTTTCACTGCCCTCTCTAGTTTTTTTCAGGCCTACTCAAAAGTCTCTGTATATCTATGCAGCAAGATGAGAATTGTCACTGGGTACAAGCAAAAGCTAGATTTTAAGGACTATTAATTTGTATCCATTACATATTTTACTGCCATTGCATCAATAACAAAGTGACATTAATACACAGCAATTCAGATTTTTTTGATTTTTTGTATTATTAATAATTTATTGAAACGCTGCAGCTCATTTGCATTTTTTCTCAATTTGTCCTTTTTTCACTTTCATTAGTGGAAGCACATTCTGAGCTGTTTTCTATATAAGAGCACTTGTTACTCTTAAAGGGTCTTATATAATAACACTTTAGTCATAATATTGTGTTTTTCTTTAAATGACCTTTAATTATTCATCGTTTGATTAATTTACTATTGTGTATGAGAAACCTTAAAGAAGTTAATGCATTAGATCAGGATGTTTTGTGGTTTTTCACCATCTTGTCTCTGGTATTTGGATAAGATGAGCCTCCATTCGGTCTATAAAATATCCTGGCATGACTTCTAGTGACTCAGACTTGTTATCTGCTCCCTCCCATATGGTTTACTACTGAGATTTCTCCATTGTATTTTAAGCATTTTGGTTTGACTGTTTACATGTGTGTCAAATCAAGACTATCCTCTGTTGACAGATCTGTGTTTGAGGCTTATCGAGTAAATCATTTTATTTACCACTGTGAACACCGATTAGAAATTCAGCCATCTTTCATGAAGCATCAGTGCAGAAGATTTTTCTACATCACCAAGTTAAATTACTACCGAACAATGTTTTGTGGCTTCACATTGAAAGCAAGGCTGTACCTGTTGTAGTGTACCATTCATAGTCTGTGGGTTTCCTTTGCCTCAGTCGTGAGGCAATTTATTCTTAATCTTAACTTAATATAGTCTTTTATATCCTTAAATCAAATTATTTCTGCAGTCCTAAACACAGTGGGCTGATTAAGTGAACACACAATCCAAAGCTATAGTCAAAAAAAGGTACAGTAACAAATACAAATATCAAGAACAAGGTAGAGTGTACCAAGGTACATTTAAAGGACAAACAATGTTATTGTTTTTTTTTTTATTCCATTGCTCTACCTGCTGTCCTTCAAGCCACTTTACATAATGTTGATTTCTACGCTCCAAATTGACTGCTATGATGTGTTTCCCATGGTTTTTATTTCCCTTCGATAGACAACACACGAAAGAGTAAGAAACATTTTATTGTTTTGTTTTCTGTTCTTTTGTATTTCTTCCAATATTGTGGCCCTTTCCTTCAGTAGGCTGCAATTGTAACTCTTTGCCATTAAACCTACTTCATGCCTGCTGTCTTCAGCACTGTTTAGACTGGTACAGTCTTGGCAGCCATTGGTGCTGGACCACTGCCTCACATCATCAGGACTTCCTACAGCCCCCTTTAATGTTAATTATCTTATTGAGCAGAGAAATCTCTGAATGATTAATGTAAGATATGTGCTTTACTAAGGGTGGTGGGTGAGGAGCTGAGAGAAGGATGGAGAAGTGGGAGGAAGGATATAATTATTACTGATAAGTATTGATCCCCCCATCTCTGCCCCTCTGTTTGCCCTCCTCGCTCTCCCCGCCCTTCCCTGCCTATATTGAGTTACGGGTCTGCAGTGCCTAAGTAATTTGTAATGGGCATCCACTGTGGCAGTGCAGAAATCCTATTTTGTGATGGCTAGCTAATGTGATCAGAAGCATTTTAGGCTGTTTTTTTGGTGCTCTGAAATTACATCTGTTCATCAGAGGGCCCTCTCTCCCTCTCTTTGTCTTTCTCTCTTTCATACTCTCCCTCCCTCTCTCTCTCTCTCTCTCTCTCTCTCTCTCTCTCTCTCTCTCTCTCTCTCTGTGATCTGATTAGATGGACTTCCTTCCTGTATCACACACACACACACACACACACACACACACACACACACACACACACACACACACACACACACACACACACACACACACAGACACACACCAACCTTGATACAGCCTTCTTGTCCCAAATGTTCCATGACCCATCTGCCATCTCTGCCCCTCTCTCCTTTTCTCGTCTCTCCATCTCTCATCCCATCTCAGTCTCAGTGAGTCATCATGGTTGTGTAGACTCAACAGAACAGTCTGCCAACACAAATCCAACATTCAAACACTTAAATAGTATCTTCGTTTACAGTGAAACTCACACCATCTTTTGAGGCTGGGATGTTTGGTAATGAGGTAAATTCATGCTACTGTGTGCATCATACACCTGGAATTAACATGTATCTAATCTGATCACTAGTGGACTAAACTTCTGTGTGTGAACAAACCCAAGACTATTTGTTGTTAGCTATTGGTCCATGACAGATATGAGGTCTGAATGAGTCTTTGGCCAAACTTTTATATCATAAATACTGATCATTATTATGGCCATTAGCCATCAATTAGAATAGTTTCCTTGATTAGTAGAATGTTCTCACTCACTGAGATTATCATTAACATTCATGAATGTCATTCTGTCAAATGTTTTTCTAGCCTCGTGGTTTTTGAACATGATAAACTCTCTGTAAGCTCTGCAGTGTTTTAAAGATCTAAATATTAATGTATGCATTGGTCCCATAGTTGTCTGCACTGCCTGGAGATGTTTATAATGGTAATGGAATCTGTTCATCAGTGGCTCTATAGCCTTAGGGCTCTCCTCTGGAGGTAAAACGGGCCTTATGGATGCACATACATTAAAGCTCCAGCTTGGAAAGTGCACGAGCCACCCGAGTAGAAGATTGTGAGAACAAACATCCACTTACAGCTCACACTCCCCTCTGCCTCCGTCTGAGCACAGCAGCCCAGTCCAATGCCAGAGTACTGTCAGAAAACTGTGCTGTCATCAGGAAACATATTTATTTCCTTTGGCCCGCCTGCCTGCCGATCCCCATGGAGCTGTTTAGTGTGAAGGCAGAGATTTGACAGAGTGGAGGAAGGAGACTGAGGGCTTTTGCACATTTATGTGTAAGAAATGAAAAGTGCTTTGTGTGAAAATGGGGGAGTTGGTGTGTTAGCGTATGTGACAGAGAGTGTGTGCTTTGTGTGTCCATGTCCCGGTGTACATGTTTATGCGTGCGTGTGTTATAGTGTTGCAGTGATAGTTGGCAGCAGGTCTTTGTCTTACTGTGTGGTGGCTCTGGGGTGCGGCTCACACGAGGGGTGGATGGAGGGGTGGGAAGCGTAGGGTGACAGCTGAATGCTCGCCCTTGGGCTCCCCAGACGCCTTACCGCTGAGGAGGGCGCGGTATATGCGTGTGTGTAAGAGAGACCGAGAGAGCACACACATACACATCTGTGTGTCTCTAAACGCTCAGATTCTGCTGATCCAGCAGCCTCCTCTCAGCTCCCCTCCCCTCCCCCCATCCTCCCTCCCTCTCCTCCGCTCCCCTGCTCTTTATGGCAGAGCACGCAGGTCACCTTCTCAGTTGCTGAATTTAATACTCAGCTGGAGAGAGGCAGGAAAAAAAGGGAGTAGAGGACTGGCAGAAATGTGAGCAGTGGAATTTTCCCTCCTTTAAGGGTGGATTTTTGAGATCACTTCAGAGACAGATTGTAAAGACCTGCATACTGCAGAACATGTGAGCATCTGCCTGAGTGGATAACCATCCCTCAGTAAATACACACTCAGGGACGCGCACATACACATGTCTTGCACTGAGGCTCTGCTGTTCATTAGCAGTCAGGTCACCTTTCTCCAGCTGTGAGTATATATTCGTTTAGATGAGAGTGATAAAACAGGGAACACGCTGTAGCTGCGGGCACACAGCTGATAGCACTGGTGGCCACAACACAGGGACCACATCACTGGCTGCTGAATATGACAGTCACTGTCCTCTGCTGCACGAAATAATGAGAAAAATGGATTTACTGCCGATTGTTTTGTCATTTTAGTTGATAAGGTGTAGGTTCTGGGCTGTGAAATGTTTTCATACAGCGAGACGTGAGAGATACAGTACAGCTAACATGCTCCAGCAGCAGAGCATCACGTTTCCACAACAGAAACAAATATCAGACTCGTCAAGAGACTTGTGAAAAAATCGTACAAACTTTATCTCTGCACAGAGACGTTTCAGGGCTGGGTGAGCTATTTGAATTATGTTTATGTAACCATCTTTCTGACTACCACTGAATGTATGAGGATCTGATTTATGCAGGGGCGGGTCTTTCATCTTACTGTTGGGGGTGTCCTCTGTGCTGGTGCTGGCAATAGGGTCCTCATGATGTGCTGGGCCCCTGTCACCTGGATCTGACCCTTCCACCACTCTCAATGACCCTGGACAGTCTGTCTCCTCGAATAGAAATAATGTGTGTTCCATACTCATTACTACACAGTTCAACACAACAACACTAATGTCTAAATATGAGAGGGCTATTACATCATTACTTGGAGACAAAAACTAGCAAACTTACCTGAGAGTCTATGCCTCTGACTGTCCCTGTCTGTCTGCCTCTCCAGCTCCTCTCTCTAAGTTGCCTTTGCCTGATGACCCATTTGTGACAATTTCCATAAGCACTTCTTTACTTTCTTGTTTACATTCGATATCACTGGGGTTCTTATACTTATCTGTCTTTCTGGTGCAGTAAAAAAAGATTGGATATCTGTTCTTCATAGGTTATTTACAGTAGCAGTGGAGAAGCATTAACACAACTATTAACTGTGCCAAAGCAAATAATATGCCTAATTAGATTTAGTTTTCCTGAAGAAGCCAATCTCTAATATGTTGCTATCAGTGTGTAAAAGTCATTATGAAGCCTTCCAGAGACTGAAGATATATATAACAGCATTTGTTGTAATTTAGTCCTTTTTCAAGGAATTAGGATTGTATTTATTTCCAAACTGATACAGCGATTGCACCGTGGCAGCCATTTTACCTGCAGTAGAAATAATGCACTTAGGACCCAGTTCTTTTGGGTAAGTTAATCTTAAATATTTTATAAATATCACTACTTAAAGATTTCACAAAAGATCACATATTATTGTATGAAAACCTTAATTTTGTGCATATATACACATGCAACGTTTCTAACAAAGTGAATGGCTTGAAAATCAGTTGAGAATTCACTGAGTTCTGAACATTTTAATTGTGGATACAGCTCCTGCCTCACACGTGCTTTAGAAGACGCAGCTGCATGCGGCCCGGATCACATTCAATATTGAACCATGAGGTAAAACAAACAATATGCAGTCTGGTTAAATGTGTTTTATTCTATTGAGTGATAGAATTAAAGTAATGTGTCTGAGACATCCTATGTTTTAAATGAACTGTTGCATAGCTGCAAGGACGTCAGTAAACTCTGAGATCGCATCGAGAGGGGGAGAGCTTGTGTGTGTTTGAGAGGGAGAGACACGGGAGGGGGAGCGGTCCACTATGAGGCAAGGAGAGGGGGTTATGCAATCTCTCAAAGCTTACGAATACTTTATTTGCATTTATAATTAGCGAACATGCGTTCAGTACTTACTGTTTTACTATTTAAAATAAATAGTATTTGCACGTAAATATCACTTTTCTTTAAAAAAAAAAAATCTAGATCCATAGGATCTATTTTTTGGAGAAATTAGTGAATATAGAAAAAAAAGATTAAAATAATTTCTGGGTCCACCTCCTGATTGGGATCTACATCTTATTTGAATGGGTTGTTTCCTGAACCAAACCACATCCTTCCCCCAAGTAATCTGTCCAATATTTTTTGTGTAATTATGCTAACTAACAGACAAACAAACCAACCCAGACTAAAACATAACCCTCTTGGTTGGAGGTTACTACATGCCTGCTTTGATCTAATGTCCCTGAAACAAATGAAACAAATTAGGGTTCTGTTATGGGACTTAATCTTTTTGAGTATCTTCAACAGTGATATAAAGTGTGTTTGTGGTTTGAAGTTAGTGTTTGCAAGAAGTTTAGAGTGATACATTCAAAGTTTATTTTAAATCTGTCTCGTTCTATCATATTTTCTCTGAGGGTGTCTCTCAACTTCTCCATGTTTCTGAAGAGGTAAAGGGGCTTGAAATGCTCACAGTACTTTGGATGATGAATACACATTCATCTTCGACCAAAGTAAAAATTGTTTTTATGATTTTGTTTCTTCCAAGTCAATATTTTTGGGTGAAAAACTAAACATAAAACTAGTAAAGCATCTACATTCCTTATAAAACCATAAACACAGATAAAGAGAAAATCTCCAGTATTTTGAGTGAGGACTTGGCAAATATGCAGTCACACATTTAGTCGTATCCTCCCACTGGACAGGCATACAGTACTGTGTGTCAGCGCGGATGGGAATTATAGTGGACAGAGTGACAGACAGAGCTTAACTTTCCAGCTCAGGGTTCCTGCCACATGGGGGCATGCCTCATCTAAAGTGTGCCTGGCTACTCACTACTGTTTAAGTGTATGATGATTATATAGGAGTGTGTGTGTTTGCTTGGTGGAAGGGTGCAGCCTCTGTGTTCACCTGGTTGGCAGAATGCCTCCTGTTCAATCTCAGCTCTGTCAAACTCACTTACCTTCCACCACTAACAACAGATGTCTGGCTAGCACAACCTGCACCTTAGGTTGTTGTTTGTGCCCTTAGGTATCTCTCTCTATCACACACACACACACACACACGTAGCTGGTTGTGTTAGCCGTCTGTCACTCAACATCAGTAGTTCACACCTTTATTACAGAAGGCAATAAGTCAGTGTAAGGGTGTGATCGGAGGAAGATTCTGATGGAGTCACAGACAGACGACTAGACAAAAGAGGTGCAAAGAGCCCATGTTTAGCCTTCTGTATGAATGACAATGTGAATAATCCCTATATTATATAAGGTATATTTATTAATCAGACTGGGTGAGGTCAGTCTGGGTGCATTGCATAGTTTACATGTCAAGGCCCCCCTCATAAATATCTTAAGTCATAAACACAAAACTGCCATTAAATCCCATGATACCCATTTGAGATTTTTTTTGCAATCCGCTAAACTGCTTTTCATAGGAGTTCTTCCTCTTATAGATCAGGTTACTGTGCAGTTGTTAGATAACACTGTTGCCCATATAAGTTATTACGCTCCTTTCACAGGTACGTTAGAAGATGCTAAATCTGTGTTGCTCGGTTTTCATGTGAAGATGTTTTTTTAACTAGGAGGCGTGACCCCTGTCAGAACATGGGGCCAGTCCAGCTCCTCATGTTTGCGAATCGCTTTTTGGTGTCTGCTGTTTTGATGGTGTCTGAATCCTGCTGTGGGAAATTGCGGTTGTCTGCCTGTAGCTCTATTAGGCATTGAGCTTTGGTGACATGATTGCTCTGTCCCCTATAGTGCTCCCAGGACTGTACATTTCTTTGCACTTGGTCTGTCTACTCCTGGTGTTTTACTGCAGTGGAAGCACACTTTGGATGTTTCTTTAGAGAGGGGCGTTCATCCCTTTGTCCTCTCCTTCAATGGCATGTCTCACCTGGCTGCCAGTAACGAGAGACTTGTTTCAGCTTTCTCCAGGGCCTCAGTTACGTGAATCACATTGTATATCAGAGCTTGACCAATAAATCGGTTGACTGATAATAAATAGTCCGACATGAGCGTTTCAGACATATTTTAAAGGATATTTTTGGGGACATTTACCCTTTATTGATCGTGAGAAAAGGGGAATCCTGCACACTGCCCTGTACTTGCAAAAACATTAGTGTACAACTTGGTCTTTCTGCAGGTAATCTCTAAAAGCAGATTCTGCATGTGAATATTCAGAATCTCTGGGCGAGGGGACAAGATTTGCATTTGTATGTAGATAGCTCTTAAAAGACATTCATCAAAATGTTGTGGGACCTAAAACACCAACAAAAGGTGTCACTGTTTGTATTTTGTGTGGAGAATCATTCCACTCTCGCAATAAAAGAAACCAGTCAGATGGAGATGGAGTCTTGGTCTGGATATCACTAGAAGCCCCAAAATATTGGTTGTTTCCCCCAGAGAATAATTCTCTGTCAAACAGTAGCTGATTGCCTGCAGGTGAAACTGCTTAACTTTCAATCTTAAAGGCAACACAAAGTGGCAATTGGCACCAAATCACACATCAGTTGTTTCAATTATATGCCACACACAGGAAGCATCAAGAAACACATCCCTGTATTTGCCATGTTCAACCTCTGTTACATTCACTCCTCAGATTGGCACACCCCAGCTACCGTATCTTAAGTATTCCTCTGTTTGTTGTGTCTGGTTTGAACATTGGTTGTCAAATAACATGATAGAAGTCCCTAGTAGATGTGAGTCTAGGTGTTTTACACATCCATATTTGCCTCTTGTATTCATTATCTCCTCCTATTGGGTTCCTACCATTATTTCTGAAATACCTTACTCTTAATCTTTATCAGTCTCATATGAGGCTGAGGGATGTGCATTGTGCAGTTATGTATAATAAGCAGTAAACATCACAGAGCACATTTACTGTTGCTCACTCTAAAGACAGTTCTGGGGGGTTTCCATTCATGTTTATTCTCTTAACCCCTCATACCCTCAATCAATATGTCGGACTCATTTCATCTCCCCAAATCTCTGAGTCAAGACTTCATCCTAGTGCAGCTTCATCCAGAACTTTAAACCTACTATTATCTTTTGTAAATGCCTGTTATCTTCTTGAGAACTAACTTCCTGGCTCTTGTTTGACCTGTAACTCCACTGTAATTAGACGTATTAGCATTTTTAACATGCAAATAAATGATGAGGACAGTTGAACTGAACTGGCCAATCAGAAATGTAAAACAAGTGTCTCTAAGAGATCAGTTATGTTTAGCCCCATTATTACTGCATTCATTGAGAACCGACAATGTAGTTGTCATCATGTCATTACGTTGTTCTGCAAAGAACATTTAAACGTACTGGATCATTTATGATGTACATCACACACACACCTGCACAAACACTACTACAGTGTAGAAACATCAACAGCTCCCCTTGTGGCAACTTTAAAAAGTGCTGCTGTTTGAATATTGCCTCCATACTTGGTGCTATAATGTGGGTCCAGTCCAGTTTGTCTCTTAACTCATGATATAACTCAGATGTGCAGTACCAATGTCTATCTATACCTTATTATTAAAGTAACCCCTGACTGTGTTAATGGGAATGACACTGCTCTGGCTCATTCGGAGTAGGTGCTGATAATTACAGCCTTTGGAGTTTACAGTAACCGTACTCTCAGACATTAGCTTTGTGTTTTTCCTCCACACTGTTTGATTTATGAATCTGGTCGGCTGACTGTCGTGAGTTTCTGTTCCCACAGCTCCACCAATTAATTCTGCATTATTTTCAGATTGACAGCTATGCCCTCAAATGGATAAAACTGCTGCGTGTTTTATAGCTAACTTCACCAGAAGTCAAATTTATTGGCCCATCCCCTGCTTCGGTCTTGGTGTCCTCCCTTATCCATTCCTTGTCACCCCTCCTCCCTCAGCTGCCACTTTGATTTCTGCTATAAGTCCTTTTATTTCTTCTATAAATGGCATATCTGTGTGTGTGGATGCGGATATGTGTCGCTTTGGCTCATTGATGTCCTTGAAAATTTTAGCAGGTTTTTTAAAACATTGGGTCATTGAAAAGTGCTTGTATGTAATAAATATCATGCAATATTCAGACTCTGAAAGAAAGGTGGAAAGTCAGTGTCTGAAATATTCTTTGCAGGATTTAAACATATTTTTATAATGTTTTTGTTTGGTCTGAAAAAAGTCAGGACCCTGGAGGCTGGTCCCTCCATCCCATTTGCTTGAAGTCATGTATTTGTGCAAAAATAACAATTGAGTTTTTGATATTTATTCCAACTTGACATTAGTAAATAGCCTGTGCCACTGCCTGTGTCTGTCTCCCGCTGTCTCTCAGTCCTTCAACTTGTAGATAACTCTCTGTTCCTGTCACTCAATTCAGACAATATATTGTTTTGCTGTGTTTGAGAAGGACAGAAGCCACAGTCTGTCACAGTTACACAGCACGGTGTCCACACACTGAACTCTCTCTCTCTCTCTCTCTCTCTCTCTCTCTCTCTCTCTCTCTCTCTCTCTCTCTCTACATTGTTTTCGCTGAGCTTCTTTAAAGCCTGCTAATTCCCACTGTAAACGTATGTCCTTGATTTTAAAGGAACTGGGCCTAGAAAGTCCTTGATAAATCCTTAATGTTGATGTTTAAGGAGGTATAGAAACTCTGTGTGTTCATAAAAAAATCATTTGAGCCTAAAAGAAAGTTAACTTTGGATTATGTGAAATTAAATCCACAGCTGAATAAAGTTACCAGAGATGAGATTTTCAGTGACACGTCTTCCGTGGACACAAGGTGATACAAAATGACTGTGTGTGTGTGTGTGTGTGTGTGTGTGTCTTCTTATTCGGTATTGGATTCTGGGACATTGCTACAGAGATGACCAAATGTAGATTGCGGTCATTTCCTCTTAAACAAATCATTTCTGTGTGTTAACATGTCCATTAACCCCGGCTGAAAAAATCATTAATTTTTCTTCAGTGAACACATTAGTCATCAAGTCGACTCTTAGCCGCTGTCTGGTGGCACTGCAGATACAAGACACTGAGACAGGTCCCTCCGTCCCTGGACAGTGTGAGACAGTGGTGGTGCTGCAACACGCCCAGGCAGAATGACACTTATGAACACCCTACACATACAGGCATGGCTACAAATACTAGTGCACACATGCATTAAACACATACACACACACACACACACATACACACACACACACACACACACACACACACACACACACACACACACACACACACACACAGCTTGTTCTCTCGCCAGGCTTATCAAGAGTTTTTGCTGTGCCTCACAATGCTGGGTAATTAGGTGTCCTCTGCTCCTCCTGCCTCTCTCACTAACGGTAGAGAAATAGACCTGTCACTATTTGGGCACTTGAAGATTCAACAAATGCTAAGCAGTAATGGTTTGCTTTGTATCCCTGTAATGCATCGCACTGACAGCGGGGACACTGTCCCCCCCCCCCCCCCCCCCCACACACACACACACACACACACATTCGCCTCCTCTTTCTCTTTCTCTCTTTCATGTGACTTCTACCTCCAGCTGCTGGGTGAAACTTGAGATTTGCAAATTCCGAATTTCCATCTCGAAGCTGTTCTCTTGTGGGTGAAAGAAATAAAAGACTCAAAAGATAAATCCAGAAGAATGAAAGATTGCCTAAACTTCAACATATTGTCAACTTTATTCATTTGATAGCATTAGTTTTGACCCTGAACATACAGTAGGCTTTCTCAGGTGGTAGCTGTAGGTCACTTTGTGAGAGGATAGATAGGATGGGGATGGGGAACAGTGGAGGACAGGGTGAAGAGCATTGCAGAGGAGAAAAGATGAGTGGAGACACCAGAGGGGAAATGAGGAAAGACAAGGACGTATAATCGGGAGAATATATAAAATGAGAAAAGAGAAAAATGGAGAGGGGAGATGAGAAAAGGGAGAGAATGTGGCCTGTGGTTAATCTCAGTTTTACTGATCTTGCAGTTACATGGCAGCTGGGACCAGTATTCTGCAAGGACCAAGCCTCCATTCTCCTCCCCATACACTCAATCTTCATCTAAAACAATTATTCATTCCATTCATTCGTTGTCTTGACCTGCTTATTCCAGTTCAGGGACACTGGGGGAGCTGGACTGGAGCCTATCCCAACATAAATTTAGACAGAAGGCAGCTCAGCCCTTCACATTGCCAACAAACATCTCCTGCACCAACGCCGCACTCGTCCAGTGATTAAACCGCTGAAATAACTCTTCATCTAATATCCTCTCATTAACATTAACAGCAGTCAAGGACAGTGCATAGACATCAGGGGTAAAACGTATGTGAATCTATCAGCAGTGAACAGAGGATTAACAGCTAAGTAGCTGGGCCCTGAATTGGTTGGCTATGACTTGCATCAGGGAGCTCATTCCGCAGACAGCATACTGCATGATAGCGCGGGGTCATACTGAGCTGTCATGGACCAATGATCTATTTCTCTACCTGTCAACCCCTCAGAGAGACTGAGACAAGAGAGGGTAGCCTTTCCCTCACCTCTCCCTCTCGCTCTTTCAGTCCCTCTCTTCTTCCAGCATCTGCAAGCTTCTCGGCATCAAATGTCATGGCAGGAGGCAAACTGCTGTCTTTAGCAAAGATGTGGCTGCATTTACAACTAACTTAAAAGTGGTGAGATATGAGTGTGCATCAATTGTTTGAGGAAGAACAATATATAATGTTGAATTTTATACATAAAACTGTATGTAATGATCATATGGAGCAAAGTACTAACAAGTCCTCCAAATTAATGGCAAAGTTTTGAATCTTCCATTTTTGATCAGTCACCGCTACAAGTTGAGCAGTATATTTTTTGTACCTTCCAAAACTCTTACAATATATTTTCCCTTCAAATTAAAAACCTATATTTCAGGGTTGTTCAAGCTGATCAGGCTTAAAAAAAGGCAGTGAAAAGATCATAGAGAACTTGCTTAATGTTTGGCAAGACCAGTGGGATTCTGTAATTTAAATTTAAAAAGTCACGTTAACTTTATTTGATTCATGATTTAATCCCAGCCCAAGTGTCTTACAAACTAATTTCCCAAACTTCCAACTTTATTTACACAGTCTTCATCAACATATTGCTTCTGTTTAATTGTGGTTGTTATGGATTTGTTCTAATGCAAAGTCAAATGATTTAATTTCATCTTAATTTCTAACTCATCTCAAGGACGATGTAATGGAGCTAAAAGCTTTGGATTAATTTCTGTAAATATATTTATAAAATAAACAATGATTTTTTTATGCTGATTGAAATTGACTTATTTTATAAATCATGGTGCATTCTAAATTCATTTGGTAATTGGAGTTGTGGCCAAACATCCCATTACTGTCACAAGGTCCCAGGGTCATCAAGCTAAAACGTCCTGTTCACTGTTTGAGAACTTTTGTCATCATTAACTAAACCAACACTGACTTCTGAAAGGAAACAGGCGTGTCCCGTGTCAAAGCCCGACATCTTGTTTTATTTTGATGGACAAAAATTCAAATTTGTATCACCATAAGAGGGCATCGTTATCTGAATGTAACTGGGCATTTTGTCTGATACTGCCATTTGGTTTGGTAGTTTCCAATTAAAATGCCTCCCTGCACAGCAATTTCCTCAGTTTCCCTTCTGAACTATCTTTACTTTTAAAATAGTAAGAACAACTCAGTTTATTCCACAGTTTTTTCACATGAAAGATTTAATTCATTTTGTTAATTTCTTCACTGTTTCAAATCCCACGAATGGCCACGAACAAGCTTCCATCACTTGAGTGTAGTTCCATCAAAGAGAGAGAGGCCAGTTCGAATGCACCAAGGCCTCTGCCTGCTGGATAAATAGGGCTGTTCTGTAGTAGATAATGGCTCTGAGTCACATATTATATTTATCCAACTCAATAAAGCAGGAGCAGGCAGGCAGATTACTCTGCCCTGAGTCAAGGAGATAATGATATCTGGCTGCTAGCTGGTCCGGAACAGGCTCCAGATGGACTAACAGGCAGGCAGACAGACAGAAAGTGCTGCTAAAGGAGTTGTATGTGGATTTTGTTAGCATGAGACTTCTGTGGGCCACCTAAGCCTCAGACTGCTTGTGTCAGCCCACCACTGTTCCATGAAAGTCACCTTCGATCTCTTCCTTGCACCCACTCTTCTTCACATCTGTTCTCGCTTGCTTCACTCCTCCACAGGGTCATCCTATTCCTCTATTCCCACTTCATGATCCCTAGCTCCTCCACAAGAATCCGGCTGGATGGATTTTGTCTCTTTCTCCATGACTGTGCATTGCACACTGTCTATACAGACTGCTTAGTGATAGCAGCATATTAGCAGAGCAGCAGCTTCAGTCCTCCATCAGTGTCTGTGCAGAATGCATTCAAGCACAGTATCAAATGTAAGTCACCCATGTATTTGCAGCATTCAGGGTTCAAAGCACAATTGATGTAGTTACATACATAAAACAAAATAAATTAGACTGACAGCGTAACAAAGTGAGCTGTTAACAGCCTTTGTGGAGAGCTGTATTAATTACAGCTAAAACATATCTACTCTGTCAGGCGTGTGTGTTTTAAAACACAGTTTGCAAGTTTGATACTTCTCAAATGGATAGTGGGCCATGTAGACCACGTCCTCTGAAGGAGGTGGCCCCTGAATTGGGACACTGCAATTGATAAACTACAGACCTTAGATTGACCGCCCCTCATCCAAGAGGATGTTCGTCAGAGGACACCTCACAATGTGAAACTCTTATTTTTGTCTTGATGTTTCTCAGAGCAGCAGTTTGGCTTGTGTGCGGACGGGAGCAATAAAGTCATTTTTGATAATGATGGAAATGTCCCCGGTAGGGGTCAGGAGCTCAGAACAGTAATTAAATGCGGACGCCACAATCCTCAGCGAGGGGCCGATGCGGTTCTTTTCTAACCTTGCTACCATGGCAATCTCAAACTCCTCTGGCACAGATAAAACAGCTGTTTTATCCTCCGTTGTACACCAGACCTCAGATAAACAAATAGCAGAAACTGTAAACAAAGTCTCATATTTTCCAACATGGAATAATCACCATTGCTCCAGTGATTATGTTGATATTTTTCTGTGAATAAAAGCTTGAAAAGAAGAAGCTTAATGTGCAGCAAAGCAGAACAAATATCCTCAGAGGTACAAGCTCTGCAAAGACAGCTCACTCATCCATCCAGGGAGAGAGACACATGAAGCTCACTTTGTTTCACTTTGTCTCCTGCACGCTGCTCCTTGGTCATAAAGCTCCCCATTTACCAAACTCTGTCCCAGAGTCCATTCCAATTTCTACCTCTTTGAATGTGACAAGTGATAAGGATGGATTATCGTGGGGGACGAGAATTCCTCGGGATAATCCTTCACAGACAAAACACTTTGACATCTCAGCTTGTGTTTCTTTTTTCTTTCTCTTACTACACTCAAAGTGTGATGGTTTGTTGTGGCACAGCCGTTTGACTGTCTAAATTAGTTTTAATCAAGGCTTTAAAGAGACCTTAGTTTAGTATCTTTGGTTCAGAGGCAGCAGCTTTCCTCCGCTCTCCCTCTGAAGTCTCCTCCTCTGCTCTGGATGAATGCTGTAAAAATGGCTGTGTGATTACACTCTCTCTTATTGGGATGCTGTGACCCTGTGTGAGTGTCATCCTCTGCAGAACAATGCCACAGGAAAACTGAGTGGACTTTAAAAAAGTTTTATCACTAACCGTTCCTGTTTCTCTTACTCTCACCAGGAGGGCACAGATCAAGCTGATAGTGTGTGTGTGCGCGCGCGCAGCTGTATTCATTTCTATTACCTCTTTATTCCAGAATAAACAGTGACCCTGTCAGGATCAGTCACTTATGAGGCATAACTTAATTTTTGATGTCCTGGTTAATGTTAGTGGTAAGATGTGAATCGTGGTTAGGTAAAAGTTAGAGTTAGGCAAGAGTTGGTCACAGATAAAGTTTTGGTTTGGCTGTCCACAATCAATGGAAGTCAATGCAAAATCCTAGTAAGGACAACTGCTCAAACGTGTGTGTGTGTGTGTGTGTGTGTGTGTGTGTGTGTGTGTGTGTGTGTGTGTGTGTGTGTGTGTGTGTGTGTGTGTGTGTGTGTGTGTGTGTGTGTGTGTGTGTGTGTGTGTGTGTGAGAGAGAGATACAGAGAGAGAGTGAGTGTGATAAAAAAAAAGGAAGCCTTGTTAATTTGTTGTTCTAACTGGATTGTAATATGTTGTGTTGTTACTCTAGAAAAGTGACTTAATTAGAGAGAACAGCGCAGGTATTAAATTAGTTTGAGTTCTGAATTGAATTAGTTTCAAACAAATCAAACAGTGGTGGGAAGTAGCTATTAGATAATTGGAAGAACACATTTAACACTCTTATCTCTGTTCAGTAAGTCATTAGTCACCAAATGGTAACTTCTGACATTTTGTTAAACATAAATGCCAAAATGTGATGTCATGTCTGGGCAGAAAAACAAAGGGGATTTGTGCTGCACATATGGACTATCTCCACATTCTACTTCTCTGTGTTCGCCTCTGATAGAATTTAAATATGAGGTGTGTTAAGCTACATAACAACATTTGCGAAATGATTATGTTACTGCTGTGAGATTAGCAAATTACTTTTACTGTAGTAATGAGAAAGCCCCCCCTCCACAAACATGTCTCTCTGTTGTGATAAACCAATGTGAGGTGTGTGGACGTGAAGCATGAGCACAGTAAAGTATGATAATGTAATTATTTGCTTTAATGTCATTTGGTTGCTGTAACATTATCTGTGTGTAATGTAATTGTGAGAATAGATTTTTGGCAAATGTTAAATGCAACGACACATTTTTCTGCTCACAGATACAAAAAGGTAGAAGGATTTTAACCGTTTAAAATGAATTACTCTGCTTACAGATGCTAAATAAATTATTTCTTTGACATAGAAAAGTAGCACAAATGGAAAGAAACACAACCTGAGTTATTTTAAGGACATTCCGGTTCTAAAAACACAGTACAGTAAATCTACAGCTAATCCCTAAACTTGAGATCATAAAAGCATTAAGTGCTCTATAGGTTGAACATCAGTTGAAGGGCGTTTTCATATCCTCGCTGTTCGGAGAGGATTTTCCTCAACTGAGGCTGCTTTCTGTTAGAATTTGTCACATTTGCAGTAAAATAATCAAGCTGCTGTTTAGTCGATCTCCGGTCCACTCAGAAACATTATGTGGGTTTTTCTTCTTGTAAACTACAAATGCAGTCTGTTGGCGTCTGCACCAAATGTAAAATTTAAATAATTTAACAGTGGACAGTGTCACATAATTGCCATCTGCCATTATGTACAGTATGAATATAATATGCATAAGTATAACATATTATAATAGCCTAATTCCCCTTTGTCGTAGGAATGTCTGCAGCAATTACAGAGCGTGACATATGTGTAAGCCTGCATTGTTATGACTGTGGTCATACAAGGAAACTGCAGCATGATGACTTCTTTTCATCCCTATTTACATTGTACCGTTGCACTGTAAACCATTAGACATGTTTTCATGATGTGATGAAATGTAGGTAGTATACATTGCTGCTTTGGATGTGCATCGTGCAATCTGGAAACATTGCCTTGTGCAAAACCACAATGTACAGCAATTTTTTCTCCTCGTGAAAAGAAACCTGAGTCAAATACCCAAGTATTTGGATTGAGAATAATCCAGTGTGATAGTGCTCCAATTTTCAAAACAAACAGAGCTGTTTGTCATTTGTCAGTTTTCCTCAGATCCTAAATATCTTCTCTCTACCACAGTCGTTGGTAAAGCTGCTGGTGGCCTTCCAATCTCGCACAACAAAAGCTTGTTGAGTTTTAACTCTTAGAAGACCACCTATTTCTCTCTGAGGGCTTTCCAGAAGCTCTCTAAGGCCTTTCAGTTTCACATATGTTCCTTCCCTGGAGAAGCCATTTGAACCTCCTCTTCAAATTTCTTTGAAAGGAGAGAAAGAGAGCAAATAAGGGGGAATCAAAGTTGCTTGAGATGCCGCCCCAACACTCTTTCAACACACAGTTTCCCAGGTCTTCTGTCTTTCCCTGCTCGGCCAGCTAACAGTCTAAGTACACAGCCTCACTGCCTCTGGATCATTTACTCTTGCACTTTTTCACTTCTTCTTTCTCTTAGTTTGAAGCAGGTGGGTACTTGGTCTGAGCCGTTCCTCCTCCTTTAGTGTTTGTGCTAAGTGGGGACCTTCCAGCCGTCCACTAGTCCATCCACTTCACTGCGGTCCCTCAAGGCTCCTTTTGAATGTGTTCTTTCATTTAATCATTTCTTTTAAAAAAAGATTTTTTTTTTGAGGGGGCACTGTGAGGTCACAGATCACATCAGAGTTGCTTTCCGACTCAGTGACCATTTAATCAAGCCGAGGTCCATTTTGCTGCCGCTCTTTTCAGAACGCCTTTTCTTCCTGGGGCTCAGGGTTGAAGCCAATGGCCTCGGCCCTTCCAATCCCATTCCTACCTAAGCTTTAGAGGTGAAGTGGGTGACTTACACCAATTCCCAGGGATTTGGAGCTTGACTGAGTGTCCCGTATAGACCAATGGCTTTACCTGGAATACTTATGCTTGCCCCTGACCCTTGCAGATACAACCCTACACCAAATGTTCTGTTCAGTGTTTTGAAGACCTAAAGGTCTAAGTTGGATGTTGATGTATAATATCAATAGATCATTCGAGCCAAATCGAAGTCATTTAATTGACCAGTCCAAGACTTTTCTGCACTTGGACTCTAGTGCTAGTTTGGACAACTTTACTTCTCTGCCCAACTCAACCTGAGCAGATGTTTAATGCAGGATGAGTGAAACCATGTGCGGTATTTGGGTTTTTGCACAACACCCAAGTATCTCACTTTTCACTTTGCCGTGTCTGGATCAAGGAGTATGACTTCTCCTAACAATTAAAAGTGTCTGGATTCTGGTATTGTAATTATTTGGCTAGCTCCACAAAATGAAATCATGACCTGCGTTGTCACTTCAAGACTTTGGAAAGCAGCCACAGAGAAATCATTTACTTGACCAGCGGGAAGTCACGACAACAAGCAACACATTTAGATGATGACTTGACAGTCCTGGTTTTGCAACTGAATGGGCTTTTTTTGTGTTTAGAATTATTCATAACCTAATTTTGATGGCTATTATTGGAGAAATTGTTTTCGTGAACAGTTGACATGTTTTTCTTTAGATTAGAAATCAGAAACAAATGCCAGTAACAGCCCAGCGAGTGTTCTGTTTGTCAGACATAAGGGCGTTTATGGAGATGTTTTTTTTGTAAAACTGTGTCGGTTATGACTCCATGGGGTTAGGGGTTAGGGGTTAGGGTTTACGGCTCTAACCCCAGAGCCTTCAGTGTAGTTGGCATCTAATATGATCTTCTCCAGATTTCTCACAGCAGTTTCTTCAACTTAAGCTGCTTTCATACATGCACTGCACTACGCAGATCACTGTATTTCCAGGTGCACGTGTGAACACAAATGTCCGAGTGACTCGCTTTGCAGTTTCTACGGACTTTATCTGCCTGACCTCCTTGTAAAATGTGTGAAGACAGCAGGGAATCCCCTGCTGGATTCACTGCAAGAAAGTCACCCCACTTGCTTGTTGATGGTGCTTCTAATGCAAAAATACAAAAAACTAAGAAAACCAATATCCCTCTGTGAAAAAGGGTTGATACTCACGTAGAAGACATCGATGAAGATGAAGAGAGTTTGTGGTGATAAGAGCTGGCAACGTTGTTTGGGTGCTGTAAAGAGTTATTTCATCACTTCCTGTCTCTGTCTGCTGCTCCCGGCTGCTCCACCTCTCGTCTGAATAACAGGGAGGATTTGATGCTGTTGTGAACGCGTCTGTGCAGAGAACCTCACTCAACGCAGTGGGAGGTTTTGCAAAATGGGTAAACTCCATATCCAATCCTCTGGATTTTAGCCCGAGGTGATGTCTGAAAAGAGCACACGTCTAAATGTTAAAATTAACAACAACCAAAAGTTGTTACTTTTAGGGGCATGGTATTTTACATTGTGAGTTATTATGGTTATTAGTAACATCTTTGTCTAATATCTGCTGTGAAATAGTTAATTGTTATTTTTAATACTGTATAAATGTATACAAATCTTCTAAATTCACTTCTGCAATTTCTACATAGAAAATAAATCATCATCAAATTACCTCTGCTTCCTATGTTGTCAGAATAATGTATATGTATGACGTTACCTTGGAATAAAGTTTGTCAAATAACTAATTTCTCAATTCAGAAATTAAACATTTGTTCACCAGAATTTCAACTAAGGATACAAGCTCATTGAATTATGTGTGTAAAGCACTGTGAAATTGTTTTTTTGCTAATAGCATTATCATTCTTACTGTGTCATGGAGCGAGAGTGTTAAAAAATGTATGTTAAATTCCATTAACTTTGTGTGCTTCCCTAGTTTCATAATCCTATAAAAACACATTTGTGTGCTGCAGTCACTGAATGTTTTTAAGGCATTTAGAGTATTTCCTACAATGGTATTCCATCATAACAGTGTAGCACTAGACTGTACCATGATTAGGTTGTCGACCAACCGTCTGTGATACGAAAGAAAAATATCAAGAGAAAGAAGGGAGGTGTTTAGGTGTAAAGTAGATGTAAGTCTGCATTTAGGAAGGTCCTCTTCAAGCAGCCCATAATATGACTTTAAAAAAATTCACCTTCTCTTGAAGTGGAGTTTATAAGTGCTTATTTTCAGTGGATTTTGAGCTTCTTGCTCGTAGATAGCTGTGAAGTATATTTGATTTATATGCTGTAAGTGATAAATATGTTCGGTTTAGACCCAAATATTACTTTAGATTAAAATAAGTACTTCCTTATGGCAAGAGGACACACAATTAAGGTTATGAAGTTATGGAAAGATCATAGCTTGATTGCATTTTAACCCTGTTTCCTAAAGATTATGTTTCTATAAAACCAAATTGCTACAGTCAAATGTAGCTGCACCCAGATTACATTTGCTATTAACATAATGAGGATATGTTGTTCATCTTATGTTGAAATAATAATGACGATTGGTTTCACACTGGAAACAGGTGTCCTCCTATGTTGGCTAACTGTTGTCAGCCAGTTGATGGGTGTTGTCTTTGCAGTGTTTTCAAAGTGCAGCTTTAACAGAAGTTGTGAAGCAGTGTTTGTCTGAGCTTGGTTTGGTCTGTCAGGGCCCCGACACTCAGGTTTCTCATTCTGTGACAGATCAGCTGTCAAACCTGTCTCTTCCTGTTACCTCCTGTAATTCCACCTGGTGTGAACTGAACTGAAGTCAGCTAAACTCAGCTGATGTAAACTAAACTGACCCCAACAACTGGCTTTGTGGTTGGAGTTGTTGCACTGTTTTGTAAGGACACTTCCACCCCAGTGAGTTCTTATTTAAGAAAAACCAAGCTGATGGGACTCTAACAATTGCGCACAGCAACATCATTGGTTGGGCTGTTTCCCGACGGCCTATGCTACACTTCAGATAGACATTGCGTGCTCCACATTTTAAAAATTGATTGGGGACAGGTTTTATATAAAAAATCTAAGGGATTGTTCAAACTCAGGGAGACAGTTTCTAATCTATCTCCCCTGGATGTCTATTGTGACCTATCTGCTTCTACATTAAACATTTCATTCTGTTCTCATTTCTCCACAAATGTCAATACAGTGATCCTGAATTTTCTCAATTAGCTAAAAAAGCTTCACCCGTTAACTATAGGTTCAAATAATTTCGAAAGAACGTGTTGGTTTTTAAGTATGCCATGTGCTTCATTATTTGGATCCGTGTTAGTCTATCTGGCATGTGTGCTGGTAGTGCTTTATTGATCTGTTTTGCTACCAATCGATGATGGGTGTGGTGTTTTCCATGCTTATCAGACTGTAATCAGTCAACTGGAGGAAAACTATAACTTTTGTTGCGTGTGATTTTCCAAAGGTTGCTTCCTTGATTCCATCATAGATACTAAACACATTTATTTCATCCTCTTTCTTTCTTTCTTTCTTTCTTCACCATGACCTGAAGTGATAATGCATTTCCTTGTGGACATAGCCACAGTGCAGTTCCCCTTGTTCATCCTGTGTCTCTCAGCTATTGTCCTGTTACTTGTCCTTTCCTCAACTTCTGCAAGTGCTTGTCTGTGGTGTAGTGAAGCGGCAGATGCAGCCGTGTGTTGTCCATTTCTTCATCATTTACAGTCTTGCAGAAAGAGACTAGGGGCTGTCTCCCCAGACAGACAGAAAGCATGGCAGCTAAAATAAAATCCTGTGCCATGTCTCACCAGTCTCTCTTAACCAGTGTGCTGGTGTGAGTATGTGCATCCACCCATGCATGTTGATGAGTTGGAGGTAGAGAAGATTGCTTTTTTACAGCCTCTCAATCACAAAGAGCCAACTACAAGGGACACATGGGTAAAAACATGGTGGAGCATTTATAGGCTTGTTTCTAGACTGCTATGCAGTTGTGGTGCCACTGGTTGAAGATAAATATCCTCTTTGTTAAAATATTTAACAAAAAAGTGCCTCACTTGAATATGGGGACAACAAAAACATGGCGACCAAACAACCAAACGTGTTCCAAGATAAATACAAATTCATTTTTCTGTGATTTATGGATTTAAACTTGCATCTGTTGGGATCATCCAAATCCAGTGTCCTCTTTGGTCCCCTGACATGATGATGGTAATGTAAGCTTTTTTTGATTCATGCTCCTCTACTCACAGCAAGTTGTAAAAATGTCCAGGCATAAATGATCTTGTAATACGACCAGGAGCAAGGACACACAATGTCAGGGAATGTGCAGCACCTGAAACCAGGCACAGTCAATATAATCCAATTCCAAAATCGCAGCACCAGCATTTTCAGACTTAGACCTAGAGTTCAGTCCATACAGTGCCACCTATAGGCAACAGAAGTGACAGCAGCAGCATCATAGACCTGCTGACGTGGACTTGTTGCAGTCAGTGAGTGATGAGTGCTTAAGGTTTTACTGATTTTGAATGTGACGAAAAGGAATTGTTTTGTTAACTGGAGCATGTTTTCTGCTGAATACTGGTAAGACTGTATAGAGAGTCGTTTAGAATTAGTTTGACATTACATGGCTGAAAAAGTCTGTTGTCAAAGATTGGTTCAGCATTTTTGGAAATACGCTTATTCTGTTCCTGTCTGCCAGAAATTAATTTATAACTTAACTGCAACAGCAAATATGTTTTATGGGAAACAAAATTGCAAAAAAAACCACCCCAAAATATGCATCTGCGTAGATTTATGATGGAAATAATGATACTAATTTGGACTATCTATACAGCTGCTTTACATTGTATGAGAAGCTTCTCTTTCAGGTCATTAAATCCGTGCAGCCATATGAAAGCAGCAGGACACATGATAATTAATCTGCAGCCTCCACATAATCCTGTCATGAAACTTTTTTTTGTACTTGAAAAGCCACACAATGATAATAATGAGGTGAGCATCTACAACGTGAGTTAGAGCAGAACTTATACATTAGACATATAGAAACATTGACATTGCGGCTGTGGCTCAGGAAGGAGAGCTGGTTGTCCACTAACCAGGGGATAAGTGGTTCAATCCCCGACGCTTTGAGACTGCATGCTGAAGTATCTTTGTGTGCAAAGATACTGAGCACAGTGTGTGAACAGGTGAATGTGACTTTTAGTGTAAAGTTCTTGAGTGGTTGATAAGAGTAGAAAAGTAAATACAGTCCATTTACCCTTGTCTCTTGCTATCTTGAACATCCACTGATATAAAAGCATTCCGCCAAATTGCAACAACACCTGGATTCTAAAGGGAATAGGAGCTAGCACTCTGATTGAGACTAAGCAAACCTTTGAAAATCAACAACCTTTTTTTTGGTCAAAATTAAGGCGCAGAGGTATTATGTTTTATGCTTCCTGTCAATCAAAAATTCGAAAAATGGACATGTTACCACAGTAACGCGTGTATCCTTGTGTTAACTTTGCCAGCACAACTTGTTAAATTGTGTTATATATGGTTTCTCTGGTATATTTGATGTTGCACATCCTCTCATTAGGAGAGGTTTTCATACTGGAACATGAGAAACATGCCAAAATAAAGCCGTAACCCTGCACGGACATGCAAATGAATGCTGGCTTGACCTCAGCCGCCCAAATCTGTAGTCTGCTAATCATTAATGTGTGCGTATTTGCGTGATTTATGATCCAGTTCCATGAAGTGTGCCACATCTCATTAAAACAGACTGGATGTAACTCTGGCATCTTGTACATTACACTCATGTCATGTCTGAGAAATAAAAGAAGACGGAAAAGTGATTGATATTCTACCGGGGCATCTGCCATTCACACAGAATTCACACTGAAATTTAGTGTCTCAGCACTCTGCTTATCCAGCAGGGCTGTGGGGTTAGCGCCCTCATAGACCCACCTCACCATCCTCATCAATGACCTGTGACATCACTTCCTGCTGATGCAGCGCGCCTGTCAGATATGAGCCCCGGTGTCCTTCAACCTCCATCCTCTCCGAGTCATGTAGCTGCTATGAAAACAGACACAAACACACAGCACGCATTCATAGCCTTCACACAGCCTTTGACCTCTGTTTTCAGCAAGCCTTTAAATTAGTCTCAATGTGTTGTCAGAGTGAAAGCCTGAGGCAACAGTGCAGAGAGAAGAGGCTGAGAATATGGGCTGCAAGTACTACTGGACTCTCATTAACCTCCCTACCTTCTCTCCCTTCACCAAGTCTCCTTCATCAGCTCATCCAGGCCTGAAGTGACACATGGGCCTCTGGAGTGTCAGTAGCGATAAAGATGCCGCCACTTCAGCGTTTTAATTGGAACTTCTGCTGTTGATGTGTGAACAGCTGTAGGACAGAGAAGGGCAGATCTATCATCCCTCCCCTCCGCAGACCGCCTGAGGTCAAATGGCAGCAGTTACTGTGGCAGGAAAACCCGCAAAGCTCCTGTTTATTTATGATTTTATTGCTCCGCCCCTCCCTCTGCACCTTCCTGCTCTCACATCTGCATATTCACATCTGGTTGTGAGACGACTGAGGGAGACTGGGCGAGCATCTGGAGGAGTACAGGGCTGAGTGAAATGACCAGCAAGGATGTATTTATAGATTCAATGCGGGGGTTCACACACTAGCTGAGACACACACACACACACACACACACACACACACACACACACACACACACACACACACACACACACACACACACACACACACACACACTTCTGTGAATCCTCGACTCTCCCTGCAGACACAAATCCATTATTCATTTCAAAATGACTCATTTTTCGCCCTGTGGCTCCTGGCAGTAGTGTGGCGCCTGACCAAGGGGGTGCTTTTTCTAATTAATGCGGATTGCGCAAGAAAGCAAAAAGTAACATATTCACTCTGACGCCTGATATTACAGGAGTGCAGGTGTGAAACAACGCTTGTGGCAAAATCTACACTTTGACCAATCACAACCCTGCACACTTGAGAATGCAGCGTGCTGTGTTTTCTTGCCTCTTCTGTATCTAATGTCAACCCCGCCTTGTCACTCAGCATGATAGGTACAAAGCTAACAAGAGCTATAGCAGCAGAAGTTAAGCATCATGCTATGTTGTCTAAGCACAGGGAATAGAATCCTCCTGAAGCACTCCTCCTGAGATGTGATCTGATTTTAATGAGTCCACCCAATGTCTCTTTGTAGAGTTTGTTTCTTATCTTTATTCTAGAGCATGGTCTTTCATTTTCAGGTCATGTATACTTTTGCTGCAAAAATGTCCTTGTCGTTCATCTGAGGCCATTCGTTCATGAGACATCTGCCCTCAGATTTCCGTTCTCGCTCTTGGATTTTTGTGAAATGACCTTGTCAATGTTCCCTGACTAGACTGCCAGGTATGTCACTGGGCAACCCACCCAGAACCATTAGGATGCATTCACACCAAGTTGCAGGTGTTTCATTTGTATAAACAGAAACAGTTTTGGAAACTCAGAAGCCTAGAGTTCCTTTTCCCATTGGGCCTCAGTCACCATATATCCTTCCTTGATTTGTCTCGCTCCTTTCATGTCACCTTTATTCAGAGGAAAAGAAAGAGGCAGCCTCAGCTACTCGTGTTGATTGCAACACAGATAACGAAGTAGAAACATTGCTATGGCTTATTGTCAATAACCATTTCACCTCATTGTCCGTCCAAGCAAAAAATTCAGAGTCTACGTTCGCCCTTGCTCTTTCTCTTTGTTAGTATGTTCTACAACAAAGCAACAACTGGAGAATAGACAATCTTGTTCCTGTTTACACCAGCACGTACATTCCCAGTCTACGTAAATGGGGATAAACAGTTACCGCCCACAGGAGACTTATTAAGAAGTGAAACCGGGTCTAGAATACAGATGGGTAAGAAACATCAGGGTATTGACAGATAGAACCAGAGATTGATATGGTGTGGAGGGCACATGCATTGTGTACATGCATGCACACTCTTACATACAAAGACAGGCAGACTGAGATCCACACACATACTGACAGGTATCATAACTATACACAGCCTGAGATGGAGGTGGGGCCACATCTTCTAATTCTCAGATATTTGATAAGGCGAGACACAGCGCCGCTTTGCATGCTATTAGATGGGAATCTAAATAACATTTACATGTCATTTACGTCTATCACCTTCGTTCTGAAGAGTGGTGTCAGCACTATGTGCATATCAAAGCTGATATTTATTCCACTTGCCAGTATGGTTCCTTTGCCGAATTTGCAAATGAATGCAATTATGGGTTTCCTCCCCAGACAGTTTTTGAAAGGTAGTGGTTACCGGGAATAGTTATGGGATTTTTAGACATAATATTTGATAATGTCTAGATATGATGTCAAGAAATGATATTACTGATGTGGATGTTTATTCTCTGATCATAGTTTATTATTTGCGTCGTGATCTTTATGGTATTTTCTATCTGCTTGAAAGTAGTTCAACTATGATACTCGAGGAAAGCATTGATTTGCTTTTTGTGAAGAACAACACAAACTGTAGACTTCTAACATTTCTCTCATGACTTTCCTTTTCTCATGCTGTCTGGTCATTGCAAGCAAAGAAGTTTACACAACTTTATTTAGCATCCCAATCATCAAATAGTGCAAGCAAAATGTTTATTTGCATTTACAAAATGCCTTTGAATGACCATTACAGAAAAAAGTTGTGATAACAAAGCGATTACTATTTAGAGACAGCAATAAGCCAGGCACTTTTTCCGGATACCATAATTACCAGTAGCAAGGGGAGCATGGATGAATGCTCATGTGTTGCGATTCTGTGAAGGAGCTGGAAGCAATGCAGAAGATGAAGATGAAGATGGGCGAGATAGGCTGTCAAAGACCAGGCGTATCACTCTGAGGACGTTAGTCCCCCCTGACACATCCACAATAACCCTCAAGAGGAGCAATTGCTTCCCTCTGTCCGAGCACAAATTTCAATGTTGTTTTGCACACATCTCTCCATTATGAAAGCTTTTTTTGGTAACAGAGGAGATATTGAAATAGAGAGAGTGAGATGGAAGGAGCGAGGCAGGCATGGATGGAGGAAGGGAGGGAAGAATGAGAGAGAGATTGGTTTTCATGCCTGGTAGTCAGCGAGCCTGTAAATCTCCCAGGAGCATAGTGGAAGACAGCAGAAGGTTGATAGTCATCCATCACTCCTGACAACCCCACTGCTCTGGAAGGGCCTGACAGCACAGCCCTGCCTGAAAGAGAGGGGGGGGGGGGGGGGGGGGGACACAAGAGGAAAGATAAATAGAAAGGGATGCTGCCTGCAGAATGAGAAAATTAACTCTTCCATATTTAAAGCAGAAGGCAGAGGGGGGAGAAGAAGGTGAGAAGACAAATGCGTGGAGAGGAATGGGAGGAGGCAAGTGCAGCAGTTGGCTGTTCCAGCCGCTCTGTTCATCCCTCACCGAGGGCCTGTGGCAACGGCAGTGCTGCTGCTGAGGGAGTGGAGACTGTGGATGGGTTGGAACTAAAGCTCTGTCCTCGTCAAAGCAGCAGAGCAACAACATGTGGGTCGAAATCTCAAGAAGAGCAAACTTATATTCTTTTCCACTTTTAGAAAGATGACCCCTGTTTCCTATAAATATATAAACAGCTAATTTAATTTAATCAAAAAATGCATTAAAATGAAATCTATTACGCCTAGATTATATTACATTTAAATTAAATTATGTCAAATTGAATTTAAATTTAATTATGGCAATATATTCATTAAATGTCTTTGCCAAATCCCCCAAAAGGTTGGTACTGAAAACAATACTAAATAAGAAGCACAGATATTATACTTTTGTTGTTTTAAAAAAACATCTGGTTTTGAATTACTATATCCACTCACTGCAAGTCAAGTTAGGAATGCACAGCACTCGTTAAGGTTAGGGAAATATTCAGATCTTGTTTTACAATTTAAAAGGAGATTTGAAGCATTTGAAGATTTAACTGAAAAATATTTTTTTACATTTAACAGAAATGACTTGAAATGAAATGATCTTTCTTGGCTTTCCTAAAATACTTCTGTTACCTAAAACTGACCATGAGCCAAGGGATGTAGATGTATATCCAAACTGTAATCAAATAAATGCCAAAACTAAGTAGTAGTATATAAACCACATTTTTAGGAGAGAGAGAGAGTTGGTCCGTCACAACTGAAAGCCCGTATTTTACTTTCTCACTTGGATGTAGAGCACGAGTAAGCTGTAGAGATATGTTCTCTGCCTCTGGTAAAATAACCATTCCTTTTCATTACAGCTTTCTAAGTGACACAATAAAACACTGAATAAGAGTGGAAGAAAGCATACTGTGCTATTTTGTGTCAACTGGACATATGGGACAGAGTGTGGGCTGAGTGGTAATAAACCGGGAACTGCCTGTTCAAAGAACACAAGGTCTTATTGGCGAGGAGCTGTCCAAATACTCTGTCAATTAAACAGACGTAGAGTCCCTGCATATCTGACAATCTGTGGGTAGCTGACCATGACCCATTCTACACATATCGACTTCAGAGGGAACACACACTGAGGGGAAACACACACACACACGCACACAAAGAAGCTCATTATTAAATCACAACATGGATGTGTGATCTTATTATAGTGCCGCGGCGTCTCTATAGCATGTGCAGAATGTGGCTGGGTAATTAAATGAAAAGCAGTAAAAGATGTCCTCAGAGGTTAAGTCATGTTTATCTCGATAGTCTTTTACGGCGAGCTCATTGTGTGACCTGTAACGTACTCATCCATAAAACAAAAAGTTGATGTTTTACAATTCCAATGATTGTTTGTGTTTGAGTAGCTCTCTCACAGTGTGTTACTGGATTCATACTGCTGCGTCCTTTGGCTCCAGATTAGTTTTAATCCCCCGTCCATATTAGTATACTAACGCACCTTAAAACGCATAATACATGGCCATGCACGTACACTGGGCATGCATGTCCTGCTTGACATGGGAATGGTCACAGATTGCACGAATGATAGATTGCCACCTACAGCAACACTTGTAACTGATTACCCATCTAGCTTCCTTCACTGGTTGCCAAGGCTACTGACGGCTGTTTACTTCTTGAAGTGGGTAATGTAATAGGAGCCTGACGAATCAGCGAAGGCTACATCGGGATCGAAAAGACCCAATCAGGTTGTGAGTGTCTACTTCATCTCGGTTTTTGCCCATCCAGACTAAGACGCTGCCCCGGAGTTTTAAAACCAAAACGGGACCAGTACCATTTTCAAACTGTTCCGCTCGTGAGGCTTTAAAACACCAGAGTTGATGCATTTTTTCACTGTAGTAAATGTAGTAGTAGATGCAGCCTGTGAGTGTGTGTGTTTGTGTTGTGAGTGACCTCCATCAGTGTCTGCAGGGTACCGGCCGTTGCTGTCACTCACTGCGAGAAAAGCCCTAATTAAAGAAGTTCCAGTTGTACATGACCTCACAATGGAGAGAGAGATTGCCTTTCAACTCGGTGCCTGATGCAGAAACTTCCTCCTCCTTGGGTTGAATAAAAGAGTCTGATACAAAAAGCCATGAATGCCTAAACCAAACAAAAGCTCTTTAAAAGACTGTCACCGTACTCTGATCTGATATCTCCTGGAACAGCTCTGCTTTGAATAAATCTTTTTTTTAGTTTTTTTTTTTTGTCAGTGAAGGAGGGAGAAGGAAATTAAAAGCTGACATTTAAAAAAGCTGCTGCTGGGACTCGTGGCCCCTAGGATCAATAGCTAGGTATCTCACGACTCCCCCCCCCCCCCCCGCATATTAGCTCACTTTTCCACGGGGCATCTCACACTAAGTACAAACAAACCAAAACTACTGTAGGAATATTGCTGTGTTGTTTTGTCAGTTTACCTCCAGGTGTGTGTGTGTGTGAGTCGCCTGAGTGGCAGATGGAGGCGGGGTGTGCGTGTTTATGTATCTGTAATGTGTTTAAAGGGTCCCATCCTCCTCTTCCTTGTGTCAGCACCTTGATTTGACATTGATCATGAGGGAACTAAACTGTCAGCAACAACATTACACTGGAAGAAAAAAAAAGAGAACGTGAGAAGGTAAAAGACAGCAGGAATTGTTAGGTGTGTGTGGGTTGTGTGTGTGTGTATCCGGGGGGGTTACTTGTGTTGGTTGACATTAATGACAGTTGTACTCAGTGACATTGTCAGCGAGCGACTTTGTGAAGTCTGTCAGGTTACGTATAGCAGATTTAGTCAAGGTCATGCATGTGCTCCCGATGGCGTCACGTCCCTTTCTCCCCGACACACACACCCACACACAAGGGTGTCCTGCCCTACACGTATGAGTCTGTGGCCTCCGTCCACGCCCACGGGGACTCAGGTTGTCCCTCAGTGTTCCCCTGTCGTACTGTTACTCCCACCTATTGCTGCCTTGTGACCTTCCTCACTCTCACCAGCCTTTACGGGGGCTTACAGCCAAATCTGAGCTGCCTTTAACATAATGTCACCCTGGAGAGTCACCACAAACCCTCTGAAAAGGCTTTCTGCTTTCTCTGACTGCTAAAATAAACAACTAGTAGCATTTTACATAAATATGATAGGCTGCTTTGACAATTATAACTATAGTGCAAGCCCTGTGCTTTCCATTTTGCTGAAAGCACACCTGTGGTACTGTGCTAGTCTCTGGGCCATGGCAGCCTTAAGGGAAACTATACAGTTCATTCAGATGTAGTTTTTTTTATTTTCTAGAAGTCGGTTCAATTGCTGATAAAAACACTGTTTCACAAAAAAACGCACGTAACCACGGCACGTGTGATGAGTTTTATCAGGGGTATAGTCTATAAATAAAACTATGTCTCCTACAGGTAATTGAAGTTTGATCGCAACCTACTGATCCTATGAAAACTCTTTACTGATGCAGCCATGTTCCAAACTTTCAGCGTTTTTAACATTATTAAACAGACCCACCACAATTGATGACATGAAATACTAAAGTAAAACCCAAGTTGTAATAAAGTGTTGTAGCTATGGCTAGCCCACTAGCTCTATCATCACCATGGGTTTGCAGATTGCTGAATCTACCAGTGATGCATGCCAGGAATTTATTTCTGGCAATGAAACAGCAACATGCTGTTTGTTATTCCTTCAGCTTAAATCATTTGAGGAATAACAGATTTCACCATAGTTCAGACACAGTTCAGGTGCTTATTAGATAGCATTCACATCAACATGTCTACATCAGCTCAACATGTGTTTGCAAACACATTCAACAACACTATCCATGTGATGAGCAAATAATTAATCATCACTGCACTATGTGATTCCTTAGACGTCATTAATATTGTTTTGTTGTAAATCACAATTCTGTTTTACATAGTTTTACCTTTAATTTTAAAAGGAAATTACAATAGGTTAGCAATTGATGATCTGTGATGTGTATCTCTATGTGTGTGGTGCTGGACTCAGCTGCTGGCGGTGTCAGGTAGTCCCCGGAATAGTGGGTAGTTGGCACGCTGTGCGTCAGTGATCAGGTTGATCAAAGACAACAAGACAGGAACAGACAGAACTGGAGCTGCCAGCAGTTATCAGCCTGTCTCTGATGGTTATGGACAGGGCTCATAGATTTGCTCTGCTTGCTTGTGTTATGATGAGGAATCACAAGGTTAAATAACGGAACACAGTGTGGTGATGTGTTCAGGTAACCTCCCCTGATCCCTAATGGGACAATTTGTCTCTGCTACACAGTTGTTATTTTGTGAAGACCACTGGGCAACATTTCAAGTGCAGTGTTGTGGGGATAATAATGTTCCTGTGATGAAGTGATTTTAAGGTAAGAATCTAATTTCCGCTCCGGTCAGAGCCTGAGGGTCAGCAACAAGAAAGAGGTTTTATTTTTGTTGTTGTGTTTTTTGCACAAAGACCCATCAGCACCATGGAGTCTGGCCAAAACTCTGACAGGACAGTTTCCCTGAGCTGGTGGCCACCTACCATATGTACAAACATTTTACATTATAATCTTAATTAACCTTTATGTTTTTTTGTAGACTGAGGTTGATATAGTTTGCTTGCTTTCTTAAAGTAACTCTTGAACAACATGATAATCTGTTATTTCGCATACCCATCAACATGTCAAAGGTAGTATGTTTACTACATTTAGTTTTACAGCACATTTCAACTTTAAGGTGATTCAAATTTCTTTGTAAACAACAGTTAAACAGGAAGTTTCCCTTTTCAGTGAGGAGTCAGAAACAACTTATTTTTAAAAACTTAAATGGGTTAGGGTTAGGGTTAGGGTCACCATCGTGTATCTACCTGAAAACATTTTTCCTTTATCTGGCCAGATTGGTTTTGGAATTTAATCTACTGAGTAACTTTTACTTCTATTAGTTTTTTCAATCATTCAAAATCGAGTCTGTTCAGCCTTCACCATCAAACAGGACAAAGTGCTCAGTCCGTGTAGAGGTCTCTCACTACGCATTTATAATGGTTTCTTTAATAATTCATGGAGGCCTCTTCCAGGAAGCAACGCTATCTTTCCACATGCTGGATCGATGTAGATCAAAAGACAGTGTTTGGTCCTAAATGCAATCCTATCCTGAAGTGCTACCGGCAGGACTATTTTAGTGCCAAGAGCTGTGTCTATAGCTGGCTGCTGAAGTCTGTTTAATGGTTACCAAAGAGATTCACCTAAAACACTTTGAATACTTTAACCCTGATGTACAACTCACAGAATAAATCCCAGTGATATTGAGATTAAATATCTGCAAGACAAAAAATAGTGACAGTTAAGCAAAGCTTTAATTCAAGATTAGAATTTTCCGTATGCAGTATTTGTTGGGTCATTGGTTTTGATTTTGATCCGTTCTTTCATTAAGTCTTTGTAGATACTTTATATTTGTTTACTGCTGTGACAGAGTGAAAATCTTATTTATTGCTCCATTAAGGTTCATTTGAGTTTGGCATGTTGTAAGATTATGTCGACCAAAGACAGTTCAGCCAAAAGCACAAAATGCCCTTTTTTCAAGTTTGAGAATATTTCTACTTTTGACATGATCTCATGTTGAATTGTCACTTTGTTTTACACTTGGATGTTATATTTATGTCTATGTCTGTCTGTGTGTGTGTGTGTGTGTGTGTGTGTGTGTGTGTGTGTGTGTGTGTGTGTGTGTGTGTGTGTGTCTGCGTTGACACCACAGAGACACCTGTTCCAGGCTGCCATTCAGCGGTGATGGGGACGGCGTAGGGCTTTGACACGCTCTGTAGACAAGACAGCTCAGACAGCATGGATGTTAATCTCTTCTAACTGCTCCCAGCCTAATTAAATCTTCCAGGGCAGACACACACACACATACACACACACACACACACACGTGCGCACATGTGGAGGCTTTCAAATTGGTCCTGCTTACATGTGAGTGTGAGTTTTAACGATCGGGAGAATTGGCCCTACAGCGTTTGCTTGATTTTAATTCAGTAAAATTGTATGTGTGTGTGAGAGATAGAGAGAGAGAGAGAGCAGTCACAGTCTTACACAAACACAAAGAATTTGACTCCTGTCGTCCTCGCCTGTTTGAAGATGCAGTGGTAACTGAGAAACTCATGTACAACAACAATGGTGCTGATCACTTCCTGTGGTGTTAACATGTCTGTTCTCTAACATGATTGTGTTGTCAAACTAGTCATTTTAACCCTGATTGGTGTTAATTAAAAATTAACAAAATTTGGTTTGTGCGATGAATTTCTTTCATCCTGACAAAAATGTCACATTGAGGAGGCCACAGGCTGGAGCTCATACACTGTTTTACCCATAAACTTTGGGGTTTGATTCTCACAAACGACTCACAAAAGTCACTGAATTGCGGGATTGTCTTTAGAAGAAGGTGAAATAAAAGTGGAGAAACATGCTGCTAAATGTTAAACAACTGCTTAGTTTATATTCTCCATTTTTATCACTTACCTTAATGTCAAGGTGAATGTTTCTTAATAGGGGAAAAAAAGAAGAAATCTGGGTCAATAAATGAGAAGGTGTATAATATTCTATTATTAGCCACCAAACAGGTAACTGCAGGTAGTGTTATGCCTGATCTCTTTGTATCTGTGTCCTGTTTTAAAAGAGTTCATTCTGGGTTCATGGCTCAACAAAGTCAAATCCAGAATGGGGTTCAAAGAGGACATGCCTCCGCAGACAATCAGTCCCCTTGTAAAACCACATTTAAACTGACTTGATCCGGACAACAAATCGCACTCAATAGTCCCACCAACATTCCTGATTTCTTTCATCAAGATCCATCAATTATAGTCTGAGAAATATGCAAATGTTGAAAAAGCCGTATCTCACAAAGAAATGAATCCAACCCCTGATCTGGATCTGCACCAAAATTTAACAAATTCTTCCTTAACCTATACTGCATCCTTCCACCAATTTCATGAAAATCCGTCCTGTAGTTTTTGCATAATCTTGTTTACAAACAAACATACGGACGGGTCGAAAACATTAAAAGAGGTCACTAGTTTTAATTGATCAGTATTTATATTGCAGTGAACAGTTTAAACTGTAAGAAAATATGAGCGGTTAACAGAAACCTAATAAACCTGTTACTATCAGATCCTGTAAAGGAATAGAACAACATCAAAGTGGTAATACACACACACACACACACACACACACACACATCCTGTACACGCACAGCATGATTCAGTCAGTTGTCCTGGGTTTCCCTATGTTGCTTTTAAGCTTATGAAAGTTCTTTGTGCCCTGTAAGACTGACTTTCTGATGTGATGTTTAATCACAAGATGTAGAGATTCTTTTTTAATCTGTTTAGCTTCAGTGAAGTCGGTGTCACGGAGAGACTCTGACAGGACATGTGCCTCCCTGCCTGCCTATCAGCCCACCCGCCTGTCTCCTCTACATCTGTCCACCCAGCCAGAGCCCATCTCACTTTCCTCTGTTGCTACCTTCAGTAACTCTGTCCCTCCCATATTTATCTCTGTTGCACAACTACCATCCTGTCTCTTCAACCCCATCTGTCTCTATTCCTATATGTCTTCCTTGCAACCACACCTTTTTTTCATGCTTGATTCTCTTCCACCCTTGCATTGTGCATCATTCTCCCTACGATTCAATTTCCTTTTTTCCCCGTCTTTTCCCCTGTGTCTCTGTCACCTGTCCAGTCTCGGCTACCTCTGAGTTAAACAGGCCGAACAAATAGATTACAAACAGTGGGTAGAGTGAAGCTAAGGAGGAAGACAATCTGAATTTGTTGTGGATAAAGAATGAGGAAGGAGGCTGTGCAGTCAAAGAAAGCCAGTGGAGTCAGAGTAAGGCTGTATTTGCCTGAGGGGAAAAGGCTGAAAAGTAGCTCTCGCAACAGATGTGCAGGGCAGTAAAGTGTAATTGAAATGCCAGCAGCAATGGTCTTATCTCCCTGCTACAGGAGCCTGCTGCCAGTCTCAACATCAGTTAGATGTCATTTTACCTAAGTCTGAATCAGCCTGCCACAATCCACAATCCCCATTCCTCTGATGCTAGGCGGGCGAGAAGGGGAGAAATGGATGAGGGGGAGGGAGACGAGAAAGAAAAGGAGGGAGAGGAGGGTGGGGAGTCTGTAATAGGATTTCAGTGGCACCCAGTTAACTTCCACCACCTGGACTTATTTGGTAATTTGATATGCCCCATCAATAGGATTCATTTACCTCAACGCAGTATTACCATCGCCATTCATTTGACTTTTTGACTATATATTTATTCATTTCTCTCTGCATATTTTCCTTCTTGTTCTGATCCTAATCACGGCTGCTGGAGGTGGCAGGAAGGAGGGAGGGGAGGGTTATTCCACCCAACATATAAGCTAAGAAAGAAAGTCCTTGGTCCAGTGGAGGTGGAAAGCCAGACGCCATCGCTCCAGGCGAAGCTTAATGTTTTGGGCCAGCTAGCATCCCTCTGGGAGGAACCATAATGTCCTCCCAGATTAGAGGCCGGCACTCCTCGGAGCTGCTGCCTTTTTATCAGGAACTTTGTTACTGCAACATGGGATCATCTGCAGGACATTAAAGCTGCCTTATCTCCCCACTGTCATGTTAATGTTTAGGGATTTTGTGGGTTGTTGGTGATATCCACAGTGGCTGTGGCAACTTTTACCTTTGCCTGAGCTTCTTATGCAGTATGGGGGTTTATGTATTTCCACAACTCCTTGGTCACATGAGAAGGAAATGGTAGTAAAGAAAGAGTAAATTTCGGGCCTTTTAATGATACACACACAGACTGCATAGGGTTTTGTAAGGTACACCTTTTTGGTCAGAATCATTCTCAAATAGAAAGGCTTGGAGAGTAGATACGGTTCATCTGGATCTACTCCAAAATTGTACGGGTTCTTCCTTGGGTCCTAACCCCACACAATTTAATAGAAATCGGATAAGTAGTTTTCAAGTAATATTGTTAAATAAAAAAGCATTTATTACAACTATTGTTATGTCTGTTTTGCTTCAAACATTTAGCTGGATTCTAACTTTCAGGACCAAATATTAACAGTGGCTCCTGGAACTCTTTGAACAAAATGATTTTGGGCTTGACAAATGTATTTAATACCGTGTATTTCCTATAAAACACATAGAAACATGCCTGGTGCCTTGGATAAGGGTGATATGAATTTGCTGGGTTGCTCATTAGTTTGTTTGCTGTACAATGCAAACAAAAACCTATAGATCCACTCATAAAGACCTTCATCCAGAGTGCGAGTAGTGGTCAAATGCTTTGTGAATTAAATGTCTCACATATGTTTTTAAATGTTTTTCAGAGAGTCATTTTCAATGTGGTCAACTTCTCCAAGACCAAGAGCCTGTACAGAGATGGCATGTCTCCTGTGGTGAAGTCCACCAGCAGACCTAAATGGTAAGTAGGCATGAGCTCTTTTATGGGCTTGATTTAAATGTGAATGCTTTGTACTTTACTTTGTTAATATTACTTCTATAAAATGCACATTGTGGTACTTTATGCAAAAACGTTTCTTCTCTGTTCGACACACACACAGTCCATCTCTCCGTCTCCGTCTCTCTCTCTCTCTCTCTCTCTCTCTCTCTCTCTCTCTCTCTCTCTCTCTCTCTCTTTCCTTACACACACTCCTGCACACACACACAGTCTCTAAAGACTGATACTTTATATTTCCTGAGTGGATGCGTCCGGGCACATTAGCATGTGATCCATTGGTTGCCAGTATGACGGCTGTCTGATGTAATAATGCTTGACTGATGGAAACAGACACGTGCCTCTGTGTGTGTGTGTGTGTGTGTGTGTGTGTGTGTGTGTGTGTGTGTGTGTGTGTGTGTGTGTGGGAATTAGTAGGTGTGGCACGAGGGAATTGGGCTGGTGCAGTGGGGGTGGGCACTGTGTCTGCCGAGCAGGCTGGTGTATCCAGTGGGTCGAGTCCGTCCAAGAGGAGCCCTGACATCTGTCATCAGTTGATGGAGGGCATCAGCAGAAACGCCCGGCATCTGCCACCCCGAGCTGTGTGCGTCTGCTAGCCCAGCGCCAGCACCAGCCATATCGTAGCATGCTGGTCGCAGGCTAATGAGAAGAGACAATGGGCACGACACCGTAGACAGGAAAGATGAACTGCCGCATGCGATACTGTGCACTGCATCACTACGCAGCTCAGCTCGGTCGCCTCACTCTCTCTGTGTGGTGTATAGCTGCAGTTTTGCACTGTTTCTCTGTCGTGTTCGTGGGGATACAAATTTTTCTCAGGGCCACTGCTGTTGTTTCATCCTGCCAACAGTTTATTTACGGTGAAGGTGGCGAGTGCTTGCTTTAAGAATGATGTTATGTACTCAGGTGAGTGTTGCACTGTCAGTTAAGCTACTGTGTAGACAGTGCTACAGCATAAACCAACATTATATCCCCGTTTCTATCCATGTCACTTCCTGCCCAGTAATTTTTGTCCCAGATTAGGAAAATTTCCACGGTCTTGACTTCTCATTTGAAATAATCTTTATTGTGTAAAGGGTTAATTCATACAGGAGACTCGTTGGGTCATTCAGGTCCCAAAGCTTTTCTTAATATGCTAATCACACAACACTGGGCATGTTTATGTTTCACTAAGCTCTCATAAATAGGTATTTAAGTGACAGACACAATGGGAGGTAATGTCGCAGAGGCCCCGACTCCATTTACCTCCCCAGGCTAATACTCTTTTAACCGCTCCTCTCAGCACTATGCCATTTAAGAGGCATCACGTCTCATGCACTTGTGTAGAGCCATTTCCAACTGTCTGGGGCTCCCAAGACCACAGCTGACATTGTTTGTGTCCCCACAAAGTGGTCAAGATGCTTTTAACACAACCACTTCTGTTTGACTTTTCGTGAGCACAACAAAGCACAGACAGCTCCTAAAGTAGCAATCTTCTTTTTGACAGTTACAGATATGGAATAAATAAAAAGGCAGAGCGTGGAGAGCTTCGCCTGTCTGATCCAAACTCACACAGGACAGGATAAAGAAGGTACAGAAAGAGGGGGAGCGATGGAAAGAGAGAGAGAGAGAAAGGGAGGGAGATTTGAAGAGAAACAGACAGAGAGAGGGTGGAGGAAGAAAAACACAAAGTACAAGAAAGAGAGATTACTGAGACAGGTAGACAGGGAGGAGAGAATGAGAGAGTGAGCTGAAAAAGATTGCTCCCCCTCTCTCCCCACCGCCCTGCAGCCACCACCCCACGTCTGTATCTATCAAAAGAATCGGCAGTATTAGCTCAGGAGTTGAAGCCTTTATCTCCCCGTGCAGGTGCCTCATGTCCTGGGGTCCCAGCATCTTTTGACGCTGGAGGCTGCGGGGCTTGGCTGGCCTCGGCTAAGCTGGACGTCTCAGTGAGAGACAACTGGCAGATTACAGTCCTGCAGGACGTTCACAGCTACAGGTGGAGGGATCTATCCTCTCCTCCTTCCTTTATCCCTTTCTCTCACATCCCTCACTCTTTGACTCCCCCCCTCCAGCCAGGAGACATCAGAGCTGACATATAGCTTTACTGTATTATTTGGCATTTAAACACAGCTAGACGCCATATATTTAATAAATAATGAGTAATGGATTAACTAATTAGAAGGGATTGCATTACTTTTTGAAATGTGAGACAGACTGATGGCTGTGGAAGTGATCAGACTGCTAAAAAGTAAGTCAAACAAGATTTTATTAGACTCCATCCACTGTATAGAAAGTGGAGCTTCATATTTTCTATACTGCTTTGTTTATTTTTGGCACCAACAAGGGGAATAGCAAAATAACAGTATCTTATTTTATGGACTCAACAGCTGATTAACAGCCACTTGTATCTGTGCAGTGAAGAAGTAAACCGGTCTCTTCTTGCAAATGTTTGTGTCGAATTAAATTAGTCACCGACTGAAATCTATGGAATGAAACTGTCCCTCGTGATTAGTAATTGACTTAAAGTAGAAGGAGGAAAAAAATGCTATGAAATTGAGAAAAGTCAAAGAGTTTCTGAGACCGAGGGAAGAGCGTGAACATTTAGTTTTTTTCTACGAGTCTGTCGAAGACAACAGCCCCCTTGGTGACACTAGGTGCCAACCACACTCCCTGCAGTCTGCTTGTTGTTAGACTGCTAGAGCAAAGAATTGCCCAGCATCCTTATTTTCTGAGATAAGCTAATTAGAAACTCAGGGAGCGTGGTGTAATGCAGCTGCTGGAGGCCGGACTGCCATGGGGCGGGGTAATGGCCAGGATGGCTGCGTGAGACTGACTGCATCAACCAACAGATGCCTCATACAGAGTCCCGTGTGGTGCAGAGCAGAACTTATCAGGGCTTTATTACTTTTATTATCAATAAACTTGCACATTATTTTCTAAATTAGTCGATTGTTGATTGCTGATGTGCATGTAATGTTAAAAAAGGATGAAAATGATCCACCACAAGAGGCTGATCGATGAACAAATCAATTTACTAACTCAGAATCTTCTGATTTTAAATAAAACACACCATCCTATCTTAGCAAAAATGTAATGCTCTTATGTGACAGCATTTCTTTTTTATCGTATATGCTCAGCTGTTGAATAACATGTGATTAAATCACAATTTACTTGTAATTCTGATTTGTCACTACCTAAAAGTCATGTCTTCACATCATTTTCAGCTTATTATATCTGTGATGCTTAACATATTGGAAATGTTCAGATGTGTGGTGTCTCTTTTAATTAACTTTCCACTTTTTCGCCAGTCAGTAGGTGTGAGGATAAAAATAGCTACACCTCTAACTGAGATAACAGATGAACAGTCAGAGTTGGAGGGAATTGGTTGCCAAACATTGCCTCTGAAGTTACAAGCAGCCAACCTTGATCAAGGGTAAAAAGCTTCTTTTTTTTTCTTCTTCTTCTTTTATTTGTGGGAGGCAACAAAAGCAGGGGAGCGCTTCTCAAGCAGTTGTGCTCAGCTCTAAGCTGGGGGAGACTGTCAGCCAGTCCGTCCATCCATTAGTCAGTAAGTCCGTCGGTCTGCTGGTCCGTCAAGCACTTTTCTACCAAAATCCTTCCTGTAAGCGTGTGATGCAACAGCATAGTGAAATTCTATTTGGAGATGTCTGCCTCTCCACTGGGGTGCGTGTTAGCAGTAATTGTTCTGTCAATCAGCGCCGCTCCGGCCTGCCTGCTTCCCCTGCCACTTGTTAAGCCCTGGCAGAGGTCTAGGGGTGAGGAGAGGTGAGGCAGGGAGAGGGGAAGAGAAAGGATACCTCCACTGCTCTGTGTGTCTCTCATCGCTCACCTTTGTCTGTCTTTACATTGTTTTCAGGCTGCTTCGCTTCCTGTCTGCTCGTCCTCTTGAGTTCTCTCTCTCATCTCACTTATAGCAACTTATTAACATGTTTAATTGTTTTAGTTCTGTTCGCTTTACTTATTTCACTTTCTCTATTACTGATTTCAGTTGAATTTTGCTCTGGTGACCAGTTATCTCCTCTTTGTCCACATATTTAGTGTGGTGATTTATTGCTTTATTGAATGAATTCTCACACCCTCAGCTCCTTTGTGAACCTCAAATAATGTATCTTTTGGCCACTTAGGGGCAGAAAAAATAGCTTAGTGATGACCAACATATTAATAACTTCACATTGCAAACTTGGTAACTTCTCAGCAGTACTTATATCACTCCTTTTTCTTTTATCCACTGAGAATACACAATAGCAGCTAGTCGCTAACTTTGTCTGCGGTTTAGTGAAAACATAGACTGTCTATAAAGACGGACAAGGTGTCTCCACTTCCTCCCACTATCCAGAAATTAAGCTAAATATCCCAAATATGAACTCCATTCCTTACCAGAAAACCAAAACAATGAGCTGAAATACACAATAAAACACCAAAGAGTAGCAATGCGATACAAAAATATTGATTATGGCCACCTTACATTTGATGCTAAACTGTGAACAACAGAAATCTCAAGTGTCAGTGTGTCATCTCACTGACGCAAATCTTGTTATATTCATTATATTTTAAAGTGACTCTCATTCTGAGTGGAAGTTTAAACAAAGACCCAAATTAAGGGAAGTAGAAATGCTACAGCAGAAGTGATGACGACCGTGACTTCTAGTTTGTACCATAGGTCCCACGGTTCAAGTTCTATAAAGAAACCTCCTATATCTAGAAACACCAACCTTACTGCCACCCTGCCATGCTGTCCATCTGAATCCAAACACAGTGTGACAGTAGTGAGAGAGACGGCCTCTCTCTCGAGGACAGAGTGTCAGGGACAGGCAGACTGTAAAGGTTGTGTCAACCACAGCAGAGCCCCGCGCTGACTCCTCCCCGCATTCAGTGAGTCGGCGTTCTCCTCTTCTCGCTCCCTCCCTGCCGCTGAGCCACTTGCACAATTAACCATGTGGAGCGCCTTTTAATAATAGACCTTTTAATTGTCGACAAATGAAGAGTGATGTAAAATAGCTAATAGCTTGTGCTAATTAATAGGAGAACTGAACGCTTGTTAATTAAGGGCAAACAGGACAAGGACTGGCTCGGGTGATTTGAGCAATAAAACCGAGACTAACGATTCATTTCCAAACAGACTTGCTTCATAAAAACATCAAGCGACCCCCGGTTTGCTTCTGGAGAACATTTGTAGCGACATTTTTTTCGGCTTTACCGTCATCAGCGGTGTCACATAGACACATACGTAACAGAAGTATCCGCAGAGGAAATGTAAACACGAATGTTCTGGCTCCCTACAGATGTGCTGCAACAAGACAAACCACAATTATACATTGTCTTCATGTGCATAATAACAAGTGTTATTTGTTGCAGCAGGAGTCTCAGTGGTATGATACAATGTCTGAGTTGCTTGTTTAGTATTAAAACACAATGTATTGAAATGAATAAATTCCCTTTCTGGTTGTTGACTTATATTGCAACCAATCCATGTTGATATTCAGTGCCGGATCTGTCTGCCCGACATATTTCCCCCTTTGCTCATTTCCCTGTGGTGATACTTCCTAGATATGAGGCTAAAGGAAGGAAACGGATCGTCAGCCAAGGTTTAAAACGTTCACCGTCTTCCTCATGAGACCAAGAGTAGTTTTACTGTCGTTTCACATCCACGTTTCTCAATTTCACAGCTTTACTAGGATCTTTTACTGTAACGTCATTTTATTACAAGTATATCCTGCCTGCGGCCTTTATATCTGCATGGGCGCGTGCGTGTTTAATTTAAAACAGAGACAATGTCCTGTGCTGTTTCCTCTCGCTCTGAGTCTCATTTTGGAGTGGGAGCAGTAGCAAACATTTGACAGTCTATGGGTTTTATATAAGATTTTTAGATTAAAGAAATGTTATATATGATGTTTCTTCTCTGTCAACATTGCCTATGTGATAAGGGAGACGGACGAAATCTTTTAATAAAAACCAAGTGCAGGAGAAAGTGAGACACACACACACGCACCAAATTATCTGTCACTGGTTTGACTGCTGAGAGGAAATGGAGTGATGTGTGAATCTGAGTGAATATTTGGAAGGAGAAGAAGGGAGTACCTGATGTACTGAAGCTGTGAACACGGTTTGGTTAGTCTCGCCAAAATGTGGAGTGGTGTTCATGTTCTGGGGGCAAGTGATTCCCTTTCTGCCTCACTCCAGTTGTTTTGAAAGATTTGAGAGAGGAAAGTAATCACACAGAGTTCTGTTTTATTAGCTGAAATAACACCTCTCTCCATCTCCACTCCATCTTTATTCTTTTGCGTAGGACAAACCGGTGAGAGAGGAAGGGAGCACGATAGAGTCCAGTCAACTGCATGTGCCGCTTCCTTGTTCACGGAAACTCATTAGCATGCTGCCAGAGGAAGTGAAAGAGGATTATGTGGCAGAAAATAATGGGAGAAAATGTAACAAATAGATTAATAGATGAGGATGAGTATGTGTGTGAGTTACAGCGTGTGTTTGTGCCGTTTCCTGTGGAGAAAGGGGTAGATAAAAAAGAGAGAGAGAGAGAGCAAGGGGTATTGTGACAGAGAGGCAACCTGCTTCTGGCTCTCCATTCAACCCACAAATGACTTACCTGGACAGTTTTATGTTTGCCTGGAGGAGAATTAAAAAGGCACTTCATTTCCCCTTTTACAGGCTGGGTACGCATGTCAGCGCTGCCCTCCCTGAAAGTGCTCTAATCTAAATGCTTTTGTCAGGGGAGATTTGGTAGATTGCAGCAGGCAGAGGTACAAATTGGTTGTGTCATCTTATAATGAACTAGGTGAGGCGTTGCAGTTTTTCTGCAGCCAACAGTCCCCTGATTACTGTACTTTAAGTCAGCGGCTGCTTTTAGTATTGTAGGCCGAAGACCTCACCTTCACCCCTCTGTGTTCAGACAGCCTGTTCTCGTGAATACTGCACAATGTTTTGTTAGCGTAAGCCCGATGTGGCACTAGATAAAAACCTTACTATTTTGAAATAGTGTTTTAAAACAAATAGACTCCTCACCACATACCAGGTTTTTGCATACTCTGTCTAACAGTGATGTCTGCATGGGGTGAGGGGTTTGTGTGATTATTGGGTGTCCTCAACAAAATGACAAGGTGACCCCCTCATTCCATCTAAGGAATTCTAGGTATCTCAGAGATATATTTACATGACATATTAGCTGCATGGGTGTATTTAGGAATATGTATATGACTCTGTAGGACCCCTAAAGACAATAAACAAAAATGGTCAACATGACAGCTCTCCAAAAGGGAAGCCAAAGAATCTCAATCGTCCAAAAAGTCAAAACACTCTGACAAACTGAAATGTGACATGACTACTGCGCATGACTCCAAATGACGCCATTGGCCCAGGATGGCAGCCTTTGTATGAAAGATAGTTTGGCTTAATTTCTGGATAGTAAGAGAAAGTGGAGACGTATCGTCCATCTTTATATACAGTCTATCTTTTTTACTAAACAGCAGACAAAGATAGTGACAAGCTGTTGTTGTGTATTAAAGGGGGAGGGATATGAGTACAACTGTTTGCTACCAAATTTGCGATGCAAAACTTTTAATGTTATATTATAATATGTCAGTCATTTCTACTGCCCTTAAATGGCTCCAAAAAAACATTTGATAACTGAGATTGACCTGCGATTGGTCGTGCAAGAGTCTCTCTGTGTGTGTGTGTGTGTCTCTGCGTGTGTCAGACACTGTTATGAATTCAGATGGCTCAGCTAAGTCAACAGTGGTGTTAAGCAGGTTCCAGCTCCACAGATGCCTCAGCACGGCCAGTATTCGTGCTTGGCAGCCCCACAAAACTGCTCCACTGTCGACTCTCTCTTTTGAAAAACAGATTTTTCGAAGAAATCCTTCGCGTCCTTTTAATTGCATTTGTCTCTCATCCTCCTTCAACGTCTGCCGTGTTTTTATACGTTCGCTCTCTTTGTGTAGATATATATCAGCATAAGTTTGTAGAGACACAGACACATACGCACAACCTCCATTAGCTCTCAACCATTTGCTTTAGCTAGCTGTCATTTGAGCATCCTTCTTTGTTTCCACATCTAAATCTCTCTCTGTGTGTGTGTGTGTGTGTGTGTGTGTGTGTGTGTGTGTGTGTGTGTGTGTGTTTTGTGTCAAGACACTCCTGTGGATGTGTTGCTTGTATGATTGTATTGAAATGGGTCTCCTCTCTGCTTCTCAGATGTGTCTGGGTGTCAGAGATGTGAGCAGTGAAATGGTGTGTGAAGTTCAGGGGATTGGACTGTCTCAAAACTCTGATTTAATTACTGCAGCAGAGCTAAAGTTCCAAGAGGAAAGGATGTATGAACAAAAAGAGAGGAGGTATAGAGATGACAAGTTGCTAAAGTAATGATTTACTCCTCCTCTCTTTTCATTCAAGCCAATTCAGTTATCCATATTATATACATCCCACTATAACATCAAGGGCGCATTGTTATATATTAGCCCTCATTGCACCAGTGCTTTCTCAAAGGCTTCTTATCTGGCTATTATTTATACAATATATAGCTCAGTATATAGCTCAATAGTAGCTCAAACTACAATCTAATCATTCTGGGGATATGTTTGTGCACGGAGAAATCTCCTCTGAGTGAAAAAGTAAGTTGCCATCAATTGAGCCCTCATCACCTTATAATCATCTTATATTTTAGTGTGAAACTTGTTTTAAACCTTCATGTTGTTTCCCAATGATTGACATCATCTGAGAGAGCCCACTGTTGAATCATCAGTCGCTCTGTCCACTCGGAAAAATGGCCATTCAAGAAGGGAGGGAAAAAAAAAACTGTGTCTCTGTCCACTGCACAATACAAGGTAACAACTCAGGTGAACAGAGTGAACCACAGTCCAGCAGCTAAACTATTGTTTTCCTATAGAGAGAGAGGGAGAGAGAGAGAGAGAGAAAGAGCAGTGCCACACAACCAAGCTGTGCCTGTGTGTGTGTGTGTTTTTGCCTTGGGTGTGTACTCAACATGTGCACATGGCCTCCTCGGTGATGTGTGCATCTGTTTGTACCCGCTCGTGTTTGTGTTTGTCAGCATGTTTGCTGACGACACTGTAGGACATCAGGGTGGGATTGCTCTGAATGTGAGGAAACAGCTCATCTGAATATAGATTGGTCCCATCTGGAGGCGGTTGGCTTTGGCCCTTCATAATTTCGTAAGTAGCTAAGCATCTGGGGCCCGCTAATGAAACTCAAGGCAAAGGAGAAGGCCCAGGGCTAGCGACAGGCTGCCTGTAGCTGTCAGGAATAGAGGGAGGAAGATATGGAACGAGGAAGACTGGAAGAATGGATGAAGGGGAGACATAGGCCAGGACCAGAGAGTGCGCTGAGAATATCAGGGGTCTTAAAGAGACCTAGATGACTCCTTTGAGAGAGTAGGCAAGACAGCCAAGTAGGCCATTAGAAAACTGAGCCATAAAATGAAGACAGTGGTGTCTTTATTGTGGCCCATTAACTCGGATGTTCGTGTGGAGATAGCTGCACTGTGTGCCACTGTAATGAGCAATATAACGATATCACAGCATAGAATGATGCACTGTTAAAAAAACACTCTGGTTAAGTAGAATTATGTTAATTATTAGCATCAGCTTTTCAGGGCAGTTTCAGATCTTAATAGCTCACCTGAATATTGTGTATGGTTCACAGGTAAATCCCAGCACCATCTTCTCCCGTCTGTCATTTTTTATCCATTTCCTTCTTTTCATTTGCATGAAAAGGAAGAAAATTGAAAGGAGACTATTTCAACTACTTAAAAGCATGAATGCTGGTAATGGTTTAATGTCTTTCTGTTTTTCCTCACCACTTGCTGCACATCCTCTTACCTTCCTTCCAATAACGTGTGTGACCCTGAGCTACTGTGCTGTCCACAGTGGCTACTTCTCATGGTTTGCGTAGGGAATGGAGAGCCATAGGCCTTTTTTCTTAAACTTTATTATTATAGCTCTTTTATTCCTCCCTTAGCCTGATTTCCCAGTGGAAATGAAATGAAAGAGCAATTGGTTCTCCTTTTTATTGCTGTCATCTTTGTTTTCTGGCCCAGAGAGTAAGATTGCCTGATCTCAGAGAGTTGTACTTTTAACCCCCCCCCCCCTCTCAATCTCAAGTCACAGGGAAGAAAAACAATAACACGGAAAATAACAATCAGCATCAAAATGAACGAGCCTGAAACTGGAGGGCCACCAGCACGCCGACACCCACCAGTTGTTTATAATGGGATGAGTCAGTCGGAGTCTGTTAGTGGCCTTCACTGTCTGCCAACTCCCACAGTCCAGAAATATATGTTTTAGGGGAGATTAGAATCACAGACTGTGTGGAGGGGAGAGAGGGATGTACGTCTAGGAGGCGGAGGGGGTGGCAAAGGGTTGTAAGGTGAGAAAAACGAATGGAAGGGAGGAAGTAGGTGCAAAGATGTGGGTGTTAAAGGATAAGGGAGGAGGTGGTGGGCAGGAGGAAAGAGGAGGACTCCCCTGAGGTTTGGACTAACCCTGCTGAGACATGATGACGGGGGATCAGTCTCCTCGTGCACAGCGCTTCAAATCATTTATTCATCGGCTTCATTAAGAGAGAATTACAAGACTGCTTAAAGACCCCCAGGTCACTCACTGTTCTCTATCATCACTATTCTTAATGAAATTCTCCAGTGTGTCCCAACTGTCGTTGTGGATTTTGAAGAACAATTACTGTCAACTGAAGGACAAGTTTGCAGCATTTATGACAGTATATTCGAAATGATCATAATCTGCTGATAGGTGGCATGATGGTGTGGCAGCTAGCACTGTTACCTTATGTCAAGAATCTCTGCAGAACCTCTCGTGTGTTTACAATCCAAAAACTTGCAGATTGGGGTTAGGTTAAGTGGAGACTCTAAATTGACCGAAGGTGCGATTGCAAGTGTGTATGGTTGCTTCCCTCTGTATGTTGGCCCTGTGATATGCTGCCAACCTGTCCAACATGTGCCCAACCTCTTGCCCAATATTCTACACTTTTTTCAGCTGCAGTTGTGACAGGCAATGGTTTTCTGTCTCTCACGCAAAACTTATCTTTCACTCTTTAGTCTGTGTACCTGTTACTTGGAATAATTTGTGCATGAGAGTTACCTTTTTGTGTGTGCATGTGCATCCTCTTTACCGCCATAGATTTTGTTAATTCTGTGGAAAACACTGGGTATAGATGGATATTCTGCTCTTTTGCTACTATTGTATCATTCAGTAGTATAGATCAGTGCAGTAGCAGATGTAAACAGTAGTATTTCTAATTAAATGACACAGTGATTTGTGTAAATTGTGCATCGTTCTCATAATTAATGCTCTTGATTTTGAAACAGCAGACAGTAACCTTCATTAACAGCCAGTATCTTGCTGCCTATCTCATCTAACTTCAGCGAGCAGACAGTACAACACAACAGTCGCTGTCCTCTGGACCTTCACACTTGTAATTATAACTGAGGAAGATAATTAAGGAGGTGGAGGGGAAGACAGATCTTGTCATTTAGAGAACAATGCCGTCCAATCTATTCATGTGTATTCTACTTCCTGAATTATCAGCTGACATGTCAGCGCAATCAGCCAGAAAGCCTCTCGCTCCATCTGAATGCCATGAATGTCAACACACAAACCTCTAATCTAGTTAAGATCCACAGGTTGATGACATCTGAATATGCATTGGGCAAAGACTAGTGTTCTTGCTGCTGTTGTCTGTCAGAGAGCAGTATGATTTAATGTTCCTTATTTAGTTGTGGTGCTCATATGATATAGTAAACTAGGTTCACTTTGTACCATCCTCCAACATGAATGTTTGAATTTAATTTCATGGTATCCATCCAGTGGTTGCCACTCCAGCCCAATGGGTGAACTGACAAAGGGACGAACCATCATTGTCGTCCCAAAAGCCACACTGCTGCATGGCTATGGAATAAAATCTGCAAAGCTGACCACAAGAACAAGCTTTTTTTTTTCAATACTTAAATTTCGCAGAAGACTTATGTTGGTGTTCTGGTAGTTGCTTATTTCTTTCTGAATATCGTTTGAAGGAATATTTATGAGGAGCAGTAATCTCTGGGCTGAGGGCCTGGCATGTGCATGTTCGAGGCACAGAGGTAAGCTAGTATAAGCAATGGAGATACAGATCTATAGTGTCAAAGTATAGGGACCCAGTGATGCATTCTGTTCAACTGGCTGTAACAATGAATGAATATATAAATAAAAATGTTTTTTGATGCATTCAGTGGGCAGGTCGGGATTCAAATTTGTTATGATTTTTTGATGTGGGCCTGAGACTTAAATAGTGAAGTACACATGCACACAAGGCCACACACACTGGGACTACTCCACATGGTAATTAGCACTGAGCACCAGTCTCCTGCAGGACATGTCGGGATGGAACTGGTGTTAATGTTGAGATTATTTGCATTAGATCAGCTCTGTCAGGATTGTTGTATGTTTGTCAATACAGTTCAGTGCATGAACACACGCTTTGTGTTTTCCTAGTGGGTGAGTGTGTATGCTCGTTGGTATGGGCCAATCATTTGTGTGAGCGTCAGCATACATTCACATTTCACTTTGTGTGTTTGTTTGTATACTGGGTCTTCACTCAGTCTGGCACCTTCCCAGCTCCCCTTGCCAGACCAGCAGCTGGCAATCACAGATTGCCCACTCATCAAACCACTCTACCACTGTGGCTTCAGAGTTCAAGGGGACTGTCAAAGACCAAGCTGAGGAGCCTCCTCGCTCCTTTAACACCAGCGCACTCCTGCACCACAGGCAGTGAGTGGCAAAACTTGGCCAGTGAGCCCTTGAAAAGAGTGGACGAGCGAGTGAAGTACCACTGAAAGTTTGACAAAGGCCTAAATAAAGAATGAAAGCTAATGTTTTTGGCAGTGAGGCATCCTGCTCTATGTTTTTTTTCATTGCAATTGGGATTCCTTGGCTGGGCAAGGTGCCCCCTTTCTTCTCAAAAAATACAGTGTTAGGAATTTTGCTGCTGACAGACACAAACACAGCACACTAACAAATTCTGCCAACAGCAGCCTTCAATACTCACTAAATAATTAAATGACAGAAAATACCTCTGTCACCTTGTGTTAGTGGTTGGTGTTCTGAGATGCTCCAGCAGTTCTGTGTTGGTTTCTAAGATTTTGATAGATGGGTAGGTGGCTAGGTGGGTGGCCTGTTGGTGGAATGGTTAGTACTGATCGCTGACAACAAGAAGGTTCTTGGTTTGGTGTTTCTTTGGGAAGTTCTCATTGTACCTGTGTGTTTTTTTTACCAGGCTATTCCAGCTTCCTCCCAAAGTCCAAATACATGCAGTTCAGGCTCTTTAAATTGCGTGAATGGTTGTTTGTGTCTGTATGTTGGTCTTACGATACGCTAGGTGACCTGTCCAGGTATGGATGATGGATAGGTGCATGGGCTGGACAGACAGACGGATGGTGTCCACCTGTGATCTCAAGCTCTCAGAGTGGAGTCTTAACTTTGCACTGAGATTTAAGCCTGCATTTCACATTTGTACACAGCAAATGACTAACTAACTATAAAAATTATTTTCCACTCTGGTCCTAGTTGTGTCCACTGCTGATCGGTGTTCTTTGTCTCACCCTCCTGAACACATTCCCTCCCTCCTTTGTCCTACTTAGCCAGCTTCTGCAAAATCACTTATCTTCACCTTGCTTCCTCTGTCTCCTGCTAATACACATTAGCAGCCAGCAGCCATATGTAATAGGGCTGTGCGTACCCCTGCTGGTATAATGGTTTCTCTGACACTTCTCCCATTAAATTTGGTCAGGCAGTGCTGCACAGGAACCCTCTGTACACTCTAAAATGTTGTTATATAACTACCATAAACAAGCCGGCCAGCGTCGGTGACTTAGGGAATAGCTGGTATAGGTTTTCTTTTGTGTAGTTTTACTTTTCCCTTTTCCACATTTTATCTCTTACAACTCATCTAAATTCCCCTACCTTTCGGCTATAATAGTTTTTACCACCATATTATGGGACACATAGCTACATTATGAAACTCATCTGGTTACAATGTGACTAACTGGACATGTCGGCTATGCCCAATGGGTCTTTTGTAATCGTCGGTATCTCTACAGTACGGCGGCAAACAGTAACTAGATAGCATCGGCTGCCTCCATCCTCTGTGTGTGGCGAAAAAAGTCACTGATAATGTGATCATCAGCGGCATCCTTAACTGTTACTGTGACAAACGAGAGCGCTGATCCCGCCCGATAAGCAACATATTCATTTGTGTAATTAAAACAGCTTGTCTCATCGTGGTGAGGGGTCATTTTAGAGAATGTTAGAATTAAAGCAGGTAATTAAGTAAAGCTCCTGATAAGAAACCCCACAGAGGTGGCTGCCTCTGCCAGTAGGGAAGGCAAACTTAATCTATCCCCTCTGCAATCCCACAAGGTCATTCACTTATTAAAGTCTGATGCCACTACCACTGCTCACCAACATGATGACATATTTGATGTACTTGTTGGGAAGGGAGGAAAGAGCGAGATGCAAAGGAAACAACGGGTGATGAGAGCCGCCAACAGCACAGGGTAAAGTCTATAAAACTACTACTACACAAAATTAAGGCAATTAAAGACTGCTTGTTATCTTGTCTATGAGAACAGGAGGAAAACTTGTACAGCAACTAACACCTTGACAAAGATATTTGTTTGGCCAATGGAGTGTGGCGTTAATTATCACAAGCTGATTAAAGGCACCGAGCGGGAATGGATGTCGTTTGTCTTGCCAGCCTTAGACACTGCAGCAGCCAGCCCTGGGTCATTATTCTGGGGGCCTTTCAGTGTTATTTTTAGATATGCGGCTGGTTTCCCAAATGTTTCTCAGCTCACAGGTTTGCTCTATTTTACAGTGAGTCAGTAGTAACAGTGGTCGATCATACGATAATCAGTCAAAATGCCTGTTACAGTCAGGAGGATAGATATGTCAGCATTAGAGTATGGTTTTGTTTCTGCCATCATTCTAGTTGGCTAGGTTAGAATCCCAAAAAAGCACCCACAGCCAACAGTCAGTGGCCAAATACATAACATTTTGATGTGCTGTCTGTCCGTCCGTCCATCCTATTCTTTTGAACACTCTATCTCAAGAATGCCTCGAAGAAATGTCTTCAAATTTGGTACCAATGATCAATTTGATTCAAGGAGGAAGTGATTGGATTTTGAATGTAAAAGCACAAGGTCGCTGTGATCTCACAAAGTATATTTTTTACCTTATGAACACAACATCTCAGGAACACCTTGAGTGAAAGTATGTGTGTGTGAATGCACTACTTTAGTAACTAGTAGTTATTTTACACCACTTTTTGCTGTTTTTTGAAGTAGGTTGTATAATTTGACAAAGATGGACATTCTATATATTGAAGTTGTCCATCTTGAATTGTTAACCATTACTGCCCTGTCTTTCTCAGGTCTCTCTCTTGTTCTTTCTATCTATCATGCTCTTTCTTTCTTTCTTTCTTCATGTGTGAGTGAGTATCACACACACAAACTCACTTGCACACACACGCTTACATGTACACACGCACACTCACACGTGTACACACACGTAAAAATACAACCCTCCGCACAAGCCCTCTCAAGGCCAGGAAAACAAATATGCCCATTTTCCTATTTGATTGGGTGTCAGTGTGGGGAGGAAGGGGGACAGGTGTGATGCATAAAATGACCCAGCGACTCCATCACGCACACGACAGCTTTATGGTGAGGAGGTTTTTCAATCACGCTACTGCCCTGGAAGGCATCAATCAGTACACACATGCAGACACATACACACGCAACGAACACACCAGTACACGTTAACACATTCGCCTCATGATAACAGGGAAAGGCCAGCAGAGCAGGTGAAGCAAGTGCAGTCTTTGCTACAGGCACAACATACTCAACTTTAAATAAAATACAGGATATCTGTTCATATATATTTTTTACGTAATTAATGATTGGAGGAGGTCATCCTGTACATGTAAGAAAAGTGACTCAAAAGACAATGCAATGTGTAGCTTACCAACAACAAGGTAGCAATTGTCATTATAGAATTTGATCTTTAATGTTAATGGTTTTTTAATTTCTCAAGAAATAATACAGAGGCTTATGCAGAGTTTTAATATCTATGAAAAGGTGAAATTTGTTGCAAATCTGGATAATGATCCTGAAGTATCTGATCTCAATACATGTATATGCAGTATGATGAAAAAGTGGCCATTAGGCTTGGCAAAGGTCTGCGCTTTCTGAGTGCCCTCTTTTTTATGCTTCCCTCTCTGTCAAATGGCCCCTGCTGGAGCTCAGATCAGCTCTGCTCCTGTTCAAAACAGTTTTTCAGCTCTATACTGTTGCTACACAAATGTCCTGTCCTTCAGTTGAAGTCCTTCTCCTCATGCTCAGGCTCCTTCCGGACATTTGTAATGCTTCTGCTCTCTCACTCTGTCAAAATTCCTCAACCAACAATATGTCAAGTATGATATTGACCCAAAAAGTTGTCACTGAGTATTAGAGCCAAGAAATACAGAATAAATTCAAAATTTGGAGGATAAATTGGAAGTTTTTAGATTAAATTCACATTTCTAGGAATATATCAAACAACTGTAATTATTCCATAATACCGCCTCAACAAAATATCCTGTGTAGACAGCACATTACAATACAATACAGTGGTAATACGTCTTACTGTAGGTGTTTGACGAGATTGTGCTGAAAACTGTCTTCTCATAAGCTTGGAGAGATGGGACACTGGCAGCTTACATAGCTGTCAGTTGCTCCTCTAACTGGATTTGATGGACCACAGGATTTGACTTTTTTTCTCAGCATTTATAAGATTTATTCTCAAATACAAAAAGAGTCAGGCCTGGCACTAATATTCCTTTAACATCCATTATGGGCAGTTACTGTTTAACCAGCGAATCATAATCAGAGGTGTTTCATTTGTGCTGCATAGGCATTCCTGTACACAGGGTTACAGTTGTATGGTACATGCAGCATCTGGGCCAGCAGAGTGGTGTCCCCCCCCCCCCCCTTGTGTGGTCAGGAGTTTATGCGGTTGTATTGTGCTTAGCAATGTGCTAGGTGTGCCCACCAGTCTCATGGCTGCTCCTTTGCAGGACACCTTGCCCTTTCCGCGGACGAGTAAGAATGCTTCTTTTATCCTTGGGCATTTTTGCAATTTCTCTCTGACAATGTTTTGATATATTGCTGGCCTATTCAGACCCTCCTGCATTTACCCAACCCTTGATATGTTAATACCTCTCTTCTTTTATATCTAAGCACAGTTGTAAAAAGTCACAGTGGCCTCACTGTGTGGCTGCAGCATGTGGCGGACACGCCTGTACAGCTTCCTTTTAGCCACAGCAATGAGCAGGGAGAAGGTGTGTGTGCGCGTGTGTGTGTGTGTGAGCAAGTGTGAGAAAGAAAGAAAGAAAGAGATGGAGACAGAAAGGAGGGGCATCGTGCATGCATGCAAGTGTGTGTTTGCCTGTGTGTTGTGAGGGGTTAAATGAAAGTCAGCGTGCTCACATGGGGCATCATAAGCAGACAATGAAAAATGAGAGTGGAGAAGCTGTACTGCTAGTTTCCCTGTGGGAACCGCTACAAGCAGGCGTTCGTACCTTTGGTGATAATCGCTCTGTGTGTGTGTGTGTGTGTGTGTGTGTGTGTGTGTGTGTGTGTGTGTGTGTGTGTGTGTGTGTGTGTGTGTGTGTGTGTGTGTGTGTGTGTGTGTGTGTGTGTGTGTGTGTGTGTGTGTGGGTGGGTGGGTGTGTGGGTGGGTGTGTGTGTGTGTTGTGTATTTCAGTTAGTAGGTGAGAGAGCAAAATGATACCTGGATGATCACACCAAACATTTCACGTTGCCTTGATGTGCAAGTGTGTGGCTGGGGTGTATTTTCATTAACCCTCAGCATTTCTCAGACGTGCCCATCTTATTAAGGCACGAACACATTTCTTGGGAATCTCATTATCAGTTTGGCAGACTGCACTTGTACTTTTTTTTTTTCAATAAGCCTCCACTTACAATGAGTTCTGTGTTAAAATGTGTTTAAAAATAAGTTGGTTTCACTTGTGTGCTCATTTTAGAGCAGCACTGTATTGATGAGAAGGTTTTGATGGTTTGTTTTTGTACTTGTAAGGAAGGCGCTTACAGAGGCTGATCTGTAGTCTGTCAATCATGTAGTTGTTTGTATGTTTTCTGTCTGTCTAGCTTGATTTTCCCTCCACTCTGTAGGAACAGCAGTGAAGAAGAGGTCAGTGATTGCCTGTGATATTTTGCTTTTATTCTGAAAGCACCATCTGTATGGAATAAGAATAGAAAATTGAAGTCTTGTAGCCTTGCACACTAAAACATGTACGTTTTCTCTTTTTACCTCCTCTTCCTTTACACACAGTGAGTGTAGAACATTGCACTTGTGCGTTTTCAGTCTGACCACGTATTGAAAATAACAAGTAAGAACCACCAAATCTGTAGTAACTCCATCAATCTCTTTGCTGGATGCTACTTTGTGCTCAGAAGTCCTCTGACAATGCTCATAGCCCAATATATATCTGTGAACATGCTTTATGTGCATATATATATATATATATAGTCCCATTTTTATGAGGCATGATACCTCAGGAACACCTTGTGGTGAATAGATACGATTTTTATGGACAAAGGTCAAGGTTACTGTTACTTCATGTCTTGCCAAGTTTTCATTGCATTTCTGAATGGATCCGGGTCAGGGGGCAGATCCAGTATTTATTTTTTTTTGCTTTCTTTTACATGGCGAGATAGTAAACGACAAATTAGAAACTTGAATAGCACTCAGTAGGGTTCATAACTCTGCGAAGGCCCAACAGTCCCATTAAAACCACATTTATAGTCACAAGATCAAGATTTTTAATTGGATCTGCTTCAAATTTCCCACGTTCACAAATATCATTCCTCTAAACATGTCTGATTTTCTCGCAATGTTCAAGAAAGTGAAAAAAGAAATCCTTGATGACCTTGATGACCTGCTGACTAATAGACAGGGAAACGTAAACATAACCCGCAGAAGAGCATTCTGACCATACAAACATTCTTTCTCACCGTGTTAAAAAGTGTATATGTATCTGGATCCACTCCAGTCACTCTTGACAGAAAAATAGACAAACAACAAACAAACTGATTCATACAACACAATTATACTGTAAATAATTGCCTGTATTATTAAGTGTAACCTTGTTGAACTGGTCTGTGTGTAATTATCCATCTGTTTGCTAATTATAGTGGATTCTGTCACATCAGGCCGTAGTATTATTGTTCTAACTGGTCCATGTCTTATTCCCTTGTTTAGCAGCAGTGAGGACTAACATATAACTGTTCTTATCTCATGTCAGTCGAAACAGTGCTCTCCTGACAAGTGGTATTTGACTCAGTCAGAAACTGACACACACAGAGAGAGAGAGAGAGAGAGAGAGAGAGAGAGAGAGAGAGAGAGAGAGAGAGAGAGAGAGAGAGAGACAGAGAGAGACAGAAAGAAGAGACATTCCAGAGCACCGGGATGTGAAACACTGCCAATCTTTTCATCGCACGCTCACCTCTTTTTGTCTGATAGAATGATCAGCATGTTCTCGACACAGGAGAGTGAAAATTACCATTCATGCACAAAAACATGGCAAGGATAGTCAATTATCAGTGAGGTCTGTTTTTCTCTCTTTGTCGACCATTTGCATAGCGTTCCTGTGAGAAAGGGCTTGTGATGTAGTTAGGAGATTCTGGTCAGTATGATATTATGTGAATGTGTCTTATTAGCGTGTGCTGTGTACTGACAGGGAAAAGGTCATAATGTTTCTTTGTTCCCATGGCCCTCTCTCCTCAATTAAGGCTAATCACCAGAGCCCAACATTGATCCAGCCTCTCAGGTTTTCTCATGCCTGGATATATGTATGTGAGCCGAAACATACGTGTGAAACAGAGAGAGAGAGAGAGAACACAGACAGCGACTAGGAGAATCATGTTCATCCATGTGCCCATGCGAACATGTGTGTAAATGAGAATGCCATCCTGTGATCTCATTGAATGATTTACCCCTCTGCTGTAATGGAGCAATTTCTTCTTCGTCTTTTTTTTCCTTTCCCCCCCATCTCTTCTTTTCCTCCTCTTTCAATCTACAGTAAAATATTCTCCCTTTTAGCTCTGTGACAAGTCATCTGTCATTCTGAACAGCGAGAGAACCCGCACACCTGTCTACGGGGTCATAGATGTGTGTGTGTGTGTGTGTGTGTGTGTGTGTGGGAAGTAAACTGTGAAAATGGAGCCGTTGTTGTTTTTATCTGAGTGTCATAATAATTAGCTGATTTATGCCTATATTATACCTTTGTTATATCAAACCTGTATTTACTTTGGGGACTAGTACAAAGTTGCAGTTTGCATGAAATTGACTTCTTTCCCAAGCTTTGATAAACAGAATATTTATCTTCACTCAGACTGTGAACCTCATATTGACAAGTGTTTTAAACTATCGGCTACACATCCATCCTCTTCCCAGGAGCAGTTGCCCTCTTTCTTAGGAGTTGTTTTTTATATGTTTAGCCATGCCAGATATTTAACTTAATGATATTTAACTTTATGGAAGAAAAAATATTATCTGAAAGTGCAGACACACTGGAGCCCCATGAGTTAGGCTGACATGTTCCTGATTGAGTGATGGCCATGTGCTGTTTTCTTTAGATTAAGTTCTCTGATAGAACATCTCAGAGCTTTCTCATGATACATTTTGTTAAGATATAATGTTCATGATAAGAAGCCACGATGTTTTCAATCAGATCAGAGTGGACAAGCAGAAGCTGACTGTTCTCCGGACTCAAACTCACTCTCACAGAGGAATATATCTGTTTACTGTAAAAGTGTAACTTTCAAGAGCCTGACTGAATATGGATATAATGTGTTTGCATTGTGCAAGCTCAGTGAGAAGCTATAACACATAATTGATTTACCTCAGGTTTATAAAACATTTTGCTGGTTATCAAGTGTTTGTGTCAATAAAGAAGAGTTTGAAACTACAACCTTCAATCAGAAGCAAAAATCTATCTTTAAACTGAAAACAGATAATAACGTGACATTTACTGTGATAATTATCAATATTGACTGATATATATACTAATAATGTATAAATTGATATAGTTTTTGGCAATATCGCCCCATTAGGCAGTAGGATCAATACATTTGAAACCAACTGTAAAGCTGTAATATTAAATATAATGCATTCAAATATAAAATCACAGCTTTTATTATATATTTTGTTGATGTGTTCAGCTACACCCGGCATCTATGGCACTTCTGTCCATCTTGGGAGAGGGATCCCTCACATGTGGCTCTCTCTGAGGATTCTACGTCTTTTCCCCCTGTTCATAGGAGGGTTATGTCGGTAGTTTTTCATTACTTTCGCTGAGCGTTGAGGACAGATGATGTACGCACCTTGTTAAAGCCCTATGAGATAAATTCTGATTTGTGAATATGGGCTATACAAATAATATTTGATTGATTGATTGATTGATTATTTAAATCCTACCTTCGTTCTGTGTTGAGTCTTTGCTAGATATCAATAGTTCATGGTGATCTACTGGATTCAGTAGATTTTAAAAGAGAACATTTGCCATATTTTATCTACATGTTTGTAAAATCGATCTGCTCTTGTTTTGTTTTTGTCACTTGACAACAGGAAAAATATAGAATACTACCAGATTTACACATGTATATTTAACAGTAATTTGTCCTGTGTGAATGATGGTCAACTCTCCTGCAGGCATATACAGGATAGTACATATTTATTTTTCTTCCAAAAGGGTTTTCTTTGAAATGATACTATGAAATACAAGTACTATATCACAGCCTAGATTCATGCCTGTTTTCTATATTTATATCTTTGATGTCCAAGCAAGCAGCTGTGTGCTGTGGTGGAAATAATAGGCTGGCTTTTTGAGAGCCCTAAGCCTTTAAGGGCAGTACGGCTGTGGCTGCTGCAGCCACAGGCTCTCTTCTGTAATAGCCTGTAATTCCTTCTGTCTAGTATAATCACCAACACAGCCTGACAGCATTCACACACACGGACAAACACACACACTTTATGTACACACACACACACACATATAGCGAGTGAGTGAAAAACAGTGAGAGGAGAAAGGCTTTTATCCATGGGTCATATTCCCAGCGAGGAGGTCACAGTCAGTTGTGCACAGCTGTCTCTGTGTTTGCAGGCACTGTGCATGGACGTGTGCCTCTGCACACCTGTTGAGAAGAGAAGAGAGGAGAAGATAAAAGAAAAGAAAAGAAGAGAAGAGAAGAGAAGAGGAAGAGGAAGAGAAGATTATTTAGGCAGTGCTGATACAGTAATACCGTTTTGTGTGTGCGCGTTTGGGATTTGTCTCCAAAGCTCTGAGGCGACATGTGGCTCTCAACTATCACACAAGACACACACAGTGGTGCAACAAAAAGTGTTTGTGTGTGTGTGTGGGGGGGGGGAGTTGGCTGGTACAGGTGCTAGACTCCCCTACAGCCCTGTGGCGGCCGGAGAAGTTAATTGGCAGCATCTGGCTGTCTGAGAGACCTAGCGCCCATCCAGCCACCCCTCTCCCTCCTTCCACCTCACCCTCTGCTCCTCCCTCCCTTCAGCCCTACCCTCCTGTGGGTGCTGTTATCCCTGGCACACACATGGTGACACCCGTCTGGCTGCGGGCTGCAGACGTGGAGTGTATTCTCTGTGTGTGTGTGTGTGTGTGTGTGATATACTCGGGAGTAGGGAGGCAGACAGGGCAGCCAGGCCCCCAGCTGCCACCTTCGTACCAGGGGAAATGTGGGCAGACAAGCTGGCATCTTTGTGCCAAGGCCAGCAAGGCCCTCAGGGAGGACGGAGAGGGAGGCAGAGGCAGGACGGAAGGAGGGGGGGGGGGGGGGGCAGGAACAGATAGAGATTTTAGTTAAATTGCACCGATCACAACCGACAGACACAACATAGGGTGAGAGTGCTGATCAGGCCACCAGCAACTGGTGATCATCTCTACTGTGACCTCAAATGTACATCTCGTGTCAGGACATTGACCAAAACTGATTTTTATCAAATATTTTTCATTTATGATCCAAAACCTCTACCTAACTTTTAAGTGTTCTGACTCTTGATTCTTAATTCAGAAAAAATTTAAATAAGTTTTAGTTTTAGGTCCTTCCTTTGTTGACTGCCAAACCTTTCACTCACATTCTTAGTCCACTTAATTGCTATATAAAACTAGTAAACTTACTGGTTATAAATACTGTCTGACAATCAGAAAAAGAAGAACAGGAAGAAGACAAAACCAATACTTCAGGTGATCATTTATGTAAAAATTTCTTTTTTTCATTTTGAAAAGCACATTTTACACTATGAAATGCAAAATGTATCCAAAACTACAAAATTAATAGTATTTCTACAAGTATTTGTACTCTGCTCCTACAGTTAAGTTATACATATTCTGTTCTGACAACATTATTAATAGTGTGCAAAAATTTACAATTTAGATTCATAAATTAATTAAGTTTAGACTTGCAATTCTTCTATGAATCAATTTCCCACTTCTAGAAATCACCCAAAAAATAATTGATTATTTTAGCCAGCGTAATATTGGAGGACATCTTCTATGAGATTGACTATCTCCAGTGTAAGTGTGGAGGAAATACAGTGAATTCATTACAATGCATTTATAATACAATGCAATATTACCAGTAGTTGTAGTGCAGTAAGATTAAATGTATAAAAGGACTTCTTACAGTCTGATGCAGATTCATCATTAATAATGGACAAAGACCTTTTTGCATATACTCTAAATTGACTTCAGGAGAGGTGACCTTGTGAACACCCCTCATCGGGTGGTCACTGAATGTGTTCAGAACCTCTACAGCCTTAGAGTATTTATTTGCTTCACTTGGTATCCTGCTACTCACCCACTTTTAAAGTATGTTTGTGGTACTTTGCCTTTATTTCACAGAGAAGAAAATAGAAATATGGTTTGAGAGTAGGGGAATGACAATGATCTGGCTGTTTCTTAACATTAATAAAAGACAGTGTAAATATATCCCTGGTTAAAGTCTTGGAAACAGTTAATCATCAGATGTCTAACAAACATAAACAGAGTTGACATTAAAACAATTCAGTTTAAAATTCACAGCATCATTTTAACATGACAGGACAAAATGTGAATACAATATCATTTTTGACTAAAGTTCAAATTGAACAATGCAAAAGTAATTTGCATTATTCAACCTGTTTTTTTTCTTCCACAACAACAAGTCCTTCTGATCAGTATAATGGACGACAGACGGTGAGCTCATCTCTGTGTGGAATTTAATAAGTGATTTCAGAATGTGTCATGTGTGTTGCATCGCCTTCCACTGAGTACATTTCAAGAGAGAATGATCTCATCACTCTGTGTGACCTTATTACACACACACACTTGTATCACTGTTACTGGCTTGACTCATGTAAGAGTCAGACACAGTGAGATCAGCAGATATTCTCACATTCACCTCAAATTTCAGTCACATATAAAAAGATGTAATTTACTAAAACAATTAAATTCAATTAAAACCATACAGCCAGACAACAATAACTGATGGATATACAGTATTTTATCTCAGTTTGAAGTAAAAACTGAAATTGAAATACAATTCGAGTTTGCTCATTCAACAGATTGGAATAACATCTACAAGAATGAAATGTAAAGAAAAATCAAAGAATAAGATGATGGAAGAAAGAAGAGTCAATGTCAGAATTGGTCACTTGCTTTGCTATTCACTATCACTATTGGACTGCCATGTGCAAATAGAGTTGCATCTTCTGTATGATGATCAATACACTGGTATATACACATATGTTGGTTCTTAGTGTGTGTGTGTGTGTGTGTGTGTGTGTGTCTATGTCTATCTATTGTGTTTTTGCATGTGTATGGAACATTATTATTATTACGACTTAGTCTGGCTCCAGTCTGTCTATTAAGTTCACACTTTACACACACACACACACACACACACACACACACACACACACACACACACTGATCATGTGATGGTAGTATAATGTTGCAGTCTGGGAAATGCTGAATCACACAATAATAGATGGCCAGTCCCTCTCTCCTCTTTCAAACACACACACACACACACACACACACACACACACACACACACACACACACACACACACACACACACATACACACACACACACACACACACACACACAGAGCCCACTCCTATCCTCCCACTCACTCCCACCAGCTTACACACCACCGCTGCTCACCCAGGGTTTAACGCTGACATCATCATTTTATTACTTTTATTGTGTGTGTGAGTGTGTGTGTTCAATATTTTTTTTTTTTTTTTTTATGGTTGCCTGTGTGTATTTCCTATGTGCCCCCATTATTCCAGACAAATGTGCACCTGCCCTGTTGCCCCATAGGGGACCAGTGGCGCCGGAGTGGCGAGGGCACACTGATCATCTGCTTTCTGCTAATTGCCCTGCTGCCCCACAAGACGCAGGGGAGCGAGCTACCAGCAGACCCAGCGTGCTCAATCTAGTCGAGACCCCTCTGGGATATATATATGAGAGAAGGTTTTACTTTATTAGTGCAGTTGAGGATTGATTTGGAAAAGCTGACAGCACAGTCCAGTGAACCGTTTTTGTGAGGGTGATCACGACAAGGATTATATGAGAGGTGACTTTAAACTCCGGTCTACACACATATCATTTTTCACATCGAATCTAGAGCATTAATCTAACTTTTAATCATGAGGTGAATATGGGACTTCAATTTCATTTTGGAGTTTCTGCAGTTATTGTAGGTTATTGGCAAGGTAAAGTATTATAAATACACAGACTTTTCTCCATGAATTGCTTTTCCATCTTTTCAGGTCAGCACTCACTCAAAGGTGTGGCCCTCTACTGGTCCAACCAGGCCCTGTCACAGTAATTCCACTCTCTATTAAAAATACATTTTACTACAACCTGAAGAATTATTCCATTTACTTGAGATTTAAACACACTGAGATTTCTCTCGAAATAGTCAGTCAGATGTCTTTAAATGACAAACAACTGCAGCAGAGATTTAATGATGACACAATTCACATACAAATAATAAAAGAGTTGAAGTAAATAATTATTTTATATGTTTAATACATTTTCCCCATTGCCACTATCTCAGGGTGCTTGAGTTAGAGCAGCTGCTGCAAATCCTCATGTATTTATTCCACATGTGTGCCACCTCAGGGGTGATAAAAGCATCCCATGCGAATGTGTGAGCGCTGTACATCTCACGCATTCCTATCAGACTGTAAATGGAGCAGATTAGGAGTTTGAGTTAGAGGTGTAGTAAAGTAAACTAACCGTATTTACAGTGCAGACATTCAAATGAGAAGAATGTCGATTTTGCTCTCACACCAACAACAGGACAACTTTGTTTTTAACTGAACAGTAAATAAGACTGAGGTGTAAAATAAGATCTGGGAAGAGGGTGACATGAAAAAGAGATGAATGACTAGAAGAGATGCAGATTTACGCTCAAGGACAGAACTCGCAGCCAAACAGACGTGTAACCACACACTGGACCACTCCCTCTGTATTAAACATATCAGCAGAACAAACCAGGTTACTTCTGTAAACAGCAAACATGTTTTATTTAGATGAGACTCCAAGATTTATGACTGCTTTCAGAATTTTATGGAAATAACTTCACATTTTACGCCCGCTGCATAATCTGAACTCGGGTGAAGCACTGTGGAGGTGATGTGATGTGATGTGATACTGACTGACTTGCTTTGGCAAACTCACCTTGGAAAATTCATTGCCGTGTAAAGGCTGCCAATCCTGCAACAAATTATCTAATTGAATCTGCCTTTAAAATATGTGAAAAAAATCAGATCTTAACTGGAGAGGTACCCGCTTCGATGACGGGCTCTCACAGGAAGCGGTTAAAAGGCCGTCTGATGGAAGTGAAGCTTCTGGGTGTTTAGATGCAGCCATTAGGGGAGAGTGCCCGACGCCATTATGTTTCAGCCTCATCACATTTCTGTTGTTGACCTGAGAAGCGGCGCTAACCACCCGTTGTCTCCACAGGTGTGCGCGTCTCGGCTATCTCGTTACAGGAAAGTCCCATAATTCACGAGCGTTATTGCCTCCTGCGAAAACCTTTCTGCTGTTAGCAAGTGGACTCCACCGGCGGCATTAATCCCAGCTATTTCACATCATCAGCCCCCGGTCGTAATGTGCTTCTTCTCCACTTTACGCCTGCACTCACACACTGCTGCAGAAAGTTAGGGTGTACCTCGGAAAATGGTGATAAACTAAGTGTCTCCTCAGCGCTGCCACACTTGTGAGCCACATCGCACTCTGTCTACGACTTCCTGCTGTACTCCACATGGGATTCTCTGTCTTCACTGGTCGTGTAATATAGTCCCAAACTGAGACATGTTCTCATGAAGCTGCAGTCTGATAAATAAACCACCACATATAATATACAGCAGGCCGACTGTATTAGTAAGCAAGCACAGGTTGCCTAGTAACAGTGTCTGAAGAAAGCTTTGTTGCAATTAGATTTGCATTAACAAAAGATAAATGCCTGAAGAAGTATTTGCTGCCATGTTCGCACACCTGCACATATGCTCACCTCTTTGCACCCGAATATACGCAGCCACACGGTTGATGCTCTTCAGATGATTCCGAGGCTGTTTTCTGCTTGACTTGGTATGCAAAGCAAGAACACGCGGCCATGTTTTAAAAAACAACGAGCCTATGTAACATCTGGCATCATTTTAGAGTGCCAAGAAATATTGCCTCTTCAATTATTGGCGTAGTAACAAAGAGCGGGTACAGAAACATGCCATTCAATGTCAAATGATATATGCCAAACGCACCAACTTGGCCTTAAATGAGCTGGTCGGGAGCTGTGGAGCCTGACAGCTATATGGGAATATTGGAAGACATTTAACAGTCGTAACAGTTGGCAAGATGAACGTTTGAAAGCTGAGACAACACAGAGGCAGTAAATAAAATAAAGGGAGTGGATCAGTGTGTGTGTGCATGTGTGTGTGTGTGTGTGTGTGTGTGTGTGTGTCAGGTCCGAATACTCAGATCCCACCGTTCTCGTGTGTGCGCACATGCTTTGTGACTTTTGTCCTGCACGTTTTTTTTTTGCCTTTGGCAAAGCTCAGAGCAGCAGTGAGTGGCGTGTCCTCTACGCTTGATTGAATTGAAAATATAGACAAGATGTCGCTTGTATGAAAGCCACCAATTTAAAGGCCTTCATCTCGGGATGTCAGAGAGACACCAGCGCCGTCAAAATCAGAGCGGGAGTTAGTCGCTACCGATGGTTCAGATGTAGAAAAGACCAGGCACGCAGTGACACCTCGCTAAAGGCCGCCTGCTAGCTCACTATGAAACCTTCTCCCCTGTCATTCTCCACTTATCCCTGTTCTGTCCCTTTGACTTTGTCTCTTCACATGTCTCTTTTTCTATTTGTCAGCTGCTTTCTGTCTTTATCCAGTGTTTTCGTCCCTCTGTTTGGCTTCTTTCTCCTCATTCTGTAAGGCTACAATGAGACACTGGAAGTTTAACTTGTCCCGATGCTCAGTGTCAATGGAATGACCTTGATGTAGCTCACACAGGGTTTGAAATTGTCATGTTGTTTCAGCCTGCGACTCTTTGCATATTCCTGTTTGTGTATGTGTGTGTTTGTGTTTCTGTGTCTCTGTAATCACCGAATTGTAAAACCACGTGTGAGTGCGTTATCATCTGGGGGGAAGCGTCTCCATTTTTTCCTCATCCCATGCAGTGATAATTCTGTTTGGAAGCGACGGCACTGTACCACGTCAAGAGATGGGCAGGGGAGAAGCACAGGGAGGTACCATTTAGATAAAACAAATTGCCAGCTGCCGAGCAGGAGCAGCCACCGCTTAGATAAAAACCAAAGGGACTGTGTGCATTAGTGTGCACGTCCTGAAGATTTCGTCCTTTTTTATATATTTGTGTGCGTGACTGTGGTACCTAAAGCAGTGACAGCCCCTTCTGTAGCTCCTAGTCTGGGCCTTGCAGGCACTCTCCTTCCATAAGAAAGTCACAGAGCTATTTTCTCTGGCCTATAACTACAATGCTGTGATGGGACATGCAGCAGTAATTAAAATCAATAGCCAGGACTTTTCCAGTCTGCGGCAAGGTCACGCAGCTGAGAAAAAGAGAAACAGTGATCAGTGGGATTGTGTGGACGCACTAAGCCAAATATGTAAAGAGGTGAGGTGTCATCTTATTTTAATTAACCTGCACCTCAGAGGTCTGGCTCCACCAGGGTGTGTATGTGTGTGTGTGTGTGTGTGTGTGTGGGTGTGTGCGGTGGGGGGTATGTATATGCGTATGCAACTGTGTCATGTGGAGGTCTGTTTTGCCCTTGCCGGTCAGTTTTTATTCACACTATCTGCTACTTTACACGTCATGTGGTCTCAGGACTAATATTCATGCTAGATTAAAAAATAGAAGAATTTACTTTCCATGTCATTTTCCCCCCAAGATTAACCTCCTCTTCTCCTCCTTTGTCCATCTAAGACCGGGCTGCTAAGCTTGGTCCAGTGGGAAGGCAGGGTGTGGTAGCTCGCCACCGCCTGCATTAGTATTCTGCTGAGATAGCCACATGCAGATACATTCTCCTTTCTCCTCCTCTGAAGGAATAATCAGCCCTGCCTTTCTTCTCCTCTCCCCCTCTGTCTGAGAGTGGCCATGTGATTTAGCTTTTTGTTTTCCTCTGTATACCTGCAGGGACGCCTTCAGGTGTTTGAAGATGTGCGCAGGTGTGTTCTCTGTGCATCTCTATGCAGGTCTGTAGCCCAACCTGATGTATTAGTTGTCTGAGCAAACACATAAAACTCCTGCGTCTCCTCCCTGTCCTCCCTTTTTAGGGGTGAGTCAGGGAAAGAAGTTCACTCTGTCTGAGTTAGCGTAAAGCAGTCTGTCCTGTTTGTTGATTATCAGGTGCTGTTCCTATCACAGGTCTGATAGCATCTTCATCTGATATGTTGCCAGAGACGCTAGCTCAGTAGCCAGCACCGCCATCACACAGCCGCTACGCTGCTAGCCACCACCACTTCCCATATATATTCCGTATCAGGCCCAGATCTGCCATTGCTCTGCTCTCTCATCTTCCCCTTATCTCCTTATTCCACCTTTCTCCCTGCTCCCAACACCCCAAACCCACCAATCACTCATCGTCCTCATCTTCTTCCTGCTTTTATCCTCACTCTCCGCTGCCAGAGTTGCTCCAGCAGCACTGTTGTTCCCCAATGCTCGGTCGGCTTCACGTAAACTGTCAAGGTGGAGTCGGTGAGTGACATGACAAGACGGGAGATTTGGAGGAAAACAGGAAAGAGGAAAAGGGGAGAAATAGGAAGAGGGAAATGAGGCAGTCACTCGCATGCATGCAACATCCTTGTCAGCATGTCTCAGTGGATGAGGGCTAAACGAGGAAAGAGAGGAAGAGGGAGACAGACAGATCGAGAGTGTGAACAGAAAACATGCACTCCCACACTCCCACTGTCCTGCACCCCAGTGATCGTTCATGCCAGCTTTATTTAGCCCCGGACCCAGCATACAACACACAACATGCAATGCACAATTCAGTTCACAGATAGCACACATGACGACATGGAAGACAACCCTGTTCATTTCTGAGAATCGCTCACACACTTCCTCTACAAGTTGAGTTATAATGAATAAAAAACTTGAAAGTCATGTTCTAAGCCCATAAACTATTTGCAATCACATTTTCTGCTTTTCACTCAGACAGCGATTTAACATTATGATCTCATATATTACCAGAGTGTCATAGCTGCCATGATTAAAATCTAATTTGGTCATTTAGAAAGTAGTGCCATTAAAACACACACAAACACATGCACACACACCAATTGGCCACATTGCCAATTTACAATCACAGACTTTAAGGATACACAGCAATTCTGGAAGAGATGTTTGAAAAAATCAAGTAATTAAGTTAATTTCCCTTTGAATTTATCACATTACTTGATCATTTTTCACTCTTTGGAATTTAATCTACATTGTTTTGCTGCTCACATCCTTTTTATTATAAATCTATTTGTAATGTTAATTGTTGTCTTTGTGCAGCTTGGGTTTGCTTGAAATAATAAATGGCAACTGTGGTGTTTTTATGAAAAATGTACTATTGCAAGGTTGTGATTAATGATCAAAAATAGTTTGGATTAAATCAAATCTATCTCATGATTTTTGATACTTAATTTGAGATTTGTTGAGTTTGGGAAGGTAAATACAAATTATAAAATATAAAATAAACAAATTATAATTTAGTTTTTGTTTGTTTAAACATTTACCCTTCCAGTATATATTAGATAACAATCTCTTTTTTCCAAGCTGTTGCTTACCAAGTGACATCCCTTTTTTTTTCCTCCCTGGAAGAAGACAAACAAAAGTAAATGAGAATTATATGACTAGTTTTTCATTTCTCTGTATAACTCCGGTGTTTATGCTTCTGCCCTTTTCTCCTCCTACGAAATTGCAGTGCACTGTTCATTAAAAGATCTGTCCTGTCACTGACCTCTGTAATGTCTCTATAATGTGTTTGTGCTTTGCTGTTGCAGGCAGAGGCTCCCCGCCAAAAACGTGTACTACTACCGCTGCCCTGACCACCGGCGCAACTACGTCATGTCCTTCGCCTTCTGCTTCGACAGAGAGGACGATGTTTACCAGTTTGCTTACTGCTACCCCTACACCTACTCCAGACTGCAGCACTACCTGGCCAGCCTGGAACGCAGGAACCTGCCCTACCTGCAGAGGGAGCAACTGGGACTCAGTGTGGTAAGTAGTCGGAGTGTTGAAAGTAGGGCAGTGTGTGTGGTTGTGGCTGGAGCAGAGGAGTTGAACTGTTGTGAGGATCAGGGGTTGTAAGGAGTAGAGGGTGTGTGTGTGTGTGTGTGTGTGTGTGTGTGTGTGTGTGTGTGTGTGTGTGTGTGTGTGTGTGTGTGTGTGTGTGTGTGTGTGTGTGTGTGTGTGTGTGTGTGTGTGTGTGTTCTGAATAAGGAAACCTAGATGGTAACTTAGGTGTGCCTGCCAGTCATTACTTCAGCCTCTCGTGTTATTATTAGGAGTGTTGAGATGACGGACCATATAGGCCTCTGGGTGTGTGTATGCATCGGTGTGTGTGTATGTGCGTACGTACCTGTGCGTACGCACATGTGTGTGTCTCTATGTGTAAATGGCACTGTGTGTAATCAGCAGAGCTCTCACCTCGGCAGTCGGAGCTAGTGTATCATACACGCTGCCTCTAGTCTTGTCTGCTCTTATCAAATAATTGTAGGAGAAAAACTCATTAGAAATGCTTGAGAGATTACCACTTTTTCTTCTGTCCTCCAACATTTGTCAGGGAAAGCTTGCTGCGAGGAGGGAACCATGAAAGTACAGGTATTTGCAGGGAGGACCTGACCAAAAAAATACAGAAAGGACTTAAGAAATGTAGAAACCACAGCATGGAAACAGCTGATGATACAGGGGGGAAATAAATAATGATGTGTTTACAAACAAATAATGACAATATTAACTGTTTAAGTTTTTAATACTGATCAAATATCAAGACCAGGTTCTTTACTAATGATTAAATGTTCAAGTTCAATATTTTAAAGGAGAATGCAAACATAATTTTTCTGTTATCCTCAAGATCTGAGATTTAACCCCTGTGGCTGGAACAGCAAATGTTTTTTAATAATCATAAGCAATATACTAATGAAAATGGTGCATCAACCACTTGGCCTGCACACACTTCTTGAGTAGCTACTCTGTGAGAGAGTCAACAGAAGGAGAGTAACTGGTTTATAGTATCCGTTTACAGAGCAGCCAACCACAAAGCTGAGAAGATTTGTCACACTGTGTGGTTTTGAAATGGGGAAAAAGGAGATCGATACTTGGCCTTTTCATGCTTTGAGCAACATCAGGCATTCATGCTGCAAATATACAGTGGATTTCTACTTAACATCAGGGTTTAACAAATTGTTAATACTTGTATTTCTATTTACAGCATGTTTACTTAGATAAGTTTAGATATCTGTTATTAATTCAAATACATATACAACCTGTTGTCATTAAACAGCTAAATTAATAACAAGATAGAAATCTGTGTAGAAAACAACAAAACATAGCTCTAAAAATAAAAACTGACCTATTGAAAGTCCAACAAGCAAAGGGTCAGTATATGTCCCAGCGTTGCTGCTCTTTCCTCTCCCTCTGTCTGTACTGCTGTTATATTGTGTTTAACATGGTGTGAATGTGCTAAGCCATACAATGGTGCCTATGCAGAGCGCTATTTTCACCTTATTTTGAATCACGTCGTTTCTCTGAGCGAGTCAAAGAGAGGGAACAGACTTGGTCGGTTTGGCTCACAGAGTCAGTATTAGTATTCATAGTCATAGAGAGCTTATGGCCATATTTTTCTCTTTATGTTCTCTGGGCCTGGGTGGCAGACAGCGCAGCCCCACCCTCTCATATCTCTTTCTCTGTCTGCTCCTTCTCATGCCGTTACCCTCCCCCCTATATCTCATGCACATGTGCGCCACCCCCCACACACACACTCATACACGCAGGTCAGAGGGGAAGGGATGAGGAGAGCTTTCTGTCTGCATCAAGGTTTGAAGACCAATTGCTGCCATTTCTGAAGCTGAGGCTGTGCAGCAACACCACAATAACTTTAACCTTCTAATGGGAACAGTTATCTCATGAGGATGGATATAACAGCCGTGGCTATTTGCACAGGGATTATTCTATCTTGCTGACTAATTTGTTTTCTGTAATGTATTCCTCTTAACACAGTCTCTGCTCTTCAGCCTACATAATACTGTAAATAGCGGTGGCTGGTTTCTATGTTTACCTCCAGCTCTCTGTATCTTGATGAGTGAGGTGATGTTTGCTTATGTTTAAGCCAGGAATTGTTATTGTCTTACTTAGATTCACTAAAGTAGAGCATTAATTGACTTTAGATGTTTTTTTTTGTCTAATTTACATTGAAACAGAAGTCCCTTCAACTGAGCTGCTGTCTGTTTAATGGAGAGAGGTGGACAGAAGAGAGATGTGGCAGTATGGGATGAATTAAAATGGCATTCCAGAGTATTTCAAAAATAATTTCAGCCTCTAAATTCACCTATTCTTCGCTTTACTTCTATTTTTCTTCTTCCGGTCGATACTTTAGAATAAGAGTCAATTTCACCTCTTCAGGGAATTAACTTTCCCATCAACATAACATGTTACGGTACCACCTGATTCTACCTATCACGTTTTTTTTATTTCTCATCACTGTGCATGATGACATCGAACATTTCTGTGAACAAAAGGGAAGAGAGAATGATTGCTCCCAATGATTCACAGCTACAAACAAAACCTAAAGACCCAACAGTGTTTCCACCCTAAAAGACCAACTGACTCTAAAACCTCACGTTAAATTCTGACTTTATTCAAGTGTATAATTCGCACTACTGGCCCATACAACCTGTACGTACACATTAACAGTCCTCTTGGTCCTGTTTTTAACATTAAGGAGCCTTTTGTCAAAAGTCTGGCTGTGTTCATTTTGAATTGCAAATGAACAAGGGCGTCCAATCTTGTTTCTATCATCTAAGGAACACTGACAAAATCTGTTCATTTCTGAGCTCCGGAGAGACTCTATCCACTGTGCATGCTTTCATTTCCTCATGTGTAGATTACAGTCTTGGTCTCACAACTGACACAAGTCACAGAAACAATTCACAGAACTAAAACACAACAAGCAAAGTGATCATATTACTCTTTTAAAGTCTTTACATTGGTTTATTACAGATTTCTAAGATTTACCTAACACACTTGATGGCCAGGCCCACAACTATATCACTGAATTGCTGTCCCTTTATAAAGCTGAACATCTGAGGTCCTCAAGCAACAACCTGTTAGCTGTTACAAGGTTAAGGTTGAAGTCCGAAGTCCGAAGCAGACCAGGCGTTTTGTTGCACCTTGACTGCACCTGCCCCATCAACTCAGTACTGTATCCTCTCCTAACCTTTTCAAATATATTCTCACAACCAAACTTTGGCATTGGTAGCACTACTTTAGGTGTGCTGTGGTCTGTAGACAAGTCAGTATTCACACAACCTTGATCTGATAACAATTGATCAACAGAATAGGTTCAAAGTGTGGCTTCAAAGAGTTTTACAGAATTGAAATCAATAAAACTATTGATATCTTCAGGAAAATTGCTGTTACAATTTCTCATCATGCAGTAAGTGAATAGAAACATTTACAAAAGAAAATTTGCAAAAATATTAATTTATTTATGAGGTTAATGCAAAAATAGAAACATTACAAACATGCAGTAATGATATATTTGCCTCTCTGAAATCATCTCCAACATCTGTCCCCCTAATGGAACAAGCAGTATCAGGAGTCTTAGATCTCCTGAAGTCCTCAACCATCATTTGTATTGCTGACGTGAAACTACAGGTTGTTCTCCTCAAACCAGTCCACTGATCTATTTAACTACTGCAGAGTCATTGGAGAATGTCTGCCGGTGGCAGGTCTTCGTATTGTACCTGTTCCCAAGGTTTACAGGGTGAAGTGAAAAGGGGACAGGACAGTCCCCTGTGGAGTTCACCGCTGTGTCTGACTTTCAGTTCTGAAAGTGCACCTACTAAGGACATCTGGTGTGGCAGTTCTGGACACCAGAGGAGCATCAATCTGCATGACAGTCATCCTCTTCCCCAGCAGGGCAGAGTGAATGGTGTTAAAGCCACTGTCGAAGTCATAGAAGAGACTGCGCCCCCTGGCCTTCTTCAAGTGGGTGTAGGCACGCTAAATGGTACGTGAAAGCATTGTCCACTGTAACATCAGGTCGGTACGCAAAATGGAGGGGGTCCAACAAAGGCTTGACGAGAGGCAGAAAGTAATCCAGGACCAGTCTTTCCAAAAATCCTTTGTGATGAGTAAGGTTGTTGTTACTGGAGCTGGCCTTCTTCCAGGCAGATGTCCTCCAAAACACAATACAATGACTTTTTCCAGGCATAAACAGAGTTTAATTTAAAGGTTAAATTTAAATCTTAAAAAGGTCCTACTATACAGCTTATACTCCTTTTTATGCCAAAAAATATATGTGTATTTTGTGTACACATATTGTCTACTGTAAGCTGCGTTTTGGTAATTTCCTATAATGCTTGTCACGCATACTTGTACTGAATACACACACACACACACACACACACACACACACACACACACACACACACACACACACACACACACACACACACAAACACACAAAGAAGAGTTTCTCTTATTCCCCAGAGGAGAAGGATTTGGATTCCTCTTGTTCCTGCTCTGCTGGGTTCATGGCCCCTGCGTCTGTTCTTCTGGTCCCTGTCTGTCTGAATATTTCCTTTTGTAGGCCGTCCAGACTGTATCTGAACAAACCTCTCTTGCTTTCTCCCCCTGAGGCATCAGTTTCCACAGAGACGCAGAGAAAGAGACAAACACGTGTTTGACCTACTACAATGCTAACCAGTCTCTTTGGAAAGATGGCAAACTGCTTCCATCTTTCAAAGTAATTTCTAATTTCTGTCCTGACCCTCACGCGTCCGCTGGCCATATGGAATTGAAAGCAACTTATTTGCCCAGCTTTCCTGTTGACAGAGCGTTTTTCTTTCTAGCTTTTTTTTTTGTAGTAGGCGGTGTCTGCCTGTAGTTGCCGAGACAGCAGTTTGAGTTTTTTTTCTTCTGCTGGCCCCAGAGGGGAGGGAAGGGCTGTGACACTACTAGTCACCTCTGACACAGCACAGCCTCTGCCTGTTCACCAGATGGAAAGAAAGTAGAGTAAGTAAATGAGAGACCTCGGGGGTGGGAGAGTGGACCGGCCACTGACCAGCGTGCATGGAACTCATCCGACATCATAGTGAAAAGATGTCACATTCTCTCTGTACTTGTTTTTTTTCTTTGGAAATCTCACAAGTCAAAGTAAGATTATGATAGATCACTTGTACTGTGTTGAAGTGACTTAACATTACTTAGACTGCTGTGATTGAATTTTAGACCTAATCCTGTCAGCTATCAGTGTTCAGGTGCCATGTCTGGGTGGGAGTGGAGTCTCGAAAACAGTTTTTTTTTTTGTCTGGAGCAAGAGGAGGGGAGTGGAGTGGGCACTGCAGCTATATCTGCCTGGCTGCCTCTCTCTCTCTCTCTCTCTCTCTCTCTCTCTCTCTCTCTCTCTCTCTCTCTCTCTCTCTCTCTCTCCTTATCTCTGTGTTTGTACACTGAGTGCCAAGATCCAATCAATAGCCACTCCAGCCGTGGAGAGAGGAGAAGGTCAGCAGCCACACTGAAGGAGCCAAGCTACGCAAACTGATGGAGACGCAGAAAACACCGGAAACGCACCACAGGCCCTGGCACGTTGCTACAGGACATATCCGGATGAGATTAGGGCAACGTGGACTTCTCACGTGTTAATTAGAGATCTCATGATTTCTACATCATAAGGACATTCAGCACTTTAAAACACTGAAATTGAAATTTGTATTTCAGTGCATGGGAAAAAGTAGGTTTAAAGGCCAAAAAGGTTGTTTCTCACGTAGAGAGGAATCACAATTATTATTATAGAAATTATCTTTCGAATAGAATTTTGTATGGGAGCTTTCTACAATTTCTTAGGTCAAAAACTGCAGTTACAATCAAGGACAAGAAAGATTTGTGCATCTGTGTTTGTGCATGTCCAGGAGCCAAACTGCAATCTGAATTAATCTAAGAAAAAAATAATATGGATGTGTAATCAAAAATATCTGAGCTGTCTAACATTAGGAACAGCTTCTTTATTTTGTGTGAAGCTGAATGATTAATTCCTTTCCTTTGTAAGAAGGGTTTTGCACATCACACATTGTCTTCATATACTAGAACAGCATCCATTGTGACAAAATGCCACATGTTTTAATTACAGTTACTAATTAATATCAACTTTGGCTGAAAGTGGACTCAGAGTTGAGTTCTTGACAGTGTCACTGACTGTGATTGGTTTGGAATGAAGAGAGAACTAATGACTGACTGCCTCCTTCAAAGCCCAACACCTGAACAGCCAATCAGCTCCATTCAAAGTGAAACCACATGATAGATGTGTTTCAGAAAAGATTGGAAAGTCCATACTAGTTCGGTAGATAGACTGTATATTAAGATGGACAACAATATGGCTCCGGAAAAGTGAAGCCAGGGCCCCTTGATTGCCCCCTGGTGGCTGTCTGCAATGTTGTGTCATAACATTCCTCCACCATTTTGGCGAATGGGACATGGACCAAACTAAAAAACATTAGTTTGTTCTCAACACAGACAGGTTTAATCATACAGTATGTATGAAGCACAAAACTACATATCCATAACAGTGTCAGTATTTTTCACCTCAGTATCACTTACGAATGAGACAGATGGAGGCAGAGAGACGATTAGAAATGTTAGCGATGTATTCCCCCAAACATAGATGTTTTTTTTAGTTGCTTTGTTAGCATATATTCAAGACAGACACAAGCACTTCACCAGTCAAGCAAGCTGGCACCACTCGAATAAGTAAACTGCTTTTCCCCAAGCTGAGAGGTAAACAGCTCGAGATAACAGAGTTTTTTTTTTTCCTTTAGTGGCAGACTGTTCATGAATGCATTAGCTGTGGCCTAAACATCAAACAGGGAAACATATTCATTTTTAAAAAGGTAAAAGAAAATGTGAAGGCATATAACTGCATCCGGCAGTGGAAATTTAATTTTCACTTTATTTTTTTTATTGTTTTTTAATTCCTCAGCTAAGTTCTGAAGAAGTTTCTCTTTGTGTTTGTCTTCTGCTTGTTGTGAACTTTTTGGGTTCTTGCATTACCTCTTTGCCATTTTGTTTCCATGTTTTTTGCTTTTGTCGCAAATTGTTCCCTGTTGGCCTCAGTAAGTTTTGTATTTTCCATGGCAGAAGCCAACAGGTATCTGGATGAAAGAGCTAAATTCTTTATTGTCTAATAATATGTTAATCACCGCCTACAGCACCTCAGTGCCAGATCTCTGAGGAAATTCCTCAAAGATGGAAAGGTCATCATTGTATAATGGCAGGTTTCTCGGCAACAGTTCTTGTTTTTATGCAGCTTTCTATTTCGCTTCATTAGTGAGTGACCCCTTTTCTGTCAGACGCTTCGCACCAACATGGCGGTATCTGTAGTCAAACGTAGGAATCTGAGAAAAGCGTCGAGCCATGACTGTCCTTTGTCCCAGATAGTTGACGAAGAAGGCTGCTCCAGAGGGAGCAGAAGATAAGCAGGTTTATGATCTATGTCTTTACGTCATAGTGCTGTATGCTTCTTATCTCCAACCAATGGTTCCCCCAGGATACTAGATGCTTTATTACGCATCCCCCACCCGGCATCTCTCCCATCTCTCTGGCGATCAAGAACGCGGTAATGAGGGAGAGCTTGTGAGGATTGGGAGGAGGTGGGGGGTGCGTTAGGCATGGTTGTTAATGTGTAGCGTACTACGAAAGGGAGGGAGTGCGTATCAGATGGCTGTGCCAGTGGTGTGTTTATACTTTTAGGAATTAATATATCACAGGTGAAGCTCTCTGAATGTGCTGGTGCAATGTCACGCGGCACTGACCCCTTGTTGATCCTTATTATGATGTTTTCCCAAGAGATTTTGGGTTACCCAGACAGAGACAATATTTATTTTGGAAATTGGAACTTATTCATAATTAGCGCTCTGTCTCCTTTCTCTCGCTCTGTCTCTCTCCTTTGGTCACCTCACTTTTCCTTCAATGAATAAGAAATTAAGCCGATGAAAGTTCCCTGAAATGGTCGATGTAAGTGGGCCTACATTGCTGTGAAGCTGGAGTTTTGTCTTCGGTGGATAGCTGACAACCTGGTTTATGAAATTAAAGAGAAAGAAGAATGTCATCTCAAACAGAGCAGACACATCTCCCTCTCTTTCTGCCTCTCTTTGTCTTTTCCTGTCTCCCACCTCTGGGCTCCAGAAGTAAATCTATTCCCATCCTCGCAGATGTGCTATAGCCGTCTATCTGTCCTCCTCTGCCAATGGATATTTACTCTGCCGGCTTCCTAGATGACTCTCAGGATGAAGCACTGAGAGGGGAGCACTCACTCTGTCTCATTTGGGTGTCAGGACTCAGTTCCCCAGGGCGACACAAAGAGGGAACAAAACAGATAGCATTCAAGGCTTTTAATAAATCAGAATACACTTTCTGACAGCGTAATTGCTTTCCATTGCCTTGCCCAAATTTAACAGCAAGCAGGAAAAATAAGGCAAAGGAGAGAGAAAACAAGAGAAAGAAAAAGAGGGAGAGGAGAGTAACGCAGAGCGAGCTGTACAGTAGATCATTTGTTCAGGGGAAAAGAATGAAAATTAATGAAAATAGAGTTGCTCGCCCTCCAAAGGCAGCCAAGCTTGAAATTCACTTTGAGGGAAACTTAATTTGTTGTAAATGGGCAAAAAACATATTACTGCGCAGAGCGTAGAGGGGCTGTGCTGTGTGTCCGTCTGCTGCGTCTGTTTGTCGGCATGTGTTTATGGCAGATGAGGACGCTATGCTCTGAATAGCTCAGCTGAGAGGAGGGAAACACAGGAGCCTGTTAATAACTCCAGTAACAGCATTCTCTTTCTACATGACTGCTCTCCAGCACTCCCTTCTATCACGTCTGAATACAACTCCGGAGTGTGGAGAAGAAATTGTCAAAAGATTACTTGCGAGGAATAAAGTTTGGCCTGTTCACTTCAGGTGTGTATTTGAGAGCACACACGTGTATACAAGCATTGTTTAGTGTGACCTGCAGCTGGAATTAAAGGATTCTTCTTTCATATTTTTGAAGTTGGTCTTGAAACAATACCAATAGCCCCACGTGCACATTGAAAGACTTGTTACAGTAACATCTGAACCATTTGTTCATGTCCACTTCATAAATGACCTATTGAACATTACACAAGGCAGTTCTATCAAGCTACAGGTCAGCTCTACAGAGAGCGTACCTCCGCCAAGGCCAAACAGTCCTCTTAAATTTAATCAAGCCGAATCAACTTGTAGACAGTCCTCCAAATGTGATCATGAAATTTATTTTTCAGGAATTATTCCCTGGGAAATTGGTGAAAACGTCAACAAACAAACACATATGAAAACAGAACCTCCTTGGTGGGGATAAATATAGATCTGGATTCTAACTTAATTGTTCTCGCCAATCGATGGAGAGGCTCTGTTGCATTTGGCTGTGTCAGTGTGTCACATCTTGCTTAAACTGCAAGTGTGTGGAAACCAATATAAGTGGAGTGCAGGTGGAGTATGAGGTGACAGGTATGACACTGAATATCTATCAGTTCATAGTCCAACAGCAGCATTTTGTACAGATGCTGTGGGAAACTTTTTTTCCACCTTTTTACAGTTTTGTAAGTTTTGCCTTTTTGCATTCAGCAAACACAAGACCTATAAAATGTGTTTTTATGATGTTTATTGTTCTGTGTCCTCCTCATATGCCACACAGAGATTGCTGCTAATATTGTTTGTAAAACATAAAATCATGAATTTACTTTTCACGTTCACATATAACTTAATTTTAATCCAATACATGTATTCTGTCATAGTCAAGGGAGTCTGTTCATGCAGTCATGTGTAGGTATAAAGCTAATTTGTATGTTGGCTTTACAGTGGCTGTTATATCTGCAGGGATAGATTACTTTTGAATCCCAGATACAGAGGATTGATCCAACCCAGTATGTTTAGAAATAAGCTGGGATCGAAAGCCCAGGATAACTGACAGGTCATGGTTAAATGCTATGATTGCAGACTCGCTGCAGTTTTATCCTTGCCTACAGTTATAGAGCTCACCACTCAACAATTACGTGTGATAGGAATTCTCTATGAAGCAGATCAGGCGTCATATGGCAATAAATCCTTGACCTGAGTCTGTGCTATCAGCCTGCATTTCCTCAGTGTTCCCACAGCACAGCCCTTCAGGTGGATGAGATGGTGTGATCCTCTCAATGTGCAGTACTCACTGATCTGCTCTGCCACATGCTAGCATCAAGCCTAGTTTACTGTTTACAACATTCTCTACTAATACCGGGTCATTTACAAGCTCCTGCCCACTTACGGTCAAGCCACCCACCTTCCTCAGGTGACCGGTCTCTCAGGATCTGATGTCCTCTGTCATATTCAATGACTGTTTTCGATAAGCTTGGACCCACTGCTAAAGCTCCTTGTATTAACTCCTGATTGTATTTGTTTATGTATCAATATACATATACCACCGGGTCAGGCTATGTGTAATCACAATATTTCCTTTCCTTTTTGATGCAGACGGCACCGAGATATATGTGTCCTTTAATTCATTAGACCTCTCCTGGATGTCCTGCAATTTATACCTTACTAGAGTTCTCACAAAAACAATGAATTATTATATTATATTATATTACCCTCATTCTCGCCTCATTGCATTGGCTACCTGCCTTGCTCAGAATTTATTTCAACGTTTCATTGCTAGTTTTTAAATCGTTCAGCGGCCTTGCCCCCTCTTACATCACTGACCTTTCACACCTGATGGTAATCTCAGATCTGCAGATCAACTGTTGTTCTCGGTTCCCAGGCGTGAAACAGAGGGTGGTGGAGCGTTTGCTGTAAGGGCTCCGTGAATAACTTTCTTCTGGGAATCAGACAAGCACAAGGCACAAGATGTTTAATTACATTCGAGGCAGGAAATGTCAATAAACTGGATATTTGTAGGATTAATCAGATCTTTCATGTGGTATTCCCAGGGCTCTTCAAGCCTTTGCTCCTCTCTCCAGTCTAATGGCCCCTCACCCATCCTTGGGTAAAGGCTTTGACTCTTCACCCTCCCTCAGGCTCAGCCCCCTGACTCAGGCCAGCAGCTCGGCACGCCCGGGGGGCCTGGAAACCCCTGATAACAAACAGCTCTAGCCAAGCCACTGACCTCCCCACCCCTACACAGGCATTTACCCATCACAAACAAACACGGTGCTGTCATTCCAGGCAGGTCTGTTTTTTCCCTTTTCTTCACCGACCCACTCCCAAGTTGGACAAAATACATTTTCTCTTTTAGTCTGTCCTTTTATTTTTTTTTACCCAAAGTGAGAAGAAAAAATGAAGGAAGTGACGGGTCTCATTTTTCCTCCACTTTTCTATTCTTTCTCACCTCTCGTTTTCTTGCTCTCCCACTGCTGCCCAACCACAGCCTCTGTGTGTGTGTGTGTGTGTGTGTGTGTGTGTGTATGTGTGTGTGTGTGTGTGTGTGTGTGTGTGTGTGAGTGTGTGTGTGTGTGGATGAAAGTGTGTTTCTCCCCCATGCTTGAGCGTCAACCTAAGTGTGCGAGAGATGGATGCCAGAGTCCCCCTCTCTCTCTCTCTCTCTCTCTCTCTCTCTCTCCCTCCGAAGGCACCTTGTGTCTCCTCTCTCTTCTGGCGGACTCGTCTGCACCTGAATATTGTGATATAGTGCCTCTGTTCAGCCAGTCGATTGCCTTTAACAGGACTGGGGCACACTGGCCAAATTGAAAGGGATTGCGGCCTGCTTTTCATCAGAGTCACAGCAGAGCAGGGTGCAGGGTCCATGGGGCACAACGGGGCATGGAGGGGGTATGTGGGATCTCATTTTCCTTTCCACTTTTTCTTTCCTCCCTCCTGTACTCTCCTTTTCACTTTCTCTCCATCTTTTTGTGTTTCTTTGTTTGATGCCATCTGATGGCTATGGACACATTTTGCGGGAAATGAGTATTCTGTTTCCCATCAATCCATTTCTACATTTCTGTGCAGTAGTTCCTATTGATAGCAAGGGAGAAAGAAAAATCAACAGCCGTCTCAAAGAAAAATGTCTTCATTTTCCGTTTGTTTACCTCCTACTTTTGAGGCATGTCATATATACGTGTGCCTTCTCTTTTCAAGTTTGCGTCTTCAATTCTCTTGTGGAACACAGAATTTGAAAGGACCTGTCTCCCTAATGAAAAAGTCGTCTGTGTGTGCTTTAATGAGTAAGCAACACTTACATATACTTTCAACGTGTTATGTCATTGGAGGGGCAGGCAAACATGCACATATACAGTCATGGTGGAAATTTTAAACACCATAACTCATTCCAATACAAAAAGAGAGATATTAGTAATATTATTATATAACTGATCAAGCTGCTATGCTAATCATGTCAAAATAAACAGACTAAATCTCATTAATACAATTGTAGGTCTGTTTGTTTGACCCAAAAGAATCAATATCTCCAACTGAAGTTCTCAGTGGTATTTTCGTGTATTTTGCATACATCAATGTTAGCACATTTTCATTCATATCTTATAACCAGTTTAGATACGTTCTCATTTTGGTTTCTATATTCTTCTCTTCAGTAGCTGTAGCCTGTTACAACCTGCTGCTGTTACGGCTTCATCAAATCAACTCACTTTCATTTAGTGTGAGATAAATAAATCAGTGTCTTCGTTCCTGTGTATCATTCTGCTTCAAAAGTCAGCAGTGACAGGAATCAAATCATCTTTTATTTCTGTTTGATCATCTGAAGTTTACTTCAGCCCAATTCTCCATCATGAAGGATAGAATGCGAATGCATTCACCCCATTGTTTAGTATAATAGATTGGCAATATCCTGACAGATTACTGGCAGCAGTTCCACAGGATAGTACCTGCATGCTAATTTCCAAGGGAAAGACTTGTGTCCAATGACTGATGGCTTCAAATAGCAGTGGATGTGTGCATTACTAATGGGGATGGGGATTTTCCACATCCTTTTGTTGTCACTGTGGCAACAATTGGACAGTTTTAAGGTCCTTGACTGTTGTTCCCCTAAATGTGTTGAACATTAGCACATTCACAGGGACATGTGAGCGTGAGAGAGGGAGAAGAGAAAGCACATATTCAAGCGCAATAATGCTCATTGCAATACATACATGTAAACCAAGACATACACTTTTACCTATGACACTCCCACACTGACTTGAGAGACTTGTCTTGAGAGCAATCTGCCATCTCTTTAGTGTCTTGACCTCAATGTTCAGTTCTTTCTCTCTGTTGGCTTAAGGAATGGTGAAGGGAAAGAAGGACCAGGGGTGGAAGAGGACAATGGAGGGGTCACTTGAAAAGGTAGTAACCTTTTTCTGCTTGCTATGTGTCCAATAGATACTCCCCATAGTACGCTATTGTGGAGCCGTCAACCTGCCTCCCTATGAATTCAGAGACACTTGAGAGGTACATGGCGCCTTGTTCAGGACTCCTCCAATGTCCATCTTCTTTCATTCAGGGATCAATAGTTGTCTTTGTTTTGGATTCCTCTCTCTTCCTCTCCTCGCTCTCCTTCCCTCCATTTGTCTTTGACAGGGCAGACCTAAAAGTCTGCTTTAACTAGCTGCTCACAGCCCTCCTCAAAACACATTTACATACACATCAATCATGCTGTCAAAGGTAAAGACATGACGCCGTGTAAAAACCAGAATTGGATTATGGCCCTGTCTCATCCCTGACACTGACTGCTTGGCTGGCAGGCTGACTAGACTGTTGATGCACAAGTTAAACAGCTTCAATTGTTATTGGCTGGTGTTTTTCACATAATGCTTAGTGTTTCCTGCATACATGATTCTGTTTGTCAAACAAGGTCTGAGATACCTGAAGAAATTATATTTTCTCCTTGTCCAGTAAACCACATGGCACGTGTTTAACTTTGTTTGTAAAACTAGCCCTTGGGCTGGTTTTGATAATTTGATTGCATAGTGAATTTATAATTAATAATAATTAATTCAGAGACACGTCAAGGAACTGTTTACTTGAACAAGTCATTATACAGTGATAAAAGGACTGGGGGGGGGGGGGGCTTGCAGGTTTTGTAAGAACTGTCCAATGGAGAATCTCAAAGATGGTCTGGATGAGGGGAAAGGTAGCTCATTAGTCAACATTAGTCCGATGTGGAACTGGTGTGGATTCCAATGTAAGAAGAGTCTAAGAACATTGATCCGTTCAGAACCATCTCAGTGGTCTGTGATTATGGAAAATGTAATCTTCAGCATTCTAGCCAAGCGCCTGACAATTCTTGATGAACTCAGGAATTCACTGAACCAGCAGCATATCTTGAGTAAGAGGACCTGTTTTCATTGTTCTCCCTCAGATTATGTTACCCGTTGTCTCTGAGCTCCCGAGCTCCAGAGTCAAAAGCTCTAAGGGGACGGTCACCAGGTTATTTTTACTCAGTGTCTGGTTTGATACAGCAGCACTTGTAATCCACAACTAATTTCTCCCACAGGAGACAATAAAGGAACTTTAATCTTAACCTTAAGGGGACGGAGAGGAAATCACTGATGCAGTTTGTGAGCGTCAATCGAGGAAGGGGGGGCTTGTTAAACCCAATCTAATAAAATTCCTAATCTAGGCTGTCTATGATATTCGATCAAACCCATCAAACTTGTTCTGGTCGGGGAAGGCGGAGTCACCATGTTGTCATCTGTACTTTAAGAGCTAGGGTACGCAGAGTTAGAGGAAGGATACAGAAGCAATGTTTGGCGGGGGGTGGTGCAAACAAATTGGGAGGACCTTGCTGTCTGCAAAACTCATTGTTTTACACTTTGACCAATTGATCAGCTGTTTCTTTTATGGTCTCATTTATACATTAGAGTCTTCTTCATTTGTAAATGATAAGGACAAATTAGCCAGGAGCACTTAGTTCACTGAAGATTTTCATTAAAACATATAAGAGTCTTCTGAAGTTAAGTTCAAACGGTAGAGCCAGAGGTTAAGGGCAAGGAAAATAAGGCAAGAGAGGAGTGGGTTGATGAGGTAAACCCTCTGTGGCCGGAGCTAGGAGACGGCAGAACGTATCACTAGGCCCATCATCATGGCTCATTTGAGCGTTTGATCCTAGACACTCATTCCTCTATGCAGAGTTCATAGCACCCAAGGGTAGCGTATCTGCAGCTTATATTGGCAAACACAGTATGGTGAGAAACGGGAAGCTTAACTCCTGAGGTATTGCCATCTGCTGGTGTATGGCCCCTTATTCCCTCTCTCAAACGCTGGTAATTAACAAATATTACACTGTACTGTAAATGCTATTTTTGCATTAATGTGTGGGCAGAGTGAAAAAACATCACAGGGACTCCAGCCTGTTAATTAGAGTGTATTTATGGCAATTAAAGCTTCTGCTTTTGCGGCTTGGGAGAGACTAACTAAAATATGTGTTACAGTGAATACCAACACTCTGTTTAGTTCCAACCATATTCTCAATAACTGTAGCAGATTCAGGTGAACAACTACTTCCACTTTGCAAAAGCAAAGAAGGACTGTGGTTTGAAGTGGATCTAAATGTGGACAAAGACCTAATATAATGTCATGGAAAGCTGCGTGTTTTACACCATTGTGACAGTTAATTGTGAAGTCCTCTCCTATGTTTTCACTCAGTTCACTGCATTAGACTAGTATCTTATGGCAGGAAGTTTCACCACAAATATTTCACTATCCAATTACCGAGTGAAATTGGCTGTTTAATTTTATAGCCTAGATGAAGCCGCTCTATCAGAATGATGGCCACTCAGTTGGCCTCCTAAAACCACCGCAGGCAGCCTGCTCATCTGAGAAAACTTTCTGGGTTTGCATGTGTGTGTGCGAGCGCGCATCTCTGTGTGTGTGTATGTGTGTTTGCAGAGTGCACTGAAATAAAGCTCTGAAGAAATATAAATCAACCAAGGTGATGATAACTTTGGCATTGACACTGTGATCTATCGTCTTGCCTCTGCACTGACTGTTTTCATTTTAGCCAGCAGGAGACTGAGAGGCTTTCTACCACAATATAATTGTTTAGGAGTAATGAGCCGGAAAAGAGGACAGAGAAAAGGGGCAAAGTAAGAGCGAGAGCTTGGAGAGTCAGTGAGAAATTGAATGCACTACAGTAAACATGACTGGCAAAACAAGCTGCAATTTGGGAGCATATAGTAATTATAGTGTCATTCCTCAGTGTACCTCTGTCTATTTAACGGTCTGTCAGTAATGTTTCCCTTTTACATTTGTAATTAACTCATTTTGGCATTATATGGACATCTAATGTCACTTATCTTAAGTGGTATTAAAACATACCCTCACTGTGAACCCATGTCATTTCCTCTTGCCTATAAATGTCCAGGAAAAAAATAGCATTAAAGAGTGACTTCCCACAATATCCTGTATGGAGGGTAATCTTTGCAGCACTGAAAAAAGCCCTGATTAAAACAGTGCAGAGGGGGGCATTGGTGGGGCTATGACAATGAAATATGACACAGGCAGTCCAGTTCCAGGAAGGCATTTATGTGTTTAAAACACAGAAAACAGAACATAGTACATACAGATGGATAGTGTGTCTCTACTTTCTCTCACTGTACAGATATAAGGCCAAAATATCAGAGATACGAACGCTGCCATCTTGCGCATTTGGGGCTAGAGTCTCTGCACAGTAGCAATCAGGGGATAGAGATAAGAACTACCTAAAATGACAGAAACCATATTTCAGGAAATGTCGTCCATACCTTGATACCGTCTATGGTTTACAAGCTTATTCAATTTAAAAACACAATGTGTTGTTTGTAATACTTAAAGACAGGATTGTTACAAATAGAACTAAAAGTTAAGGAATCTGATCACATCACAAAGTATCCAGCAGGAATGTGCATTTGCATCTATGTGATTGGCCACAAGGATGCCTTGACGTTGCAGTGTCGCCTCGGACAACCCCCTTGATGACCCTCCACTTGATATCCCCGCTGCTCCCCTCACCCCCCCACACAGGGTTGGAAAACAACATATTGTCAGAACTTATTGGCAACACAAGTGAGACAATTTACGAGTATAGATTATCAGAGTGCTTTCCCCTGCAGAGAGTTTCACTGGCCAATCCATTTGTGAAAAGCACTTTTCTGTCATTTGTTTTTGCTTCTTGTTTGCAGACAGCTATTTCAGTTTATATCCGCCTGTATGCTGATTGGGGCCACTAAAATGTTATAATTGTTTTTAATCTGTCCTGCTCCCCAATTAACAATTTCTATTATAGTATAATAGCATCAAAGGAATGGGAATCGGCAATTACTCAATGAAGTTCACCATTTTGCACTATTCTTGCAGCTCTTTTCAGAGGATACACACTGGAGAAAGATGGTGGGAGAGTAACTAAGCTTGGAGGAAAATCCTTATCTGACCAGCAAGCCATAGGACATGATGGAAATATATATATATATATATAAATGTGTGTGTGTAAGTATGTTTCAACATATCACATGCTTTTGCATTTAATCTATATGACTCTGTAGCAGAGGGTATTTTCGTTTATATAAGGTGGCTCCAACATGACTTTGAGGGTAAGAAAGGGCAAAGAAGAGTTACCAGGTTGGGCAGATAACATTGATTTTGATCAAGATTGACGAAAAAGAAATGCACTCACAGACAGAGAGATAGAGAAAGAGGGAGAGGGAGAGAGAGAGAGAGAGTGAGATAGGAGCTGGTTGACATCAAGCTTTACAGTCAGATACCTCAGATCAAAATTACCACCTTAGATGGGAATGAGAATTTTAATTATAACTTGGGGCTATCTCATCGCTGAGTGTGTGTGGAGCTAAAAGACTAATTCCCACCACACACTCCTACATTCCCCACCCATACCTTCACAGTCCACTTTGTCTGTTATTTAATAGGCTCTTTGTTATCTATCTACTTGGGTCTGCCAGGTACTTAGAACCCTTCCACTGGAATATTAGGGTGTTCTGATGAGGCAGGCAGCTGTGTGCTCCATGCAGATGGTGCCTTCTGTACTCAGCACTCTCCAAACAATGGCTCTCGCATCTCCCCCAAACGTATCCTTTCTATGATTGCAAAACAGAGCCACAAATATTTTTATGAACAAGATAGATATATCTATTGGCAGCGTAAAATACTGTGGCGCCCAACAATTCAGTTGCTGTCAGGTTGATTCGTATCACTGAGTGCACTTTCTTAGATAAGGACATCTGGTAATAGTGACCATGAATAGCATTCAAATTCACCTTCTCAAAATGGGGTTTTATGTGATAGAATTGGTTGAAATAGAGAGCTTGGAGAAATGGAGTGCCGTGTATTCAGTGTGTTTGTCCCCGACCACCATGGTCAAGGACGGAGCCGTAACCTTAGGGGAGGCTTGGCTGTATTTGATGAAATCAATTGCAAACAAATGATGAATATAAATACAAACACAAAAACACTGTCAGTTATGCAAGAAATGAAAAATATGTGGCTTGTATTTTCTGTCTAGACGCTATCCTGATTTAATTTACACCTCATAATCACAATACATATGCTGCCCCTCTGCAGATGGAAACACTGTCTTGTGTGAACCTTGCAGTTAACCTGCAGGATTTAAGCAGGAAATCTCTGGTTACAGCTTTGTCTTTTGATCTTATATGTAAAAATGTAGTATGTGACTTATATGTTGTAGCTGTGATCTGAAGATGGATGCTGATTAAAGGACAGAAAGCCAGTTTAGACGGTTGTCACAACAAAACCTTTCATGGGTGTATTCTTCCTATTTCCAACATTCTTTATACGTGTCTGCATTTGAGTATTTTATTTAACATTAGAGAGAAAAGGGCAGCGAGTGTTGTCAGGTGTGGGTTGGGACCTTATCAATGAAGCGGCTCAGCCTATAATTAGTGCTATAATCACCTCTTTAATTCAACTACTGCTCAGCGTCTCACCCAGCTCCCTGCTCCCCTCCCAAGTTCCAAACAACACACCTCTCTCATTGTGCCTCCATCTCTTCCTTATTCTCATTTTTTTGCCTTGTCTCATTGACTTTTTATCCCTTTGTCCCTGCGTTACTTTCTTTTTCCCCCACCCGTCACCTCTGTTCCTCACCCTCGTGGATCGCGGGTCAAATGAGTGAATTCTTCTCATTAGTAGTACATTGGGCCAACGTGCCTGCAGGGAGACCAAGTGATCTCAGCACTTAACACCTCAGCAGAGCTCTGAGGGGTCAATGAGCTGGTTAGGGAGTGATGTTTAAAACTGCACCGGTAGGCAGGGGAGGCTTAACTTGACTAAATGTGTAACTGCAAGTAGGAATGTATTCATGTAGACACATACGCACAAACCTCATAAGGACATGTTGTTCAACCTGTTTGATGATATTAATTACTAAATCACAATAGCACCATAGCAAACAATGTTATGTAATTCTTTACATTGCAAATAAACTAATTAACAGACTGCATTATAAGCAAAAGATAGGACTTTTGAATTCTATCTACTCTTTACAGAACAAGGCTGCACAGTCTTCAGTCAGTATCATTATACAATAGGACTATAGTGCCCTCCTTCTTTTTCATGCCTTTCTAAAGGATTCTTTTCATTTGTAGTAGTATCATAATGCTTGAGGCAAGCTTAAGTGCAAAACCGGATGGGGTACGGGAAACTTGTTTAGTATTTATAATGGTGCTGCAGCCAAACAAGCACGCCACAAAGTAAAAATAACAAATGTATCAACTAAGTAGGGCAGACAAACCACATAACCACGCAAAGATATCCTATCAGTTCACAGGACAATACTTCTGTGTTGTGTGCTTGAAGGAGCAGGTTAAGTTAACAGTTTATTGATGATCAATGATATCAACAGCTGTTCTGTTAACATTCACTGAATTATTAATGGATATAGATAACTAAGGGGCCCCACCCTGATGTCAGGGTGCAAAACTGAAAAAGTAAATTCTGTCTCAAATTGGTGCCCAATGATAAGTGTCGATATCTGGGATATATTCACACCTACGGTTCAAACAGTGAAGGTTAGAAACCAAACACTTCAACAATGACAGATTAAAGCATGACATGATTCATCAACAACAACAATCAATATCACCCTTAATTGAAAAACGTCAGTTATCCGACTGCAGCTACAACAGGTAACCATGAACATGAGCAACGTTACTACCAAACAACCAAAAGGCAAACCAGCAGGCATGTGGTATCTGTAGTGTCTGAGTATATGTAGGTGTTTGTGTAGAGAGGGAGAAGTAAAGGTGGACAAGGTCATGTGGCTGAAGACATCACACCAGCTCAAGATAACAGGCTTGACTACAAAGTTTGAGCCGAGAGAGACAGTGTGAAACAAAACGGAGGTGTGATCCAACACGTGTCTCTTGCATGAAAGTGGCATTGGGGCAAATTCAGTTTGTCCTCAGTCCTAAAGGCTGTTTGTGAATGTAAGAGTGTGTATGTATGTGGGGGAATCTCGGTCATCCAGGTCATGGTTTGTCCAAGTGCTAAAAAACAGGACTTGGTTGAGTTTCTTGAAGACGTGAGTTCTTACTGTCTACTGGGAGTCCCAGGTATTTGACTTGTAGGGTCGTTACGAGTCGTTGAGGTTACCTGAGAGAATGGACCCACCATGACTTTGGTTTTTGAGTATTGTGGGTTGTTGAGAGTCTTTGACCCACCAGCCCCCTGTGAGTCATGTGTCCAAGAATTGTAGTGAAATTTCCCTGGGATGGAAGTCAAGACTATTGTATGTGGCTGATAGATAGTGTCTTGAATCTCCTCCTCTTTTCAGAGATGGTTTGACGTAGATGATTTCCTTCTTTCAAACCATCTGTCTTCCCTGGCCAAAATGTGAGAATTGTCACCTTCAAATGAATGTTTCTTGTCCTTTAGATGTATAAAGCCTCTTAGATAAGAGGTGAAACATCTTCAAGAAACTCAGCGAAGTCCAGTTGACCTGTTTTTTACTTGGTTAAGACTGTGTAGCTATTTCTTAGTAATGAAAGAGGGAAGCATACAAAGAAAACCAAAGGCAGTCTTGATCAGGAGCATGGGAGACAAACTAGCTCCTCATCAGGGCTTACACTGGACTTTTAACTGGTAAAATAGTTTGTCGGCTCTACTCACAGTGATGTTTTGACAAAAGCTGCAGACCACAGTTAAAAGAGCTGCAACAATAGTATATATTTAAAGATGTTCTAAAGTAGCCACAGGTCATGGCGACCCATTACTCATAACAGTAATTCCGTTTCCATGCAATAAATGTATAATGGCTCTTTTTATTGCTCTGAAATCCTAATATCTGTTTAAAACTACAAACAAACAAAAAAAAGAGGCATACTTCAAGGAAAAGGGTAAAGAATGTCATCATATGTCATTTTGCATTAGACTTATTTCCAGTATCCATAAGGGACTAATTGGATGCAACACAGTGAATGTAATTTTGTCACAAGTGCACATAACAACATGTCTCCTGTTTTTTGTAGTAGAAGTATAATGGCCTCTCCTGACATGTCATTTTTAGCATGCTCTGCTCTGTAAGTCTATTTGGATTGCTGCACATTTACATCATATTTGTGGTGCTGTCGTATATTTGTACTTCTGAACCCTGCATCCCCCAGACAAATCCATCCTCTCAGGATAAACCACACTGAACTCTCCTTCCAGCCCATTTTGTGCATCATGTCTGGGAGAGCACTGCTTTTAAGAGGGAGAGTGGCTGATTTGATTTGCCTGCTCTAACTACTCCTGATAATAAGATATTTTTTCACTTAACTTTATGTTATTGCTGCCCCTGCCCCCTTTTTGAGATTGGACCACATAGAGCAGGATTTTGATTGAGTCTTTGGTCGGCCAGGTTTTTTAAAATGAATTAGCCACACCTATGTACATCTGTGGTTTGAGCTCGCACATGTGATTACATTAGTAAGAACATCTCCTTAAAAGCCTTTAACCACTTCCACATTAGTTTTGGCCGTTATTGTAGATGATTTTTATAATGTTTGATATTGGAATAATGTTACATTTGGCCAATTCTCTTACAAGCTTGGGGGAGTCCTGGTCGATTATACAGCTTCAGATAAAGCAAGTGTTTAAGACGCAGTATTGAATGTAAAATATACCAGATATTACTAGATTTGAAGCCTCTGTTATTGAAATAAGACAGATGCTACTATGTGTACGTGTGCGTTTCTGTCTGTTTGTGTTTGAGTGTTTGCATGCATGTGTGTGTATACACACACAGAGGTTGTGTTTATTTGTGTTGGAAAGAAATCCTCTGTCTGTCTGTGTATGTGCATGACTGCCAAAAGGCTTGGGGAGATGTATAGTGTGCGCAGACACACACACTAACTCACACAAATCATAACACCGCCGTCAAGGGGCCACTTGGCACGTAGCCTTTCTTGTACTGTTCTATAATATGATTTGTCCTGACTATTGATACCCCAAAATGCCCTACTCCCTCCCCCAAGCCTCTCCTTAGCCCCCACCCACACCACTTCACCCCCCTCTTCCAATTTCCACAGTAACCCAATTAGCATCTCGTCAATAATGCTCAGCATTTCATTTTGCTGCTTTAATTAACAAATTCAATTTGCTCGAAACTGCTGTGAAAACAAATTAAAAGCATGGCAAATTAAAAGCCCTCAGTTCCAGCGGATATAGCTAAGGTGATTACAGATGCGTCAAACGACTGTTTTCTTGTTTGTTTTATCTCAGGAGAGTAAAAGAGGCTCTGGAGAGGAGGGGAGACCTTGACTGAGGTGCCAGGGCAGTATAAGGTCTGGCACTGCAAGATGCAGGTGGGGAGGGGATGGGGCAAGGTTAGTGTTGGTGCAGCCTGTGCCACAAATAGGCTCCACTGTCCACTGAAAGCAAGGATTCTCTCAGAGTGCAGAAACATATTAACCCATTAAGACCAATTGAGCGTTGTTTGAAAATGACCTCTTAAAACCTGAGGGTTTTCTGAAGAGCGGACAGAATTACTAACGTTTACAAAACAAATTGTCAGCCTCTGATAAATTATGTATATTTGATTGCTTAAACAATCATTGTTTAATTTCCATTTCCCTGAACTTTTTGAACCTTTTTTTTATAAAAGCAACAGAGCTGGCAAACTCGCTGAGATCCCCCTTTCATCCTCCGCCACAAACATGTCTCTCACTGACTCAGCCTTCAGCGGGTCACCAGCTACATTATCTGGGTTTCAATCTTCTTCATACTTATTCTCATCATTGTTTTTCATCAAAGAAACATTATCGCACTTAGAACGTCAGCCATGTCTGAAACGCTTCTCTAAAAACTCTCCTTGCAGGCTAAGAGCATTAACAAACAAATCAACTACATTGCCCATAATGCATTTCACATATGCACTGAATCACAACATATTTTATGGAAAGAGGACCACCCACTCTCATTGTGCAGCCAAGGAGTAGAGAGTGTTGAGCTTAGTGCCCAAAAAGACTGCATGCCTGCTCTTTGCAGTGGGCTGGTAACTCAGCAGGGGTTGTTTCATGAGGATCTTAATTTCTAGTGAGTACTTGAGGAGCTGACTCATAAGCCATTGTTAGGGTGGCCCGCATCTTTGAGTCTAGACTGTTACCTACAGAACAAGGTCACTGTAACAGTTGAACACAGACACTGTTGGTGGCAGTTTTTAATGAAAGGAGTTTCCTGATTGGCATCCAGCATAGAAGCTTCAGTTATCTGAGCATATCCAACTGGGTAAGGAGCCTGGGACAGACACAGTATGTGCTCAGTTTAAACTATAAAACATGGAAACAACAAACAGTAAAAAAAAGTAATGGGTGCTGGATTTACTAAATATCACAGAACGTTTGGAAAAAGGAGAAAATCTGCACACCCGTTAAATTCATTCTCCCTTCATGTGTTCCATCGTGATTCTGTCAGCCATGATGCTTTTTCTTGTTTGAATCAAACTGAATGAAATGAAACACACATGCAGTCAGCAGAAAGGCAGTGCCTCATGTAAGATCTCATTGTGGCTGCCATCGCTGTCTCCTTCAGACAAGTTGTACATGAGTACAGGAGACATGCTCAACAAGAGCACTACTTCACCTCTTGACCAGCCCCCTTCACATAAACACACATACTCACAAAGCTAGAACCAGCCATGAGCAAAGCACCGATGTGGTCAGTGCAGCTTTTTTTGAAGCTCTGATGTTAAATTGATTTTTAGGTTCCAAGTCTCTCAGCATTGGCAGCAAGCTGACCCTTTTGAGGAAGAGAGAGTGGAGGAGATACTGCACAGAATACCTTATGCTCCACCAACACACTTAACGCTGCTCATAAGCTCAGGTTCCCTCTTTGAGTTTGTCTTCTTCTAGTGTCATTTGAACGTCGTCCTTCTTCACATTTCTTCACTTCTCATCCTACCTTGTCTCCCAGCTCATCATCCTCCCTGCTTCTTCTTAGTTACTCTCTCTCTCTCATTCTGGCCTGTGAGTAGAAGTTAAAGAGTGCATCCATCTGGTCCACACATCAACATCTGGAGAGGTTGTTGGCTGTTTTGACATGGGACACACACACACACACACACACACACACACACACATACATATATAGCATCTTGCAGTTTAATTGTATAATGTGTGTGTGTGTTTGTGCTGTTTTTGTTTGTTTGTATTTGTCAAACTCTTTCTCCCATCCCTCCCTCTCCTCCACTAACAGCTAATTATTGTCCTGCCTAATTACCAGTGAACAGTGGTCCAGCCTGCTTCAGCTTTAAACAACTATTCAGCACTCCATCCCAATACCTGATTGAACTCGGCTAAATGGAAAAGTTGTGCTGGAGAAAACGCTTTAGTCACACAGCATTTTGTTTAATTTCTTTTCTAAATGTCTCTCACTGTCTGGTTACTTGAAGATAACAGACATTTGAATTTGTTGTGGAGGATATCAGGAAAGGAAAATAGCAGGTTTTGAAATGGAAAAAGACACAACAGAAGAGGATTGTTTCACAGCTCGCACACGTAGACATTTAACAGTCTTGTAAGATCCATAAAGGCAATAAACCAATAGGAACATACACGTCTCCTGACCTTCAGCTCCAATTAGGCCCGGAGAGAGATGGGTGAACTTTTCAACCTTACGTCTTGTCAACCGATACTCCAGTAAGGTTTGGTCTGAAGACAGGGAGATTGGCAAGTCAGTGTGCAGGTTCACTGCTGTGCACGAGCACAAGTTTCTATTTCAGGCACAAAAACCTTGTAGAAGTTTGTTGACACCTCAGAAAGTCCCATATGGAAGAATATCACTTTCATTTTCCATCTCTCCCAGTTAATTTAAGAGCCCTAACAGAAAATGATGGAAATATAAGACCATAAAACCAAGGTGGATTTTCCACTTTACTACTGGCACTGAAGTGTTTCCTGAAGATAAAAAAAAGTTAACACACAGCAGAGGAGACCAGACTCCATATAATGGAAAGGCTGCTTTCTTAAAAACACAGTGACTTCTAGTTTTTTACTCTGATCCAAGACCTATTTTAATACAGAAATCAGTCACTAATCAGTGCAATAACATGATGAAACAGTCACAATTAAAACATAATATGTTACAAGTCTTCATTCAAATATATAAAAATGACTAGACATATGTCATGTTTTGTTGACTTGTGTGCTTACATTATCCAAAATGTTTAAAGCAATGTTAAAACCCAGAGAAAACCCCTGTTATATTGAGGGATGTTTACTTTTGGTCGCCTTTAAATTGCATCATATGCGCTTTACTCAAGGCTTTGCCTGTCTCTGCTATCAAATTCAGGGCAAATAGCACATGTGAAAGAAAACACATTGCTATCCAGTTAGCCAGTCGGCTGTTCTTTCCTTCCACTGTTGGTATCGGTCGCTTGCAATGGATCGTGATAATCAATTTTCATTAGTTTCATAACGTAAATAAAACTTGGATATGTCATCTCATCCCTAAGAGCGACCCCCAGAGGGCAGAGCTACATATTGTATGTTTAAGTTCATGGTAGGCTCTGTAGGAAAGAAAAGACTGTAGAACCTTTCCGCTGCCTTAAAGAAGAAGCTTTAACAGAAAACAGATATGTTGAGTGGGATATATTGTGAATAAGCAATGTTCTTGCCTATTAATCAGAGCCAGTAATGTTTGAACAGATCTCTGCAGATTGTCCTGACTGTGTCTCTGCCACTGGACAGGCCCTCATGCAGCGCTCTCTGGTAATACCAGGTCACTACACCTGCACTCCATCAGGCAGGGGTCAATCACTGGCCACCAGAGTCCTTCTGTGTGTATGTGCATGAGTGGAATTGTGAGTTGAGGTAGCAAGTGAGCCGAAGCTGTCTTCCAGTCATTGATTGGTCCCCAGTGTCAAAACGCTGTCATTGATTCTTTGCCAGGTCACAGAGGATACTCGTGGCTCAGCAGGGGCTCTTAGGTTACCCATTTGTGCACGCACATTGACAGACGCATGCAGGCACAAACAAACACACACACAGTTTAAAATTATTTTAAGATACAGTATCTGATAGATTTGAACTGGAGATGGGCAACGAGGATGGTAAAGCTAGAATTCATCTAAAGATGTACAGTTGGCAGCAGTTTCAAGCGTAAACTACAAACCTTCCCAATGAGTGATGCTCGGTTATCATTGTTTCTGTCACTGCTTTCATCAACATTCATTACTGGCAGGTTGACCAGAGACAGACCGGCCACACAATCCGCTGGGCTGAAGGGTATCTACTGTGCCACCAATAATCTGCAGTAATTGTTTTTTATTACACATACCAACAACACCTGTTATAAGAGTGAATCGGCACCACTCAGCCCACAGACATATGCCTACAAGCCAAACCTGTGCTTCTACTCCTGTAGCAGGACGCCTTAACCTTATCTGTGACATGTTTGATTCTAAAATTACATTTTATCCAGTTAGGCCTATTTTCCTCATGTCCGTATTATCTTTTTATATCTGCGTATTAAGATTCACGCAACACTAGCCTATAAGCAGGGCCATGTTAAGTTACACGACTTTGAATTATGTAACTGCAGCAGTTGAGGGCTGTGAGGTCAGTGCAGGTTAATTTCCTCATTTGACCTGCTCCACTCTCCGGTTACACCAAACATCTACAGTAAAAACTATATCTGTAGTCATCTCTCTGGAATATTTTGTTACAGAGTGTCAGGTATTTATTCTGTAGTTTAGAGAATATTATAGATCCAAGATGAAACTGACTGAGAGAAAAGGGCACAGCCTATAAATCCATCTGCTGCTTCAGCACCATGGACAGTTCCATTGGATTAGCCCTTGTGCCACATGATTAAACTTCTTACTGGACATGATACCAACTGGGTGCAGGTCAGAGCAGCAACTCAACCATGAGCTAAGGTTTTGCTGCAAGTGACACTGTGTTCTTCAGGAATGATGTGGACTGATGGAGTGGGCTTACTACAGTTTGCATGCAGCAGCAGGCGCACAACATGACTGTCATGGCCATTACATCTTATGTGTGTAATACTTCACAACCCAGATAAGAAAGCATGTTGTCTGACCGGACAACCTTTCTGAATCTCCCTTGCTGACTCTTTCAGGTCCATTTCTATTCATCCATAGTGTTGTTCTTAACCTCTTATTTCCGAACCAATATAACAATTGCCAAAGAGATTTGACTTTCTCCTTAATACTGTAGAGATACTGATTCTCAGCTGAGCAGTGGTACGATGTATTTTGTATTCAAGTATACAACAAGCTTTACTCAATGTCCTGTATTTTCCTATGTACCAAACAGCAGTGAAAGAACTCTTTGTGGGAATATGTGGGTCCGGAAACAGCATATCCTATCAGAAGATGAGGTAGTTCATTAGGATACTTGGTATAAGAATAGACCAAGCCATGAGTCAATAATCATGTACTCACCATCAGACAAATCACTGTCTGACAGTAAGACAGAGGTGCTGTCAGCTGACCATCGGGCTAAAGAAATGGACGGTCAGGACTTAGTCAGCCCAAGAAAATCCGGACCCCTGAAGTGTCTGAGGTCTTGCTGAAAGAACACAACACCTTTTTAACATGCATTCTATGCACCGTAACTCTGTTTTGTGGTGTGTGAAGCCATCATTGCTCTCCCCATGTGTCCCAGAGAGCTTACCAGTTAATTATTAGCTCTGCACAAGAAGACATGTCAGCGTTTCCATTTATTCCTTTTTGTTCAGCCAAAACACAATTAGAGATTGTTCAGAGCTTGTCTGAATGGAGGTAGAGATTTGTCCTCCAGTTGGCTATCACAGGGGGCTATGCACTAGTTGAATATTGACGAAAGTAAACTAAACCCAAGGTCTTTCCAGTCCTAGTGTATGGTTCCATGGCAACAGTCTGTTATCATCTCGTTGACAACACTGTTGGGCTGCACCAATCTATTGCTTTCAAAGTAAGAGTCTGAGTATTTGAAAGGAGTCTATTGGAGCATGGTGGTCATACAGGCTGGAACCAGGGGCTCCACAACGAGCTTAACTGCTCTTTTAATTGGCCTCAATGAATATTTAATGAAAGCGAGATGGAATTGAATCATCTATTTTAACTGGTATGAGAAACCTGGTTGTGTGGCGTGAAGTGACTTGGTGTGTGTGTCTATATGACCACATCCAAACAGTCTGACTGCATGCTTGCATGTTCATGCGTGAGCATCAGCTGCGTGTATAACCTGCCCATGCCTGCTCTTTATCACATTATCCGATTACTTCAGTCCATGGTGTCAGAGAGTGTGTAATAAAGGCAGCAACAGGGAGGACTGTGTGCCCTGTGCAGGTGGCCGCGGCTGTCCTCTTCCATCGCTCAAGAGGAAGCTGCTCTCTGCTCTCAGAAGGAATAAATCTTTCATTTGGTTTGTTGTATTTTTAACCAAGGGCTCCTGGTCACGCAACAAATCCCTGCTCTCCATCCCGTCTGCTCCATCCTCTCTTTCCTCCTCCCAACGCCACAACACACACTACCTGATTCTGTCATGCAAGCGGAGACACGGTCACATTTCTGCTGGCAAGTGGCCGTGTGCCTACAGAAATGATCTAATAATACACATATTATTTTAAATGTTATTGTATTCACATGAAAGTCTGGAACTATCAAATGTCACACTTTGAGGAAGCCTTACATTGTGAGCACCTGTAATCCTCTTACAATATGATGTACCCAAATTCAGTGATCCACAGAGCCACGCCCAAACGTGTCCTGAAAAGCTCATCCCATTCGCTCATGCTTACCTCACCTCCCCTCTTTGTTACCAGGGGATGATGACTAAGATGCAGTCAGACACACAGATGGGTAAGAAGAAAAGCAGTTTCCCCTTTTACCTCTAGAGTGCTAGAGATCAGTGCAGGCATTGTTTATGTGTGTGTGTTCACGTTGAACTAAAAGTAGTGACTCAGATGAGGTAGACAGGGATCAGATGAGGGGATCAGAGGAAGATGGAAGATGAGTCAGGCTGTGGACAAATGTTCTCTCACTAACAACCCCATCAAGCATCAACCCTTGCCCCGATGTTTGTATGTGTGAGTGTTCGTTCATGGCTCACACGGGACAGCAATGGGTGCAGATGCCTGTTTCCAGCTTGTGACCTCATCAAGACAGTAAAGGTATAAACCGGCATTGGAGCACAGGGCAAGAATTTCAGGCCGGTCTGTTTGTTGGTTAGTTTGTATGTTTGTTTATTTGTTTGTTTGCAAGCAGGATTACGCAGAAGCTGTCTGACGGATTGTCACGAAACCTGGTGGAAGGATGTGGCATGAGTCAGATCCCATTTAATTTAGCTGCAGATCGAGATCAGCGGGCAGATCCGGGAATTTCTTTATCACTTTCTTTAACATTGCGAGATACAGCATATTTAAACACTTTCCTTCAGGGAATATTTCATGGATTTTAATGAAAAGAAAATCTACTATATTTAGGGGACTGATATCTATGACTGTGTGTAATTTGGTGCAGCTTGATTACATTTAAATTGACTGTTGGGCCTCGGCAGATGTATGTGCTCTCCTGAGTGCCATCCTATAGTTATTATATAAAACAAATGATCAAATTACTACATGTATGTTAAAGGGGGTGTTTATAGTGATGAACCCATAGAGAATTATCACCTGCTCAACAAGTCTTCCAACCTAAACAACCATATAGGTGACTTGTTCCTACCCTCAGACATTATTCATGGGATCGTACCAGCAGCAGTCGTGATAAATAAAACATGTTAAGGTTGTGAAACAGTCACAGTGTACTTGGGTTTAGGTATTAAACTACTGAGTAAAGTTCAGGAGCTGATTGTTGTTAAAAATAAGTATTTCTTTAAGGTTCTTTCATCGTAGTTAAAGTATTAAACAATTGTGGAACCATCATGATTGTTAGAAACAAGGTTGACCATCAGTTTCATACAGGAAATGAATAGTGGTCTTGTGTTTTGTCAACCCATATATCACCCCAACCTCCACGTAACAGGTTACTTTATTGCTCTGTACATCACCTTACTTCTGCCTTTGCTCCCGTCATAATTACTAGGGCTGCTAGAGGTTGCCAACAATAAAATGTAACTATTGGTCATTATGTGCACCTTGCACAGACATTTGGGGTTGTTTTTACAGGAGGACAGTCTCCTACAGCTCTGTGGGGCGTTTTAGCATCTTTCAGCTCGTTGTTTTATTTGTTTTCAGGTGTAAAACCTGTAATACTTTGGGTCACTCTCACTGTTTTCGTATGAATAGTTTTCAGCAACAAAACTCCACAAGCTCATTGTAAACTTCCAGTTCAGTCACCAAACAGCAGGCAGAAAGGGAGGAGTTGGTGGAGACCAAAATCAGAGTTAAAAGAGAGTGAATATTGAGCAGATTTCCAAAGATAAATGCTAATGTAGCTGGAACTGTTCACCATCACTACTGAAAGAGTATGTCAGTGTTTTAAACGTTGAGCAATTATTTCACTGCTGGATTCCATGTACAACATTAGATTAGGGTTATAACAGTCAATGAAATAACAATAAAAATCTGAATAATAAAAGTAATAGTGCATTTTATGGAATAAACCCCCTTTCCCTGCTAATGGTTCACTTTAATAATAATTCCATCCCACAGCTACATCACTGAAAACTGTGTATTGGGTGTTGGCTGCGGCAGTGTAATTTAGTCATATTGACTTTAAATTAATTTGAAATGAGCTGCAAAATGATGGTTGGGATTTTAGTTATACCCCCCTCATCCTTTCCTCAGCCTCCTCTTTCTGTCTACTTACTCACTCTCTTTTCTGTGTGATAACAATCAGCAAATATGAAAAGTAAATTCTGGAGGAAATGTTGGCAAATGGGTTTCTGGTAGATTTTGCATGAATATTTAATTTAGTCATAAAGTAGGGGTTTAGTGCATTAATGGTTTTTCCACTGACCCCTCCACCCTCTCACTCTTCCCACCCAGATTAAGACGGTGGCACAGTCTGCTATTGGCTCTGCTGATTGGTTCTATTAATGACGTTATTTATACTGATTAGAAAATTATAGATTTGTTTAAGGGGGTGCCGGGTGTGAGAATGATGACTACTTATGAAATTTAAAAAGATAGTAGTAGTCAAGAGATACTAATAGAAACTAATAACAGGAGAATCTGATAAACACCTCCACAGGGAAACTGAGCAGTTTGTCTTTTAGTCAGAATATCAATTTTACATTGGTTTAAAGCCCAGAATAGAAGCAGGTTTCTCTTTAAGTTATATGCCTCTGAAAACTAAACCTTAATCATGTTCTCATATAAAACTGTTGTCTAAGATAACTCCAGTCCCATGGTCCGTCTCACTATTGTTTACTGTGCTTCAAGCCACAGGACCCCAGAGTCCACAGTGGCTGGCTAGACTACTGCAACAGCTGGAGCAGCTGTCACCTCTGGATCCCTATTGCTTCCTCATTTTCTGACCTAATAACACTAAAACTGGCAGGTCCGGTCCAGTTTCACCTGTGGTAAATATCTGTGGACTTGAACCGGACAGTTCGTTTGCAAATAATGATTTAACCCTGTCAGAGTTCTGCATCAGGTCAGTCCAATTACTTTCAGTCAATTTATCATAGCTTTTTAAACATTCAGACACTAAAACATACATAAAATCATTGTGTTGTCCAGTGTAGTGGAACCCAGAAACCCTGCAGTGTGTATGCACAGGTGCTGCAGTGGAGTTAGCATGTTTTACCAATGCCTGCAGGTTTTCTCACCAGCTTCCTCCGACAGTCCGAAGGGTTAATCAGATATTCTAAACAGTCCATAGGTTTGCGTGTGAGCATGAATGGCTGTTTGTCTCCGTTTGTTTGCCCTATGGTAGAGTACCCCCCCCCCCCCCCCTTGAGATCCTTAGATAAGATGTAAAGATAATGGATGCATGGACATTAGTCAATCAGTTAATAACTAATGCTCACTACCATTGGTTTAAGCTGTTGTCATCAGCGCAGTGAGTGAGTAGTGGCCAGCCACTCTCACGCTGGGCTGGCTTCAACCAGGGTGTGATCCCTCCGCTCTCTTGGCTCTGTTTGATAAAGTTTAATTCAATCCTATTTTCTGCCCTGAAATGCTTTTGCTAATGTAATTCTCCCTGCGTCAGATCCTCCCTCTTTTCCTCTTTGTGTGTCTGTCTGTCTCTCTCTCTCTCTCCCGCCTAAAGAACACTAAGCACCTTATCCATGCTGAGGACTAACAAAAGCAGCAGGAAGTGAGAGCAGTGGTAGTATGTTGTAATTCTCTACTACAGATTAATTATCTGTGTAAGTACTGGCAGACTGAACAGCGCTTGCTCTTTTCATCAGCTGGTTACAGCTGGTTGCGTGTCTCCATCTGTGTGTGTATTTAGAAATGTGAGGATTTGAAGAATAAATCTGAAAATGGCATCAGGTTTAGAAGGTTTGGGTATGTTGTGTCTTTACAGATGTTTTCCTGATTCCATTCCTACTATAATGTTAAATGAGAAATACTTTTTAAATTATGGATCATATTTCAGTCTAACATAGCTTCATTTGCAGAAACAAAAACTGCCAGTAGAGGGTGCTACACGATCCAATTGAATCAACCTCTCTAATAATATACACCATTAGTTTTATTGGTAACTATTATGTTGTTGTGTTTATTTGTGCTCCATGCAGTATTCCTCTATTTATGTGCATTTCAGTAAAGAGGAGGATTTATGAAAAAATGTAAATCAATATCTGTAAAAAGGGATTAATAGTAGACATTTAAACAAAATGTCAATGTAACATATGACTATAAATTGATAATATAAATTGTAACTGTATGTAGGATTGTGTTGTGTGAGATTTCTGGTCAGACATAGTAGGTTTTTCTAAAGAAATCGAATTGTAGTGTTTTTAGTGAGTACACAAATTATTTGAGGGTTCAGCAGCAGTTTTGTTTCTTTGTTGTTAGTGATTCCTGCTGATCGGACTGACTGCAGAGAGTCAGCTGTCTCTAAAGGTGGTAGTAGCAGTGTGTGTGAGAGAGCATTCAAGGTTATAGGTGGAGCACGCGTGTGTGTGTGTGTGCGTGGTGGTGGTGGAGTGTATGATCTCAGCTTGTCTGTGTCTCATGTTGTCACAGTGACCTCTACTGCTTACATGGCCACCCACTCTAGCTTCCATACCACACACACCATGCACTGGAGACACTCGCAGCTAACTTACCGTCCATACACTGCTGGTATATGGGGACATGAGAGTGTTCAAAATCACACTATACTCCAGGCTAAATATCCAAATAATCCTATTTCAAAGCACCTTGACTTCAACCTCACAAATCCTTGCATGTAAGTGAAGCATCTATCTTTTATTTTTAATGAATCCCACATGTTGGAATGACCTTCCCTCCTCAGAACACAATCAGCTTTAACTCTCTTCACTACTTAACTGAAATCTCAACTCTCCATATAGCTTCTCACTACATCCTCAATACACTGAGAAGTTCCACCTCTCCCACGTTGTTCTCATTAACTCACAACCATTTCATCTATAACATCAATGTGTCTGTCTTGGTAAGATTTGCCTTCATCCCTAGTTTGTTGTACAGGCAGATATTTTACCAGACGTGTTTTACTCTTAAAAAGAATGACATGTATAAAGCTATGAATATATTTAAGAACACTTAAAATTAAAATTAGATAAACATGCACCAGATACCTTATAAATAAAACATTATAGGTGCATATTTCCCAGTGTATTCTAAACTGCTTCCTCCTATGAATAGCTTTGTAAACCCCTCCCCTCAATGTCTTTTCAATGGGCGGATGTTTCTGTAACTTTCTGAAACCAGTAGTTATTGGTCAACTGTGCAGTAGTGAGAAAGAAGGAAGGTAGAGTTTCAGCTTCTCTCCCACTTTGTCATTTTTCATCTGTTACACAACAATTTCCGGCACGAAGCCTTTCAACGACTGAGTGCAACGCAATAAACTGAACACAGAGTGTTCACCATTCTCCCCATATGATAATATAGCACATGGCAATCAGTTTTCACTTCAAGTGTGGCTGTTCAACCATAAACACTTTTGATTGCAGATAAGGTCGAACAATACCTGACTCTTCGCCTCTGCTTCCTAGAATTTGACCTTTTTTAAATTTCTCCCTCAAATTAATGGAAATGCAATACTACTTGCACAATAATACTTTATATTCTCTGTATATGCAATACACTAATACATGTAGGGAGAACTTAAATACAGTGGGCCACAAAAGCCCTTATATGACCTTAATTTGAGTTTGGTATTCGGTTGTTAAGCTGTGATGTGTGATATCTGTTTCCTGGTCCAGGCTTTATTATTTTCAAGATGCCACAGCGCTGTGTCCCCTGCTGTAATAGCAGATTTCAGATGGTGGAATAGATTATACACAATGTGAAACAAGGTTTGTCCAATGCCGGTGCATCCTAATGACATCTATAGCCAGACTAGCACAGAAGCAATAACTGTGTGCAGACCGAAATGAAGTCATTTAAATGAGCCGAGTCTTGTGCTCCTGCTCAGCTGCGGAAAAAAACCCTGAAATAAATGTAGTCCTTTTTATTTAATCCTTATTGATGCCTCACTAAAAAGATGTGATGGTGAATAAATTCACAGGTTCTGCCATTGTTGATTGCTTGCGACCTGAGGGTTTGGAGCTGGATATGGATATTAAGTCAAATGCAACATCACATTTAAACCGATTCAGGTAGACAATGAAATCAGGTAGAGGTATCCAAAACACAGAGGCAAAAGGCAAGGTCAAATAAATTTACTTGGTCATAACTCATAGGGGAATAAAGATTATAGATAGGTATAAATCTGGCACTGAGACTAAATACACAAAGGACCAAGACACATGTGAAACGAAGGAGGGAAACCAGACAAAGGCAGGAAGTTAAGTAAGAGGATACACTTGGAAAGAAGTTTCAAAGTAAAACAGGAAATAATGAACTGAAGGTGCAAACAAATATAAATCCACAAATTACAAATATGCAAAACAAAATCCAAAACACAAGATTAGAAGTCAGAACTGAATGAGAAAATTCAAATTACAAAATGAGTCCATACAACAGAAAGTATAAAATATATTTCTTTAACTTTATTTCAAACACTTGTCTTTTGCAAGATTATTTTCAAATGATACTATAATTGTCAGAACACTATAACTCTCAACTTTTCATTCTTTACCCTCACTACAGTGTTTGAGAACTTGTGTTAAAAGTTATTCCATCTCTGCACTTACTGGACCCCTTTCCACTCATGTTGTATATTATAAGTCACTCTCTGAGTAAAAGCCTGTGCTTAATACTGAAATAAGTAGCCTATCAGAGAGCTCCACTCCAGGCAACACTGTATGTGGGTATAGAAGGACTCCAAGTATGTTGAGAGTCTCTTTGCTTATCCCCTCAGCAACTGGTTAGTATAGTGCTTGAATGTTAATGAAGTCTGGTCCTAAAAGCTGGCTTTGACTGTGACCTAGCCATACTGTGTGTGTCATACACACATGCTTGCAGGCCCTCCCTTCCTAGGATGTTAAGATCTCGTTTCCTGAGGGACTGGTAGATGAAGAGGGCCTGGGTGTTGATTACTGCAGTGCTCGACAGTCGAGTGTGTGAGTGTGTGCGTGTGCGTAGAAAGGCAGCAGGTTAAAGAGAGGGGAAGCCAGCTAGCACCTCCTCTAGACTTCTTCTCAGCTGCTGGAGACATCAAGTGTAAAATTGCACACTCTTTCAAAAACTCTCCATCAAAACCAATGAGGTCACACACACACACACACACACACACACTAATACAGACATTACCATGGTGAGGAAGCCACTTGGGTGTTGAACAACTTCAACACTCAACAGACGCACAGCCCCGTCAACATACTTGAAAGAAGTATGAAACTGTATTAATAACATAAAGTTTCCAAAAATGCATTTTTAACATTACATATTTGAAGCTAACTACCATCAGCCTAGTATCGAAGTTACCATTTCTGAGTAAACTAAACTGATATGAGATTTGAGAGATGACTCTGTTAACATCAATCTCAGGTGATCCGGTCACAAGTGAACATTTGTTCACACCTGGCAATAGAACGTGTCTCATCATGTGTCTCCAGATGTCTATATGCAGATAAACCAGTTCAGAGTAAATGTTGCTTTTTAACCAGTTGAAGATTCCATTAAAATAAGACTTTACTCATTTTAAATAGTAAAAAGAATATAGAAAATCAGTACAAGGCGGTCAATGAGGTCTTCATTATGAAACAGTAGCCAGTCAGAACCCAGGACATGTTTGTGTTAACTCATGCATCCCAGACCACCTCTGAATGGGATCTGAGCATCTGGATATCAAATGTGTCCTCGGTGTGTCTTAGGTGTGTTCACATCTGAACTTAGAGCTGTCCACTTGTGATAAGTTGTCCTGAAACCAATGTTACTACCTGGTCTGAGCAGGGCCACAGAGACGCACGGTCAACCAATTAAATGTTATTTTTTTTGCCCATATTCACAAATCACAATTTGCCAAATAGGTGTTTGCAATCTGTACAAGGTACGACATCCTCTGTCCTTAACCCTGTGAGGACAAACTTCCAATAAATCCTTTTACCAATGACGTTCTGCATGTGCGTTAACAATCACACTCATATTTGATCTGAGAATTGATGTAAATGATCTTTTAAATGATCTCCAGTGACATTTGTCTAACTGTCTCTTCTCCTTTTATTCCAGCAACAGCGGCGTCTCGACCTGTTAACCATCACCAACTCAGGTAAGTGATCAAATGATTTCACTCTCACTATCCTCCTTTCTATTTCAACACCACTGATATAAAACTGTGCTGTGATGGAGGCTCAGTATCACTGTACATCCCATGTTTTATTATTTGTCTTGATAAGTGACAGAAACATGAGAGTATGGCACCCAAGTATTTCCCTCCTATCCAAACTAAAGCTCTTACCTGCTGTCTTTCCTACACAAGCACATACCTGCACATTGGGTTAAGGGGTGAGCACAGGTAAAATATTGCTAATTTGATGGTTGCTTGGGTTAAATGTCAGAAAACGTTGCCTTCAAGCTTTTATAATAGGTCGACAGGGAACTCATGAATTCAGGTGTTGTCATAGAATGTCATAAGGGCAGGCAGGTGTGTATACACATCTCTCTTTGTTTGTATGGATATGTGTGTCTTAACCAAAGGAATGTGAAGAGATTATAATACATTTACATGTCAGATAAATGTCTCAATAAACACCCACTCTCCACAAAACACTTTTGGGTTAGGGTGGACATTTAGGCTGAAAACATGGTGTAAATCATGCTGTTTGAAGTTGAATGTCGGGGGTTATGGACACTAGGATAACACAAGAAGTGGTCACCATTTACTTAAATTTCTATTGGATTTGGCTTAAACGCTGTTTACCCCTGAAACTCCAAAAGTGTTTTGTGGACTCAAAGACTTCACCCACCCCTCCATCAGCATAGTGCTGAGTAGATAAATAGTGAATTCAAATTTTTGGATGAATTATCCCTTTAACAAAAAGTCTTTCACCATCTCCTGGGTCACATTTGAATTAGTATTCACTTTATTTTAATTATTATCTTCAGATGGTATTTTGGCTTGACATCGGAACCATTTAATGTGTTTGTTTGAATCTCATTCGAATATTAGTTTTATTAACTTTCTTATTTTACTCTTAACATGTGTGAGACTATTCACAACACCTGATTTATTTAGTGTGTGCTAAAAGTCTCTGGAAGTGTCTTTGTGTCTGTTTGTTAGTCTTAGCGTTTCAAAGTTGCTAAACAGGATGTAATGTAGAGACTCCCATGCATGTCAACACATTTTACTTTCTGTGTTTACAAGAGGCTTAAACATCCAAACGTCCATATGTCCCTGACTTCTGCCTGTATACACAACTAAAGACTTTCATAAACACGACTGAAATGCTCTGCGCTCACGTTCCACACTCGATATATTTACTGACAAAAATACAAAATATTTTCTTATCCTCATATTTTAGGATATTATTGATCTTGGTAATACAGTATATGATAGTCAGTGAATTATGTTGCTGTTTAGACTGTAGACTTTAAATGATGTCACTTTGGAAAGTTATGATTGCTGTCTTTTGCTACTTTTTTCATAGATGAAAATTAATACCATCATAAATACACATTTTAAATCTACTACGATAAATCTGAACAAACGATCAGAACAACTCAAATGATTTATTGTGTACTACTGAGATGCTGCCGTATACTTACTTGAATTCCTCTGATGAGAAACACTTGAGCACCACTGAAACACATGGAAAATGAAATATGTTCAGATATTGTCTATGAGCATATTGCAGTGAGTGTACTCTCCAGGGTTTCATTTTATTTCCTGTATGCATGGGAGAAATATGTGTGAAGTTTGTGCAGAGTGGTTTGAATTTTACCCCGTGCGCACCTCAAACTCGTAACATGTTAGTAATCAGGCAGGCATATGGTGCTCCGAGTTTGACTGGATGTGAAAACGTGTCAGAAAGTAGCTGCACTGTTGGAAATTAATGCCAGTGTCTTGGCGAGGCAGCTGTGGAAGCGAGGGATCCACCGAGATGAAGAGCGAGGAGGAAATTCGAAAAACTCGGGAGGAGAAACAGATGGGGACGGCAAGGAGGATGCAGAGACCCATATGTCTAAAGTAACTGGATGATCTAATGTGCTTTGATTAGAATAATGCGTATGTGAGACTCATGCAGACTGGGTTAATTTAGCAGGTTTACTTTGCAGCTGTTCCTCGGGCCCCCTGGCCTTCACAGTTTGATAGAGGGCAAGCAGAAAGAGACAAAGGGCGAAGAAGGGAGAGAATGTGAGAACACTTATATACAAACACCTTCTACGGCCAAGTGAGGTGGAAAGGATTTGATTATTATACGAGGCGATGTCTATGCATCAACCGAGATCAACTAATCTGACATCAGACTGTTTGCTGTTCCCAGGTTGTTGATCAAAAGATGCGATATATCAACTTAAAATGGATCTTGTGTCAAATATTAATTCAAAACAATGTTTACTGTAGGTACAAGTTTCAGTTTTTGATTCACCTCAACTAACAGTAAAAAATGAGAAATATTTTTGTCATATGCGTTTTTCTCAGAGGTGACTCATGCAGCTATTTTCACACAGAGGCCTGAATAATGTAGCGCTGCAGAGATATTTGTTTCTCCCATCTCCCTAGAGGAGTCCTGCACCTCCTGGATAAGTGGATTTCAGTTCACCTCTTGGAGAAAGCTTCAATGGTGCCAAACTTTGTCGATATTCACAATGACTGAGCTTTATACTAATTTTTGGGAATCTTTATTCACTATTTTCTCTTTATTGTGGCTGGGTACGGCTCAGTGGGACTTTGCATTTGAAGTTGATCTGGGTCACTGACACAGAGGACAGTCACAACGAGTCTGTTTCTTTTTGTTAAAGCAGCTGCCTCTTTAGAAGTCTGTCTAGTAGCTCATTATTAGAATAAACTGTGAGAAGAAAATAAAATGAAATCTCATGCTACTAAATAAGACAAAATAAGGGGACTGAGTGCTCTGCTTTGTACTCACCAAGGTTATTTCAATTTTGTCCACTCTGTTTTTAGCCAGCTTGCAGCATCAGACTTTTGTCTCATAAGTAAGATAAATGGCGCAACAACCTGATAACTTATTCCGTTGCTCCAAAGTTTTACTCTGGTGATATTGCAATGTCTTGATAAAGCTCGGGTTGGTGATACTGGAGAGGCGAGCAAGAGTAGGCTACACTTTCAAAAGCTACGTCCCCAAAACACATGAACATGCACTGACTGACTGGAAGAGGACGACTTTTCTGTAACTCTCTCGCTAGCTTCTGACTGTCGTCTCCTCTTCAGTGATGAATACTCTCCTGCTTGTGCAGTCATGCACAGTGAGAGCATTGGAAGGGTGCGCACAGGCAGCCAGGTTGGTTAGTGACAGACAGGTACGTCAGCCAATTATCTTATTATTAGCTTTTTCACTTTTTTTCAGATGACTTTATTTATCGATGGCTGTCTGGACAAATGCGATAACAGTGTTTCTGAAACAACCGACCAACATTACCTTGAACAGTCACAATGCCATCCCATTAAATGAATCTTAAAACAGCTTAATACTTCTATGACTTTTCATTGCACCTTGTAGATGAGCGTATGATTGTTGACACAGAAGAAGTTCCCTCCTTCAGGGTTTAGTTTTCACCTGTGGAGGGACCTGAGATGGCTTTTTATTATTCCTCACTTTCTTCCAGGTTTCTTCCTCCGACACTGTGTAGTGCTCAGCTCGCTGTGTAAATTATTGCAGGTCATTATTCAGGGGAGTCTATTATATCCTTAACTCGGCAGACATATTTTATCCTGCCCCGCTGCTTATTACCATTCACGCTAGGTGAGTGGACATGCACACCCACACACAGTGAACATGGTGAAGGTTATTATGATGGCTGTATGGAGAGCAGGTGAGGCTCTCAGATGAATGATTCCGATAGGGAAACACAGCCAGGACACCCTCTCCTCCTCCCTGCAGATTTCAGGAGTTTCTGCTCCTTCGCTCCCTGTCATCCTCTCAAGCGCCTCCCTCCCTGCTGTGGGCGACTCATCTGTGCAACACCTGATATCTGTTGTTATTTATTAGTGATCTTATTTTCTCACATCGCCTCCGTCCTCTTGTTTTCTGCCCCTTAGTGTTTGTATTGCACCCTCCTTCGTCTCGTCTCCACAGCACGGACAGCAGAGGGAATCACCGGGTGTGAACGAGCTAATAGGCTCAGGTGGCTTCATGAGGTGCTGCGTGAGAGAGGGAAAGAGGCCTGTGTTTATAATGGCATTCTTTAGCTTCTCTGAAGACTGGTTCACACTTATATCTGTATTCACACACAAGTGTATATATACTTAAATTTAAATTTGGCATATAAATACAGTTATTATACACACAGGAGAAAAAGAAACAACAAAAACACAGTATGTCTTTACTTTCTTCTTTCACACACACACACACACACATGCATGCATACCGACTCTCACACAGACCCACTCAAACCTCACTTGGCCCTCTTTAATTGGACACTTGAGCAGCACACGGCTGCATCTTGCTCCTGTTGAACACAGCCTGACATTTCAGACTGCTGACCTTTCCAGCCCCGCCACAACTAAATAATGATTAGTCCTGGCAACTGTTCCACCACAACAACAGCCAGGTACACACACACACACATACATATACACACACAAGCACGGACACGCACTCACAGGTGCAAACAGAACAACAAAAACACCTGCATTGAGGGCTTTGTCTTTTTCACAGCGAGAAAATGGGGTGCAGACATTGATTCGAGAGGCCATTGTCATTCTTTTGGCTTATCGATTAGATTGTCCTTTTCCATATCTGCAGTCAGAACCCAATAATGTGTTGTTCTGAATTAACTCTGCTTGCCTCTGTTTAGTTTCTCCTTTCCCCTTGATGCGCTCTCAGCATTACAGTGGAAAAAAGGTCAATCATATTCATGAGATTTGGGCAGATTTGAGAGGACGGTTGCGCGTGTGTACGTGTGCACACACTGTTAGGTTCTGCGCACAGACGCGTTCCAGCATGTGTGTGCATCTGAAGCAATGAAGCAGTGTGGAGATAATAGGCTGTTCTCAGATCTCTGCTCTCACTTTCTTCTTTTTCACTCGATCACTTCTCCCTTTGTATCTCCATTTCCCTGCTGTTTCTGTCAGAGCAGAATAGAAATGTTCTTCATTAGAGAATCTTCTTCTCCAGTTATTCTTTGCGCTTCCTGCTTTGCTCTCTCCAGACAAAACCACTGTACATATCTCTGAGGTCAGGAGGTACGTTCTGCACAGCCAGCTGCTCATATTCAAAAGCCGCGTCTGAGTCTTTCATGATACACACAGTAGCTGATGCTGTGGAAATTGAAGGATATATAATTTAACATCATAAAGGCATGAGCATACAGAGAGTGTGAACACAATTATTTGGTATGGAGCTGATGGTCCCTACATGATTAAAAACATAATCATTTTAGCCTTTTGTTGCCATGGTAACAACCTCGTCAGGGCATTTTCCAAACAAAATCATCAACAGCGAAACAGTTACACATCTAATCACATCAACAAATTTCAATTTATATTCATATTTCTGAGAAAAGGGTCACAAAGACTGTACAAAACATTCACACACAGCTACATCTTCATCTTGAATAATTTCCTGAATCATTCTTTCCTAATTGCGTATACATACTCAATTGTAGTAGGCATTGACAAAGTAAATATGATTAATCTAAAGGAAGGTGCAGTGCGCTCACAATGCAGCACATTTGTTTACCAGCAATATTCCTGATGCAGATAATCCAGGGAATCAGCCGTTATTACAAGCTCAAATAATGACTTCATATCAGTCGAATAGACAAAAAAAATAAAACTGTGGAAATTTAATATCTATATTATTTCATTTTAACACACATAGTGGACCTTGTACCTCGCAGCAGTTAATAAAAACAAATATACTATTAGGAAATAGCTGTGGTTCAGCCAGTTACTGCAAATAACCTCTGCCATGGACAACAACCTTGTTGTCTTCCTACAAAACGTACTCTGCTCAACTGAAACAAGCCAAGCAACTGCCATCTAAATCAAAAAGTAAACTTTGTGAGGACCAACACTATGACTGAGGTAAAACCTTTGTTGCTTGTAAAAGTAAAAGGAAGTAACATTTTTAGTTGTCAATTTTTATGTGCAGCCTTGGTTTGTTTACTGGCAGCAGCAAGATGTCGCGTTTCAACATTTGTACAACATGTTAAAAATCTGCAGAAAAGTCTTTTTTTCTAGTTTACATGATGCAGCAGCCTGGCCTCCTCTCAGCCATTTAATAGCTTTCATTTCTTCAGATGAAAGTCTCTGGGCAGTCATCCAAACAATACAGTTATATATCATGTATTTATGTCTTTGTTGTGGTGACATTTTCTTTTGAATATGATGTATTTTACTTGGCCCCTCTGTAAATTGCACTCGTGGAGGGCTGTTGTGGTGTTGGTGCAGTAAGAGTTTCCCTCCTGTCTCTAAATCCTACGAAATGTTCATAAACCACAGGAATGTTATTTAAACTCTGTGTTGGTGCCATTACTTTTTTTACTTTGAAGAACACAGAGTATTAATCTTTTCTTTTTTAAATACTAACAATTAAAGTGGACTCCCTTGTGTGAACCAATTTATTTTCTTTTTAACTGTACAGACTTTAATCAGATGATCTTTATCAATCCCAACGATCTCCCTTTGAGTTAAGTTGAAACATAAGAAACCTTCAGTCTTTCATTGAGTTGCTCTGTGTTTTATGCCCCTTTCAGCCATGCTCACTAAATGTCTGTAAAATGCTATTGACGACCTCCTCACTTCTTTAAAAAATACATGAATATTTAAATGTAATTTTCATCCACAACTGGTGACACTGCAGCAGGACTCCTGAAAGAAAATAGCCAGTGGCAGCAGAATCTCTACAGTAAGTCCAGCACACAGAATCCATTAAATTAGTAAATCAAGCCAGCCTTCCTTATGGAGCTCTTGTTCTGTCCTTAATACTTCTGAGCTATTCTCGCTCAGCAAGGAAAGAAAGCTTGTGACTGAAGAGGGGCTGGTCAGTAGTAGTTGATTACATGTTCTTATTGCCGTACCACTTTTACATTAGCATTGAGTGCTGGTGGCTGGTAAAGAGACAGACAGGGGTGGTTAATTTATTTATTTTATTCAGTTTGAAATTGTTTTTGACTTTTGTGGGCAGCTGTGGTTCAGAGGGCGGAGTTGGTTGTTCAGTAATGGTTCGATCCCCTGCTTTTCTGTGTCGAAGTGTCTTTGGGCAAAGCACTGAACCCCATATTGCCCCTGATGGCTGAGTGATTTAGAAGTGTTAGATATAGAAGCGTTGTATGAATGTGTGTGTGAGTAGGGGAACATTACTCATGTTGTAAAGCACTGTGAGTCGGTCACTAAGACTAGGGAAGTCTTATATAAATGAAGACGACTGACCTGATATGCCCCGAGCTGGCCCTGACCTCCCTTGGGCCCCAACCACAATTCTGATAATGGCCCCTCTCACCTGACCTTTGAGTCATGTAAACCATTTCCACAGTCACACCTGACACCACAGTGCTCCCACTGCAATCCCTTGAACGTGTATTCACATGCAATGTGCATATCTTGGTGTTCATTAAACCTATTCAGTAGTATTTTCCTCTCACGCTGACAGACACAAAGTCACAGAACTGGAAGTGGTTGGCAAAAAGGAGAGGCATTACAACTTTATTTGGAAATGAGAAAACACATTTTACCTGATTGCTCTTCCTGCAAATCACTCTTTTCTTCTTTTCTTTCTGGGAAGTATTTTTTTGCAGATGCAGACCAGGAGACTGGGTTTTTATCCAGCCTGAGTTGACACATGGAAAGAGGAAAGACATGTCTGGAACAACCTAAATGCAACCTCCTGCTCACTATCTAGTCCTGTGGTACAAACCTGAACTGATAGAAATCCGTGGGTTGCTCAGGGACTGTAAGGTTGACTGGCTCTCTGGTAGTAGAGCTGCAGATATCTGTTTTTAGTGAAGACTTGGCACCGAAAAAGAAGAAATCCAGGAAAAACAGACATTATTTATCCAAACTACTATCAGGCATTTGTGTAAATGAGCAGCTGTGAAAACAACTCTTGCTATTATTGCCCTAATTATATCCTTTCTCTTTGAATTTGCATATTTTATCTCACTCCTCTACTCTTTCTCCTCTCTTCATTATGGGGTGTGCTCCATTTTGATGTGGTTAAAGAAAAAAATCAAACAAACAAAGAAGGAGATGAAGGATAGAAGGGAGGAGAGGACGGGGGTGTGCTGGCCGCCTCATATTGAGTATTTTCCAGTTGATTTTGTTGAAGGCTTCTCAGCAGCGTGGCTAAATAAGCAGCGGCATGCTAATGAATGGAGAATGAGTGTGATAATTTAGCAGGCAAAGAATGGACGACTATGAGAGATAGGAGCCAGAAAATAAAACGGGGGGATTATGGGGGACAACACAACATTGAAAGTATTTAGAAGATATTTGTCATCAAACAATTATAAAAAAGCTGCCTCTATTCTATAGCCCTGAAGGTTTTGTTTTTTTTTCAGAGCTAGTACTAATGCTTAGAGTAAACATGCTATGTCGCAAACACCGTAATTTCATGCACTGTACACGCAGTCAACCATGTGTCTCGTGTTGCTGCATGCAGAAAAGGAGGGAGAGGGAGAGGGCGAGCTAAACTCAGAGGACAGTAAATGACAACAGAAGAAGCGTATAGACTCGTGTCTGTCCTCTCTCTAAAAGGGCGATGTGACGGAGGCAGTAAACAGGCTGCGGGCTCTGAGATTATTTCTTTGTCACCAGCAGAGCCACCAGTGTTGCTGAGCACTGCTGTGGAGCAAATCCTCCTAGAGAGGACTGATTGGATTTTTGTTCCAGGGAGCCTTTTGTGTTAGCAGCATAGGGACTAGATAATAGAGGTTGATGCCACTCCGTCTCTGTGTTATGACTGGTGGATTGAGTTTTTTTACGGACTGTGTGTGTGTGTGTGTGTGTGTGTGTGTGTGTGTGTGTGTGAGACTGTGTGGAGCTTGTCTTACACACCACTTTTACTCACAACCTTTTGCATCCTCTGCTTTAAGGTTGCTAAATATTTGAGAACATGGTCTGCTCTACCATTATGGATACCTGCTATTAATAAATTATTAATATGATAACCTGTCACTCTGCTAAGTTGTTCACAACAGAATATTCACCGTCACAGACTGCAGTGCAGGTATGCGCACGTTGCCAGGAGATTCCTCGCTGCCACACTCAAGGTCACAAACAACCTTTTCTTAGTCTGTGCCTCAGCCCCCTCTGTCACATGTGGAGGATGCGTGTTCAATGGGTGTGTATAAACAGTGCCGTATGTATAAATGTAAATTATACACATTAATGAATTTTGTAGGGATATTCTACTCCTAATTGCCCTGTTTTCTCAGCAGCCGACAGGTTCAGTTATAAAGGAAAGCATCCACAGTCTTTACCTAGGAAACTTCAGCACGATACTTTAGCCCAAGTCCTTCAAACTCAGGTAATTGTCCTGCTCATTACACATCCCTGCTGTCCTGTGACTTTGTACTGACCTCTATTAGAGACCATGAATGATATAGATATATTTTCACTCACTAATCCCAGGCAACTAGTGTCATAACTGACTTTGAACAGAAATGTTTGGTAAATGTATGTATGTATACATATATATGTATCCTGCAGTGCATGACGGAAAAGTGCTTGGATAAACATGGAGAATAGACATGTAGTGAGTTTTTAAACAAACAGCAGCACAATTAAATGCTGTTGATCAACAACACTGTCAAACCTGTTTTTATTGCACCTTTAAATTTCAAATCTGCTGTACCTGTCTCCCAGTGGTGGCAGCTCAGCGACAAGGTGGGTTATCAGGCTGTGTCTCAGGTCATATAGCAACCGATTGCCAGATTCGTCTCGACGGTTTTCTCCCCAGAGAACTAAATGTGAGATAGACTTGTTTCCCATTGTCACATCAGCTGGCATCCTGCATGTGGACGGCAGAGGGGATACGTGACATGTGACATACTTTTTCACAGTCAAAGCCAGAATCCTTGCTCGTGTTTGTTGAGGAATATGCATTGTGAGATATTGTGCTTTCAGTTGTTTTTCAAAGTCAGTGGCGTGATTGCAAGCGATTCATATACTGATTCACAGATTTAACTAAGTTTAAGTCACCGTCATTTTAGCTTAAACAGATAAAAATGTGTTTGCATTTTGTACAGCGGAGTTACACAGGAAATGCTTTATGACATAAACAGTTGTTATTGTGGTTTGGGGACTCGCAGTTCTTTCTTCAAACATTAGACCAAAAACAATAAAAGAGAATGAAGTAAGGCGAAAAGAAAACCTAATAAGACGTCTGCTGTGTTTTGATGTGCAGCCGCTGCACCAACACTCGGCATTAAGCTCCAAATCAATCTTAACCTCTGCCAAGTGTACAGAAAGCTGCAGGGATGATTCTGTGGAGGGATTTGATATCTGTGACCTTGGCTCTCCTTGACTACTGTTGGTGTGTGCGTGGGTGGGGGTCTGCATCTGTTAGGTAAAGGCCACAAGTTATGAGAACACTCTGACCCTTCCATGTGTGACCCCCACATCCCACCACCAAGGGTCCTCCATCCCCTGGCGACGAACAAGCTGCTGGTTGGCCTGAGTTTTACCTGCTATTATCTGTCTGATGCTGTGCACCTATAAGCCTGGCTGCCCCCTCTTCATGACAGGCGGCATGCAGTCTCCCGTCCAATCCCAGCAGCTTCCTGCTGTCAGCTACAGCAGCAATGCTGAGGTTCTCTGGCTGCCTCCACACCCAGTCTGACAGCCGCCCCGGAGGATGGGGCACAAGAAGCAAAGGGAAGAGAGGGGAAAAGGGAGAGCAATACCATTAAGATGAGCTGTATTCCCACAGACCAAAGCCTGCCCACCAGCCATGTGCTGCAGCTCACCTGGCTGCCAGATAAGTGGAGATTAGAGGAGCCAGTGGAAAAGGTATTAAAGGCATACGAAGAATTCTCTCTGAAACCCAGGGACAGCTCGGGTAGTTTTAGGATTTCTTGTGTCATGTTTGACATTTGATGCCGACGGAGAAAAGGGCACAGAGACAGACAGTCCATGCTTGCTCTCAAACTGATGGGGCAATCTTCCGTCTTTTTTAATATATTTTTATGCTTGTTTGTTTGTGCTGTGTACTCCACTTCTCGCTGTTGCCACTGTATAAATTACAGTTTCGTGAGTTCCCTATCTAGTTAGCAGAGAATAACAGTCTGGTGACACTGGGAAGATCAATACAGGTCTACAGCAGGAGGTAAAAGCGGCCCTAATGAACTGAATTGACTGGTACTGAAATATGATCAGTATTTCTCTGGTGGTCATTATGTTCCTTATGAAGAAGATCAATGTCTCATGTGTGGATCACTGAGTACACACAGCAGGATGGCAGGGCCAGCACTGATACCATTCTAAATAGTTAATGAAGGATTTATTCACAATACGGTGTGTGTGTGTGTGTGTGTGTGTGTGTGTGTGTGTGTGTGTGTGTGTGTGTGTGTGTGTGTGTGTGTGTGTGTGTGTGTGTGTGTGTGTGTGTGTGTGTGTGTGTGTGTGTGTGTGTGTGTGTTTCTGTCGTTCTCTTTGTCTCTCTTCTTCTTCAGCATTAGTAACTGATGTGCCTGTATGAGGCTGTGCTGTTCATTTCATGGGCTATCACTTTTTAAATTGGTGAATGCCTTCTTCATGGTTGATTAGTAATTCATGCGGAGCTAATTAAGAGGCATAATAGGAGAAAGACTGGTGAGATGCCTCCAACCAAAATAGGGAAACGGCAATAACCTGGACTGTAAACAGTTGTGATTGATTGTTGAAATGCGCAGGCCCATAAAAGACGCTCACGCCTCTGAATCCATCATCTTGGAACCAGACACCCATATCTTCATTTTGCTCGGTGCTTTTCCTGATCTTAGAGCGTCTTTCCAGAAAGTTGCCTTAATGATCCCTCCGTCCTGGCTGTCTAATTCCTGGCATCATCACTTTGCTGCGTATGGTGTGTGTGTGTGTGTGTGTGTGTGTGAACGTGTGTGTGTGTGAATGTGTGTGTACGGTGCTGCTGCTCAGGTTGGTGCTCATCGCTGCCAACCATCATCACGCACGCACCTGTACCAGCATCTGTCCGTTGCGCAGATTGGCACAGGTGCTGCATTTAGATTGGCTGTGTGCGTGCCGTGAACTTAATGCACACACCTCAGAGCGCTATAGTAATTTTTTTTAGCTAAATTGCAAGATGTCGGCGTGTTCACTTTCTTCAGATGTTTGTTTATCACATACATAGACACACAAACTAATCAACCTCAAAAGGAGTTTTTATTTTATCTGTTCGTCCATCTGTCCATTTTTGAATTCTAGGCATAACACTGCAATGATGGCGTGTGTACCCACAGTATAATTCCATCATCAGCATCATTACTGCTATTATCCCGTGTCTCCCTTTAATGCAGGCTAATGGATGACCAATAAAGATAGATGAGCCTGGCAGTGTGGAGCTAATAGGCAGGACATGATGTCTGGCTTCTGTCCTGACTCCAGTCTTTACCCGATCAACTGCTCCCTCAGGAAAAAAAAAAAGAAATTGCTAAAATATTATCTAGAGTTTTTCTTTCAGATGTAATGAATCATTGTATGGTCAGATAATAACAGGCCAATAGCTTGTGACAAATCAGAGCAGATTTTGTTCTATTTGAGTTACTCACTATTCAAAAATAGGTCATTGTATTTATTAAATAAATAGCAGCTTTGCTTTTAATTCTCATAACTGAAAAATGAACACATGGCAACAGGAACAGCATTAAGTTGATATTTAAATGTTTTGATTTAAGATCATTTTGGGTGTGGAAAGATCATTTTAGACTTGATGAAAGTGAAGTATGTCATTTTCTTTAACTGTCTTACACATGTAGCTCATGTAGTACTATAGGTCAAGTGATGTGTGTTTGTTAGTTTCTGTGCAAAGAAGTTCTTCTCTTTAGATAATCGTCCCATTCTCTCTGTGTCCTTGTAGTGAAGATTCAAGCATCATTTTGACCTTCCCCATTCTTAGACTCTAATGAACCAGACTTAGAGAGTATGAAATTGCACAATAGCTTCTCTTTGGTAGACGTTCCTATTATTGAAGAATCCAGTAGAAATTTATAAGATTATGTTTAATAGAGCAAATTCAAACACTGAAACAACCCAAAAAGTTCACATTCAATCAGGACTTTATTTAAAAAAATAGTACTGCTGTTTATTTGCTGCTATTTATTTAACAGATGCAATGCGCCTCCTTTTTAACAGTTACTCAGATAAACAATGTGCTCTGATGATTTATTTACAACCAAAATACATTTAATATGTCGTGATTTTTACAGCATCATTCCTATAAGTAAGGACATCTCATTCCTCACTACACTATTTCTCACTACAAATTCGGGGCTGCTGAAGGAAAGTTCAAAATCTATTTGGTTCATTTCTGTCTAAATACATATACTTTCGGGTGTGGGGCGCTGGCCAAATGGAAGTGAATGTGGGTCCTTAACTTTTGACAACCACAGGACCTGAGGCTGCTCTTTAATTGGTGGTTGCAGATTTTCCACGGGGCACATTTCGCTGCGCCCCGGACGCTCCCACTTTTATTTATAGCCAATAGGTATCAACTTAAGTTGTTTACTCTAATGTGATTGGTCGACCCTCGACGTCATCTCAGGTTCTGTATTTAAGATGTCACCCCAACAAGAAAAAAGGAGCTTGGTCCGGACCTACCCGATTTACAGGTTCAGCAGCAGGTGATGAGGACGAGCTTACATCTGAGAAACACAGTTGACTTACTGGAAGTGGAGTAAGTTGCTTCCCCTGTTTGCTGTTTTGAGAGACGTAAAGCATCTCTGTGAAAAATGCTAATGGCATGAAAGTTCCCACAGTCACAATGAGGCTACATTTTCGATGAAGGTTACAGGACTGGCATATTGTGTGTTGTGTTTGTTGAGTCTTGCTTCAGTTTGTTAAACCCCCAAAAACGAGCCACCGATGAATATGAGCTTCACAGAGACGACAAACAAGCAGATTCTGAGCAGATTGAAGCAGAGGTGACTAATAGACAAACATGCAGTTGGGAAATATTTATGTGGAGTCTGTAAACCTTTACTAAACTACGAATACAGTTACAGTAAACCCTCATTGGTTATGTATATAGTGTATCACTCATCATTTTTAAGAAAATCCAGAGAATGTAAAATAACCACTGACATTGTTGGTGCCCTGACAAATCAACCTGACATCAGCCTCAGTTATTATATTATGTTTTATATTACGTTACACAAAAAAAGTGTTTCAAGAAACACAATCAAGTGCAGTTGCCTACCTACACTTGCACAACTTCTGAAGATACCATAACCTGGATAACTTATTTAATCTTTACAGACACAAAAATGAGACAAAACTGCCTGTAACAAAACATAAGCATGGTTGAGAAAGAACAGGAATGTTGAGCAGTGCAGTGGAGCAACATTGCATAAAATAACTGGAAGGCCAGTTTATATGCACAGTAGTGAGTTCCTCACAGAAAATAGAGAGGGCCCCATGGTGAATTGTAAAAGTAACTTCAGACAAAACAAAAACAAGCTTTAAAAAAAAAGAAAATTCAAAGAGTTACTTAAAAAAAATGTATAAGTCTTATAAAAAATAAAGGAGTGAGAGTTATAATGTACTGTAAGAAATTTGTAATTATTTGATTTAGAAAAAGGCCATATGATTAGCATTATTTAGCATTGATTTAAAAGAACAAAGTGTTGCTGCAGTTCTCTGGGAGCTTGTTCCAGATGTGTGGTGCATACAAACTGAACACCACTTCTCCATCTTTAGTTTTGCATCTGGAGACGAACAGAAAACCTGTCCCGGACAATCTGAGCGGTCTTGATGTTTCCCAATGTAGCAGCAGGTCAGAAATGTTAGTTTGTTGTTTGCGTTGACCTCTCAGACTATTTGTAGGTTGGAATTAGTCATGACAGAAGCTGAGATTGTACCATATGAAGACTGCAACTGACTAAATCATATAAAGGAATATTTATTTGGAAAAACAGTGTATCTGGAATGATGCAGAATTTAATGACAGCAACTTTGAAAATTGCATGAAAATAACTAGTGCTGATTTTTCAAGAAATATAGTACTTAACTTTAAAGTTGGAGTGAAAAAATTACTTTGACATGTTCAGAGTGCTTTGGGGGGTAAATATGAAGACCAGCAAGTTAAGAAAAATACTTTAAATAAAGTATATTTGAGTAGCTCAACTTTTATTGTGTCTGTAGGCAGACTACCATCTTGCTGCACCTCCATGAACTCAAACTTAATGAGAAAGTTGTTGTTTGAATTTTGATTGAACTTCTCCAGGCTGCAGGAATTTATAACATCATGTGGGACTTTTAAATGTGGCGGAGTTCTCCTTCTAAATGCCGGCCACTTCAAAGACTGAGAGCACCAGAAAAAGGAGCAGCCTTATGGTGACAAACCTTGCCTTGAAGACAGGAGAGCCACTGACAGAACAGAAGCTAAGATTAAAAGTAATCCTCTGGTCGGGTTGTTCAGACGCTGCTCAAATCTCATCCATCACTCTCATTCCTGTTAGTTTGTGGAATCTGACAAAGAAGCTGTGCGTAGATATAAGAAAGAAACATGACTCAGCTTTAAAGAAACTATGAACATAACTAGAATGGCATTCAGTAGAGCGCATACCTTCCCCAAGGCCCCTTCCCCTTAAATTCAGTCAAGCTGCACCAACACACTCATAGATATCAGTTTCCTAAATATGCCAGATTTTTTTCATCAAGATCCATAAATTATGACCTGGGAAAACGATAACAAATTTAAAAAATGCCATATTTGTTAAATAACTTGAAGAAAATACAAAAATGAATGAATTTTCCCCTGAGATCAGTGGGAATCCATTTGTTAGTTTTTGTATAATCTTACTTTTAAACAAACAAACTGACAGGGGTGGAAATCATAACCTCCAGAAATCCAGAACCGTGATTCAAACCAACAACCCTCTTGATGTAAGATGACAGTGCCAACCACTGCACCAGTAGCTGAAATAAAATGACTGGCAATATGATCAGAGTTAGTCCCATTGTTTTGTTTATTTACTTGTCTTTAAATAAATAAGCATCATGGGGGAAGATGGCAGCAGAAACAGGCCTAATCCTAACCAATTAAATACCTGAAATTGTGAAACTAAATATCGGTATGAGAATCGTGGGTCGGGGGCCCCATATATTTCTGTATCAGTTACTTTTCAATTACAGCAGCCCAAGCAGAACAAAATTGTTAGTGTCACTTATCGACTGTGGTGCTCTCCATTATAATAAGTAACTGAGGGAAATAATTCCTGTTGTATAGCCACCCGCTGTCTTACAATAACAAAGACTTCATGACTGTCAGCTGGCCTTAATTCTGTTTGCTGTGATACAAGGAGCAGATGAGAGGTGCGCACCCGGAAACACAAAAGCTCACGGAGAACAATGAAATCTGAGCGGGCAGGTAATCATCTCGGTTGGCTTTTCTCATAGAAAAGACCAAGTGAGAAGTAGCAAGTGTCTAAATTGATTGAGCCCAGGTTGATTAGATGTCCTGCCTCATCGCATTAAGTGACGCCTCAAAACATTAGCTGTATTCATATCCCTTTGTTTTTTTTAATATATTGATTTTTTTTATTGGTAATTGTGTGAATCATATTTCTTTGTAAGTGTTTAAAAAGTGACAGTAACGCTCATATGAATAATATTAAAATTGCGGAAGTGAACATTGTTTCATATATCCCTGACACAAATAAACAAACAAACATGTTTTTGATAATTGCTGCATCGGACCAAGGTCCTGTCATGTCTATTATTCATGCCTTGATGATCATCCCTGGTGATGTGGACCAGACAAGAGTAGCCGAGCGCAGACACCATCACCAGCCCCCCCTATGTGTATATGTTTTTTTAATACTTAGTGAGAGAAAAAAAAAAAAAAAAAAACTGTCAACCATATCCAAAGTGCAGGACCAAAGAGAAGTAAATAATGTATGCGTTTGTTCGATTCTTTGAAGACGATATGTGCTACGCGTTGCCCGTTTCAAGTGTGGAAGATTTCAGACCTCTGCACAGAACAGATTTTGATAATCAGAAGGTGTATCTGGTTCACAGAACTGAAGAGAATGGCAGCGCAGGCCAGCCGTGCGAAGCGCAGATCCTTGCCCTTGCAGGTGAGTTGTCCTCCCGTCACGTCACATTTCCTCGTTTCCACCGCCGCTTCTCTCGGTCTGACCCTGGGACGTGGACGAGCGCGGAGCTCGGACATGTGTCGAAGCGGCTCCTTTTGTCCGATCTGTCAGGACGTGATCAGCTGGAGTCTGACACTGATAGCCACAATGTCCTCGGCGGTGGCTAGCTGGGTATGCTAGGTAGATGCTAAGATAAGTTTGGTAGGTTGTCATACCTCGTCGCCTGTGCTTTGCAGGTTTTAACACTCACTGTGTCGTGTTGCCTGAGTTAGCTCTTTCGATTCTACTGGTCAGTGCTGGTTGTTTCGCTAAATACGTGGCATGCAACGTTAGCCAGTCACATCGGTTGTTTACAACATGAAGCTAGCGCCTGCTAGCTCCGTGTGTATTCATTCCGCGTTAGCATGTTAGCGTTGACGCGCTCGTTAACTGCGTGCAGACGCAGAGCTGTCACTACATGTAAAACACCTCTGACAGTCCGTGGTCGAGCCACTGACATGTCTGCAGAGGTTTGGTAAATGGACTGGAGACGTTAGCCCGGGGCTGCGGTGGGTTTGCGGTTAGCCGGCTAGCTTGGCTTATCTTTCGGTCTGAGCCACAGAGAGGGGACGCGGCGCTGCAGTCATCGCCGCGTCGAGGACACATCCGTGCCCACAACATATAGGTAACATGCCAGCGTCATGTCTGTGTGCATGACGCTGCGTCATGTCGATGTGCTGATGCCTCCAGTGAAAATGATTTGCTTTACGTTAGCTGCAGGTCCACTCATGTTTGCCCACTGACGCTTTCAATGCTCGATCTTTAACGAGCTACATCACTAATCCCCCGAATCTGAGCTGTCTGGGCTGCAGGATCCGTCCGACCTGACTGACACCCTCACAGCATCGGTTCATGTTCAAGCGCGGCATGATCAGGACGAACTGTAGCTCGGATCTCTGTCAGGCTTTGATTTTAACTAGCGAAGAATGCTGATGTTAGTTTAATGAATGGAGAGAATAAACGTCCTCGGCCCGAGTAGGACAAATGGATGAGAGAGTGCGGTCACGTTTTGTTCAAATCAATTCAACTTTTTTGGAAACTTCATGAGTTTGTCCTTACTTCTATTTCTGCACTTTACAGATACAGTAGAGGAATTTGAAGACAGTATAATGCAAAAGAAGATGAAAATTCCCAAGATGTCCATCGAGAATTCAGGAAACTCTATTGAGAACAATTTTGGAGAAGAGAGGTTGCCACTCAGGCATAAAAAGGTAGGAGCCCTAAAATAAACCACTAGTTGTATCTTTTCTTGAGGAAACACGTGTGTATTTAAATGAGCAGGTTTCATCAGATTGTGTTTTTACTGACAGTGACACCAGCATCATGCCAGACAATCACACTAACCGTTAATCCTGCTTAGATTATGTCTATTGGTTCTCTTTAAAAACATTTATATGATTCCTTAAACTAAAATTAAAATCAGCCCTTTTGTTCTGTGTGTGTTTTCTTTTGAATAATATATTATAATAAAGTATCCCACTTACATTACTTACATTTACATTCTTTCATAATGTCGGTGAGGACCCTAACACTTTCTCATTGAAAATATCTGATTGCAACACTGTGTGTGACTGTATCTTACTCTGTGATGTACACACAGGCAGCAGTCCTATATATAAATATTTCTGTTAATGATACATGTCACAATTCCATAAACTTGGATGACACCCAAAATCCCCTACGCTATTTTTACCATATGCTGGATTAACACAAATTCAGCACTCTGGACAGCTGCCCTTTCACAGACAAATCCTCTGAGCGGCTCATCAAAGAACTCGGTGACTCTTCTCCTCCCAGTTCCTATTGAGATCCACACAGTCAAAACAAGCTGTTTGCAGTCAGTCTGTCACGTCATTTTTATCTGTCACGTCATCTTATCTGTCTTCAAAGTTTTAGATGGAGTCATATTTAGTCACATATTCTAATCTATTCTAGCCCCCCCCCCCACTCTTACTTCCTCCTGGCAAATTTTTGCTCATGTTCATATTCAGAATTTTCTAGTTATCACAGTTCAAACATAATATCACCAGCCTGTTCACTGCCTAAATTGACATTTGTTATTTTCCTTAGGCCCTGTCTCAGGACCATGGACGCCCCCTGTCTAACTCCTCCAAGAGCCTTGCAGCAGTAGTGGCTCGCCTTGAGAGAAATGCAGCCAGCTCCTGTATGGAGGGTGAAGAGGACCTGGATGAGGACCGGCTTGCTGAGGAGGCAGAGGATGCAGAAGATGAAGATGAAGATATGGAGGCAGAACATCAGCAACATCATCACCAGCAGCAGCTGCAGCAGCAACAACCGCAGCATTTGGAGGTGAATACAGACTGTGTGTCGGAGGTAGCTGCAGCCGTGGTTCCTAGAGTCTTGTATGAAGAGCTGGTTCACAGCTACAGGCAACAGGAGGAGGAGATGAGGAGGCTGCAGCAGGAGCTGGAGAGAACACGTAGACAGCTCGTACAGCAGGCCAAGAAGCTGAAGGAATATGGCAGCTTGCTGACAGAAGTCAAAGAACTGAGGGACTTCAACAGGAGGCTGCAGGACGTACTTCTTATGAGATTGGGCAGCGGTGAGAGACCAAGACCATGCACAGCAACATACAAACCACTGGTGTCACAGTTTAACAGTAACCTTTAATCCACTTTGAGAAAGTGTCCCAATCAGTCACACTCACACCACTGGGTATGTACAGCAAGTATGTAGAATTATGTAGATGGTAAACTGCAATCCAAATGCACAGAATGTTTATACCTACATCAGTCAGTCTTGGACTGTAAAATCTGTACCCTGGAATGGACAGTTACAGTAAGAGGACATGGGTGCACACACTCAGAGTACGAACTGTTTGTCTTACACGATGCAGTGAGCTCCATGTAGTGACTCATCGGGGGAGTTTCTATCACACAATCTACATCATCCTCTAGATGGTCAAAAGCTTTTCTTTTTTAGGATTAATTGTCCGATTTGGCTCAAGCTCTGAGTTTTAATGTCTTTTCTTGTCCTTGGAAAATTTAGATGCATTTACAGTTATAAGAGCAATAAGTGCAACTAAACTAGACTCAACTAAAAGTTGAGTTTAGATGCTAAACTTAGTGTGGCTAATATTTTCATGTTAGGTTGGAACAGTGAACCACTGATTAGAGTGATACTTAAATAGGATGGTGGTTGAGTAACCTGCACCTTAGATTAACTCTCTATTGTACAGCCCAATGTCAACTCTTCAGATGTGAGAGAAAAAAGAAGAAACCTTGATGAATTTCATGAAGATGGAATTCAGAGAGGGATCAGCCACCTTGTATTCCTTGTAGCTGAGGGTGAAATTAAATCTGTAGATGTGAGAATAACAATCACTTAAAAGAATGTAAGACTAAGAAGACACCAACAGAACAACACTAAGATTAAATCCTACACAGGAAGTTAAATCAAATTGACCATTTGTAAGTGTGATTTAAAACTACAGCCTACAGCAGTACACAAACTCAACCTTTGCCAGATGCTGGTGTTAACGTCAGCTCCACTGTAGATCTGGACAGAGGCACCTGGCTACTGGCTAGACAATCTAATGTACAGGCTAAAGATTAAAGCAGTCCAGGGTGCTGTCAGGCAGGGGATGGAGTCTCTGACCGATATTAAAACTCGTCGGCTACGATGGAGCTTAGCGTGGCCAGCCACCAAGCCAGCTTAGTTACTGGGCTAAAAAAAACGCCTGGGAAGCAGGCAAACAAGCTGGTACGCACTGTTCCAGTGTTGAAGGTCTAAAGACAGTTAGTGCAAGGATTAAAGTGCAACTACTTTTTTACAGTTAACACATTGTCCAATGTTAAAGTTCTCTGTATTGTTTTAGTGTTGAAACAAGTTTATGTTTGACCTCAGCTCAACTCAAGCTCAACAAGTGTTGACAGCTGTGTATTTGTTGCTTGTATCTCCGTAAAGTTAAATGTATCATTTATATCTCGCCTTGTCGGACTAATAAAGGTAATCTAATCCTGTTTTCAGAGCCTATGCATGACAATGGCACTCAGACAATCAAGGCTGAAGTGGTTGAGCCCATTGTTGACGCCCAGGAGACCTGCAGAGAAGAAGCCAACACCAGTTCCAGCTACTCACCCTCACCTAGAACGGTATACACCTGCAATGATGGGAAGGTAAGTCTCCCTTCACTAAAGGATGCATGGATTTCCATGATCCCCCTCCAGCTGGCATTTGATTACCACCTTTTAAACTGTGTTGTTTTGTTTTTCCTCGTCAGATCACATCCCTGTTTATCTGCTACCAAACCCTCCACACGGTCCTTCTCATGTTCCCGTCTGTTCTCATCACATTCATCTGTTTTTTTCTGACAGTTATTCTTAGAGGCAAAATCATTCATCCAAATGCAAACACAAGGATAGCCCCAGCGCTTCTATTCCAAACACAGGAATGAAAGATGCCATCACTCATTTATTGATTGACAGGCCTTAAACATAATCCAACAGATAACAAATTAATCATATGTTTTCTGATGCTTTTAAAAGCTTGTTAGAGATGTTCTGTCATCAGTCTGCAGTAAAGCAGGCCTGCAATTTCAGTAATGTTTTATGGAGAAACACAGCAAATTCTTAATTTATTTATTTATACATCAACCTCTTCAGGTATATATTTCAATGTATGTGTAATATATATTGACTAAAATTACATGACAGATTGGGCCTTTTAAGCTGCACTTGGGAATAACCTCAATAACACCTGTGTCCCTTTAATAGTCCGAAACCCTTCAGTTCCCTCTCTGTAAATCTGTCTCTCCTCTGGTGGGTGACCGTGGGAACTAGTCTGATTTTGTAGGAAATGCAGTATTTCCTTTACACCCGTGAACCTGGGAACTTGCCGTCATAGCTGATCAGTTCTTACTCCCTGGCTGCCCTGCCCTGGCAGGTAAACAAGGTTGAGAAGATTATTATTGTTCCTGCAAGCCCAGCCAGCATCATCAGTGTTTATTAGCCTGTTAGGGTTCTTTACTCCCCCCACCGCTGTAATTCAACCAGCGTCCTGTTTCTGATGACAGGGGGGGAATTGGTACTACAAGCTCTGTGGCCTGCAGCCACTTCAAGCGTGAAGAACACTTGCAAATTAGAACTCTCCTACATCAGGGACCCCATATTAATTATTTGCACGAGAGGAATTTAAAGTGACTGACAGATTAGCCCTAGTGAGAGTGCGAGAGGGGACAGAAGATAGAGAAGGATGAGGAGAGATGGGGGGGGGAGATAAACGAGAGCAACAGTGAGGGAGGATGAAAACAATCTTGTCTAACTTGAGGGCAGTAAAAAGCTTGTCTGCTGGCCGAGGGCCTAAAGCACATTAGCTGCACAGGGAAAAGCCTTTTGGATGCTAGCCTAAAGACTTTACGGTGATAAGAGAGCAGAAAAGGGAAAGGGAGTCGCATATGCTCCCTGCTGCATTAACTCACCTAGAAGACCAGGGCAGTCTGCCTAGGATGGCAATCGGCTTGGAGTGTTTGGTGCATGCTTATGCAACATGCGGTGACAGTGTGTAGAGAGCTACAGGCTGAGGTCATAGCCCTGGTAATCCAGGCTACATGAGTCGTGGGGTATCCAAGTTGGTGAAAGTACTGCTGTTTGGGATTTGTAATTTGTTCTCAGTGGGAGCTGGTTAAGATGTGGTCTTCCATGACTCTATATTATCTTGCTTGTTCATTTAGATCAGTGGTCACCAACCCAGTCTTCACTGTCGATCCTGCTCTGGACTCACTGCCTGTGGCTGCTCTGTCGGTTGTCTTGTTCACTCGGGCAGGGTGTCCGCTACTGGCAGCGGATCTACTGGTTTATCAACTGCATTTCAATACAAGTCAGATTAGGTACTAAACTAAATGTGCGGACACTTAAATAGAAGCACTCCAGCATTTCTGGTGATCGAATCCATTCTTTTGTTTAAAAAAATATTAAACATATTCTAGCATCTGTTGTATCTGTTGAAATAACTTGATCTAACAGAGAGACAAGGACAAACTCCATGCTTGTTTTTCGGTTTAATTTCAAAATCTTTAAAGTTTCTTTTCTTTTCTTTTGCTGTTCAGTTTTGAAAAATATTTATTGTAGCTTGTTGTTCAATGGTGTTTTATGATTTAAACAGGAGGGTAACTAACAGCACTTCATTGTTAAAACCTAAATGTCCTATTTCCTCCACTGATGGGACAGACAGATCATCAGTGGTTGCAAATTCAGCATGAGCAAATAAGTGTGGAGGAGATAAGACTGCCCCATATAGTGTAGTGCATTGTCTGCATAAAGGTATCAGCATGTTAGTTTTGTTGTTTTTTAACTGAACTAATCATAGCTGCAATGCAATAGACTTTTGAAAATGTGAAATTCTTCACGTTGGTGTTTACTGTCGTCTCCACAGGTACACCTTGGTGGTGGAATTTGGGTTGAAGAGGAGAAGTGGCACCAGCTCCAGCGGACCCAGGGAGACTCCAAGTTCACAAAGAACCTGGCTGTAATGATCTGGGGCACAGAAACCCTCAAAAACCGCAGTGTCACAGGAGTGGCCACCAAAAAGAAGAAAGATGCTCTGCCAAAACCTCCACTGTCACCCAGCAAGCTGAAAATCGTCCGAGGTAAGATTCTGATGTTTATACCCATAAAATCTAAATTATGACAAAGATGAATCCTTGTTCTGAAGAACTGTTGGCACATCAGGTGCAGAACAAGTGATTTTTCTCTGCTCATATTGCCTTTCAGTCGTTTAATTATATTCATTAGACACCAGATAAAAATAATATCAGTAATTTTGTAGTCATTGTATCAATTCACTGCTAACACAAACTTCTTCCCCAGAGTGTCTGTACGACAGAGTGTCTCAAGAGACAGCCGACAGTGCAGAGATTACGCAGAGATTATCCAAAGTGAACAAATACATTTGTGAAAAGATAATGGACATCAACAAGTCCATCAAGAACGAGGAGCGGCGGGAGTCCAAGCTGCTCATCAGACAGACAGTCAAGATGGAGAACTTCCCCTACGATGGCATGTAGTGGTCAACTGTTGTCACACCAGCGCCTTCTGCCCCCAGTGGTTCACAGGATATTTAGGGGACTCTGATATGGGTGGTTGGGGGATATTTGTAACAGTTTCAGGAGTTGTTTTACTTTGACACATTGGATTGGTTATTCTGTGAAATTTTGACACAAGTAGACCTCTTCCCACCTCCCAACAGAACAACCATTACCTTCCTCAGTGCCCAGTTTCCTCATTGACCGTCAGACAGCTTTACCCAACAGTCACAAGTTGAACGAATGTGGATCAGTTTAATATGAGCTGGTGTGAGTGATTTTTTGTTTTGTTTTGTTTTGTTTTGTTTCAAATTTGTTGTGGAATTGGTACAGAGAAATGGTTTATTGAGGTATATGCATTTGTGTCAAAGGAGAGATTAGATGTGATTGTGAAATTAATTTATTGTTCTGTGTCAGAACATAATCTTGCGTCATTAAACTTTTAAAAAGTTAGAGGTCATTTCCCTAGACAAAGTCTTCTGATGCTATAAAGATGATGATGCTAGCTTGCATTAGATCTTAGACATAGTCGGATGTTTGGTGACGACCCTATCACCGCAGATACTTACTTGCTGTTGGTACTTAATGCATAGAATGCAACGTCATCATCTCAAATGTTTAAGTCTTAATTGGTAACAGCCATATTACATTTAGCAACAATTGTGTTGCTCCGTGAGATGAATGAGTGTGTGCACCCCCTTCAAATATAGGTAAATCACAACAAATCCCTTTATTAAGATGAGGGCTTACAGGGGTTTAATAGGAAGTATGACTCTTAAGGAAGAGTCTATGGAGTGCTGTATTTGTTTTGTTTAATATGTTGACCTTTTAGCGGTGAACATTTGCCATCACTGAGAGAGCACAAGGACCAAGGGTTTGATGGCATTTTGCTGCGTTACTCTTAATCAAACATGTCACTTTCAGACGATCTGACTGTTTAATGAGTTGTAGTGATACAGGCATGTTGATGCCGAGAAAGGCCTTAAAATGGATTTGGCAATCACCAGGGACATGTTTGCCCCTGGGTTTTCTAGTAAGCTGTGATTGTAGATGTATAGTAAGCTTAAGTGATGAAGCTTCACCTGCACTTTGCTGTGAGAATGTAAGTGATGGCTAGGTACTAATTTTCTGTGTGATTCACGCTGTTGATCCGAGCCGGGCAACTTTCTGCCCCCTCCCCCCCCCATCCCGGTAAAAAAAATGCCCGCCAGCTCGGGCCAACGTGGGTGACGAAATCCGAGTGCAGCTCTGCGCGGCTCAGGTCATCGTTGTGTGGAAGCAGTGTTAGCTGTGGGTAAAGCTGTCTGAAAAAACTGTTGTGCTGTTGAAGTTGTGTGGGCCTGCTGAACCCTATAATAACCCCCTCTTTTTTAAGCCATGCCACCGCGGAACAAAGTAAGGTCGCTCCAGTGACAGCTTCCTCTGAGCTATGCCATCAGAACTTTGAAAATTGTCCTTTTTTTTCTTGTATGTTTTTTTTTAAACGTTTTTTTTATTTTTTTTTCTCTCTCTCTCTCCGGTTGTTTTATTGTTTTGATCCAAAAAGGTTTGTGTGGCGGTCTGCAGGCTGGAACTAAAACGCTGCAGATTGAAATCTCAACTGTGACCTATAGCTGTGGCTAACTGTGAATCTGCTGCAGAGCTGCCCATCAAGCCTTTCTCCTCTTCACACTCTAGATTCTTGTTTGTTGGTTGGTTTATTTCTCTCTATCATTTTGTCTGTCTCGTTTTTTTTTGTTATCTCAACAGTTCAGATCAGCCTTTTGTTAAGCTACCTTATGTTTTGGGGATATTTGAGTGTACATAAAACACATCTTTTTATTTTTTTTCCACCAAACATGTATGTGTCAGTTTCTAGTAATATTTTCCTCTTACGGTTTTAAGGTTCTGGTCAAGTTTTGGTTTTATTACTAATTTATGTTGTAATTCCATATTACCTAACAATTTGTTGTTTCTTTTTATGGTTCTGTATTTTTCTTTGTTTTGTTTTTTTTCGTATGAATTGTTGGCTTTAAGCTTGATATTGTATCCAAACGTAGATCAATCAAATCTACAAAAATATTTAAAAAATAAATCTCCCCTTTTCTAGCCAAAGTGATCTCTATGAAACCAGAGAGTTTCCATAGCAAAATATTTAGACAGAGCCCGTCTGTTAAGCTACATTCACAACGTTGATAAGCCTCGTTTAGAATCTAGCCTCTAACTATCTGCCACAGTAAGATGAAAATCAATATCGTTCAACTGTTGTACTCTAGCAATTCGATTGACACAAATCATATACATTGAATGCACTTTAAACGTCTGGGCAGTTTCTTCAATCCTAAAGAAATGCATTTGTGGTATTTGTCCTTTTTTAAATGTCTATATAGATTAAGGCCTAATAATAATTGTATTATCATGGAGCACCTTAGAACATTGTAGTTTAGTTTTTTTATGGGAAGAATGAGACATGAGTTTGTTTTTCCATCAGTCAGATGTGCCCCTGACATGCCAATGCTCCAGGCAAGCTTGATAATCTTTGGAGCTCTTCGAAAAACCTGATGTCCATTAGTGAAATGATGTTGAAACTGGATTCCATATCTCAATCATGGCCTCATGAACAATAGATGGCTTACTTGGCAAATTGAGAAGCAAAAGCCAACAACTCTTTTATCAACATGATCAGTTTTCCACCGAAACAATTTTCACCAATCTTAAGATATTTACCTATGAAATGTGCAAGATGACTGGAATATGTGCTTTAACTTGTTGTGTCAAGATGCTGGTTATGTGTAGATAAGACTTATTATATGGAGATGATTGTGTATTTTTACAAATGAGTGGTAATTGTAAGCCAAACCATAGACAGCTGAGATCAAGGTAAAGAAGGGGGCTGATGCTGACTGAGCAATCAGCAGGGTTTGCACAAAAAATGGCTCATGCCAAGTTAAGAGCTTAGTGAATCTTAAGCCACCAAAATAGTGACACGTTATTGATATATTTTTTGAGTTCCTAAAAAAGTCACCTCCTTTAGTGTCCGTTAGTTTTTTTTCCCCCTGTACAAAGGAACATGTGAGATTTGTGTGTGCGAGCATGTATTTAAAATACATGCAATTTAAAAGAAAAAAGATTTCTGCTGTGCAAAGCAACCTTGCTGAAAAGTCTGACACATTGTTGTGTATCGTGTTTGTGTTTGTTTCTTTGTTGTTTGATGCCAAAAGGGGGTGTGGTTTCAAAGGCTGGTTTCCTGGAGCGTGATTAAGACTAATCCTTTAACTAAAACCATCTTTAGTGGATGAAAGCTGCATGGAAGTACTGTTTTTAACCCAGATTTGGCTTCATCTGTGATGTCAAGGCCAATCTCTATCAAATGTACCAAGTCACTTGTAGAGGAGCAGTTTGGGATTTAGCAGCATATTGGGAAAATACACCAATACGTAACCTGGCAGATCCGTTAATGGATGCTGTCGGCCAGTGTGGCTCTGAAACAGCACCAGACCTTCCAGTACTCTCACTGTCACTCAAGTAGAGCTAGGAAGAAAGTGTAACTTTCGCAGGATCTGTGATCCTCTTCCTGTGCCGCCTTTAGGTTGTTACTCTCCTGACATTTATATGGACTAGATTTTAAAATGCACATCTTATCAAGTCAAAAGCAGATCCTCTACTCCTAGCTTGGTGTTTCTAGGGTATGTTGTGAACAACTTTCAAAGCTCTAGACGTGAGAAAGCTAATGTTGCTTTTTGACAGTTTCATTGGTAAAAAGAGATTTCTAGCTTCACTGTGTGGAACAAGATAAATGGCATCTCACAGTTTTTGCAACCAAGGGTTCACAAGAACCATTAGTGTTTGAGCCTCAGATACAATGTCAGACTTACTTCTAAATGAGACAAATGAGAGGAACACATTGCTAGGCCTATATTTTTCTTAAGGTTATCAGTAACTTTGTATACAATCCACAAACCGGTTCTACTTCATCTAACTTCACCGTCCTACCTCATTGTTACTCTGGTGTTTGTTTGTCAGTGACTGTAAACTATGTGTGTATATTAAAAAAAAAAAAAGTCTATAGGAAAAGGTATACCTGGTTACTCTCAACATGTATAGCATATAAAAGTTGTTAAACACCTTAGTACAGAAATATCATTCTTAAGAGAAATCCGTTTTATTACGAGCTTAAAGATGCTGCTGTAAAGGGGTGTCTGCGTGAGGGGTCGTCTCAGAATATATATATATACCTTCGCTCTTTGCTATGTCGTGCAGTTGATCAGTGGTTGTGTTCTGTCTCTGTATTGCATTCTGAGATTCTTACTGGTTGACGGTGCTACCAGCAAACAGTTCAAAAACTGATCTATTGGACCTCAAATGGTGCTGTTTTCTATGTTTTTATCCTCATACAGCTATGTTTTATTCAGGTGTGTCAACCGCCACTACCCCCTCAGCTAATCAAATTTTAAGCCAAAATATTTCGCTAAACCAGTAACCCTGCTATTACTGTATCAACTATATGCTATCCATCCAAATATTGTAGATAGTGAATATATCCTCAGCTGTGAGTTTCAGAAGTACCTCAGAACTTGCTTATTTTCAATGGATGCATCTGCTTCTAGGACCTGTGGTCTACCAATATCACATTGTTGCAGTGTATTTTTCAGATATATGCATTTTTAATGGTTAGATCAGGTTACAGTATTGATATCGTACGTGATTATTAACTCACACTCAAATGACTGATAAACTTAATGGATACCACTGTTCACTGGTTTCATGCCAGGTTGTCATAAAGGAATTCTCAGTTGGAACGGGAAATGTATGTTACAGTAGAAGATGTCCTCAGCTAAGTATATATACATATATACATGAATATATATTTATATATATATACTTTGCCTCAAAGTTAAGTTGTTTCACAGGAGACAGATTCCATTGGTAGGTCTTGTTTATGGACTTAAAACTCATTAGGTTGAATTAATGAAATTTGTCAAAATGTTATAGCATTCACTTGAGAGTCTTCAGGGTACTGTTTGGGAAGTCAGTTTTAAAATATATATGTATCTGGTTTTAATTTTAACCTGTGATTCCCGAGATGTATATCTTTGTCCCTGGCTACTGTTTAAATAATTTAAACGTACTTTTCTGTGTTAAAAATCTGAATTTTGTCTATCAAATTGTTTATGATTGACCTACTGTGAGCTAAAGTCACATGTGCAGCATCGTGCAGTGTCTGAACTAATTAAACAAAAAAGTGCATTATAGTTTCCTTTACCCTGTGCAGTGACACCAATGGAATCTTTTCTGCACCAAAGTGTTTGCTGTATGTTGAGTGTTTTTGGTATGTATGCATTTCTTTTTTTTTACTCTGATCATGTCTGTGAACATGAAATGTTGCTGGGGAATTTGTTTCTACTGTGAGAAATGTGTGTTTGAATACATAGGAGCTGGTTTCATGGAAGAACTTAAGCCATCCGTTGGACTGTTCTCATAATGGTTCAATTGTAAGCTTTGCTCTGGTCCAGGGATTTGACCCAGAGAGTTTTGTGTGTAATTGAATTCCTATGCAGGTGTTGTGTTGTGATCGCCTCGTACCACATCACCGCTGGGTGGAGGGTCAGCCAGGGAGAAAGGCGACTGGCCAATGTTCAAACCTTTGAATGTGTCTGCACAGCCTTGAGATTGAGTCAAAGGGGACAATGGCGATATGACAAATCCGTACAGAGCTATTACTACATTTTCACACCCACAGAGTTGAACTAAACTGAGCTCTACAGGGCTGTTTGGGTATATACCGGTCTGTAATAGTTGTAACTGCATTGCCATGATCATTGGGGGAAGACAGGGTTATCACTGTATGGAGTATTTCCAGCTGATATGGTAATGTGAAAAGAATATTAAGACTATTGCAGTGAACGCTCCCTCACCCTACTTCAGCCTCCCAGAGGCACAACTGTACATTTACAGAAAAGTATATGCGATAGACACTGTTCATGTCTTTGCTAAACCGGCCACACCTCTGCTATGCGAGCAACTCTTTGACGCTTAGCATCCTGTTCTGTGTTTTCTCTTGCTGCATTCAGGAACACCTGTGTAATGTATAGATAAACTGAAATAAATCCAGACTTTTATTCTATCAGCACAAACCTCTTCTTGTCTTTTTTGTCATTTCTTGACTTGTGTTTTTTTTTTTTATCCGAATGAACTACAAGATATAAACTCATGTCGGGAACTGAACGCTCAGCTACGATTGAAGCCCCTCTGAACGTGTCTCTTTTTTTCTAACACAATGTTGAAAACCCTTTTACAGGGCGGACAGTGCCACACTACCTGCATCATAATGAAGCTTAGTGGAAGTTCAAACAAGGAGACTCTCATTCATTCACAATTCTTTATCTAGCAGTCCCCCATCAGCTATGTGTGTTTACAGTAAACCAATCAGATATCCCCACATATAACACAACAGATATCAGCCAATCAATGTCAATCACTGGTTTCACTCTCCCTTCACCCCATTCACCTCCAGTTGAGCTCAGCAGAGACAACTTATCATTGCATCCAGATCTTCTGTTTACCCTTCATCCCATCACTATCACCACAGTCTCCTATGCTATACACAGCCTCACCCTTCAAATATAGTGACACCACAGTGGGGTCCAATTGCCAAAGTCTCTCTCTCTCTCTCTCTCTCTCTCTCTCTCTCTCTCTCTCTCTCTCTCTCTCTCTCTCTCTCTCTGTCTCTCTCGCAATGTATTTGTGTTGGAAAAAATAATTGTGTACCAATATGTGTATATGCAAAGACACGCTCATCTAAACCTTGTTTGTTATCACATTGGTGCAGTTATTTTATTTTTTTTTGGCAAGGAACAGTTACATCCTTGAGTTACTCTACTTTAGCTCCTCCCTGTCCTTAACTCTGTATCTAATGGACATATGTGAGACAGCAAATAAGACCATTTCTAAAATCATCAAACTTTCATTGTAGAACTTGCTTCAAAGGGATACCAGAAAAAAACAGAGGCAGATGGCTACTTTTTCAATCACGTCTGACAAATCAGTTTTGCCGTATCCTATTGTTCACACTTTGGAGACATTATGGAAAGTTGGGGGAGGGGGTTTTGAATGAGTAGTAACTTCATTTTAAACTGTGGTGTTTTCACCTCAATCTGTATATTTTAAAACCACCAAATCAGGGTCAAATCTAGCCAATAACCTGCTTCAAGCTTTAAAGGTGTTATTCTAACTCTGGAATACCACTTAACTGATGTCAGAAGAGTTTTTATTTTCAAATTGATGGCCACGAGTGTTGAATGGGTCTAATTAAACCTCGATGACCCCTAGGCTAATGCAAATTTCTCAGCATACAGCGACCCAGTACACCTAATTCCCATGCAAAAAAATTTAAATAAGATTTTGAGTTGACCAGACAATGGTAGAAATGTACTTTTAAAATACTTGTACACTCTGTAGTTAACTTCTGTCACCACCAAGTTCAGTCCCCAACTCTCAGGGCGTAGTTTGGTGTGTTTTGCCTGTGTGTGCATCTGCAATGGAGGTGGGGGAGACAGATTTTTCAATGTCAGCCACAAGATAACGGAATGGCAAAGACCAGCAGTTCACTGTGCTATATTCACTCAGCTGCCATGCTGTTGGCTTACCTCTGTGCCACACAGCATGCAGATGATTGTCAGAACTGTATCTAATATGTTCCATGTCCAAACCAAACTGCAATATCGACTCAGATGCACCGGAGTGAGATTAGACTGGAATGATGTGTTGACATAACAGATTGCTTATAGGATGGCTTGTTTGGAGAGGCTTGTATCTAAAAATGAGCCCCATCCTTGAAGGTTGCTTGGGAGTCCACATTGAAAACTGATAGGGTCACTGTGAAAGCCATTTCCTCCCCATTTCCTCATGACTGGGGTCTACTCACTTCCTCATCCCACCACTCCCTGTCTGGCACACCGATGCATTTCCATATATTATTGCCTCTGTAAGCAAGTGTCGTGCGCCGAGGCTTTTCCCACAGCCCAAGGGGACTTCTCAATATCATTATCGTTAAAGACTGCCACATGCTTGTAATGTATTGCTGCCTGCCTTTATTGGCAGCGCAATGATTCAGTGGTGGTGATGATGGATTAGTGCTGGCTTGGTCGAGCTGGGCTGGGCTGAGTTGGTCCAGACTGGGCTGGGCTCTGCAGCCTCACTGTCTGTCGCATAAACAGTGTCGTCCTCACACACTGCAGCATGGAGAGGGAGACATATTGTATTTATGTCACCCGCCCAACCTAATGAATGTGGTCATTTCACTGCTTTTATGGAGCTTCTTGGAAAATTGTATGAATCATCTTGTCCACCTTTTGCTTTTCATGCAGACACGCAGCGCCACATAATAGGTAGCAGTGATGCATTGTCTTTATGACTTTGTTACTGTTTTGAATGCGAAAAATAAAACTGGAAGGTGAAGTTCGGAGAGGGTGTGCTGGGTGCATATGTTACCTCAGTGTAACAAGGTTTGATATTTCCAGGAGAAGTCGCACATAAACACACTGGTTTGGGCGGAAGAACACACACTGCCATGTTTTATTACTGAATATGAAGTACACTCTACTTAACAAAGCCACCCAGGCTGACCTAAACTACATTGCTCACTGGCCACAAGCAAAAAATCCAAACCCAACCCTTGTCTGTTGAAGGCTTAATATCGGACTCTCTTGGCTCGCTTACTGTTGTGCGCTGATTGGCTCCAGCCTCACTGCAAGAAAATAAATGGACATTAGTCTTAATATGTTTGTGCTTGCAGCAGCAACCGGCCACCATCACTGCTGCTGTTAACCTCTCCTGCCAAGTCATCTGTCTCACTACAGCACATGTTGGTTTGGTTTATCAGTGCACAAGCGTATTACATACAATCTCTTATCAGTCAATTACCTTAGAAGTACTTGAGTCCCTTGCTTGTTTTCTATCATAAACAGTTCTTTATCTTCTTGATGCTTTCTTGATTACTTTAAGACTGCTACAGTCCAGCCACTCATATAAACTACTGACCAGTTGCTAAAGAAAATAGTAATTCCTGGTCATCTTGATCAAAAAACATATTTTTTCGAGAGATGTCCGCCACCATGTTACCAGCAGCAAAACAGCGAGTCTATCCTTATTTCAATGGTATCTTGATATCTTGATGCACGCTCATGCGGGTTGATCTGAAAACAGTGAATCGTAGCTGTATGATTGACAGGCTGAGAACATGGGTTGGTTTGGAAGGCCCTCCATTGGTTTTCAACATTCTTTTCTCAAAGAATGTTTGTCTCTTGAGGGTTTTACATCCTCTCTAGTATTGTCTAGTTATGGTGTGCCACAGGGCTCCATCCATGAACCAATTTTGTTACCTCTCTATTTACTTGAAAATGAACACTTTCAAAACTGAAACCCTAATTGAAAGCCCTGAGCAGACTCATGACTGAATTCGGCCTGCCCTCTGCTCATCATGTTGTACCCACTGTTATTTTAGACCAGAACCTCAGTCTTGAATCTCATCGTTAAAAAGCTAACTTACTTGTGGTTTTTACAATTGAGAAATGTATATCTAGAATTACATAGTCTCTCTCTTTTAATGATCTTCAAAGAGTGATTCATGCTTTCATTACTTCTTGTATAAATTATTGTAATGCAGTTATTTCAAAGGTTCTGGGTGTTCAGAATGCAGCTGCCCGACTTTTAACCAAATCACGAATCTATCTCCCCTATTTTAGCTCCTCTTCAATTGGCTGCCAGTGTAATTTAGAATTGACTTTATAATGTTACTCTTGATTTTGTAAGGCACTGCATGGTTTGGCACCAAGCTACTTGTCTGAGCTTCTAAATCAGTACTCACCGGCCCGTAGCTTGAGATCTTCAGATAAGGCCCTGTTAGCTATTCCGCGGTCAAAGATGAAGACCAAGGGTGACAGATCCTTTGCTGTTAGGCCCCTGACCCACTGGAATAGTTAACCTGATGAACTCAGAAACTTTACTGGCTGTTTTTAAATTATCTCTCAAAACTTACTTTTACTGAATGGCTTTTTACTAATTATTTTCATCTGTTGCCTTTTCCTTTATATTAATCATTCAGTTTCATGTGTTGTTTCACGTTGATTTTAATCTTGTGTGTATGATTCTATTGTTGACTTTGATTTTAAATGCAATATTTTATGATTTTGATCATTCTTGTTTTTTTTAATTTGTCCTTTGTGAAGGATTTAGTAAGAGCTGTTTTGAAAGCTGCTGAATTAATTAATTATTTATATTTGTATTATTGTTATTATCTAGGAGAAAATAAACATGAATGGGTTAAACAACACTGGCATGTTTTGTTGATGAGTCCGTCTCTGATCATGGGTGATGTTTTGTCTAGTTTGTCCATCACTGACCGATACGAATCTCTAAACCCCTCAGTTTGCTCATTCTGCAATATTTCTCCCCTAAAGGCACGGAAAGCTTTCTCATTACTGTAAATAATTCATATGTAGTAGCAAAAGAGTCAATCTTATACTCCTCTAATAGGATCTCATTCGTCTTGTTATTGTCTCATTTTCTTGGGAATTGTTTTAGTTTTCCATTTAAAGCAGTTCCACATAATCTGTGCAGCATTCATTTACACACACGCGCATCTGTAAGCAAGATATGTTGCAATAAGTGTGTTCATTACAGTATCTCTGATGGCAGTTATGATGTTTAATCATACAAAATCTATTCTAATATTCTAATATGCTGCCATGTTTATCTGTAAAGTGACTGCAGGGTTAACAAACAGTGACAAAACACTGATATATCCGGCCTCAGGGTGACTCCGCTTCCCCTGCTCCTTACGTGTGTACTTTTTATCCACCTATAGCCTCATCCAGCTGCATGTCCATACATTGTCAGTTAATTGTATGCGTGATAAGATATGCTGACTGTAGCTGTTAAATTCCTCCCAGCTGTCGGCATTACTCAGAGGTCCTTATCGTTTTTAAGAAGCTTATTTGCCTGCTTCAGAGATAAAAACGTTTGGAATCCATCAGCTCCTTCGGTAAGTAGATGCAAAACAAAGCTCTGCTACATACAGATGCACACATACGTACCTGCGTGTGCACACGCACGCACACACACATGCATACTTAAACACAGAGCTTCCAAATGGCCTCTATTAATGCAGACGGCTCCCCCAATTAACAAGATTCAAAGCGATGATGAATTTTTCATTCTCTGAACATTTAAGCTAATTACGGCCCAAATGAAGCAGGTTCCAGTGAATCACCGTGGCAGGGGCTGCCAAAGGCACCCAATGTCACTGTCACAGTGCCACTCTGCACCACCACCCTAATCACTACTGCTGCTTAATATTCATCTCCCACTGTCGTCTCTCGTCGCCTCTCTCCTCCCAGACTCACCTCTCCTCCCCTGCCGTATCCTCTTTTCCTCTCTCCTCCTTTTGTTCGTCTTGCTTCTCGCTGCTCTCCTCTTGTAACTTTAACTTTCCTCCTCTCTCCATTGTCCTCGATGCACCAGTTCCCCCTCTCTGTAACCCCCTCCCCCCATTAGTGCCTCTGTCGTCATAGATGTGTTGTTTAAATTGGAAATCAACTAATTCTGCTAATAGCATTTTAATGATAATTTAATATAGCAAGTAAAGCTTGTTACAAGCTGCGCAATTTTGTTGCATTTCAAGGGCAATCAATCTGTGTCTGATGCTGTCTGCTCACCTCCTTGATGACGAGTTTGTGATGTTTTCATTCACACAACCTACAGATTTAACATTCATGTCAACGTCTAAAATAAGCAGGGCTATTGCTGTATAATCCATCACAGACTCTCAAAATAATATCCTTGTTTTTAGACTTTTTCATCCTGATGTGGGCTAGTATGTCAGTGTTAATATATGAATCCCCTCCCTCAAAATAAAATAAAAAGTTGAATTCAATTTATTTCAGACTGAAACAAATTATTGAAAAAAAATGCATTGTACTGCTCTGGGTACCGGACCACTTGTGTTATCCATAGATATGTGTGATAATATGATATCAAATCTTATTTCATTTCAGGTTGTCTGTTATGAACCGGGCAAGGGGCAAAAATACAAATCCACCTGTAAAGCTAACTCTTTCGTTTTAACAGCATTTTGTCTGTTGATCAATGAGCACTGTCCCTCAAATAAAAGGAAAACAAATGTGGAAACAAATATGATACGTAGCTTGCACCCATACTAGGATGATGAATGGTAAATGATCTGTAAGCGCTTCTCTAGTCTTGATGACCACCTAAAGTGCTTTAAGTTTTCCGTTCACCCAGTCACACACACATTTTTAAAGTGCATCTATATCTGCAGCACTTTCTCTATCACACATCACTCACACGCTGCCAGAACAGCCATCGGGGGGCAATTGGGTTCAGTAGATTGCCCAAGGACAGTAGTTTAAAACACAAAATCGACAAAACTATATTCTGTTTTAATTCTTTTCTGTCCTAAAAAAGTGTTTTCCACTCATGTACTATTAACTCACATTCCCACTATGATATTAATCACTTCTCCAGGCTCCAGAGGTCTATGTGTTGGTCTGCTGTGGTTTCAGTGCAGCCTTTTAAACAAACTTTATACCCTGTGGTTGTTCATGCTATTGTCTTGTTTGTATAGTTTATCATAATCAAATCTGAAAAAAATGAACATACCTGAGTTGTTTCAAGTCTGCTTAGCTTTGTGAGTCAGTGTTACCCATTAAAGAGATTAGATTTACTTTGTAATCAAAGATGAATTGATCATTTCACATTCCAATTCCCCTGCACATATTTTTTTATCAACGATCCCTCCCAGACAAAACAAATTAAAAATGATGAGGAGCTTGAGCTACAAAGAGAAGAGAATAAAAGAGCCTTGAGAAAGAAAAACAATTAAATTTTTCTTTTTATGTTCCAACAGTGGTCATTTAGCTAGCCTCTTTATTTAAATGGTAATTTGAAGCCGGCAAAATGGGCATAGCGAATCAGCCTGAGAAGAGAGGGAGACTTCTCTTCCGACTCTGTGAGTTTATCTGGGTCTTTCCTCCTGTCGTCCGACAGAGTGGCGAGCTGATTGAGTGACAAGGATAACTCTTCTCAGTGTTGGAGTATAATTAATCAGGTGTGATAAATTATACCATTTCTAGGAATCCCTGACAGCGCTGGCACATGCAGTCTCCAATACACACACACACACACACTGGAACGCATATGCAGTCTGCTCATATGCATATGCTTAGACGTGCATGTCAGTATTCATATTCGATGGGCCGCAGCACACAGTTTGTTGTGTATGCGAAGATGAGAACAAACAGCATAAAACATGGATTAACTGTCTCTTCCAATCTCGTCTAAATCCAGCAGATTATTTCTTTTAAAGGAAGTGGTGTCGATAAGTGTTAGCTGCTGACTGAGCATCTCTCCTAATGAAAGATATTGTGTTTTCCGCCTCTGCCACCACTGCAGTGACAAACAGTTTCAACATTAGTACGTATGAAGAATTTCCATTTGAATTAGTGCACATATGATAACATTTTGAAAAATACGTTGTTTATTTGCATCTTTATTTGGCAGAATCAAACATTCCTAAATCCATATAAAGGCGACTGTGGCTCAGGAGAAAGAGCGCGTCATCCACTAACCAGATGGTCGTTGGTACGATCCCCATTATGTAGAAATGTCCTTGGGCAAGACACTGAACCCCAAATTTCCCCTGATGGCTGTAGATGAAGAGTAAGTGCCCTACAGTTGTGTGAATGGGTGTGAATGGCAAAACTGTAGTGAAAGCACTTTGAGTGCATCAAGACTTGAAGAGCACCATTGACCATATATGAAAGGTAAATAGCAACATGAAGGTTACTTGAGTTAAATGACAAATGAATGAAGAACTCCAAATACATAAGAACATAATATTGTGATATAGTTCACTGCCTTTCTTCTCCTAGGATGCAAGTACAGTTAGTTTAAATATTAAGTAGGAGATGGACATAAAGGTTTCTTCATGCAATTTCAAACCTTATATTCCAACAATATCTAAATCATTGACTCAGTGATTTCCTCGACACCTCCTCGAAACACTTTGAAGTGAGCAACCTTGATGGTAAAAGTAACCATCAGTGCGATGAAGTGTTTTACCGGCTCTCAGCCCTGGATTTATTTCTATCTGCACTGAGATTCAGGTTTACTGTTCATCTAGCATGCGATGAAGTAACACTCTCCACTGGACATGAAGAGATATTTGTTCTTCTATTATGGAGCACAAACATCTGCACTGCGCATTTATTTTTCAGAAAGCTCCTTCAACATCTCATATCAGTGTATCTCTGAGTGCTGTACACAGGTCAGATATCTGAGGGGACCCAGGGCCGAAGACCAAAGTGACACTTGTCTTCCCTTGTCAGTGTCAACATGGACCCCAAGTCCATGGTTAGACGCACACACAACCACACACACACACAACCACACACACACACACACACACACACACACACACACACACACACACACACACACTGCCAGCAGGTGCTCTTAATGGCTTGGTGCTAATGAGAGTCTTGTTTAGAGCTGTCAGTTGACCCTGGGCCATGTAGACTGACACCATCTCTATGTTCACAGCTCTAGAGGTCACCATGAGGTCTACGTACAGTATGTGTGTGTGTGTGTGTGTGTGTGCATGTAATGGTTTGCTTGTGCTGATGCCACACAATGGATCATTCATTAAACTTCATTACCTTTCCAGCCAGCACATGAGGACTCTATCAGTATATCTTTAATCTGCAGGATAGTATAATTTTCAATCAGTAACGTTGATATTAATCTCAACAAATCTTATCTATTAAGTCTATTCTGACAATCACAGAACAGGGTCATTCTGATAGTGTGTGTGTGTGTATTACACTGTAATTAATCTGTGTAAAAATGGTCTGATTCTCTTACATTCCAATAGACGTGACAAAGCAGAGACAGACCCACTCTGTTTGCATTTTGTAAAGTGTTTTATCTGCCATTATCTGTTCCTGTGGTTGCCTGAGTAGTTATTTGCAGTAAACATATTTACAAAGTGGTTATTTCCCACCAGTCACTGGTTTTCCTGCTGTTCTGTTCAAAGATTGAAATGACTGTAGTGATGATCCTTTTCATTATGAAAGCACACACCCCCAATTTTATTTTAGCATTATTATTTGTTATACCTATTTATGCAGCCTTTTGTTTTGGAGGTTAGAATGGGTTAATTTAAACTTTTCAACAAACTAAATTAAGTTATATAACAATGCATTGTATTTAGCATTACAGCATTTGAATAAGATTATTTGATCTGGTGCAAAAAGTACTAAGTAGCATGAATTGGAAATATTAAAGTAGGGTACAATGACCTCAAAATTTAAGTTACTTTTTAAATGAAAATTGTAAAAAAATATATATATTTGAGAAAGAAATCACAATAAAGTGCAAATGTAAGTAATTAATGCTGATGGAGCTCTCGTATTTAAAGGACTGTTAAAGCCTCACAGAATGAAAGAAACATTAACTTGCGATCTTCCTTATTTTGTGGCTGTCACACAACATGTCAGCAGAGTCGCTAACTGCCCTCGGAGAAACTCCGCTGTGCAGAGGGTTAGGGGGGTTAGGGTTAAGGGTTAACCCCACTAACCCTAGGGGAGGGGAGTTAGCCTCCTCATAATTATATCTCTGTGGCTGAATTAATGAGTTGATATTTTTAACTACAGTAGCAATGCAAGAAAGGCTCAGACACCCAAACACCCAAACACCTCATCTCGTGTTATTTTCCCTAGCCAGTGTTTTCCAACCTTTAGCCCTCTTGCTGTTAGTCTTCCTTTATGTGTTGACAGCGAGAGTGTGATCCAGCTTGCGGTGTGGAGACCAATTCACAGAAGCAACAGCTTATGCTGGAGCCAAGCTATGTGTATGTGTGTGTGTTTGAGTGTGTGTGTTTAAGTAAAGGAGACTCAAGCTGACAGTTTGCCAGCAGCCTTGCACCTGCACACAGCTAGGTGTTATGGAGTTTTTTTTTTTTTTTTTTGGGGGGGGGGGGGGGGGGGGGGGAAAGGGAACGGAGGGTAGAGGTGGCGTTTCTGTGACATATAATCCCTGTATGTTTTTTGTATTTGTGTGGGTGGGTGTGTGTGGGTGTGCGTGCCACAAGTGGAGGGAAGAATGTGCAGCTGTTTGACAGGTGAAACTGCAGAACCCTTTGGATTGATGCGTTCTTTCATAGGTAACTGCCAACAGCAGAGCGCAGCCACGGCCTCATTTGTCAGACTCAGGGAAATAGCATTACAGCGTGACGTTTCACTCTGTCTCAGGCGCACACATCCACAGCCCCGCTCCTCTGGAGAGGAGCATGTGTGCTACTGATGCTACTGTAATGTGCTGTTGAATTTAATTAGAGTTTAAAAGGACCAAAACAGATCACATCTGAAAAATAACTTGTGTATTTTTTCTTCCATCTGTCTTTTCGTCACTTTATATCTTACGAGTCTCTCAGTTGACATCCTGTTACTATAATGACTGTACATATAGTGTAATGTTGTCTTAGATAATATGTTGCTCCAAATGTCATCATGCATTTTCTTTTATTCAAATCCATTGGCTGATGGTAACCTTCTGGCAGCAGCGGTGAATTTGCCACCGACTGCAGAGCAGGGACACTTGCTCCCAAGCTCTCTGGCGGGACACTCAGTAGAATGCAAGGGAACTCCAGGACACTGTCAGCATGACACACTGTTGGGTAGCCTGAATTATTGAGGTCCACCGCATTGATAATTTAATATGGTAGATCTGTTTTGACAGGTGATGGTTGAAGTGAATAGGCTAAAAAAAAAACGAGTGTTACACAAGAAAAACAACAAAGTTTCCTGTCTTTGTGCTGGTGTGAGTTTTTTCTTTTTCTTTTTTTTTAAGTTGCACCCTGCATGTGGGGATTTAGTGCACTGCCTGACCTAGTTGGGATCCAGCGAGCAGAAGTGAGAGAAAAAGAGACAGACAGATGGGAGAGGGTTAATTGAAGCTGACATGTGTCCAGTGTTTGTGTGTCCCCATGATGACACAAGACTCTTTCCCATATGCTCGCCGTGCCTCGTCCACTCCCTCTCTTCAAACATTGCCACTATATGAAATAACTAAATTCACATCATGAAAGGAAGATATTATATATATATTTCTGTCTGTAAGGATTTCGGTGTCATGGCCTTTGCCAGGAACACTGCTCCCCGATTGAGTTTCTTTGGTGCATCTATAGTACGTCATGTTCTGCACATTTTTGAGGTTTCAGTTTGGTATTCGTGCCCAACAACGAATTTGCCGTGAACATACCACGAACCCTCTGATCTTGTATAAGCCCAGATTTAAAGTTGTAAGACAAGGACCTTGTGGTTGTGCCAGTTTCACTATTGATTGGACAAATAGGATTTCGATTTGCTTCTGAAGACTCATGTCCTTCTTCAAATCAATTCTTAAAGAACACTTTTCTTTTTGATTAGTCTAAAATAACATAATTGGTGACATAACTTTTGCAAGTAGTTGTTTACTTAACTACCCTCTTTTTTTGCAGATTGTCCTTTTCTATTTTTCTTTGTGAGTGCTTTAAGAAAATAGGTCTTTGCTCTTCCTTGCCGAGCTGTCAGTGTTACAAAAACTTTTTTAAACATAATAATTGTCATGGAGGTTTTCTGGAAGCTTGTGAAAGGAGAACTCAGGCAGCAGCTGATGTCTTGTACAGAAGGTTTTAATTTAGACTTGATGCATCAAGGAGACCAGAAGGTGCAACAATACACAAACTCTAACACAGTAACATGAGCAATTGTCACCCCTGAGTCTGAAGATGTCTCCCACAGCATCCGCATATTTCTCCCTCTACTTGTGTCACCCATTCTAAAAGCACATCCATGAATGGCTAGAATTGCTGTCACTCTCTATGTTACATGTAGGTGTTTGCATCCTATTGGACAGTTAAGCCTAAAGTATGCATTCCTAAATCACATTGTGTCCTTACGTCTTGCCCCTGGTGAAATACGCAAAAGAGTTAAAGTCGGTGAGAGTTGAAGTTGGAAAGTCCCTCAACGTACATTTACATTTTACATTTACATTTTACATTTACATTTTTCATTTAGCTGACGCTTTTATCCAAAGTGACTTACAATAAGTGCATTCAACCATGAGGGTACAAACCCAGAACAACAAGAGTAGACACTACAATGTACTGTTGGTCGGCCCTTTATCTATAACTGGACCTTGGGTACTGCTTAGAGAGACAAGGGAAGTATCTGTGGAATTAGACAGGCACTATTCTCTAAATGGTGTACAGATATAATGTTATGTACGCTATATACGCTATATATAATATTTAGTGGCATATACAGTAATGTGTGGGGATGGTCAAAAATTCCTCCACAATAATAACGAACGTGAATAAACGTCCCCCATCAAATCATTAAGAATCGTACTAAAGACCCCTCCGTGCAAAATGAATAAGTTTCACATATCTTTAATTTTCATGTTGCATTGTGGAGATCACATTCATTCAGTCCTTCTCCCTCTGTGTCATTCTGTCTGTCTTGTTGTCGGGTTGTGTCCCAGCAGACCTGCTACAGACTGGCAGAGTTCTGATTTGAGTGTCAGTGGGACTGGGGTCTTCTTTCCCAGCCCTCCTCTCCCGCTGACAGACAAGGTCAGGGGCCCATCCTGCCTGAATCTCTCAGCTCCTGACAGCCTTTCCTTTGGGAGACAAACCCCGGACAACCCTGCTCTCCCTGGCATGCACCATTACCAATTAATATTGCATCACCATTTTATAACCTGCTCCTGCAGGGCAGACTTCTCAGAGTGTGATCAGGCCACTGTGCCCACCTGCTTCACCAACATCCTACCGTCAACTGCAGGGAAATGTCCCCCAGATTGATTCATTACCACATGTGGCACTCATCTTTTGGTGTCATTTTTTTGTTTTTATTTGTTTCAAGTTTGTGTTCTTTTTGCGTTTTTATTTCTTCTATGTTTTCAATGAAGCTGTACCGAACTCCTTTAAGATAAAGATCCAGCTGTCGTACCCACGACACCTCTTCCCACTATTCAGAGAGAAGCCCAAATATCCACTTTGGCTTTACTTTTGGGCAGCTGTCATATTGTCCATCTTTATGTTCAGTCTATATATGGTGCCACCTCAAAAGAAATCATCCAGTCAACTCCAGACGGACAATTTTGAAATGTCAATAAATGTTTAAACGTTTTTCGAAATTAAACATATTGTATCCAAAAACAACTAAGTTTGTACAGAAAGTGAAATTGTATCAATCTCTTTCTGGATTGTGAATCAGACCAATCAAAGAGATTATTTTATGTTTTCTCTCACAGCGTTGACACGTTTTATCATTCTGATGCCCTGTGTTAGTTTGGGAGTTGGGAACATGACTTGCCACTCTGTCCGATTGCTAACTGAGATGAGGAGCACATTGCCATTTGTTTCATCCTTGCACCTCCATTCTTCAAATTCTGAACTACTTGCAGTGAGAGACATAACATCCCCTGCGACCTTAGTGGATGACTTATCATCCCACCTTGGGGGCTGAGTAATGTGCTGGTGGCTCTGAGAATAGCTACATCGCTGTCCGTCTGGGTGGAGGTCGGGAGCCGTCTGGGTGGTTGCAGTGTGCGGTATTTGTCTGAATCACAGCTCCTTACTTGCACATTTGACTTGTCCTCTCGGTGCACAGTAACACATGCTACCGCTCAGAATAGCATGATGGAGGAGCGTGGGGTCCATGTGTCACACCTTGGCTGCTAAAGCACTCACCTGGCCTCTCCTCGGAGCTGATGAGTTTACACTGTTCCTGCAGGGGTGGCACACACACACACATACACACATAAATAGATTCTCTAGATCCCTTTTCCTTGGTGTGCGTCTTCAAAAACATCAGTTTAGAGGGTGTGAAGGAGAGGGAAAGAACACAGGAATGTCAGCCAGCAGATGTGTCCACTCCTTACGTCCCACTCGCCTCCTCCTCGTCTTTGCCTCATCGCATGAGAAAGAGAACAAGTGTAATTTTCAGCCGAGGAGCTGTCTGTCTAAGTGCGGCTGATTTTATTCAGAAAGCTGACTTCTAGACAGTGTGTGTGTAAGCATGTGTGTGTGAGTCTGTGTGTGTTCCACAGATCGCTAATCTCTCTGAAGTCCTGTTTGTTCTCCAGGTTTTGCCCCCACTACAAACATTTCCCTGATCAAAGCTGCTGAAAAGGCCTCCAACTTCAAACAACGTATACACTAACACACTTACACACACACACATCCATTCCGACACAGCGCTACGGCCGGCATGTTGTCATGGCATCCACGTTAATCCTAAACCAACCAGAATGCGGCCGTTGCATCAGGCCGGCCAATCAGGAGTGGGAGGATAAAGAGGCAAACTGGAGTCATGCGCTCAATTACCATTTCAATGCTCGCTTAATTTCAAGTGTAGAAGTTCATTGTAGACACACGGTATAGGCTTTCAATGCAGGGATATAGCTACTCAGATGTGGGCATGTTCACTTTATTACACCTAAGAAATTTTAATTAAAATTCTCCGGCTGTCGTCTCCTGTTTCCCTAAATCTGTTTCTCTTTCAGCAGTTATACAGTAACCCAATCATTTTTTTTTTCTGATATTCCAGAAGTCATTTAATTTCCAGCGATAAGCCCTGATGATATCTGAGACATTTTATGTCAGCTTTATCAGGGAGTCGTATTAACAGCAGGTGTTACACTGCATTTAAATCCTTTCAAGTTAACTTGCACAGAGATGAGGGAGATGGAGAACTTTTATTTTGACCCTTTTTGATCACAGAGTGAAAACGAAACAATCCTGTCAATTACTCCACAGGTCAGATTATTTGACTGTGAAGATACTTTATTTGACTACAATAAAAAAATCCATCATAATATCAATCAGCTGAGGTAATATTCAATTTTGGGAAGGAGATGTATTCGCTTCACTTATATTCTGCACATGGAGATATTGATCTCCTGAGGATTCATGCAACTCCTTTCCTCCATGTCTTTTTAGCTCTGCCAAGGAGATTGTTTGGGTTGTTTTATTTGTTTTAAGTGAGATTACACAAAAACAACTGGACGGATTACCACACAAGTTGGTGGAATGATGTGGTATCCATCAGAGGAGAAACCATTACATTTGGGATCTGGCTAAGGATTTAGATCCAGGGAATAAATCATGGATCTTGATTCAAACAAATCTCTCCTTATCAGCTATTGCAACAAAATCTGTTTACTGGTCCTTGTGCTCATCAGGCAGCTGATACATTTCAAACCGATCTAGATCAAACATTTGAAACCTGCAATAAAAAGGACTGGGGTGTTTCTCATCCTCTCGGGGTGCAACGTCAGCAAAATACGTGGAACGTCTTGAAATTCAATGAGAATTGATCTGTAGTATTTTGTTCTGGACATTTTGTGTGATCAGTGTCAGAGTTGTTCCTGTCTGAATGTGAATGAATTACATTTGTAAAAGTGAGGTTGTCTTACATTTTGAGATCAGATATTGATACAACAGACAGAGACTGGAACACAAAAGCTTAATTTTAACATTATAAAGCTTAGTGACAGACGGACATATGATGATCAATAAGCAGGAGTCATTGAACAACAGCCCAGGCTGTGAGTCCTCAGTGACACAGTGTTTTAAAAATGTGCCAGGAGTCAGACAAAATCTTTCCAGTGTCCCAAAGCGGGCTGCTTTAAAAAACCTTGACAGGAGAAAGGGTGACTTTATGTCTGAAAAATGAAAAGAATTGCCCATTACTAGAGCTGATATTGGGCTGAAAGCTTTGGAAATCACTAAAGAGCTGAACATACCCACAACCGAGTTCAAAGTTTTTGTAAACGATTGATGCGCCGCTGTGGACCGTGTCTCCGTAGCAGGACTTCTTCCTCTCAGACTTCAGAGAGAAGTTACTGATTCTGAAAGAGAGCTGATTTACTTTGAGATGGGGAAAAAAAGCAAGAAAAGACCTGCAGGCTATAGTTTGTCATGTTTTCTTTATTTATATCACTCAACTGTAAAATGGGATAATCATATGATTCTTATTTATGGATACACTCAAACGTATGTATTTCATCATTAAATGTGTCATTATCTGCCATCTTGTTGTAGTCAATTTTATCCAAATCCAGGGGTTTTAAATGGGTGATAAATAATTTATGTGGGACAATATCTTGCATAAATACCAATAATAATATATACATAATTGTAATAATAATAATAAACTTTATTTATATAGCCCCTTTCAGACAAAAGATTCGTAGGTGCTTTACAAGTTAAACTATAGGAAACAATTCAAAGCAATTTAAAGGTCACACAACATTACAGCACAAATTCCAAAATAAACCCATTACAGATGAGAAAATAGTAAAACCAAGATAAAATAAAACATTATAAAATGATTCAAATAGACATTAAGATCAGAACTAGTTGAAAACACACCTATAAAAATGTGTCTTTAAGAGAGATTTAAAAGAGGATAAGGAGAGTGAGTCTCCTGACAGAAAAGGCCTGGTCACCTAAAAATGGCAGAAATTGTAAATGTGGCAGAAATAAAGACTGCTGCTAGGAGCAAACTTTATCTTCTCATAAATTCTCTATCAGGAGATGTTCTAAAGGATTAGTGCAAAATTTTAGGCAATGACTGTAGCAGAGTAAAAGTCGCCTTCCTACACATAATATTCAAAGATGGTTCACTTAAAGCTTCAATTATTGAGTTTTAGCATATATGTTCGATCCATAAACAAAGAAAGGGTAAAACTGACAGTTTGAAACTGCAGCGGGAGTTGAATTCTGTAGCATATTCCACAGTAAACAGCATCAGCAGCACACTGCTTTACATTAGTGCTTGACAGGGAAAGATAAGAGCTTGTTACAACTATTAAATAAAGCAAATAAGGGTTCCTCACAAAATGCTGAACTATTGCTTGTAACAATAATATAATATAATATATATAATAATATCTTGGCTCCCTCCAGTGAAAGTATGAAAAAAAACACTGTGGGAGAAAATGATGCACATCACTAGTAATGATACATGTCATTGTCTGTTTGTACATTTGTAAGACAAAGCAATGATTGTTCCAACACAATTCCAGTGTTAGTATTTTAAGTATCATCCCATTGAATGTGGTGGTGGTAGTATTCATTTCTGTTTCTTAAGTAAAGTACAAGTATGACAGTGTAAAAATACCTCTGTAATAGTGTTTATAGTATAGTATAGTTTATTAGAGTTAAAGTTTAGTACATAATTGAATAGTTATAGTTTAGTTATGTTTAGTATAGTTAAAATGTAGTATAGTAATAGTATAGTATAGTATAGTACAGTATAGTAGATGTTAGTTTCTAGTATAGTATAGTTTGTATATTATTTGATTAAATTAAATATATCATCAGTATCAAAACAGAGAACAACTCTAACCGAATGAGCCTTTTCAGATCATACATGACTGTGTCATAATTGTGATTACTCTATATACAGCTTGGTAGCTTAACCCATCATCATTAGTATAATATTATTTCTTTTATAATCTGAATCAACAACTAATTTTGGCAAAAAATGGTCAATTAAGAATTAGAATCTTTGCCTCTGAAAGTCGAGGAGCAGAGGAAAGAAAAGGGAAATACTCAAGTAAGGAAGTACAGAAAGTACAGAGCAGATGTAATTCGCCAATAGGCACCTGAACACAGACACACAGGAAGTCAATTAAATGCTGTGAAGTTACTCCAATGTGTCATAAACAGGTTTACAGATAGATGAGGTGAGTGAGCTGGCAGTCAAATATCCAGGAGACAGGAACTTACTCACAATGAACACAAAGAAAACTAACCAGACAGAAAACACACACAAACCAATAAATAGACTACAAAGACTCAATCTTAGGTCAAGTCTTTTCTGCTTTAAGTTCCTAACTGACTGAAATGAACTCAAAGTATCTGAGTGGAAGCCACGATAAGAGCTGGTTGAATTCTCTTAACAGTGGAGACAGTGCGGTTCCATAATTCCTTGTGACATTTAAAGCGACACACTTTTGTTGTTTGACCACGACTGACCCATGTAAATAACACACAGCACCTACTGTGACCTTTCAAATATCTCTGAAAGCAGCATTCACACTAAATACTTTCTTTCTATAAATAACACAGATACATTATTGACTGTATGTAGATAAATATCTTTACATTACGTGATATTGAGTTTTTTTGCACTTTTCACAACATCAAATTGAAAATTGCTATATACTCAACAAGCCAAAGACCTAAAATAATTATTTCTTACAAAGTGTACAAGTTCTGTTTTCCTCTCACGTCTGAGAACTGTGTGAAAAGTGGGAAGGGGTGTAAAGCGTAATGTCGTTGGCTCCTTATTTTTCTGGCGCTAATAAAGAGGCAGGGCCAATTATCACATTGTCTTTGTTATGTTGTTATTGTTTTTGGTGTGTCCCGGTGGACTGTTGCTTTAAGTGGAGCACTAAGTGGCTGATAATGGCACAAACATGACTGTGGTTTAAAATAAATAGCAGACCGCCCATTAGGCTGATATTAACAAGGTAATGGCCTGTTACTAAACTGCTGAATGACATTGTCGCTGCCGCCGAGCTGCGCTGATGCCTGCGATGCACACATGACCACACACACACACACACACACACACACACCAGCAGGGCTGCAGATTGAATGTGATCTACAGTAACTTTGAGTTGCTTTGGAGGTGTGAGGTGAAAAAAGAGGAGAGAGACAAGAAAAGAGGTAGAATCAAACAGAATAAAAAGGAAGAAAAATTGACTGAAAGACAGCTTGGAGGCGTAATGGTCGTTATTAAAGCTGGGATGCACTATGGTTGTTTACCTCAGCCCGGCTGTATTGCTGCGGCTTCAGAAATTATTGATAGGTATGAAGAGAAGGAGTAATAAAGAACTACAGATCAGTTCTGTCTGCGTCTGTCTGTTCTGCTCTGCTTGTCAGATGGATTTTGGTTACAACTTCTCTCTGAGCAACAGTGGCCTGAATGACATTGAAGAACAAACTGAGTCCTCTCTGTCCACACACTGCTCCAGTTCAGCCAGAGGTGTCCCTGTACTGTATGTCGGCTTGTGCACATGCAACCATTTTTCCTTGCGTTGTCCAAATACACGGTCATGTGCCGGACCCACACACGCACACACACAGGGAAACACACTCCCTCACTGTGTTGCTGCGATAGGGCAACACAGTGGGGGGTATATCCCTGGGAAATCATTTCTCCGTCTCCTTTCTTCCTATTTGTAACGTGTCCTTTCAAGAAAGTCAGCCCTTAAAGTTCAGTGGCACATTCTTCAAAAAATGCCATTACTGGCTGCCTCTGATTCTGTATCATGCGGTGCACAGACCAGCCATCCCTCCTTTTTATGTCCTTCTCCTCCTGTCATCATTTTCTGAAGGCAAGAGAGGAGAAGTCAGGGTTTCACAGACGCCTGTGACCAATGCCTTGAAACCCTAAGCAGTCCGCATCTCTGACTTTGCACCAGACATCCGTATCGTATCGCTAAAAGGGCCCATTGCTTTTGATACATGACAGAGCTCCCTCTTTGTCTCTCTCTCAGTGAATCTCTGTCTACCACTCAGTGCTAACTGTCTATCACACTCGTGCTCCACAGTTACAGGGCTCCACAAAACAGTGTGTGACTGTAAGAGATACCGGCTGCTTCTAAGTGGCATGAAGAAAAGCTTGAAGTTGTTGTTGGTGCTGAAGACTAGACAAAGAATCAAGGCTCACATACTCACAGCAGACCGTGGTAATGAGGGAGGATGTCTAAATCTTGCATTGCATGTAACGATATTTTATTGACCCCAGCATTTAGAACGAGTAACATTATAATGAGCATGCAATTCTGCTTATTAGAACATGAATGTAGCTCTAAATTATTCCAAACTTTAAATCAGTAAAAAATATTTTTTAATCAAAATGAATGAAAAAAATATTAATTTTGAACCTCTAATGATTAATTCTGTCAAGGTCATGTTGATGAACACACACACTGAAGAACATAATGGTTCATTCAACCTTGACTGTTTATAGCTTTTCAGTGAATGACAGTTAAATCCCTCATGGTAATAAAACATTTATGTCTTAATATGATTCACCTTCAGTGGCATATTTATAAAAATACAGTATTTGATTGTTTTTCCATGCCCTCGGCTATTTAACTTAAATGTTATTTAAGCGTGAACAGCACCCTCCTGGTGTTAAATGTACAGTATGTGGGATATATGCCAAGTTCACACTACACTACTCTCAAAGTCGTGGGATCTCTGTGCAGTTCCCACTACAGGACTAAATGTGGATGCTACACAACTGACTGGCAACAAGGGGGTCACACACTGCACAATCTTTCACCAGGAGAAACCCCAGGCTAGTATGTTGTCGACATTTCAGCGAGCCTCACAAATTGCATCTTTGAAGAGTTCACACGTAGCAAGTGGCAACTGTCATTCCACCTCCACATCTGGGGCTTTTGTTGGTGAGTTCCAAATTTTGGAAAGAGGAAAATCAGTCAAAGAATCTAGGCTTGGGAACTAGGCTCCAGTGGCATCCATTGGTGAGCTTGTATGTTGCAACTAAAAGACTCCTCGCCTCAACTTCCCCTTCCAGTCATGTATGACCTACTGTGACCTTCAGGTAACATACAAATGTGAGGCCCTCATGAGAGAGTGTTTGTTCTTTCAGGGCTACTGTAGAAACATCTTAGATTCAGGTCATTAATACACTAATGAAAAAACATTCATGAATATTATATTACATTTCTGTCAATAGATCTTCCTAAATCCTACACCCTGGATCTTTAAGTTCCTCTTTTAGCTTTGCTGTGTTTGCGTCAGTACAAGACTCTGTTGCTTTAATTCAGTGCTGAATGGTTTATGAAATAGGGTAGTCCTCATTTAGTTTATTATTGTCATGCTGTATCCACATGAGTACTCATTTGCGGCACTAACAGGACCAGAGCTGACAGTAGTACCAGTCTGCTCCATGGTCAATGATGGCCAAAGGCGTGCATCTCCCCACCACTTCTTCCCATTTACATAATTAGACAGCCCTGCGGCGAGGGCTGGAATGCTGATGTCCGGCTCGCACCTTGTTTGAGACTTCCCGTGCTTATGATGCTCGCATGTCTGTTTGCGTGTCTCCCTTTGTCACTCTGTCACTCCTGTCTTCTGTGACCTCCAAAGTCATCACGGCTGCCCTTGAGGAGCACAAACCTCTCCATTTCACAGGGACCAGCCATGAGGGGGCTTGATTGCGGCAAATTGATCCATAATCACACAGCGCTCAGAGCTTTTTATCCTGCCGCCTCTTCATCTCCACTTAAGAGGCCCGCCGTTGGTATATTTACATGCTTTCTTCTCAAGGGTTTCCTCCGCTCTTCAATCTTTCTCTCTCGGTCTCTCTCTCTCTCTATTTATGTGTCTTTGTCTCTATCGTTTGCCCCAGTTTATGACTCTCCTAATTTTCTTTTCTCTTCTTCTATCTGTCCCTCCCCAGTTCTGTCTGGACGTGATGCCAATTGGAGTGTCTCGACATAGCCATTGTAAACCTCTCTCTCTCTCTCTCTCTCTCTCACTCTCTTTCTCTCTATATCAAAAAAAAACAGACACACACTCACATACACACCTCTGGCCAACACATTCCTATGATTACTCTCTTCAGCTGCGTACACATCCTACATAGCTGTGATGGAGGAGGAGAAAGAGAGGAAGTGAAGAAGGAAGGTGGGCTCAGACGAGGGAGTGCAGAGAAAAACAGACGACAGGACGAAGGAAGATTTCATGTCACATATAAGTCAGCAAAAATAATAATCTTCAGGATTTTTATTCATATTTTCCAGTATCCCATTTACATAAGTTAAATGTAGTTATTTGTTGGTTGAAGGTCTATAATCCTGATAAAAAATAGACTTCAATGATTGGATGTACTGGTTGTTGAGACAACCCTTATTGAAAAGAGATAAATTTAAAAACCAGAACAGGAGGAAGATTTAAATGAAGTTTTATGTGTCATTCTTCTTTCTTTTGTCTTTTTATTTCTCTCTCTGTCCCCTTCTCTGTCCTCTGTCTTTTCATCAATCATCCTCTTTCTCTTTGTCCGTGTAAACATCATTCCCTCGGTAGTCTTCTTTTCCCGGACGTCTCAGATGCTCAGAGAAAACGCTGTGTTCCCATTTCATGTGAAATTAGCAGTGTTTATGATGGGACTCATTCCCTCCACCCTGCGCCTCTGTGAGACTTTAGCTGTGCAATATGTGAAGTGACAGGGGGATGCTTTATGAATGAAGTGTGAGGAGGCCTTGGCAGGGCCCCTGCCTTCCACACGATAAGATGAGCTGAATGCTGAATAAATCTGCAACACGCCACAGGCTCTGCAGCACCTACACACACACACACACACACACACACACACACACACACACACACACACACACACACACACACACACACACACACACACACACGCTCACACACACACGTACACATGCACACAATAAACAAAATTTAAGTCAGGGACCTGGTCAAACACTGGGGGAAGTAAACAGCATCATAAAACTCTTTATCACTTTAGAGCTCTCTACATTTCAGCCGACATCCCTGCCTCTCCTTTTCTTCTCTCGTTCTTCCTCTCTCTCTCCTCTCTCTCTCTCTCTGTCCTTGAGGTGGCGGAGTGGGTGGTGTTAGCAGGTGGAGCGAGGGGTGGGTGTGTGGGCTGGTTGAAGAAGTGCAGATCTTTGATGCTTGTTGGGGCTCACTCAGCTGGGCAGTGCGCGGTGCTGCATCTCGTCCCAAGGCTCTGTATAAATTCAGCGGCGGTGACAATTTACAGCTCGGGCCCATCCTCGATGTGACGCACTGAGCAGGGCGCCAAGCGTGTCTTGTTGCCATCTCACTAAAGTGAGGCTAATTTATTACAGTGTAAAACCCACAGAGCAGAGAGAGGCGAGAGAGATATACAGAGGCCTTGGTTTGAGAGTTGTTGTATAATGTGGTATAAAGCTGTGCCCAGTGTGACATTGTTTTTTTTTTATTGTGTTACTGTGCAGTATGACGCAGGGTTGCAGTTTATACTGTAGCATATTTTCCCTCTTCATCGTGTGCCAAAGAGTTTAGATACCCATATTTCATCTGCTCCATTATAAAACCTAAGATGCTATTTGCTGTCCAATAAGATAACTGCTCTCATACATTTTAGTGCCAGTCTTAAAATCGTCCCTCAGCCTTACATGTAGGAAAGTTTGGACAGTGATGAGATTAAAGAGTAAGCAAAATCAGCTTTTGCTCAAATCAAATTTATTATGAAAGTTGGTAAATGTATTTAAATATATTCGACGAGTTTTCAAGACGATCCTGACAGGGCTTCCTTTGTACCCGCTGAAGAAGAATGATGAGGATGAGCTTGGTTAATTACATCATGTCACAACTTATATGAGACTGAACCCAAAGTTCCCAAGACCCGCTGCCACAGAAAGAGCTGACCAGCACAATCAGGCCTGACCTTCAGAATCCATTAGATTTATGTTGTTTTTCACAGGCACTTTTCTTCCCTTCTGTAATTTACATATTTATCAGAGCTGATCGTAGTCGGACATCTTTTAATTCTTTATTTCCTCCTGACAAGCTGCAAGAGAATGAGCCGTACAGTGCAGCGTGTGACTTTGGCAGGTGAGAAATATGCTGAGGGGAGCACTTTGATTTGGAAGTGTGGGCATAAATTTTCCCTCTGCCACTTTCACTCACTCATTGTCACGTTCCCCTCCACCCCGAGCAGCCTCCGCCCTCCTGCTGTAGCATACACCTTCACTCTCTTACACACACATTTCCTCTTTCAATCCATCCCTCTCTCCCTAATTCCTAGATATATTTTATTTCAGTCGTGTGCGGCGACAGGCCCAGAGAGGCCTGTGATTAAGTGACGTTAAAAAGATTCATAAATGAGAGACATGACCTCTCGAAGTACTTTCACAGCAGCAAGACTTCGGTGAAGGATTAAAGTCACAAATACGAGTTACAATTAGATGCCAGGCATATGACTACTGCAGCTGATCTGGGGTTTGGACTGTGTTGATCAAATAAGGGATTTAGAAAATGCCACTGAAATGTCAACATGTATTTATACAGCACCTTTCAGACAAATCAAATGCTAAACAGGTGAATGACAAAACATGTTGTTAAAAATTAATCAAAATCGAGTTAAAGCCCTATAAATTTAGATACGAATGCAAACCAAAGCAATCAATAACAGAAAAGACAACAATAAAAGATAAATGATACAAAATAAATACAGATAATACAACTATAGAATTATAAAACAAGACATAAAATCCAGAATCAATAGATGGGTTTTTAATTAACGTTTAAAAATATCAATCTTTTCATCTCATCTTAGATCCTTTGGAAGGCTTCTCCAGCATAATGGCTGGAAGCAGCACCACCAACTGTTTTGGTTCTGCTTCATGGAACAGCTTAAGGAGAAAATCCAGAGGATCGGAGGGGTCCTCCTGGTTCATAAACCTTAATCATTTCTGATAAGTAGTCTGGTGCAAGTCCATGTCATGCTGATTTTAAAATAGGTGTGATGTGGGTTGTGTGTTATTTTCTGTTATGTGTGGTCTTAGTCAGTCATGTAGCAGAGTTTTGATTTAACTGTATAGCTGATTAATTATGTTCTTTGGTCAGGAGCAAAGCCTTAGCGTAGTAATCTGCTAGTTATAAAACCATTCATCAGTCTCAGTGGTGCTCAGAGAGAGTTTTTCCTGATTTCATACATTAAATAATAAATCAACTAATCAAGAATACAATCAGAGGATAATCAGTAATTTAAATAATTGTTAGTTGTAGGTACAACTAAGGTAGGTACAAGTTCTATGTACACACATGTGCAATGCAAACCCGGTATTCAACACACTGAAAATGAAAATGTAGCTCATCTTATTAAACAAGACAATCAAACAAAGTGGATTGATCGAGTACAAATGTTTTTCTCCTCATATGTATGTAAAGCTGATTTGACATTCAGCTCAACATTCTTCATGGAGGCCTTTTGGGTTTGAGACACTGCTGTTCTCTGTTGTTCTTCCTTCCTACTACAAATTCAAAAAAAAAAAACTGTCAGCAAATAAAAGAAAAAAAGTTTTTCCAGGAAAGAGAGTTAGATCATTTGTGCTGCGTTAGAAAGCAATCTTTCAGTCTAATCCCTCACCCTCTCTCTCTTTTTTACTGGTCTTTCGTTCAACTTTCCACGCGCCCTCCTATCACAGCCACCCCGCCTGTTGATCTCTACTGACACCCTGAGGTCAAGAGAAGACGCTGCAGTACATGTATTCTTGAGGCTCAACCTAAACTTGACCTCAACCTTGATCTTTTGTGGCACCCACACCAAATCCAAATGTAGGATTTCCCCTACACAACCTGGCTGTGGTGTTTTTCTCCTCCAGGTTCCCGCTGGATGTTGCAGTGCCTATGGAATAGCAGGACTTCATTTTGTGCTACAATGCTTGACTGGGCACAGTTAGATACAGAGGAATGCAAAGATACAGACACATAAACACAACAACTACTTGGGGAGCATTTGTAAGAGCCCTGAGGAGACTGTCACGCACATAAACACACACAAACACACACAGAGCAGAACGATGTGGGATAAACAGTGGATCCACTGTAAGCTCCAGAAGCTGCTGGAAGATGAAGCAGCAAGGGCACACTAGCACTGAGACTAAATGTAGCATGGCCACAATGGTTGAATTCCCAAACAGTCGGGACCTTGGCAGCTGCCTCTTGTTTGGCTCACAACTTTCTGGTTCTTGGTTTCACTGTAGGGAGATCAGCTGTGTGTGTATGTGTGCGTGTGTGTGCTCCTATGCTTTTTCCATTTCCTAATTGCAGCTTTGCACAATACAATGGGTTTGTACTTGAGTGTGTGTTATGTCTGCGCTCTTGTATTAGGAGCCAGTGTGGTGGCCTGGGGTCGAGGCCAGAGCACAATTTCTAAGTGATGGAATTTCACAGCCACCAAGCACCCAGCGGCCGGCCAAACCGCAAGCACTCACATTTACAACAAACGGCCCGCCCCGCTCCGCGGAGACTCCTGAATGGCAAAGCCATTTGTCTCTGTGAAGGGCAGAAGGAGAGAAAAGCGAAATAAAATCAGAGGGAGAGTTCTTTAATGGAACAACGCTTTTTTTGTTTACGACTCCTAACCACTCAAACAGACACGCATGTACACACACACTCACACATACATAGACACACACTCATACCACTCAGAGGCACAATTGGAATTAAGGAGAAGGAAAGGTGCGTAGCCTGTTGCTAATTAGCATTTTCTCTGCTCAGCAGAGGAAGGTGGAAGAATCAATAAGATATTAAGTTTGTGTATAGCAATGAGGCACACAATCACTTTCATCCATTAGCAACAGCAGATGAGAGGAGAAACACTGGCCAAGAAAACAGCAAAATCTTGACCTCTGTGTTTTTTTTCACTGCGCTGGAAAGGCAGAATGCAGCGTAGGTGTTTTTCTGTAATTTAGCCTTTTCATTGCACTGTCCTCGAGGAATGCAACTGAGAACGATCCTCAGCATGTGAGGTTAATAAAACCTCTTACAAGTGAAGGTTAATTTGACTTTTAGAATTAAGCATTTTCGGGTCTTTTTGATCTCGGCTTCAAATACACAGCAGACCATCTCTGGAATTTACCCTCAAACATTTCGCAGCAGTTATCAGTAATGAAGGAAACACTTGGGGTCATGCTTCTGTAACTGAATGCTTCAGATGTAGTCATTTATATCACAAGAACACTATCTAATCTCTGATTTGTTTTCAGGACAGAACAGTGTCTGTCTTTGTTTTAGAAAAATGTCCACATGCTCCCATTTGATTACGTTTGTTGTAAGGTTTTAATTCACCCTTATTTATGCAAAAACAAATCCAAGAGTAAAATGACTGGAAAAGCTCAAGGAAAGTGTCCAAGGTCCGATTCATCAGTCCAATATGCCCTTTAAAGCAGAGTTAGAGGGGGTGAGAGAAGCGTCTAGCCAGAGAGACGTCTTCAGCCAGACCTGAAGACCCCCATTCAGAGAGGAGACCTCTGTCAGGTCACACCTGTTGCTGCCTGGTCCCAACCTCCACAGATTTATAATTTACCTCGACTGATAAATATTCTGTGCCATGTGTTGGTTTGATGTTTGATTCATGTGTGTCTGGCTGAATATGGACAGCCAGATTAGTGTGTTTTGACCTCAAGTCTCCCACTAGATTGTAATACGCAGCTTATAGAGATATCTGTACATGTTGTAAATATCTTATTCTGTTACCAACGTCAAATCATAATAATTTATTCATCAAAGGCTTAGAGGGTTTTTTAGAATTTCATGTCTACTTCTGTGTATTAACAACATCGCATCTTTCTCCCTCTACCTTCGTTAAAACCTGAAAGAAGCCCCAGACCACCTGAGTCCAGAAAGGGAGAAGAAGCTGGTCTTTCTTACGTCTCGTGTTCACCCTGGAGAGTCTCCGGCCTCCTTCATCTGTCAAGGTAAAGTTTTAATGTTTGGTCAACGCTCTGGCTGATTGGATTCATTTAGATTCTGCACCTCTGCCACACTCTAGACTTAAACAATAAATGATGTTTTGAATTTGTAGAAAACAAATGTCTCATGTCATATTGGATACCATGACAATATTCAATAACTGTGGTCATGTAGGAGGCAAAGATCAGCACCCGCTTGTGTTTCCCACAAGGCCACTGGTGGTCGCTGAGGAGGTTAGGGTCGTAGTCAGTAACATCGTCGAGACCCAATGAAACTGAAGACATATCAGCAGTTGGTATTTACTTTGAAAAATCTTTACCACGTACAGTATTGATACAACTGTCTTCACAGGCAGGGGTGTTTCAAGGAACTTTAGGGGCCCCAGGTAAAAGGGACCTAGGGGGGCCTAAACCAAACTGAACCCCTCCCCCAAAATAAGAAAATCAATCCACAACATTCCGTTTCCATTCCATTTCAAACTTTAAACAATTCTCTTCAGGAATCAAATCAGAAACAAAGTGCATTTTAGTCTTCAACCAACCATCGCAAATATGAAGCTTTTAGGAGAAAGCTAGTGGCATTGGGCCTTGTTAGGGTTTTTTCAATCAGGGTGTTTTTGCATAGGCATATTCATAGTCATATTACTTAAATGGTTCTCACAGAAGTGTTGTTTCTGAGAACTAAGATAATCAGCCGTTCTCTGGGGCCCCCTCTCAGCGCGGGGCCTTAGGCAATTGCCTGCTTTTTGCAACCTGTTGCAACGTAAAACATAATTTTCAGTACCTTATTTTGAATCATACCACATACATTATAAACTCATCAATTAATATTTATTTTCCTCCTGTTAATACATTGTACAAGACAGATGCTCTGCACCTGAACCCAGCTGTCTGAAAGTGACAGGAATAGGTACAAGAACCAGTGTTTCTGTATAATGTCTCAGGAAAAACAGTGTGAGTTCGAGGATATCTTAGAAGTTGCCTTGTCTCTGCTCCTGAGCTTGAAATGCTGTGGAACCTATTGGAAATTGTCTCCTTGTGCAGTACAACAACCTAAAAGACAAATTTAGCCTGATCTAACGACTCTCTTGCTCCCGACTGAGGTGAGCAGACAGGTTCACTCCTTCTGGTTCACACTTCCTTGTTTATATAGGGAGTAGGTCTGAGGAGGGGAGGGATGGTGTGATAGAGAGGCTGAGGGCACGGCCTTACCTTTCACAGTGGTCCCTGTCCAGCACTTCAGCTCAGTGAGACAGTCTCAGGAAAGTCCATTAAAGCTAACAAGGTGCACAGATGGCATTTTCTTTCTTTCTTTCTTTCGTTCCTTCTTTCTATCTATCTATCTATTTATCTATGTATCTATCTGTCCATCTGTCCATCTATCTATAATATCTTGCTGTGTGTGTGTTTCAGTATGAGTGTGTGCATCATCATGAATCAGATGAGTTGGCTTCCCGCCCGCTGTGTGCTGTCTGTTTTTCCAGCGCTGTCAGCTCCATTCCATTTGTATCGATTTAGGCTTGACGTCTCCTATTCCTCCCCTGATTCTGATGATGCCCCTCGCTGTCCTTCCTTCTCCTTTTGTTTCTCAAAACTCAATTAACTGCCAGCCTGTCTTCGGTTTTCTATTCAAGTCTTTTTTTGTGTGTGTGTTTGTCTTTGTGTACGTGTATAGGTGTGATTGACTTCCTGGTGAGCCAACATCCTGTGGCTCAGATCCTGAGAGATCACGTGATCTTCAAGATCGTCCCCATGCTAAACCCTGATGGGGTCTACCTGGGCAACTACAGGTACACACACACACACACACACACACACACACACACACATGCACACACACGCACATAATTCTTAATTTGAATGCGTCACCGCATTAGACAGAATTCACACATTACATGGTTATCCTGCTACGTGGGTTTTTATCCTCTTAACTCCACCTTTAGGGAGCTTAATTAATTCATATAGCTCACAGCAGTGCATTTGTTAGAAGATAGTATTTGGCCATGGGGCTGTTCTCTCTGCCAGTCTCTGTCCATCTTCTCCTCCTCTCTGGCTTTAACACTATTGGTGCAGCTCTGTGGGCATCCTCCTCTCCTCTGTTTTCCTCTCTTGTCTTTCCCTTATTCATTGCCTTTTACTTAATGGGCTCAGCCCCAGGAATACTAATGCACATTGAGATAAGCATCAACAGCGTCCCTCTGGTGTGTTTGTGAGTGCCATCTAGTGGCCGAGCATCCCCCCTTCTAGTTAAAATACTTGTAGGGAATCTGTTGCTCATTCATCCATCCATCCATGAGCTAAACCATATATCCTTTGAGGGTCGCAGGGGGCGTTCGTCAGCCAATCCCAGCTGAAATTGGGCGAGAGGCAGGATACACTCTCAACAGGTCGCCAGTCTATCACATATAAAGGGACAACCAACCTTTCACCCTCACATATCCACCTATGGGCAATTTAGAGTTGCCATTTGACCTAACCTGCATGTCTGTGGACTGTGGGAGTACCCAGATAAATCCCACACAGGCACAGAGAGGACATGCAAACACCACACAGAAAGACAGACAGTGCTAACGACTGCAAGTAGCTCTCCAACCGAGGCAAGTTCTTTAATATTGTTGACTGTGATTGATGACTCTTAAAGGCTAATTGTATGAGCTTGTATTCACACTGAGTGGTGATGATCAGCATATTGATAGAAGGTGAAAAGCGATGGTCCTCACCACACCACTCACACATGCTCATTGCTACTCTTTCTGTCTCTCACACAGACAGACACACACATACCACACATTCATCTCAGTAGTATACAATGCAGAGCAGACAGGCCAGGGCACATGCAGAGCAAAGAATCAATGGCTTTTAACCTGGGATGTGTATTTTGTTCATGGCTGGCTGCCCTGTATCACTGCTCCACAGTATATTCTGTATCATTAGTAAATGATGATTTAAAGTAAAGGATTTAGTAAAAAGGTACGTTCACATGGAGCCTAATATTCTGAGTCTAATCAGAGCCTAAACAGAATCAGAACACTACATATAAACACCTTAGTCACAAACTTCTAACAGCTGCAGTGGGGCAGATTAAACCTTTTAATAAACTGATCTAGAATATGATATAATAGTCTAGAACATGGAAGTATACAACCAGCCAGTCTTAAGTTTATATTTGTTTGGGTTATATGTCCTATAAAAGAAAGTAATTTCAATCATACAACATTTTGACGAATTAATTGATCTTTTTAAGTTATGTTTATTTAATTATTTAAATAATGTCTTTTATTGTTAATGTGTTAATGATGAGTTCCTGTAACTTAACACAGTTAGTTTTTACGTTTTTCAAAACTCATGAAATGAATTTGAACTACTTAAACTAGGCTTAGTTCAATTTAACAATGTAGTGCCCTCATACTGAAAATTCCCACAAATGATCAAAACAGTACTGTCTATGCTACTGCGACTTTACATTGGAGCTCAAAACTCAAAATGACACCAATTTATGAATCAGGTCTCTTAACTTTCTACGTGGGTCATATTGGGCAGCATGGCAATGGAGCACCATTGCCTCACAGCACGAGAGATCATGGTCCTAACTCTGTGGGGTTTTCTCTAGGTTCCTTGAAAAACTAGGTTGAAGAATGGATGTCGAGGGTGGAGAAGGGATGAATGAAGTGGAGTGATTGTGGACACAGGAAAATATACAATCATGATTATTCTCTAGCAGTTGCCTTCTTCCTTACCTGTGCTGGCACGGTGCTTTATTTATTGACTTATTACCAGCTCTGTCTATCAATCAGTGAAATAGTGTGAAACTAATGAGAGGACGTGCAAGATACAAACTAAATGGTAACCAAATCTTAAACACATTGATCCATAGCACTAGCAGTGGTTAAAAACTCCACAGGTACTATTTATCATCTGTAATATGTTTTATGAGGCAGACACGGTTATAATTTACCCTGAATTTGTGTGTGTGTGTGTGTGTGTGTGTGTGTGTGTACAGGTGTTCTCTGATGGGCTTCGACTTGAATCGCCACTGGCAGGATCCCTCTCCATGGGCCCACCCCACGCTGCACGCTGTCAAACAACTCATAGTGCAGATGAACCAAGACCCTGTGAGCAGGCACACACACACACACACACACACACACACTGTAGATACATGTACTCCATTCTGTTCTCAACATTCCTTCACAGTAATATCTACTGGTCTCAAGAACAGTTTTCTTCTCCCTGCTTGGTTCAGCATGTTTCTCCAATCTGTGTCTGGGGTTTGTGCACTGGGGGGCATGGATGGGCGAGTCAGCACCACTAGAATGTCAGATGGCCTCTCCTGGCCATTCAAAACATATGACTGAAGCAGGTCTCCATGCTTTCAGTCTCTAACTGTACTGTAACTTTTTCCTCCTCCGGATTTAGTCTCCCAGTCAGAGCAGCTCTACGCAGGCAGGCCAGGGATTTCTCTTTTTGTTCCTGATGTTAATTATAAGCAGAGCGGCAGGTTAGTGGGATTATTGAAGGTCAGTGTGTGTCCTGGGAATACTCTGCCCTTTTGTACATTCCTCTAATCCTGATAAGAGAGGGAGTGGGCTGGGGCGGGATGCGGGGCAGGCCAGAGATGGGGTGAGGCGCAGGGCTGGCGTCGGGCAGATTAACCTTTTCCCCTGGTGCTGACACACTGATCGATAGACTGTCATGGCAGGGTGATCCAGTCATGCCTGTCATTCACACAAACACACACACGCACACACACATGCATACACAACATTAGAACGTGAGCTTCGAAACCGAAACAATAGTACATGAGAATTTTTGTATTTATATTTTGATAATTATTTCAAATCAGTTTCGTCACATCGTCTAAAACCTTTCGGGCTCACGGTCCAAAGTGCTATGAAATACACACAGCTTTGAAAGTTTCCAAAAATCTGCAGTTTGGAGGGCGCTTGTGAAAAAATCAAAAAGTGAATTGTGCAAAATACTCACATTGGTGTGGACAGGGCATCAGTGAGATATACGCTGAGTTTAGTTCAGACGTTGACCTTACACTGCTGAAGCCCATTAAAGAAGTGGATCGCCTGCCACCTGACTCCACAGTTCAATAGATAGATCTGTACTGTACTTAGATGTATTCTCTGGACTCTGACTTCTCCGGCAGGGTAACACAACATTGTGCCGTATGTTTCCTGAGTCTACTCGTGGCGGTCAGACACCTTCCGTTCCCTCTCCCTCCCGGTTGATAACCATTCACCACCACTTGTCCTCCTGTTGCCTCCCTTCCCCCCCGATGATTGCTTTCAGTCTTGCAGAGTTAATTTGGAGACTCGGGCAACCTCTCTTTTTCTATCTGCTTCTCACCACAGCCAGCTAATCCCATCAGACACACTACTCATGTCTGAGGCTCCCAGATGCCAGTTTCAATGCCAACCCTGCAGCCAGGAGGCCCTATGCTGCTGCCCTCCATTCATGCTCATCTCTCACAGCGGGCATGGAGTCTAATGAGGCTACCAAGGTCTGAGGGCTCTGCTGGAGGACTCCATTAACAAGAGATCAGCAGCAGCCACAGCAGAACACTCGGGCTAAGCTAGCATATGTGACGCATTTACTAGCTGCTAACTCTGTGTGGCCATTTGTTTAATAAGAGACTGAAAGGGAGCTATATGGGAGGTGATTTTCAAATGTAAGGTTATTTTTCATACTGTCTACTCTAAAATTGTGCCCACAAAGCCAGTTAACTGGTGGAGGTCTGTAGCTCAGGGGGGCCTGCGAAGGACTGGAATTAATCAGCTATATGTGCAAGCCCCTGCTCTTATATTTAATCATTTTGCACAAAGAGCCAGTTGAAAATAGTAATTGCACCTTTAGTGCAGCAAAGAACAGTCTAAATGAGCTTGTTTTGAGTTCCCTTTAAGTATAGTGTGGTAGAACACATTAGAATCTCATTCAGTTCATATTATACCTGTTGGATTTGAATTCATGATTCAAAACATAAAAAACTTAAAGGCCATTCAGAAAGCACATACCTTCACATTCAAATTCACTTGATTCAAATTGATTCAGCACCAAATTGCACACATTCATATAGTCTCTGAAAACATCTCTGATTATTTTGATCAAGATCCATGAATTATTCACTGAGAAATCAATGAAAACGTTGCGAAACACCCTCATAATGTTAAAGAAAATGAAAAAAAAAAAACTGATCCCTGATCGGGATCCACACTATCTAAATTAACCACAAGCTCTCACCAACTTTCACACTAATCTGTTCAGTAGTTTTTGTGTAATCCTGCTAACCTGGAGGTAACCATCAGCTTAACTTAATCACCTATGATCATGACTTTAGAACATTACAATAACAGTAATTGTACCTTCCTCTACAGAAAACCTCTGTGTAACAATACATTTAGATTTATTTTCTGGTTTACGACAAATCCCACTGCTCTAAACATCCTCTCACTGGCAGATTACACCAGAAGGAAAACCCAGTCACTGATTGATAATTAGCCTCTTTTAGAAACAAACCCACATCACGACTGGTACAAGTTGCTCTCTATCCACTGTGTTCTGGGCCAGATGCTGTTTGCTGGTTGGAGAATATGTCACACATGGTTAACAAACGGTGTGGTCCTCCAGTCTGCAGCTTAAGGGTCCTTGGGCAAGACACTGAATCCTAAATAGCCCCTGATGGCTGTGCTGGCAGTATATTCATGATATGTGCAGTGCTGTGTTTAGGAGTGCTGTATGAATCGAATCATTGACCTTCATATCCAGTCTCAATCATTCACATTAATATTGTATATATTGACATATGTTTTAAACATGTTTAAACTCTCAGAGAGCTAAAACAAATATGTTTGATTTGCAGCAGAAATAGCTTATATTGTGTTTTTAATGGCTCTGTATCTCTATTTAAGTATCATCGCTCATTGCAACATATGTCCTGATACACTACTAATGCCCATTCAGTGCATTGTCCACTCTTGTCAGTTTCCATTTAAATCATGAGCTTTAACTGAGTTATAGATGCAGTGCAGGAATTCTGTGCACCTCCATGTATACAAATCTGACCCTGGGTATTTGTCAGTCCCCATGACTTCCTTAGATATCACCACTTCTATGCATAAGGCATCATAATTCAAAGTCACATTGCCCTCCGTTTCACAAAGGAGCCCATTCGGTTTGAAACCCCATCAACCATTCTTGTGACAGACACCCCCATCACTCCAAAGCAATTCTCCATCATTGTGAATCCAGCGGCGCTCTCTTTCTGCTGGGAAAATAGCTTCCTTCTTCTGTTCAGGCAATAACTTCAATAACTGGCTGCAAGTTCTCAGACAAGTGGCATTTAAATCAAAGCGCGTCGCAGCAATCTACGCTGCGTTGGTATTGATGGCTGTAAACGTTGATTTGAAAAATATTTGTATATAAATTCAACACAGCTCAGAACATTTACACTCGAAATTATGTTTTAAAATCCGTAACTTAAAGTCCAATCAGCAGCTCAGCCTTTATTTCTATTTGAATACAGTGTGTACACAGAGTTGACAATGGAAGTAATTTCTCCTTTGAAATTAAGACATTATTCAAGGAAATGCTTGTGTTATTAGGAAGAGTAATTCTAAGCCAACAATACATCTATTTTTCAAACTGAACCATCTCCACCATTGTATTTTCGCTTTCAGACAGTAGCTCCTTGTCAAGACATCATGTTCACGCACAAGCAGCCGTGTTTACACCACTTTGCTTGTTTGATAAGTTGAGAGACTCCACCTGCTGTGTTGATCATAAAGACAGAATGTCAAACAACGCAACAGTATGGCTCTTTCATCTGCTTTTAAAAGTGAGAGTTATTTGACACCATAGAGTAAACTACTGTATATCAGGCTGTCAACAGCATCAGGATATACTTGTTCATATGATAAGTTAAGGGGAATTTTGACAGAGTAAATATGGGGGTGAAACTCATCTGGAGGACAATGATGCCAATGTTGCTCTGTGTCTACAGGTCTTGTAGGACAATGACTTTCTACCATGTGAACCATAGCAGAAGATTATCAGTTGGGTTTAAAATCATGTGAATAACATTTTTAAAAAGATTTTCATGTAATTCTCATAGTCCAACTGTGAAAGAATCTTTCTGTCCACCTCGTAGACTTTATATAAAAATGGACAACAGTGCATCGATGGGCAGCACTTTTTCTATGAGTGGCAATTCAGGGCCAGTGTCTTGCCCAAGGACACTCTGGCATGCAGATGGGGGAGGACTGGGATCGAACCGGCGATCAGTGAAATCAGAAGTGTCTCGATCGCTACCTGGTGTCTGGCTGCAGTATAGCTCATGCAGTGTTTTTGTATGAGGGGCTCTTGAGAAAGCTTCAAATATCACTCCAAATTGAATGCGGAGAAAAAGGTGGAACTAGGGCAGCGCAGCACCTGGACAATTTGCAGCGCGGACATGCTAGTGTTTGTTGTCTTTGGGTAACATTGTATTTACTGTGCTGCGACCAGAGGGCAGTGAGGGCCTGGACTATGAATCAGAGAACACACTTTAGAATCCATGTGCACAGATTTATAAAACCAGGGTCTACACGTTTTCCACCTAGGCCCTTGGGAGGCTACGTACCTCCAAACTTCTGTAAAGGGTAGTTTGTGTCAAGTTGTTTGGATGCCGCAGCTCTAAACTGGATTAACGCAGGCCAAGCTGTCAACCTGTACCGACAGGCACATTTTGAACGAGTACTTCACTGGTAAATACAACGTGACATGTAAAACACAGGTGTGATCAAGTACAGCCATTGTGTGAACAACAACAACAGCATTTGCTTATAGCTGGAGGTAACCTTCCTCTCCATCCATCTGAAGGTGAGCCTGCTCGAGCTGTTTCATAAAATTCCATCATTTACCATCTGTGGCTGAACATTGGTCAGCAGGGAAAATGGCTGAAAGAGTCAGTGATGCAAGGAGCTATAATCTGTTCCCAAGCTACCCTGTTGTTTGTTTTGGAAAGAGAAATGGAGAGCGAGAAAAAAAAAAGGAAAAGAGACCAAAGAAACAAATGGACCCATCTCCTTCCTAAAGCGTTGCTTTTCCAGCTCATTTATCAAAAGCAGAAGAAGAATTTGTTTTGATTGGCTGATTACCAGAAGCATTCATCACTGGCCGGCGTATCCCCACCAATTTGACACTGCCATTTTGGATAATTTGTTAAGAATGACAAAGAGGTCATTGTTGCCTTGGCTTCTTTTTGACCTTTTTAATATTAGAAAATTAATTTTCCATCTGAAACAGATTTATTAGGTCCTGTCACAGCACCGAGATGAATTTTGCACCTTGAAATCCTCCCTAACGCCCTCCTTCTGTGACTTCTACAGCCCCACACTCTCTCTTTGTCTTTCTTCCTTTTCTTTGTGCAACAGTGAGATCTGCCTTTTAAATGTGACGCTGAGAAACTTCATGTATTTTCTTTTGCGTGTATTTGTGTCTTTTTCTCTGCCTCCCTGTCTTCTCTCTCCTCTCTCTGTGTGCGTTAAGATGTCAAAATCAGCCAACCATTTCTGATCCATTTCTGAGATTTACAGACAATTTTTCCCCATCATCCCTGCGTCGTTTCAATCCCTCCATCATCCCGTTCTTTATTCTCCCTTCGTTGGAAACTGAATTGTTTGCTTTTCACAGGAAGATACAGATGAATCTGTCACTCTCTGGCAATTTTTACGCTTATTTTGTCATCTTATTAAATTCTTTTTTTACATAGTTCAAATGATTTTTGCTCTCTTTTAGCTGGTGTTTCATATCTCCTCCTTTTGCCTCTACCTATTAGCTTCCTGCTCTTCTCCTTTTTCTCCTCGCTGGCCATACCAACAGATGTGGCAGCTTATGTGGCACTAACAGGCCCGAAGCAGAGGGCTGCCTGTGCCCGTTCAGCCTGATTACAAGTCACCTCTGTGTTCATAAACAGACAAATACCGTCATCAATTTGAGAGCACAGTGCAGACTGAGAGGGGGGGGGGATCAGAGAGATGGAGACAGACGGAGGCAGAGTTTTGTGTCATTTACTCTCGTTCATGAAGCAGGTCATGCCATCTGCCATGTTCTGTCACGGCTACATCATTAGAAGGTCACTGACCATGTGCCCCCGTGACCTGAATTGGCTCAAACGTTGGATACAGTTTTACAGTATTTAAGTAATATGACACCTTTTCTTTCCATCCCTTTCATGAGGTTAAGTTTGACTCAGAGTGAATGTCTGCTCCAGACGTAGTTCCACAATTCCACGCTGGGTGGCTGCATAGCAGACATAAAAACTGGCAGATCCTATTGTGCCTTGCTCAGTGGCTCTTCTTCTGTCATTAGCTGTTTTCAAACATGAACTCTGGAAAATGGCTGGAAAAATTGGGTTGGATCTTTTTGTTGACATGAAAAACGCAGCAAGACATTGTCCAGGTCAGACGTGTTCACAACAACAAGAACATTTCTGGAACATTCAGGTGAGGGGTGGCACCCGGGTAGAGCAGGAGGCAGGACATGAATGAATAAATTCTGCTAAGGAGAGAATGTGTTTTTGTTAGCGTCGACACCACCGTCAGCCCTTATTACCAAAACGTTCTTGAATCTCGTTGTCTTTCCAAGTCGACATCTTCGTATAGCACCTCTTTTTCATCCTGAGATATTTATTCTTTCACTGTTACATCTGTTCACTCGTGGATTTTACTAGGGCGCTTGCAGGAAAAGTTCTGGAAAATGATATCTAAACTCTTTCCTCTCTATGTTTACAAACTAAGCAGTTCAAAAAAATATTATGCAAGAAATAAATAATAGTCTGATTTTCCTTTTTTACAATTTCGTCCCAAGATGAACTACAGCAGCAGTTTTAGCAAGTGCCCTAAAGGGACATCGGTTAGCGTTCCAGTGACAGTGCCCTCTAGTGCTCAAAGTAATTATGAATAATTACATCACTTATTGAACATGACTTGTTATGGGATATTGTAGAAAAACAAACTCAATTTAGGCACAAGGTCAGGATGGATAGATATAGGACTAAAAAGTTATTGGCTATCCTTAGTCTCAGGCCTTATTTTGTATGGTCTAGGTTAGTGCTGCCCACTTCAAAGCTCAGCTGGATCCAGCTCATTCCATCCACAGATAGGATAGGCCACATTTTAATATTGGATAATATGAATTACACACAAGTTCAGCGTTTTTCTCCTGAACAAGCAGCTGCTTCCCTTCTCCTCCAAAGGTATGCTCCTGCTGATGCCAAGAGCTTTATTCAGGAGCTTGTAATCCTGCTTCAATCAGCGCCTTTTCCTTCCCGTGTAAAGATAAGCCCGGCATTTATGGCCCTCGCCGCACCCCCGCACCCAGCTCTAATTAATATGCAGGAGATAAGTACTTGTCTGACAAAATTCATTTGTTTGACCTTCTAGGTTTCCACTAAACTGTTTGCGGCCGCTGCAAGTTCACCACAAGTTGAGAGTTCCCTGGAGTTTCTGTGGCGAGATGGGGCTTTTGTTTCTGTGAGAGATGTTTAATTTGGACAGCTTGCTCTCCCCCCCACTCTCGCTCTCTCTCTCTTTTTCTCTCTCTCTCTCTCTCTCAAATTGTCTTCTGACTTTCATTCGGCAGTCTCTGTTTCTTAATTGCCCCTAATTGCTTAATTACAATTTAAAATGAACAATTCTGGAGGTCAGAGCGGGTTGTTAATTGAAGCATCAATCACAGTGGTGGGGCCTTCAGAACCATCTCAGTTTGATTGACAGGGCATTAACAGAGTATTGTAGTAAGCCTGGACATGACATTGTGAGGCTGTTACTACTGTTAGTGCTGCTGCTGCTACCGTCCTTCATGTGAGGCTGTGAAGGAGAAACCACCAGAGGGACAAACTGCTGGATGCTGGTCTGTTTACATGGTCTAGGCAAGGCAACCTAGTTCCAGTATGGGGAAAAATGTCTAATAATAATAATGGTCAATGTTTCGTGTGACTTTATAGCTACTTTCACGTATGAAGAACGCAGCAGGAGACTGTCCAGGTCAGATGCATTCACAAAAGCAGGAACATTTTTGAAATATTGAGGTGAGGGGTGGCATTTGGGTAAAGAATGCAGGAGGCAGGACATGACACTGCAAAAATCACCACAAAGCTCTTGAATCTGGTTGCTCTCCCAAGTTGACATCATTGTCGGCGTCCTTCATGCGTATGGCTTTTTCATGCTAAGTCAGAAAATATCATCAATGTCATGGTTTCCCATTGACCCGGGTAATGTTTGATTATAGTCACATTTGTGAAGGTGAAACACATGATTTTTTGTATTTTGCTTAAAAAATAACAAATTGTTGCAGATATTGTTTATGTCGATCAACTCATTTTTTTGCTCTATGTTTTTGTTTTGAATATATCATTTTGTGCTCAAAATACATTGATGCAAAATGTAGGTGAATCCAATTTTTGGAAGCCTTTTCTTAGACTTTTTTGGTTTTCATAATTTACTGCACCATTCATTATGTCTGAAACACCACATAACTATACAGCTATATTTTTGTGTTTAATGTGAAAGGACTCAGTTGACCTGCACTGAGCTTTTAACCTCAAACATTTCCCCAAATCTGTACGAATCAATCAGTGTAAATCCTGCAGCCAGGTTACTACATCTTGTGTAAAGCTCTGTCAGAATATAGCAGCATATTAAAGCCAATGGTTTTAAACTGAAATGTTCAAAAATCACACAAAGTGTAATATTGTACACACGTGTAGAGTTACTAGTTTAAAAGAGAGTTAATAAAGTAAGATGTGAATTAAATGCAGAGATCCGTCATTCACCTCACTTACTCACTTGGATTCCATGTGCACATGAAACAGCTGGTTAATCTCTGTTACACTCACTCTGCCACTTTTGATCGCCCACTTGTCCACCTTCCTCCAATTCAACCACCTCTGTCCCCACCACCGCCTTTATATCCTTCCCCTTCTCCTCCTCCTCCTCCTCCAGAGGGGGGACACCCAGGTAATGATTAGGATGGTTGTCCTTGAATGGACCCTGGTTTGTTGGTTCAAACTCCTTCCTCTGCCTAATGGAACTGGGTTTACCTCTCTCGCTTCCTTCTTGTCTTTCTATACTCCCCCAACTTCCTCCCTCTTCTCTCCCCCTTTGTTATCGAACTCTCCCTTTATGTCTTTATATATTTCTCTCTCTCTCTCTCTCTCTCTCTCTCTCTCTCTCTCTCTCTCTCTCTCTCTCTCTCTCTGTACCTCCTATCATCACCCCACCTCAGTTGGCTGCATTTAGCTTTTTTCCCCCTCTACTGCCTCTTGCTCCCTTTTCCTGTTTTGCTTTTCTGTTGTTTCTCCCTCCCTCCCGCCTACCTTCCTCCCACTGTCCCCTTCTCTCCCCCCCACCTTCTCCTGCTGCTGTTCCTCTCCTCTGGGGCTCCATCCATCAGGTTGTCGGGGGCTGCTAGCGGCCGACTCCCAGCCACCATATTTCACCACCAGCCAGCCAAGCAGCTGACAGCACAGCCACCGCCAGGAAATTGCTTTGGCTGTGAGCGGAATTTCAAACACAGGCACACTGCGTCGCCCGGGCCGCCCAAGCACTGCTTCCCTCTCTCTCTTTTTTTCTTTCTCTCTATCCTGTCAATCTCTCTGCACCTCTCTACACACATCTATATGTCTCTCTATCTATCTCTCTCTCTCTTCTTCTTTTTCTCTCTCTGTTTGTTATTATGTACTTATTTCCTCCCTGTCTCTCTCTTTGCACCCCCATCACCCCCATCTTTATATGATGTTTTTTTCTGTTTGCTCTTCCCTGCCCCTCTGTCTATTGCTGCACACACACACACACACACACACACACACACACACACACACACACACACACACATACATATACCTACACACACCTTATGTATTGCTGTCTCTCTTTGTCTTTTGTCCGGCTTCCCTCTTGTCTTCCTCCCTCCCTCCTTCCCCGTCTTCTTCCACTATCTCTCCTTTTCTACCCTCTCATTCTTTCTCTCCTCCCCCCTCTTTACGATCCACAGGGAACAAGGTGTGGTGCTGAATGTGGAATGAGCGGAAAGAGAGAGAGAGAGGGAGGGAGGGAATGAGATAAAGAGGAGAAAGAAGAGCGAGAGGATGAAACCAGGAGGAGAACGGAGTGATGAGATAGAGAAAGGAGGCTGAGAGGAGAAATATTCTAATACGTCTTATATTTTAATAGGTCTAATGGTGATAAATATAACATTTAATGATTTAATTAGTCAAGTCAACTCGTCAAGATTCTTCTATTTTGTATTAATTTTGAATGTAGTACATTAATTTTGTTTACAAGTGATAAATGAATATTAAATGAATCCATAGGCATTGACTCCATGAGTTTGTGCTGAACTGAACCTTGATATCCCAGGATTTGTTTCAAAGAGCTTCTTGTCACGTCACTGAATGCGTGGCTTTCTCAGTCTTTAAGAGGCCACGTAAATGTTTAATGGGATTGAGCTCAGGTGACTGTGGAGGAAAGTCCATAACAGTCCTATGTCTTCTTTAGTCTCTAGTTCTTGTGGAGATTTGAGGTTGTGTTTGGCGTTGTTTTGAATCGTTCTACACAAAGAAACAAACCAGAGGGTACAGCTTGTCTCTGAGGATTGGAGCACTATTTCCTCCTTGTCAGGGTGTTGTCAATTTAAGCATTTACACCTTGGATTCGTCATTAAACTTGGATTCATCAGTAAATGGGACATTTTACTGGGAGTCATCCACTGAGAAATGCTGGTGTTTCTCTGTCCTCCCTGAGCATCTGGCCTTGTTTCCCCTCCTGAGAAGTGCTTGAGAAACTGCCACTTGTCCTCTGAGACCACCACGCGACGGCCTTCTTTTGACAGTTCTCTTTCTGACTGCAGTCTTGTGTTTTATATTTAGCAGATTGTGTATAATAAAGTTTGTTTTCTATCTCTCAGGGAAGTGATCCTGCTGCATTGATCTCCTGATGGTGGGGTCACTTTGGTTCTGCCTGATCATGATCTCAGCTTCAGCAGAGTGTTGTAGAGTTTCATGCACTGCCCCCTCTTGGAAACCTTTAGTCCAGCCAGGATTTGATGCAGAGAAAGCTCCTCTTTGCTCCGAAGTAACAATTTGACTTCTGACACTTTCACTTAGTTCTGCCATTTTTCCCACTATCACAATGCTACTTAGTAAGTAATGATCTTATCTTGAATCTTATAACGCATTGCAAGTTGAGTTATGTGCGTGAGCCTCAGATGAGTTGATAAAGTCCAACTGATGATGAAATCTGACCTTTCATACAAAGGAGTTCAGTTTTTCATTGCCCCAAATTAACTTAATATGAACGTTGACCTAGAAATAGGACAGAGTATTTTCCTCTTAATTTCAGATGATATAATTTGCTTTAAAGGTTCTGAATCCTCATATTGTGTGATTATTTCCATTTGTATGCTTTATAGTGAGACAGTGTTGCCAACCGACAGTGCACTTAGTGAAATTAGGAACAAATTTTACTTACATATGTGAACACACTACACTTTTAAAAGCCATCAGAATAAGTCAGTTGTCTGTTAAAACAGTGGTTGGACTGAGTTTGTGAGCATGGCATATGTTTTGTGCGTTTGCATTTTACATGGATCCTGGTTCACTCAGTGTACCTAGCAATTTAGTTCATCTATTCAACAACGACAAATCTCTCCAACTAATTTCACCTTCCCTCCAGTGGTTTTGTTATACGGATATTTATCCAATAATTTACTTTCCGAGCAGTGAATCCAGATTCATCCACAACTGTGCAACTCTGTGATGTTCTCACATCTAGTGAGGGTTATAGTTAAAGGTTAGAGAATAAGTCAAGTCTGTGCATGCTCCATTTTTGTATCACAAGATAAAGGCATATGGTGTGTGTGTGCGTGTGTGTGTGTGTGTGTGTGTGTGTGTGTGTAGAGTGATAACAGAGTCAAGTGAGTGAAACAGATCTTATCAAATCCATTTTACACAGTGTATACTGGAGAGAAAAGGCATTACACACTCAATATGAAGTCAATATTAACCTGATAAATAAGTATCGGGTATGTGATGAATCTCTGACATCCACATGAGTGTGTGTGTATTTGTGTGAGTGTGTGTGTGTGTCTACACAGCCTATTGTAGCTGTGCCCTTCAGGAGGATAGTCTCATTGAAGTTTTCTGTGGGTGTGTGGCTCTCTTCAGATATGAGTGCATTCTCAGTTTGTAATGCCTGGAGGGTCTGGAGTCTCCTGGGTGGAAGCTTCTCCTCAGCATAGTGTCCCAAGAGCAAAGACAGGCCTTCCCCTCTCTCCCAGTGGATACTCTGTGGTGTGGACTGTTACCGTCACTGTCATAAAAATATGACATCTTCCTCACTAACCTTCTGTTTTTCACCTTCTCTCTCTGTTTCTCTGTCCTTCTGTTATCCTCCACTGTCCTCCCCCCTTTTCCCTCCATCAGAGGGTGAGTTTGGAGTTCTACATTGATGTCCATGCCCACTCCACCATGCTGAATGGCTTCATGTACGGCAACGTGTTCGAGGATGAGGAGCGTGTCCAGAGACAGGCAGTCTTCCCCAGACTGCTGTGCCAAAATGCACCAGACTTCTCTTTCGTAAGTCACATAAACAGACGCACACAAACACACCATGTTGAGGGGGTGGCGCTAAGGAGCAGAATGTCACCGGCGTCAATCCTGAGGCTAAAATAAAACATGAAATAGCCATATCTCAGCAACTGCTGGTGAGGTGGTGTTCAGCCAGGCACTTACAAGAATTGCCAAGTGCTGCACTTAGTGGCACAAGAGTGAAGACCCTGGTTGCAGCGAGCACCTCCCTGGTGTAAATATGTGTAAGTGCAAGCATCTGAGCCCAGAACACATGTTCTGTGTGTTTTCGTTCGCTATTGTTATGAAGCCAGCAGAGACATATTCATGAGTGAAAACGTGAACTCATCAACAAACCCACAAGAGGTGTTATATATATATATCTATAATCTAACCTAACTCTAATCCTATAATCTATAATACTTTAACTGTTTCAATATTTGTTGGGATAGATGTTTTTATTTAAGGAGCAATGAGGGGAGTATAGAGAAGGACTTAATGAATCTTATTAAACAATTTGGGAAAGTTGGTAACTTATAATAGGACAAATAATAAGAAGAATCGTAAAATACAGAATCAAAATGAAATAAAATAAACTAAAATAGGAAATAATACTAATATTCTATATGTGAATTTAAAAAACTTTATTTCTATAGCACGCGTCTAAACAAGGTTACTATACCTAACAAAACACATTAAACAACACAGAACAAAAATAAGTATAAGAAAGACAACTATTAAAAACAAGCAACATCCATTATAACCAGTTAAAAAACAGACTTTTAAAGGTTTTCCTATGAAAATATGTTTAGAGCAATGATTGTGTCCCTGGTCACCCTTAGCTGCTGGCTTTGTCTTAGCAAGTGGTGATTGGAAGATCTTAGAATACGACATGGTGCATTGGGAGTTAATAGTTCTCAAATATTAATTGGGGCCAGACTGTGCCCGAGCTTCAAAAGTTTAAAAACGATCCTAAATTTAACCTGCAGCCAATGAAAGTGTGAGCAGCAGCGTTCTGCACGAGATGAAGCCGAGACACTGAGGATTGACTGGTACATGTAAATAGTGCAATGTAGTTTTCTGCCAAAGTCGTGAATGATAATTTTCTAGGTCAGGAAAAGACAGAGCGGATTGGATTTTGGTTAAATTTCTTACACAAAAGTAACAAGATTTAATTCAGTTATTGACATAGGCTGTAAATTCTCACACTATGAGCCATATATGTTATGCGTTTTGACTTGTAGTTGCAGGTTTAAACAGATGTTACAGATGCAGATCCACAGAACACAGACATATGAATGGACTGAATTTACACAGCACTTTTCTCGCCTTAACAACCTCTCAAAGATCTTCACACTATGAGTCACATTCATACAGCGCTGCTATATCCAGCACAGCAGCAGTCAGGGACAATTTGGGGCTCAGCGTCTTCACTTCAACACACAGACTTGAGGAATGAACGAACGACCGACCTTCCAATTAGTGGAAGACCCACTCTTCCTCCTGAGTCATGTCCGCCCTCTACTGTGCACTCACACTTTATGTATGTGCAGAACACAAATAGCTAACGTAGGTCATAAGGAAGCACGGGGCCGTGAAAGTAGGTCAGGATATTCTTTGTGAGCAATGCAGGTGTTCGGCTGAAGCACCTCTTAGTTGGCTAAAACCCGGTGTAGTTGGACAGGAGGGACTTTGTAGAGAGTGAGGTTGGTGAGGAAAACCAAGGAGGAAATTAAAGCGCTAGAGATTAATGGAGGAGAGACACTTAACAGAGGAAACGTGTGGGAGGAGACATCCATCCACTGACTGCGATGCGCCTCAATCCGGCCACATGTGCATAACCCGCTGTAATAACACCTTTTCACACAGGGGCATTATCCACCAAAGCATTTCCTCTCGGGCCTGTGTCACTTCTACTGACCTTCATTTTGTCACTGGATGGTGACATTTCCTAGCAGAGCCACTTACACACGTCATAAAGAGTAACCTTTATTGCCCATTGACACCCAGCGGCCAGTGTGCCAACCTGGATACGGAGAGGAGCCCGACAGGTCGATGTTCGCCCACATATGTGTGGAAATGTCACTGACTGTCAGTGTCTCTACTGTATCTAGTGTCACGGTGAACAGGTCAAATCCCCCCCCCTCTCTCTCTCTGTATCTGTATTACTTGTGTGACAGCTGGCCCAGGGGTCATCTCCCTCTCTGTGCATTGCCCCCCCCCCCCCTCCCCTGCCCATTCAGCACTACCTAAAGCCCAGTGCAGCCACAGCAGCAGCAGCACAACACAATCAAGGCAAACTCCCACTGGTAGCTGCCAAGTCTGCATTTCAGCGAGGCAACTCTCACTGCAGCAGAGTGGAGTGACAGTGAACGTAAACTTTTTTCCACACTCTTCCCAAGACAGCATCGTGTGTGTTTGTGTAGCGTACCGCTGACACGCTCAAACCCAAAATAGACTAGGTTTTTTTCCCCCCTTTTCTTTCTCTCTGTTTAAGCCGTTTACAACCAAGCTCCGTAATGACATTGAACAAAGTGAGTCTGTTAGAATAAACTCTACCCTTCATTATTTCTCCTGGCTTCTCCCGAGGCCCACAAGTGCAAGTTACAGAGAAACAAATGGGTTTCCACTGATGAGACCTGTCAGACAACAACACTGACCGTAACTACTTTGTTTCTTCATTCATCAGCCAGCAAACTCCTGTCAGTGCAGCAGCAGCGGACGGCCACGCATAAGTCAGATCAAATTTGGAGTCAAATATTTATGATGCAAATGTTTTTTGTGCAGATGTCAATGGATATATTATTCATATTGCAATAAGAGGTTTATTTTAATTTAGCTTGTCAAAGGCCAATTCACTTATTACGTGATTGATTCAGGTTTCATACGACTGACTCAAGACCCTTCAGAATATACAGCATACACCATTAATAACGGTGGTAATAGTCATGACACTTAACTGGACTCACAATATTATTAGACTCGACCATCCTGCTTATGATTTGTCATCTATTTACACAGAAACACCTTTATGTTCATATCATGATACTTCACTTCACCTGTAACCTCTCATATTTGACTTTTGCCTTAAAACATCACAGAAACGTTTATATCTTGATTTATTTAGAGCTAATTCTCTGCGGGTTCACAAAATGACTCATTTCACATCACAGACAGTAAAGTCATTTGATTTATTGTTAATACAAAAAATGTAACCATTGACTGAGCAGCAAATTATTTCCTACTCATAAACAAAACTGTCATTTCCTTTTTGCCCATCAAAAGAAGCAGAAATGTCCTGGATACGTGTGCCACCATCTTACATGTACTTTAACTTGCACTTTGACATGTCCACTCCCCAAACACGGGGGCATGTCAGTCAGTCGCCAGGGAGCGATCAAGATGGTTTGGCTTTACTTTTGGGGAGCAGTCATCTCTTGCATATTTATATACAGTCAATGGTTTGTACTAGTAGCCACACAGCTGAATCTTTGGAATACAAAAGGTCCTTGAAAAGCTTAATGGTGGCACCCATGTCCAGGAAGTGAAGAAGTGTTGTCCATCTTTATACAGTCTATGGTACGAACTCATAACAGTTTCTGCGGTAGTATTCAGGATGTATACTGGTATTTAAAGTTGTATGTCATAGTTTGTGCTAATGATCTCCATTGGGGAAGTTTTCCAGACTACAGTGTCCTGCTAACAGATGATTTACCACAGTGGATGTTTTGCAGACACAAAGACTCCGGCCCAAGTCCTCTGACTGAAGTGTTATCTTTCTGCTACTTCACATTGATGTTGTTTTTCTATTGTATCCCCTTAGTCCAACACGTCCTTCAACCGAGATGTGGTGAAGGCCGGTACCGGTAGACGTTTCCTTGGTGGTCTCCTTGACGATACTTCTTACTGCTACACTCTGGAGGTGTCCTTCTACAGCTACATGCCCGCTGGCAGCAACGCGCCTGTGCCCTATACTGAGGAGACATGTATCCTTCAACATATGTGATCTTTGTAGTGGTTATGGACACAGCTTTTGTCCCTGATTGGACAAGTAGACCCTGATTGACTGATCTTTAGTCGGAAAAGGTAGCCTATACACACAAACTCATTCACAAACACACACACACACACACACTGTTCCTGCAGTGTATTTCTCCCATTGAAATCAAGCCAATTGGTCTTGTAATCATCGGACTCATTATTTGTATATCTGCATTCCTGGTTGCGAGTGTGTGTGCATGTGTTGTGTGTCAGGTCACTGTGTTCCCACTAGAAAAGCATGTTGCTCTATTGTTGCCTTGTGTTGCGACAGATGTGCAGTGACAGAATAAGGATGTGGTCAGCTGCGTCTATTGATTTCATTTACAAAGGAAAGAGGAGAATGGGGACTGTGGCGGCATATGTAGAGCTGTGTGTGTGTGCTGTTGACGCTTTGATTGCAATAAACAATGGGACAATGGAACAAACGTGATTCCTGTCAGCTACGATCATGCACACACGCACACACACTCACAGGCATTCATCATGGGAACCAAGGTCACAGGTGCCTTAATGGATCCAGATGGGAGGAAGTTTTCCTTCAGCTGACCTTCTTAGGGCTGAAGAGCTCCTGAGAGCTGGCCGATGGCAGGTCTGATCTGACCGATAGAGAGACGGAGAAGAGGGGAAAAGAGAGATTTAAAGAGAGAGATAAGGACCCTACATATGGAAAGCATGTGCTCCCCCTACACAAGCTCACACACAGGTGGAGGGAAAGTTGGACATAGACGCAGCCCTAGTGCCCTCTAGTGCCAGGAGCCAGCACAGTCTTAGATGTAGTTATTTCAGATTCACTGTGGGATTAGTGAAATTCTGGTCAGTTCACATCGCAATGATGGTAAATTTGTAGAAAATCAATTTGGGAAATTTTAAGATGTTTTTTCTCTAAAGAGAATACAAAGAAAAGGATAAACCATAACTAACTTTGATGAGGGACCTGTGTGTGTGTGTGTGTGTGTGTGTGTGTGTGTGTGTGTGTGTGTGTGTGTGTGTGTGTGCGCGTCTCAGGTCTTCAATTTACACTCCTTGTGCACAGATGGAAATACAGGCATGTACGTGCACACACATGTGGCACCATGACACCCACGAACTTGAAGCTTGCCTTACGTTCAGGGGACAGGTGTCTGGCTGCTATGCAGAACAAACAAACAGCTGCACATAACCAATTCCACATGGTGTTTTCATTAAAGCAAGATAAGCAATGTGGAGCCTCTGTGTGTTTGCAGAGGGGATATTTCTTCCTAAGGTCAAATTTGGATAGGACTCAGCTCTGGTGGGAGGACTTGCTTGATCTTTTTGTTTTTCAGAAGGGTGTGTGTGAGTGTGTGTTCGTACATGCATGTGTGTGTTTTTCCCTGCGAGATGGGGAGGGGTACGAGGAGGAGGGGCTCCACAGGGTGGGCAAGCTAGCACACGGACCTGGTGTAGAGTGGAGATTGGGGTCAGGCAGGTTGAAGGAACCAACCATGTCGCTTTTTACGCCCCAGCAGTCAGCTCGATGGAGCGTGCAAATCATCAACAGAGACCTTTAGCATCTCAACGCCCCCTCCCTCCACCTTTCTCACCTGGCACGCACACACACACAGTCACACACGCGCAGAGGCCCGCACAGTCCTCTAAACTAATACATGACAAATAAGTAATAACCTGGGCTCCTAACTCCCACCACTTCCAAACACGATGCCCTTCCCCTTTAATCTTTCCTGACTCTCCTCCTCCACTGCTGTGACTTGTAGCCACCAAAAATTGAAACCTTAACCTTTGTCACAGCTGAGACTTTTGTCACAGTTTGAAAGTGCTCTGGAAAAAGGTGAAATGCATTGTGTGTCTGTGTATGTGTGTTTGTTTTATGATCTCTTCTTTCCATCTCCTCTAATGTCCTCCTCTCTCCTCTACTCCGTCCTTTCCTCTCATCTCGTCACCCAGAACATAACAGCTCATTATATCATCTAGTCAAGCTGAGAATCCTCTTCTCTGAAACAGCGGGGACAACCTCCGACGTGTGTCTGTCTTCCCTTCGTCCTCTAATCATTTAGCACCTCTGTGTGTGCGTGTGTGTGTGTATGTGTGTCCTTCATATCAAACTGTACATAAAGTTAGTTTCAGGTAAAATGCTGAATAGTACAGTACACTCCGGTTCTGTAATTAAACACATTGGCCTGTGAATTTTACCAGGTTTTCTTTATTGTCATAGTCCAACTGTGTTTTGCGATAGACCTTCCAGTTCAGCCTGTGAAGTAGAAACTGTAAAGTGGAATGAATCAAGGTTGAGAGAATCTGGGACGTTGTTCAAAACTCAGCTTGACACTTTCCAGTGTGTGTCTCTCTGTGTATGTGTGTGTGTGTGTGTGTGTGTGTGTGTGTGTGTGTGTGTGTGTGTGTGTGTGTGTGTGAGTGAGCTTTGTGGGATTACTTACCTTAGTGTGTGTGCCTTTTTTGTGTTGTTGGGAGACTTTGAAGCATTATTCGAAAACTTTAAAAGTCATTCAGACAGTAAAGCTTCACTGCTCTTGTTTGTCCCGCGTTGATTTGAGCAGTAGCTTCTTCTCTGTCACAGCGTTGATGTGCAAATTTTCAACATTCTCAAACGTACAATTCTGAGAGAAAGACAAGTGCAGTGTTTTGCTTGTTTTCCTTCAGGAGAGAGTCATGTAGGGGAAACAGTGGTCTTCCAATCTAAAGTGGTAACTCACATTCTTGTCAAGGGCAACATTGCTGGGTTATCCTTCAGTATAACTGTGTGACGTCAGTGGACATGTAGATGCATCGATGCAGCACGGATTGACTGCCTATATAACTGGCTGTAACTCGTCCTAAAAGTGCATGTGCGCACACTCTCTCTCTCTCTCTCTCTCTCTCTCTCTCTCTCTCTCTCTCTCTCTCTCTCTCTCTCTCTCTCTCTCACTCACTCACACACACACACACAAACGCACACATTTGTCATCCTCTCCATTGTCTTCAAAAAGCAACACCCTAGCATGCACCTCGTCATAGCAGTGAGACTCCATGAATACCAGAGCCATGCATCAGTGAGCCTGACACCCAGTGGACAGCCTGTGACAACTATGCAAATGATATAGCTGGGAGGCAAATATGCTTCACTACCAGACATCATACACATCAAACCCACGTGCACACACAGAGAAGTGCACACATAGAAACGCATGGAAGCACACACACACACAATCAAACACAGATGATTTCACAAATATTAATGCTGTGCTCAGGTGAACTGGTGTTCTCATGGGTGCTCACAAAGAAGCACAAACAAACACCTCCAGTTGCTTTGCAGTAGTTTTTTTGCACATGTTGACATTCATGAAAGGTCTGAGGATGTTAGTTAAAATCATGTGAAGTGCAAAAGGCATTTTTCAAAATATTGACTCGAGCATCCGTATGCAAAAAAAACTAAACTTCATGTCAAAACTTGAGCAGCTCACATCTTTGCAGTTGAGGCATTCAAAATAGTAATACTAGTTAAAATAGTGAAAGCAGTTGAATTGGCAGTTGAAATTAGAATTAATATCAGAAATTAAACTGTAGAATCTAATGCAAACTGTTGGTTTTCTTTTTCTATTTGTTTAATTTTTTAATATTTTTATTTATTTATTTTATTCATCTCTGCTGTAATTAAAATGTGACATTTTAAAAAGGAATCTCTAAAAGCAGCACAAAGACTTGATGCCATAAGCCACAGGCACCTAGATGAGACCTGCATGTATATTGTTATATCATCATGGACTTTGTGTTCTACAGCACTTTTCTTTTTGGAAATTTTATCGACAAAGTTGAGCCTTTTCTTCACAACAAGAAGAGAAGAACTCCTGTAAAAAAAAAAACAGCTCACACTGTTTTAGAGCAGCATAAATCAGTGTCTTGTGTTGCTGTTAGTGAGAAAACAGAAGCCTTTCTCACACTTCTTTCATTTTATTGCTCAAGTTTCAGCGCGTGTCTCCTTGGCATTGACAGTTCCTCCTAAATCAGCCTCTCTTGGTCCCTTTGGGAAATAGGACGTGAGGTCTTTCAGTCTGTTGAATCGTTATTCGGGACAAAAATGTGCCTTTCTCTATTGCTGTTGTTGACTAGCCTCTTAATTAGCATTGATAATTAGCGCTCTATGCATCAGCGCGGTGACAGGACCTGTCAGTGGTCCGTATTGATGGCTCGAATGTCCCCTTGCTTGTCTCCTTGTTAACTCCCGTCTGATCTTGACAGCATCCTCCACGTGTCTTGTCCATTTTACCACTGGGAGCCTTGTTGTCTGATCATCACCTTGTCTGTCTGCCAGGACCAGGCACGAGGGACACGAGCCGCTAAATGCCACGCTGACAGTAAACAGCTGCAGTAAACAAGTCATGATGTCCCCGTCCCATTTGCCTCACGTATCCCGATCTCATCAGCACCTAAACTGCCACGTCCTTGAGCCATGACAATGACCTGCTATTGATTAGACAAGACCCTTATGCGTTTGGAGATGTTGGAGAATACGCCTCACATTGACAAGACAGGAAAGGCCAAATCCATTCACCTCTCTGAGCTCCTCAAAGCTGCATAATGATAACACAATGATTGTGATAATGCCAAGAGATCCAGTCAGGTTCACGAACAGTATGAACAATATTATCAGTATCAGTCACACACGGTGCATTCAGATGTGGCTGCCTTCATATGGACTGCAGTACCTGAACTTTTTTCGGAATGTTTCCACTACCACCCACCTCTTTACAGCTGGCCGACTGTTTCCTGGCTCACACACACACACACACACACACGTCAGCAGCAGCCTCATTCCGGGCCCTATGGGTTCCCCCGGCGACGGGCCAGACAAGCATCAGGGCATCCTCCGTGTCTCAGACGATTTGCGTCCGTGGATGAAGTTGTCCTTCAGGAAGCTGACCGTCCATCACGAAACCTGCTGCAATAGACAGTGAGTCGTGACAAGCCAAGCTGAGAGGCTATCTGCGCGTGGTGGGGTCGTCCGGGAGATATTTGTGTCGCTGAGCGTGCGCGGCCAAAAAAATCTGGACTGGCACTGAGCTCTGCTGATGAAAGAGAGCAGAGGAAAACACCCCAAACTTTCCTGAGGTCAGAAAGAAGATGTTACAGATGCAAGAAGAGTGGCTGTTAGCTTTTATATGACTGTGCGTTTATATCCTTTATGTTTGTGAGTGAACTGTACATCAGTGTATCAGCTCCTCACAACTAGTAGATTAGTGACTATATCTACATTCAGATCACGTCATTTTCAGTCTTGCCAGCAGCGGGGCTGTAGAGATGAGAATGTCTTTACTTGAGACTGAAATATGTCAAACTTTTAGATGGTTCATGGGTCCAAGAGGATGAACAAATGCTAATAGTAGTTCTCTCTAGCGCCAACAACTGGCCAAACATTTCACTTGTGACAATATTTCACATCCTCACAATAATCAGTACCTGCTGAATGTATTGGTATAAAATATAGTACACACATATACATATTATTAGTGCATTGATGTGACTTAACAGCCATCCCTTTTTTATGATTCACATGCATACGTTTTTCAACATTCCAACTTCAAAACACATGAACAACAAAGTTGGAACTTATAACTTTGGTGCTCACCTAACATATAGTGCCACATTCCCAGATTCAGCTGGAGCTTGTGTTCATTGCTAATTTAGTCAACATTAACATGGTAACAAAGCTAAACTAAGATGATGACCTGCTAAATATCAGCATGTTATACATAGCCAAATTATCCGTGAGGTAGCATGCTGATGTTAGCGTTTAGCTCAAAGCACAGCTGTGCAACTAGCACAACTGCAGACTCTTATCTTGTTTAGAACAATTATGCGCTAAGATTAGCATAAAAGTGAGGACACAACCTCACTTTCTCCATCTGTGTTTTATCTTCGTCTAATCAGTATCATCATCCAGCATGAGACAGACTGTGAGACCCATCCACCAACACACACACACACACACAGGACGCACAGACAAACAGCCAGATGGGGTGTAAATATAGACTCTGGAGTCGTGTGGAGAGAGTTGCCATCAGCCTGCCGGGTGAAGAATGAAGTCTTGTGCAGACTCCTGAACACGCACAAAAACATCCCCTCACAGGCCAAGGTGACAGACTTACAGAGGGACTTTCTTGCATATTCACAGACATAACTTACCAGGTGTACCCCTAAATGTGTGTGTTTGTGTGTTGTTTGACAAACTACAGAGCCTGAACTCTACGCCCAGGCAGCCCGCTCAATCCGAGGATGGATTGTTTACAAGTTAACAGCTTTTCATCTTTGTAGCAACCACGAGTTTTGCAGCGCAGGTCATTTTTTATCATTATGGGAAATTGGAATCTTCATCTTTGTCTGTATACCAGTTGTTTCAATTACACAGTCGTGACGGATAGATGGTCCAGCGGTCGACAGGCCGTATCTGCGTATCAACAAGGTAATGACAGGGGAAACGTGACAGATAATGTCGCTGTGTTGCTCCATCATACTTCAGTCTTGTGAAGAATGGAGGAAGCAAAACATCAATGCCTCAAGATAGGGTGAACACATTTATGGTTCATGTTGTTTTGTGTTGGCGTCTTTATGAACAGATGTAAGGATGTTAGGTATTGATGTTGGATGATGGAAGAGACATAGACACATGTCTTACAGGATGGATGGATATTTTCAGCTGATATTGTTGATAGTGTTCCTCAGGCCATGCACCTCAGCGTCATTGTTTCTATTTAACTTTATTTACTATATCCTTACTCTTGATTGGGAACATTGTCGCTATCTTGGTTCGCCACTTCTTCATTATTGGTGTATGATTGTCATCGTTACCTGCCCTGCTGCCTTAATGATCACAGCCGTAGCAACACCACTCATGGACGCTCGGCTGTTTTGTAAAAGCAGTGAAGTTATTGATATTGTCACTAATGTAGTCAGGGCCAGTTGAGCAGGCGGATGATGTTTGTGCTCACCTCTGAATTTAAATCAGGCATCAGCGTGTAAGTAATTACTTTTGTGTGTTCAGTGTAAATTTGAAGGTGTCATGCACCATAGAAAACATAAAATATTAATTCCTAAAGTCTTTCGTAATTTAACCTAAGACCTCAAGTCATGTCAAGTTGGAATCTTTAGTTTACTCTGTACATTTTTAGCTGTATCTACGACTGTGGCTCTTGAGCTTTATGGAATCTCCTACTTTCAGCTGCTACCCTAATGCAGCTGATTTACAGACCTTTCTATAAAATGAACTAATTCACAACTAGTCATAGCTGCATTAAAAGCACAAATAATAATAATAGCAAATATCCTGACACAATTTATCAATTAATAATGTTATTAGTTACTCCAGTACAACTCCAAAAACAAGTCCCTACTACTTATGGCACAAACCATAGACTGTATGAAGATGGACGACATGACTGCTGCTCGGAAGTGAAACCAAAGTATTTTGATCGACACCTGGTGGCTGGCGGCAGTATAGGTCATAAATCTAAAGTGGATGGGACATGGACCACACTGAAAAGTACTTCACAGATGGTTCCTGTCATTTACTTCTAAAACACTTGTGTTTGTTCCAGTAAATTTGCTTTTAATTATTAGATATTTGATGCTAAAAAAATGAAATGAAACATCCTGATTGACAGCTGAGACTGACTCACGATTGGTCTATTAGTCACCACATGTATCAGCGGGACCTCACAACTACATCTCTCGATTGCTACTGTGCAGACTCTGACTCTGACTGTTTCGATATTTTGGCTTCATTTCTGGTTAGCGGGAGGAAGTGGAGTAAAAACAGTTATTTTTGGCCGCTTGGGGGCAGCTCAGCCAGCTGTAAACACTGTGTTGACATATTAACCTGCAGCTTTAACATTCACTCCACAGTACAATGACACTGCTCCTCACCAATGGTCCACCACTCAGTCTGGGTACCTCTGAGGTAGGAAATGCTTTCACCTGCAGCTCATCAAGACAACTGTTCTTAACTCTGGTGCCTCAGACATGAAGCTGGGAAGGAACGTGGCTCGTACCTTCCTTGATTACTACAAACTCAGCAATCTTATCAAGGACAACAGACCAACTCACATACAAAGGTAAAGCAGAATCGTGTCTTGACTGAATACTAGTAGAAAATAAATCATCATACAGATTTAACCTCTTCCTTTTGCATATTATTTAATGCATCTTTGCTATTTCCTGAACTTAATTCCAGTCATTCACATTCATATGTTCTTGTCTCCAGCTCCGAGGTGAAGTCCCCGACAGGCAACGGAAAGGGCAATGGCGTCGGCAGAGACGCCGTGGACAGACAGAGAGAGAAGAGCCAGGGTGTCAGGCACTAGACAGACAGACGGACACAGACTGAGCGTGTATCAAATGCAGAGCACCGTGGAAGGAGAATCCTTCACACTTCATTGCCTTTAGAAGCTCCACATTTCTCTGGCTTTGAAGACTCATATTCACAGATTTGTAACAGTGGGGTTACTGGTATTTGGAGGAAATAAAATCAGAGTGTCCTCCTGAGTTATTTAGTGACTATGAAATATGGACTGTTGTAAACGAAGGGAAGACAGACAAAGGAGGAGACAAAACACTTAAAGAATTCTAAATAGATTAGATCCTAGGGCTCAAGATGGCGGTTTTATGACACATGTTCTGCCGCTCACATAAAACAGCAAATAAAACAGGGAAACGTAGCAAGCAAATCCTGACATGTTTCATGACAGTTTCAACTGATGATTATTAAGCATGGAAGAACAAAAATGCAGTGTGTGATGCATCAACTGTATTTATTTAAACATCAGACACAAAATCCCTCATTTCTTGAAGTGCTCTGGTGGGATGAGCTGACAGTGTTGTGTCCCCGTACCTTGGATTGAACCAGATTTGACGGTTTTAGACTTAAAACATGTCGGTTTTATGTTGTGGTGGCCATTGAAAGTGCAGCTATAGCTCTTTCACCGTTCATTTTATTCTAAAATGAATGTCCAGAAACGTTACCAAGGTGGCTGCCAAGTGATGACACTCACCTAAAAGTACTTTTGTTTTTATTTAATCTGAGGCCTTCATTCAGCAGCTCATTTTTGTGTATTTATATACGTTTGTAAATAGTTGCATGCTTCTCTGTTGCTACTGACTTACTTTATGACTTGACCTGGATGATGTTATTATTGTTACACCTGGCATTAAAATGTGTTTTTGTTTATCACACTACAATCAGATAGTGTTTGATGACATGAAAGTAAAGGTATAAATGCACCCAAGACACAATGAGGGTGGATTGTGATCCGAACGGCCCAAAAGGCCAGTAAACACATGAAGCCGTCCTCTCATCAGTCCTGATGTTTTTTTCAAGAATAAATGTAGGAAAGAAAAGAGCAGTTTTAGTTTATTTATGGATGACACTGGAGGCGCATTAATACCTGGTGTAAACGTGATCAGGTTAAATATGTCGATATGCTTTTTAATGTCGGGTGTGAACGGAGAAACTGTTGGTTTTATTATCAATTACGCAATAAACACTTTATCACCTAATCGTGATGTTGTAGACTCAGTGGCCTGTGGCGTCTGACAGAGAAAAAACAACCCAGACTAAAGACTAAAAAGACACGACACATGACCACAGAGAAATGTACAACAACCTCAAGATGCGAAACAACAACAAATGGACTCAAACTGACCACAGAATGACAGAAAATGCTCACAAAACGCAGAATAGAACCACTGAGAGAATAAAAACTCACCAAATGATCATAAAGAAACCAAATAACTGTAGAGAGACAAAGACTATGATGGATGATGGTTTTATGGAATTCAAACTTGTTAAACTGACAGAAAGGAGAGATGAGACAGTAAGAAGAAGATTCAGACACACTGGATTAAACTGCACATAATAAAGCTGATGTTAATACTGTGGGGAGAAGAATCAGTGGAGCATATGTTGTTACACTATCAGAAATATGATTCTGAATAATTGAAATACAAGTAGATATTCTACAAAAAAATGTTATTTGTAATGTTTCAGTAGATTCTGACAAATTTTACATTCTTTTTGGAATATTGTTAATTTCCCTGCTGGACAGTCTGAGTCTTACTCCGTACCAGCTGGTGGCGGTAGTGAGCCTATTGTGTTGTAATTCGTTCAGTGTCAAAGAAGAAGAGCGTTGGTGTTCTGGCAGCTATGACAACGAAGTTTGAAAGTTGTGAGAATGGCTTCTCTGAAGAAGAAGAAGAGGTTTTCCTCCTCTAAAGTTCACCAGAAGTCTCTGAAGTGTAAAGTTCAGCTGGACATTCACACAGTGAGTCTCAACCTGCACATGCTAATGTTAGCAAGCTAACATCCTCGTTGCTAACGTCTATTTATCTGTGTTTATTATCCGTAGTTATGGGTTAAAATGTTGTAGAGACTAACTAGTCACTAGCTAACAACTGATTTAGTTCAAAGAATGATGCTATAGTTCGCCTTTACAGATAATGATGACGACACGAGGAAGTAAAAGCAGAAGTAAGATCTTATCTTAACTATTTAACATCTGCTGTTGACCGTTAATCCACAAAACTACATGTTCCTCATTGTTTGGATTCCTCGTGTTTAATGCTTTTGTTGTACACATGTATGTAAATGGTTTATTTGATGTGGTTAAATTCTTACTTTCTCACTTCAACCACTGAAAATGTACCAGAAATATTGAGCCAGGAAGTTTAAATCTATGCAAAGCGTTTAAAATTATGGCGACTTAGATTTTAGACACTACATTTTCTCCAGTCAGTCGCTGTAGATCAGTCATAAGTTGATTTGGTTTTATTACCACTTTGTCCAAGTTATTCAAACGAATTTGAAGTTTTTTTATCCCACTTATTTTGGCTTCCTCTTCAGTAGCAGTCAGCTGATCTAATACATCCCATCACACACACGTGTGGCTTTTACATTTTAAACGTTAAAGCATCACATGCAGCCGCTCATGTTGTCTTTGTGTTTTGTGTTATGTGTGATATTTAAACCTAACCTAGGGTGGTGCAATAAAACCATATCAATAATTATTGCAATATCATTTTCATTAATTGCAATCTAACTAAGGTTAAATGAATATGACGCTAATACATTGTGTAAGTAGATACAACACATAGATGATCTACCTCAGATTGGTCAAGTGTTTGTCATTCTCTTTAAAACCACAACCTTCACCCAGCAGCAAAAATCAGTTGATAAACTTAAAGTAAAGACAAATTTGACATTTATCCTGATAAATATCACTATCGACTGTCAGTCATATCCCCCATCCCTTGGTTAAACTGTTCACTTAATTTGTGCATATTTTTCGTAAAATAAATATATTTTGTCATTAAAGAAAACCTAGAGAGCGATAAACAACGGAATTTGTGTGTCACTGTTTACAGGTCACATGTCCAGGAGTGCTTCTGTCTAGAAAGAACAAGATCTACCTGAGTGTGTGTATCATGGGCCAGTACAGGAAGACTCCCTGTTTGCCTCCTGTCTTCCCTGTTCTCTTTCACCACAAAATGGTGTTTGTCAAGGTGAGAACAATAACATTTCATTCAGAAATAATGTTGGGACACAAACTGTAGGACTCCTGTCTCTCTGTGGCGTCTTTGTTCAGATTTGGTTCATTGGCTTGTGGTATATTTGGTACAATGTCAAAAAGAAATGCATATTATATCTCATCTTCATGTTAAAACCCTTCTGGGATATTAACATCTGTTCATATTATCTGCAGTGGATTAAGCACAAAATAAATCTCCTTCCCAGTGTTTTCTTTCTCTTTTTTCTGTTTGAATCCTTCTGCTTGTGTTTGTGCTGTTTGTTGCTTACTTGCATTCACTCCAGGCTCGAGGCTTTCAGCTTTCAGTCATAATTGCTCATCTCTTTTTGAGTAGTGAGAAGCTAATCAAGCAACTGAGCAGAGGTTTGCTCTAAGTCTGAAGATGTAAATCAGCAGCCCTCCAGCGTGAACGCTCCTGCCCTGACTCCTGATAGGAGAGGCCTTCTCCTCCTCGGGGAGAGTGGCAGAGTAAGACACCGGGCAGTCAGTCTTGTGTTGTTAGAACTATTGATCTGTCTGCACTCTGTCTGTTTCACCAGACTTTCCCCGGCGTTGTTGACCCTGCTGATGTAGCTGACCTCCTCGAAGGTAAACGGCCCACTGGGATTTGCTTCCTCGTCTCTTAGTCCTGAATCCTCTGCTATGCAAGCTTATAGGCTATTAGCTGTGAGGCTGATCATTAGCTCACAGTCAATTTGCTCTTTTCTTCCTCTTAGCTGACACAACATCTTTTGAGCTGATTCAGTTGGTGCCTCCAGGTACGTTTTGTGATGATGCAGGTTTAAGTCTCCACTGTATCCAGTCATTACACTGCAAAACAGGATTTCTATCTTGGTTTGTGCCCCTTGTTTACTGTCTGTTTGTGTGCCTCTTTAGGGGGTGAGATCCTCGCCACAATGGAGGAAAGCAGCAGAGATTTCTTGTTCCCTGGTCCCAGACTGAGCTCAGGAGAACGAGCGGCAGAGAGAGAAATACTGATGAAGAAGACCTCATTCTTTCCTGTAAGCTGTTTTCCATCTATTCCTTTAGTTTCTTTCTTAATTCTCCTAACACCCGGGTCTATATTCATAAAAAAATGAATGACACTTATATATTCTACAGAGTCAACTTAGGACAAGAACTCTTTCTGTTGATCGTGAGCATTAAGCAAGATTTATCAAGTGACTTACTCCTTTTTACAGTAAAACAATACCTCTCACAAAATGGATCACATGCATGCTCAGAGAAGGAATAGCCTGTCACAGATATGGATCTCCCTTACATCTGCTGTGCTTTGGTTTCTTTAAAAGTGGTTGATTCCACGAAAACACATACAGTTTGTGTTAAATCCTTAATATCCCCAGTGGTAATTAGCATATGAAAAATATAACACTCAAGAGGAAACTGGCTGAAACGAAATTCTGTTCTGTTCCGATTCGCCTGTAGGTAGATGAGGTACGTCAGAGAAGTTGTATAATAGGGAGAATTTAGTTCCACGTTGACTATTGCAGAAAATGAAGATGCATGGAAAGTGACTGCAAACAAAATCAGTTCCAGATTTATTCTTGTTGTTTGCCTCTATGATAAATGCAAAAAAGAAAAGGGAAAAAGTGGTGTTACATCCGTCAAATGCAAATATGTGCTGTTGCCTATTACTATTCTCAATTACGCTGCCTCAGCTAACAGATTATTCATCATGATTAATGATATTTTCCACAATTGCATTGAAAAGTGACTTGTGTTTTTCTCTAATTATATACTGCAGTAATGCACAAGCTGGTCTTGTCTTAACCAACTTAAAATCTAAAAATGTAATGAATTACTCATAATCTTAAAATTGCAGAGTAAAATTTTTACTCTGGGATTTTTACTTTCTTCTTTATTTCCCCACTTCAGTCCCAAAAATATACTTGATGAATGTGGACACAAGTGTAACACATGTCATTTAGGCCCGCTAATGGACCAGAGCCACAGTTTAATTACAGGGCGAGGGTATTTTTGTCAGTCGTTGCGTTTGTAATTCACATGTCAAAGCCACATTGCGCTCACCATGTGAACTTGCCTGAGTGGAAATATTACACATGTCATTTACAGACCTGAGAAGATTGTTGCCTTCTCAAAGTGAGTCTCCTTCTAATCTCAGAGGATCGTACATATGTGCACATGACAGGCAGGTACGCTACCAAGATAACTAATTCAAAAGCGCTGTCTCATCCCGGACAAAGTGAGGTTATTTATTCAGACGAGATGGCATTTTCCTTGTACATCTGTCATCTGTCTTTGCAAAAACACCAAAGTAAGAACCTCCTCTCTTTTCAATCACCTCAACTCTTATATCATCTCTTCTCCTCGCTACTTTCTCTCCCTCTTTTATTGCTCCATCTCTCCGTGGCTGCGGGTTACTTTTCTATCCTCCAGTAACCGGCATATTTAAATGTCTTTAAACACCATTCCCTTCTCTGCTGCTTTTATGTGTTTGTGTTTGAAGGCCTACATAGCAATTTAGATGTCTCTCTCTCTGAATGCCATATTATTTAAACATCACTGGAGCCTGTCACTGTTCGGCAATTTGTTTGTTTTTTTCAAGCCAATGCGTAGATTGAAGTGTTGTGGTTGTAAATTGGTGCAGCAAACAAGCTCTTTTATCTGTCCCTTTGTCTTCATCTCACTGTTCAAGGTGTTGTGCTTGGTCCTTTTGTCTCTCTCCGTCTAGGGAATCTCCCTCAAAGTGGAGTTCACAACGACATCAGTCATAGAGGAGAGTGATGGGAGAGAAGGCTGGCCGGCCTCGCCTGTATGTATATTATTTCATCACACACACACACACACACACACACACACACACACACACACATGGTATAGTTTTTTACATTTGTTGTTGATAGCTTTGTCAAAACATAAACAGTTAAAACTCAACAAATTGCTCCTCATAAGTCGAGCGATCGTTGCACCAGACAGTTCAAAGTGTCTGAAGTTAGAACGCATCGCAGCTGCATACTCTCATCTCATCTCTATGTAAGTGTTGACCTCAGTTACAACACTGGCGACTCATCTCCAGTGGCCTCTAATGAGTGGTATCGCTCACCATCAGATTTGTTTGTTTTCACCATACATACCCACATTCTCTTGTTGCCATGGCTACTGCATCTATCTATCCATACTGGCAGTGTTTCAAGGGTATCCGTTCTCTCCTTGTGAATGTAATTACGCGGCGGCAGATCTGTGTTGCTGATAGCGAGACTTCTCTCACATCTGCGACTAGCTCGGAGTTGACATCATTTTTTTTGTCACAGAACCAGTCAGTCAGCATCTTACATTTACTATTACAGACATGATTCACCTCCATTGTGTCCTAGAGTTGGGTTGATTTCCACTTGTTCTGCTTAGGTCCAGTTTAGGAGCTTAAATCAGTTTGATTACAAGTGAACTGGCTGAACTGACATTTGTCATTCTGGTGGGTTCGGTCAAATTAAAAAGTAACCTACATCAGCAACCTGTGAGATCAGATATGAGCAGAGGAAGGGGGAGGATGTGCACGCCGACCACTGGGTCTGTTTGTGTTCATGTGTTGTTTGGGGGTGAGGATGAGAGGAGACATGGCAGACTCAGGGTTGCGCCCGGAAGTCTGAACCAAGGGTCAGGTTTTTATTACATTTGAGGCGGTTGTAGTTCGCATTGCAATTTTGTGAGCGCTCTAGGGAATTCTGCCTGACACACCTCCATCCTGTCCTCATCACCTGCATGTGCTGCGTCTCCTGATATCAGACGTCGATTGGTTCATAGACAGGCGTCTCCGATAATAACTTTAAGAGATTGACTTCATTGTGATTCTTTCTCTCTGTCTCTCAGCTTCCCATCCACGGTTTTCAACACAGAGCTGATACCCTTAATTGACTTATTTAATTATCAATTAGCACAAAGCTTTTTACTAAATGATTAATGGACATTTTTGGAGCAAAATTGCATTCTCTCTGTGCTCTTTGGCTTTTTGTTTCACATTTATCGACTTTCTATCACTTATGATGATGAAATTAAATATTTTTGTTTGTAGAGACCATTGCTGAATCCTTAGATTGCAGACAAAAGCTCCAGAGGTGGGCTGAAAAGAGACTCTTTATTTTTTAAAAGCAGGATGAATAAAAGTCTTTCACAAGCAATCCTCTTAGTACCACATGATCCATCACACAGTGGTTGGCATGTTGCACCAAAAACACCGCCGTGCATTTCCCAGGCTAAGCTATTTGTTTAAATGGGATGTCATTCACAGCAAAGAAGATTGTCAGAGTGTTCTCCTGGCCCCTCGGGGGATGTCTGGATCAGAGCACCGCTGTGGCTGTCAGACAGTAGAATTTCTCCATTTTCTCTTTCCTAATGGCTCCTCAGCGTAGGCATTTCCCTGACTGTCAGACCCCCAGCTGACAAACCATGTTTTAATAGATTTAGATGGATAGCAACTTCCAAAAAACTCCCCCAAACTGAAACTGTAGTTGTGAATATACACCCAGTTCTTTAGCAGTGCAGTTTTTACCCAGTGTCTTCTCCTTCTCTGTCTACTCTAATTTAAATTGCTAGTTTTTAATCCCAAAGTTATTTTTATTAATAATCCACAACCAAAGGTTTGTTCTTAATACCAAAAGCAGCTAATCACATCAGAGATGCTTCTTCCACTCAGGAACAGTGACAGTCAGTGTTGGTCCACAGTGGAGAGGAGAGGAACTGAAGCGTGTGAGATGGTGGAGGATGAGTGGAGCGAAGGGCATACTTGTCTTAATTCCATTAAATCAGACCACTCTCAAATGGCAACATTAATGAGGATTTATTCATAATTTGGTTTCTCTTAGAAATAGTTTTAATGTTGTGTGATTCCCCAATTAGCATTTCGATTATCTCTTTTTACAGCCAGGTAATGCCTCTTTATAATATTAGACTGGAGATGGCCATCAAATGCAATTAACATTTTATCTTAATGTATTTATCCCCGGCTGGCATTACCCACAGGAAGAGGGATATTGCATCGGAGAATGATGTTAGTGGCCATTAGAGTTATTGAAGTAATTCTGCAGAGGTTGTCTCCATGGAAGTGGCGACTGTGAGAGCTGTTGTTGTTGTAACACTTAAGCCTAATGATTAGCTAATGGTTTAATGGTTTCGTCCAGAGAGAACAAGTCTGTGTTGAAAGTGAAAGCAGCTGCCTTAATGGCTAAAAGGCCTGGTGCTTCAGTGGAGGAATAACACTGTGGTCTGCAGAGAAATCTGAACTGCTGAGACAAATGTGTGTGTGTCACCTCGAAGTGGAGACCTGAGAGAGTAGCTTGACATGTTAGAACAGCACATAAACATTTCTCTCTCATACTGTGTCCCTGCCTCCCCAGAACTGCTGTCTTTCTCCCGTGAAGCCATCTTTAACCCCGGCCAGACAAAGCTCGGAGAAGAAGTCTTCACCGTCCAGGCATTTCTCCAGGACGGATGATGGGGACCATGTCTCTTTGAGAGATGGAAAAGAAAAGCTAAATATTGAGGCGAACATTCCAAACTCTGCACCGCCATCATCATCATCATCATCATCATCATCATCCAGACATCATCCCCTTCCTTCTTCACCCCCGTCTGGCCACAGTCACCAGAAACAGAAGAAGGAAAGAAAACAAGCTTCTGTCGACTGTGGCTACCAGCAGCCCACAGTTTCCTCAAGGACTCGAGCCCTGTCCCCTTACACTCACCGCAAGATGTGCCAGCTCTCGGAGGACGCCAGGCAGAGGCTCAGCCACCTCCAGCTGGGGCCTTACCACTTCAGGAAGGAGACTAAGAGCCAGCTGCCCTTTTTGGTTAGTAACATCAAATACAACGATCAGCTAACATGAAAACTGGTAAATGCTTTCCATATTGTGGCTGATCTGTGTATGTCTCTTACCTGTTTTTAAAAGAGTTCATTCTGATCCATCACTGTTGTGATTTAAAACTTAATTCTATTTATTTAGAGTTTTATTTATTTTCCATGGCTTCAGGGCCTGGCCAAGCCAAAAATACACCAATCTGTCACCACAGTAAAGAGCAGTTGCCTGTTGTAATGATGCAGGTGATTTATGTGTACGCATCCAAACTGAAGGATACCGATAAAATAAGTGTTATGAGTCTTTATTTAATACCAGTAATACACATGTTCAGTAATCAGGGGTTATAACGTTAATGGGATCCTGAATTGATGCAGCTCAAACCTCAGCGGGAGCTTCCCAAAATTTGACTTAATCTAGCGGGCAGATTAAGTGGAGGGCATAATAAGAGCAGTGTTAATCTTTTTACCTGAGCTGTTAATGCATTTTGACGTCATTGAAAATGTTTCAGACCTGTAATACGGTCTGTTATCCTCACTCAGGGGCTGGAGTGTTCTTTAATAGCACAGAACCTGTGATTAGGCTGGTACACAGTTATTTGTTAACACTTGAATTATGACCGTATAATTGTTATGAGAGATTTGCATATAAAAGGGACGGTTTTCTGATCACACAGCCTTGGGGAATAATATACAATCGATGGAAAAGAACAACACAGCCTCTAGTCCTCTACTCCTCCCTCCCTCTGTTCCCCACTGAATCCCCCACATCCTCATTTACATCAAATCTAATCCTGAGGTATGAATATCAAAATCCTCTGGCATGCTGTTATTAAAGGGAATGATTAGGGACAGAGTTGTTTGTTTTTGTCACACACATGAATGGAAATTCACTTCAATACAACTGGCATTTTTATTAAAGAGAGGAGCATGCTTTTCCTACTCTGCTTTTCCTGGGGGAATCTCCTGTCGACAATTAACCCTGGTAATTGTGAGTCAAGCTGCAATTAACAAATAGATACCTAATGAAGTAGCTTAGCCCCATGGTGAATGCATTATCAGTGCACAAGCTCAACTCCTGGTTGGTGTGTAGAGGGAAGCACATTCCTGAAGATAACCTGAGCAATGTTGTTTGAGGTTCTGTACTGAAGGTGATTACTCTGTGAACATCTTTTTTATTTATTTATGCCTGATTGTAATCTTGGTGAAATGCTTTGGGGCTGAGACAAACTAATATGTTTGCTGTTGGTGATTTATTTCATTCATTACAGAAGACAAAACATATCTGTTTTTCCTGTTTAGTTTCAGACAAGTTACACTGTTAGTTTTTTCTGTTTAACAGCCAGTTATTTTTCTCTCGTGTTTTTTACGCCAGGTCTCTCATTGCTGTAGTGACTCTGTGATGGTGACTCCATCCTCCTCTCCACACAGTGACAGCATGCATCGACGCTCTCCTTGCTTCTCAGTTAATCAAACAGGTACTGTAGAACCAAATACACACACCCAATGCGACGCTATATGTTTTACTCAATTATGGTAAGTGGTCTGTATTTATATAGTGTTTTTTTAGTCTTGATGACCATTCAAAGTGTGGAGGGAAGGTTCAAACCTCCAGGAGTCCTAAAGCTACTGTGATTTTCATACAACTCTAACTTGTCTTTGTCTTTGCAGATTCTTCCCTCCTGGGTAGTTACAGACCAAGAAAAGCCAGAGTAAGATAATCGTTACACTTTAGACCAACAGTCAGCAACTTTCTCAGTGCAACAGCACATCAGTAGCTAAGTGTTTAAATGTTGTGTACTGAAGTTTGCTTGGTTATCATGACAAAATTGTCTCTTTACTTTCAGACAAATCTTTTACACACACTACAAAGTAGACTTATTTACACAACTGACTGTTTTATTGTGTTTTTTAGTGCTGTGTTGTTTAAACAGTTAAAACGATACTCTCATGTCATCCTAACACACGTGTTTCATAAAAATCTAAAATGTTCCTGCTTCTACTGGAAATATCATTAATTTCCTTGATGTTATGTTTACATTTTTGTGTAAAAGTTATTTCCTTGATTTAAAAGAAATCTTTTCTTGACTTTTACCTAAACCCTGTTGCCCTGTGGCCTCTCCCAGGTGAAGTCAGGATCTGTGAGGGTGCAGTTGTCTCCAGAGACACAGTCCAGACATGAAGCCAAAAACTCAGTGATAGCTTCTGATCCTGCTCAATCTGCCCTGGCTACGCCAATTTCCAGACGTCGTCTGGATTTCAGCAACAATTCCATCAGAGAAAGGTAAAAACATTTCCCTCAACCTGACCCTGAAAATGAGCGTTCATCATCATCGTACCTTATAAAACATTATAAAACTGGATCTTTACTTCCTACACCAGGAGTTAGGGACCTTTTTAAGGTTTGTTTTAATTATCATAACATCCCTTGTGCAGTTGACTGAATTATTTAAGACATATATCACACTAACCCCACTCTCTTTTGGCATCTGTCTAATGTCAGATGGTAGTGATGATGACACAAAAAGATCTTGCTTAAGCAATCCTCACCTTTGGGAGTGGCACATGTTGCTTGCAAGACATTAAATCCTTCTGCACATCAAACTCTGCAGTCATCCCTCGCACAAAAAATGATAGTTATGCAGTGTTTGCTCAACCTGTTTTTATATCTTGTGCTGTATCAATAATCTCCTCTGCGTAAAGACAAACTGACACTTTAGAACAATATAACTTTGGTTCTAGCAGCTCTGCAGCAGCAACAAGGGTCCTTGCTCAAATGCTTCTTCTTTATGAGGTTTCAGCTTCTTAGCTATTAGCTTGTTCACTACAAAACGTCTGTGTACAACATAGTCTCTGTCAGAATGTGGTCTTGTAAAAGGAGCTTGTTGGGCATAAAAATGCATCCAACTCATCCAGTTTAGTTTCCAGCTGTAACAACCTCGAGATTGGTCTTTTGTGGTCTTAATGTTATTTCCTGTAAGTGAAGAAGTTTTGGGAGATGCGCAAGTTGCTTTTTTCGTCTTTCAATCGGGATCCTTCAACAAACCTTTGGGAGTTGGGGAACTCTCCAGGGTGATTAGTTTGAAGGGCAAAGGGTTCCCCACCCTGTGTCAGGTTAGTACGGCTGCCTGCATCACAAGCCTATGTTTCAGTTGATGTTCTTACGCAGTAAGAAGAAGAGAGACAGCAGCAGTTTTTGCATGTTTTAAAAAAAAACTTTGCACTCTCGTCTTAAAAGTAAAGGGCTCTACCTTCAGATGTGCATGTGTGCCGCACTCCCCACATCACCTCTGAGCTCTGAGTTTTGCTTCTCTAGCCACAAAACCAGCAGATTTTCTTCACACTCACGTCTGAGGAAAAAACATAATCCTAATTTCTTGTTGGTGTTTGCCCGAATTTATCCTGATCCATCTGTGCAAATCATCTGTGTTTGCTTAAAGGATCTTAAAAGCAGAAGAGACACCTGTATGAGTTTCCAATTACTGTGTACAGCAAATATATGGCAATCCCCCCAGACATTAGTCATACACTGCCGCCGCTTTGTGTGTGTGCACTCATACACGTCCAATCTTTAATTTTGATCACATTCGACAGGCAGGATGAATTCCCCTCCACCTCTTAAATTACAGAAGCTGATGTCTTGTCATGTTTGTTCATTACTGAGAGAAGAGGCAGAGAGAAAAGAAAACAAAGAGGAAAATGGTATTGATTTGTGTTTCAGCTTGAGCCTGATGCATTTGACCCGATGCATGCTTTAATACATCCAGAGAGACCTTGTCATCGATCATGGCAGCAGTGAGTTGAACACACCGATGGGACCGATGTTCCATTTGTTTGTTTATTTGCTTCTGCTCTCCTTTCCCCCATCCCTTCAGCTCAGTCCATAAGTAAACATTAAAATCAATAAGCAATCTTAAATTGCAAAGTAAATTGTAGGAAATGAATGATACTTTTCTCTCGATTGAAAACGCGACAGGAGTTGCAGGGTGGGAGATTAGAGCGGGCCTCTGTAGATTCCCTCTGACAGGGCGAGGGGCACGTCTTGCCACGAGTCTCTGATGTATAAAGAAAATGACAGATGCCAGTGGCAACGTTTGCCCCCTAAGCCCCAAAGTCTCAGTCTATTCATGTCTCTGGATGATTTGTCCTTGATGACTTTCTGAAGCAGGTAGTGAGTTTATGTGATTACACATGAAAAGCTCCTGTTGTCACACTGCGAGTCTGGACAAGACACCAGTCCGTCAGTCAGCCATCACTCCCCACTCCCCACAAATAGACAGAAGTGAACAGTAATAAATTGCAGTATCGCCTCTCATCCATATCTGTCTGTCAGTGCAATCTGTCATCTCACCACTGCCCATGGCCAACTTCCACACACATTTACATCGTATTGATGAAACATGTTTATGCCTCCAGATCAGTTGGTTCTGACATTTGAGAAATGACTTGTTTTGCACAAAGGGTTGAATGTAGAGGAGACCAGGTCTAAATAGACATTTACATGAGGGAAACATTGTTGTTTATTTTAAACTACTTTGAAAAGGTGTTGTTGACCACAGCACACAGTTACACCTTTGGATCCCCTTACCGTGATGTATGTTAGGTTACAGCACAGACTAGTGGACAAAAGTAATATTGAATTGAGGTCAGGCTGTTTGTGAGTAATATTATTAGGGCCCGAGCACCGATGGTGGGAGGCCCTATTGAAATTGAAAGGATTTTTATTATTAGTTTTATTTATTTATTTTTCCTCCGTCTGTCTGTCCATATAATTTTTTTTTGGGACGGACAGACGGACGTTACACCTTTGTTTGTTTTACATCATTGTAACTTTGTGTCCTGAACAGTTAGAATTTTTGTGCATTTCGTGATGGGATAGATTTTGCTGTTGATGCCGGCACTGCAGGAGTCCATCCGTCCGTCCGTCTGACATTCATCTCAAGATGAAGTTGATCTGATGGAACCCTGGGACAAGTTTGTCAAAATAAAAATGTGGGAAATGTGGAAAATGGCCACTAAATCCAAAATGGCGGGCTTCCTGTTTGGTCTAAAAAAAAGGAGACTTTTTTGTTTGTAATGAAAAGACACATGGCCTTAACAATTTTGGTTTAGTAATGTGTCGTCTCTTGGTGTTTCTTAGGTTCCAGACCAGTCAGCCCAGTCCATCCCACTGGGAGGAGATCCACAGCCGAGTCCAGAGGATCCTGCAGACACACAGAACAACCTGGGACCCCCGAGTGAAGTTTGACCTTTAACCTTCTGATCTTAAAGTAACTGACACTGCAAAGATTTCTTACTGTTAAAATGCACAGATCATGATCAGCTTCTTTGGTCTGCACTAACCTGTTGATGCATACTAACACAAACACACTTTTTTAAGCTAAAGAATCAGCACTCGATTCGATATTCATTTACATTTCAAACCTCCGAGGCACCTGCTGAAAGTTTTTGTCATCATTACACTTAGAAAAGGAAGGTAATGTTCAAACGTGTGTAGCGGCTCCTCTTCCCTCCCACCCGTCAGCTGGGCTGTGTTTTAAGACAGGTGGAGGGGGGACATGGTGAATGTAAGCTGCAGCTGTTCGGAGCTCATCCCTCGAAACACAAAAGAGAAACAAAGAGGTAGCCAAGAGCCACCGTAGAGATTTAAGGCAGAGAGGAACAAAAATAGAATCCTGAATGAAAGACTCAATGATATTTAGCAGTAAGTTACACTGAAATATGTAACAATGGCTCTGTTCTATTCATTAATTTAATTGATACCCAAGCTTTTCCTACTGTAACATGTCAGAATGTCTCATGTGAAAAACTAGAATTACCACCCTGCTGTTGTGTCCCTCAAGCAACCAGTGAAGGGTCAGTCCCACCTGGTGTTCCCAACATATTGCATTCACAGTAATATACTGTATACACTGTGACCTTGACCTTTGACCCCTGACATGAGTTAATCCGTGAATCTAAGTGAACATTTGTGCCAAATTTGAAAGGATTCTCTGGAGGCATTCTGAAGATAACATGTTCCAAAGTAAAAAAAGGGTTTTGTAAGGTCACTGTGACCTTTGACCTGCGACGCATGAGTCTGACTGAACTTTTGTACCAAATTAAAAAAGAATTCCTCAAGGTGTTGTAGAGATAAAGTGTTCTGTCACCGGCGCAGAGGCATAAAATCCCATGTGACAACATTAAACAAAGGAGCTTGCATCTATTATTACTGTTAGATACATTAAGTGCAGCTGTGTTATTAGATATGTATTTTATATTAAGTAAAGGAAATATTTTATGCTACAGAAGGTGATTACACTGAATGATCTGGTTTTCTTCCATGCAATGCGTACATTTAACTAAATGTGCAAAGGATCTGATTAATGGTCAAACTCCACCCATGTGTATTCCCCATATTGATGAATACTATTGATGAGTCAGCAGGTGTCAGATTGTGCTGCTCACTTCAAAAGACGACACGTTACAGAAACTTCCACTACTGTAAAATACGCTGCAGAATCTGACAGTCAATAAAGTGTTTTTTTATCTGTGAATCCTCAACACAGCAGAAAATGTCCGACTGATACAGATTATGTATATATCCTGTATGTATATATTTATCACTCGGGCTCTACTGGGGATAGAAGTTTTTATACGATTATATTTATCTTCACTGCAGGTGTTATTTATAACAGTGTTTCTGGTACGTCACCAAACTGCATTTGATTTTCAATTGAAATATTAATTTTGCATTTTCAAATGAAGGAAGCATATTGTTAAGTTGAAAATTCATATAAAATCCTTTATTTGAAGTTTTGAATGTTTAATTATTGCTCTGCAGTTTAGGTTTACATTGAGTTTCAGTATTAATATTGTCAGTGTATCTGAATATTAAATGTGTGATAATTCAAATAGCTGCTTGAAGTTGATTGTGATTCTTAAGTCATGTTTCAATGTGTTGAACTAATTCAGTTTATCTTCTGCTCATTCTGCTTTGTTCATGTTATGAAACAAAATCACTTATTGTATTTTACTTTGTTTCTCCCTCGTTGTGTATTTTTTGTTATTACAAAAACAGTCAATTAAAAGGTTGAATAATATGACCTCAGCATTTGATGATAAACACCACAAGTTTGTTTTTGTCATAAATGTCTGATATTTTATTCTATGTGACAATCTGTGTTTTCAGAATGTGATGTGAAGAAACATTCAAGCATTAGTTCCAGTCAAATCTAAATATTTTAATGTTAGATGCACTGTGTTGACAATAATTTCTGCACAGCAAAGTGTGCACGTCAGTGTGATTAAAAATATGTTTTACTTGTAAATAGCAGCCTGCACCAGATTCACTACAAAATAATCCCTGGTTGTAATATCACTCAATCCACTTGATTCGTTCAACGTTTCCGTTGACACACAACCTCGGTCCACGTTCAGATGAAGCTCGACAAAGAGAAGGATTCAGTGAAGATTCAGGTTCCAGATCCAAAATATGATTAAAGCTTCAATCATCGACAAGGAGCTAAATCCAAGCAGGAGCTAAATCCACTCAAAGTCTTTCACTTCTTATGGAATTTACTCTTCTTCCTGTTCTTCCTCCCGGCTCCTTGGGCTGCTTTCTCGATCAGGATTTCCTGGTATTTCTTTTTGTTTTGACTGAAAAAGAAGAGAAAAATAAGATTTGATATTATCAACATTTAAGAGAGACGACAGTCAGAGTGACTGCGAATACAAACAGTTGCCTTAAAAAGGGGCAGTCAGTGGGATTTTGAAAATAGAGAAACATAAGTTGCACAGAATGCAACTTCCAGGTTTGGATCGAGAGCAGATCCAAGGCATTTTTCAACATTTTCAATTATTTATCAGGCACGTTTAGGGAACTGATATTTATGAGTGTGTGGAATTTGGTGCAGATCCAAATAAAAATCCAGATCTGGTAAGTTGAAATGGTTTCATACGGGGGCTGTTGGGCCTCTGTGGAGGTGTGATACTCTGCTGAGTGCCATTCTAGTTTTAAAGCTGTAAATTGTTGGTTAAAAAGAGTTTTTATTTAAAGTGACTGAGAAACAGAAAAGTAGCGACTGGCCTGAAGAAATGCTGCTTCTCCCAACACTTCCAGTGGCCTGAACCATGCAGGACATAATCACTCCACACACACACACTCTGATGCTGTTTGTCTGTGTGGCTCAACTTACTGTCTAAACTCAGCATCAGCCAGAAGCTCCTCCACCATCGTCCTCTTCCTCTCTTTCTTGGGAACACGGGAATGATAAAAGTCGACTGGACTGTCCATCACGGTACCAACCTGTGCACCACATACACATAAAACATGGACAAATAGTAAAAAGTATGAAGTATACAGTTATACCTTTGGAAGGTTAAAAGATAAAGAATTACAATCATGTTTCCAAGTAAATAGGAAGGATTGTGTGTTTTGTTTCCTGACCTGAAAATACTTGGGAAAACCGTCTCTGTCGTTCTTCTTGTAGAACCTCTTTGGGTCCATGGTGCTCCTCATCTTCAGGACTTGGAGGTCTCCTTTCAGCTCCTGGGTGAGCTCAGGGGCTTTCATATTGAACCAAGCATCTCCTGTACATTTCTCCCTCTCTGCCTGAGAAACACAAGTTCAGTTACTTCTAAAGCATTTTGAAAGCACTGGATGCGCACAGTATTTATGACGACAGCAGAGAATCTCTTATACAATTTGTGAAATCAGTTTTTAAACCAAAATGACCAAAAACTAGGTATACAGCACTGCGGTTGTATGCCTCCACCAGCCATTGCAGTTTCCGTCTACATAACTTAGTTTTCCACATTTATATAAGGTCAGCGCCACCTTGACCAATGAAATCTAATCACTTTGTCCAACTGAAGTTGATGATATTCCCTTAAGTCGGTCTGAGATTTCATATTCAAGGAACCAAAAGTGTTTTCAGAGTTCACTGCGACCTTGAACACCAAATTCTAAATCAGTTCATCTTTGAGACCAGGTGAGACCAGATGTCAGGAGAATCTCCTGACATCTTGTGGAAGGAGTATATGCAAGAATGAAAATGTCTGAGTGAGTTTTTGTCCGACCTGCCCCCGAGAAAACTTTGGATGATGTCTAAGTGAGCCCATATGAGAACACAGCAGGAGATCCTCCGCAGAATTCCCTGTGGTGTGGGGGGGGGGGGGGAGCTTTTGGTAAGGGGAGAAATTAATTCTATAGGCCTCTGTCTGCTGCACCCCCCCCCCCCTCACCTGAACACTCCTGAGAGTTCTGTGTTGTTGTGAACAAGTCTGAGCGGATAGAGTGTCCCGCTGCGTTCATGTGTGAAAGGCAAACACCAGAGAAAGTCAGGAACCATTTGTTTGGACATTCTCCAGAGTTCTTGTCTGAAAATGGCTAAAACCACCTGACAAAGCTGCCACCTCCTCTCAGCCATCATGAGAGAGGGCTGCGTGAGCAGATGGAGAAAGTGTGTGTGCAGGTGAGCATCCTGCAGTAGATGCTGCTCACAGGAGCCATAGTTTAGTTGTTGACCGACCACCCCCCCGGTAAAAAATTGTACAGATGGCCAACTGGCTTTGACATATACTGTCCACGTAACAGACTGAATCACTCAGACCTTAAACACCACAGCGTTCAGTTGTAAAACTTACTCTGTTTTTCAGTTTTACGGCTTGTTTGGATTCACTGTACGGAGGCACCGCGTCCTTCTTTTCAAATTCTGGTCCAATCACACTTTTCTTCATCACCTGTGGACCACAACAAAAATAATCAATAAACAATTCTGCAGAGCGGCAAACAGTCCCTGACTCTGACAGGAGGACAGATTCAAAAAGAGCGAGTCACACAGGTACCTCATCTTGGGTCTTCTTTTCCTTGGACGAAGTGGAGGCTGCTTTTGAGTTGCTGCCGCCAAAGTTGATGTACAAACCCCCCAACTCCTTCATTTTGATGCCGGGGTCGATGCGGGTGGAAAAATCTCTCCTGAAACAAAGTGACACAGACTTCATACCTGGTATTAACATTAACATGCGTCTTTAGGTGATCAGGTTCGGCTTTTGACTTTACTACGATTTAAAGGCTGAAACACCCGATGACACCAAGGTACGACCGAAGATTATTGTTTTCATTGTAACAATCAGTGTGACAGAGCTTAAATATGATGGTTACAAAACTGTTCCTGGTCTCTCTACTCTGTCTCTCCTCTCTCTCTCTCCCATTTTCTCTGCTCAGCCCAACCAGTCGAGGCAGATGGTTAATGAGGGAGGTTTTTCTCTCCAGTTGGGAAAGTGCTGCTCGTTGTGGGAACTGTGTAAATTCTAAAGGTCTCATTCTCAGACAGCAGAGTGCTGATCTATCTTCCCATCTATGAACGTCTCTTGCCAAAAACTAATCTTTTGGGGGTTTTGTTGAAAACATGATAGTGTAAAGTCACCATTGTCCTTTAAACCATCATATGTTGCAGATTTATTTACTTCATTAATTACTTTTCTGTGAGTTGAAGTACGTGTGTGTATTCCTATGTGAACGAACCAGGCTGAGGCTGTTACTTTTCTCTCACTTACAGTTGAGGATTTCGACACGAGAAGAGGATTTTTGCATCTTCGTCATCATCATCATCATCCCCCTCCTCATCCACAAACTCCTCATCCTGCTCCTCCTGTTCAGCTTCTCTGTTTTGGACCTCCTCTTCTTCTGTTGGTCTTTCCTTGTAGTAATGTTCGTCAGCTTCTTGTCCGGGCCGCGTGTCGATCATAAACAGTCCTCCCACTGATGCAGCTGCTGATTCTGACTTCTTAGACGGTCCTGCTTCCTCTTCCTCTTTCGCGGAACCCAATTCCTCCTCATCGACTCCAGAAACGTCCCCCTCCTCTTCATCATCGCTGCTGTCCAGCAGGCTGATGACTTTAGTTTTCTGGACAATGACGTCTTTCTGCTGCTGTTCGGGTTCAGAATCTACTGTGATGGTTAGCTGCTGGCTGGATGTTACCTGAATGGACTCGACTTGGACCTCACTGGAGTCGACCACCTGCTGAGCATCTGTGTTCACTTCCATTTTCTCCTCATCACTGGGCCCAGTTTCTACAACTGCATCCTCAACCACAGCCTCATCTCCCTGTGATGAGTGTGTTGCCACATCAGCTGCCTCCATGTGTTGGTCCTCCTCCTCCGCCTATGATTCCAGAGGCCTCCTCACATTCCGTTACTGTGACTGATTGGCAATGCTTTAACTGCTCGGATGACTCGATCATTTCCTGCATCATTTCCACCTCTGAGGTGTCTTCGTCTTTTTTTTCAGCAGATGGCTCCTCCTGCTGGCCTTTGACCATTACTGCAGGCTCACTGACAACTTCCTTTTCCTCTTCATTTGTATCCACCTCATTGGATGTGCGATCAGCTCCCTTTACATCTTCTTTTTCTTCCAGCATTAGGCTCATAGGTTCCTCTGACAGTGTGCGGTCTGCATCCTCAGTGATCAGCGTGCGTTCTAACGTGGAGTCATTTAATGAGACGTCCTCTACCATCGACTCGCAGACTTTTTTTAGAACAATAGAAAGATCTTTGACAGAGTTTCTAGTTACCCGAACACCTCGACTGCTGTTCCCTGAGCCTGTTCGGCTGCTGCAGGGAGTTCCTCTGTCTGTCAGGTCAGAGTCCGAGTCCAAGGCTTTGGGGCCCTGGGGTTGTGCCCTGCCCCGATTACGAGTGGTTATACTGTAAGTGGGCCCTGACTCAAACCCATCAGAGTTTGGAGACGGGGGATCCCTCACATCCACAGTCACTGATGCTTTTCCTCTTGCTGCCCTGGTCTGTCGCCCTCTCCGAGGCGGGGAATAAGAGCAGTCCGAGGCCTCGTCGAGGTCTATAGGGATGACATGTGCTGATCTTCTGGATCTTGTGGATCTGCGTGTAGTGGACCTAGTAACCACAGCTTCTGTGACACTTGATGCACAGCTGTCAGCATCTGAGACCTCCGAGTCCACAGTTTGTTGTTTAGCAGCTGATCTGACGCGAGCAGTTTTCCTCAGACTTCTGGTGACTCTCTTGGATTCGGACGCCACAGCGCTGCAGGACTCTGTCTCCAGCATCTGGTCGAGTTCTGCTGCCTCAAGAGGAGCCATAGCTGGGTCAGGAGATGCTGGAGCCAGGTCACGGGATGCAGGAGCCGTCTTTCTCCTGGTGCTCCTGCGAGTAATTTGAGCAGCATTCGATGCAGACACTACAGAGGAGCACGACTCCACCTCAGATATCTCCTTATCCTCCGGACTGACTGCCCGGGGCGGTGCCCTCCTGCCTCTGGTCCGTGTCACCGATAGTTCGATGTCGGGCAGTGCAGAGCAGCAGGACCCCGCGTCTGACACGTCTTCTTCATGGGTTGAGTCCACGGGTGTGCAGGACTGGTCTGGACTGTGGAGTCTTGAAGCTCTGGAGCATCTTTTTATCAAGGAGGGCGGCGGAGATGCTGGAGATCCTCTGTTACTTTTCTCAAGCTGGTGGCTAGTCTCCACAAGGGCATCATGAGTAGGACTCTCTGCTTGTTTAGCAGTTCTCCTTGTTCTTCGAACAGTGGAGGGAGTGGCCTGCGTGACAGAGAAGACCTGGTAAAAAGGTGTTTCTAGAGCAGACAGAAAATAACAGGATAGGGCTGCTGCTATTCCACTTTTTTCTTATTATTAAGACCAAAATCAACAGTGTACTACATTCCATCTTTCTCTCACTTCTTTATCTGCCGTGAAGTTATGAGCTGTAAACATTACGTTATGTAAGCGAGAAGTGATTTAATGTATTGGGGATTATTTTCTGCTGCGTATCATTACACAAATTCTTGATTATATAGGTGTTCTTGTGTAAAGCATGACATTTTTCATAACGAACTGTGAAAGTGAGAGGAATTGACACAGAATGACCCACATTTAAATTATATGTATGATCTACACGTATCAGATCACTGATGTTTATAAAAGAGGAGGATTTATGGGTTATTTATAAATAGAGGCCCTTGAGGGGGTAAACAAGGACCTCTATTTGTTGTTCTCTTTTCTCTTCCTGTTAAATGTTCACCTCCCTGGTTCAGTTCAGTCCCTGATCAGATCCAGTAAAACATGTTTAACATTAAACTCCTCTAAACAACAACACCTAAAACATTGACAAACTCCACGCTGGAAACAAACTGCTGGTGTCCACGTGTCTCCTCTCGCCAGGTTCAAAACCACGTGACAGACTCGTCACAGCTCAGACTGAAGCTGAACGTCACCTCTGAACATCTACACGTTTTAAATCTCATCTGTGCTCCACACGTACCAGGACGTCTGAGGACTGGTCGGGGTTAGTTTTAGCTGGAGAGCTCACACACACTCCTCTCCTGGTGGACACCATCTTGGACGTTGCTCGCGCCTGTCCCAGCTCTCTCACTTCCGGTATGAAGGTTAGACTCGATCAGTCGCGTCACAGCATTAGACAGGCCAGAGCAGACGATCACAGAGCAGTGCTCATAGACTGTGTTTTTAAAATACATTTATATTTCTAACAATAATCATAAACTTTATTTGTATAACACCTTTCATACAAGAAATCGAGCTCAAAGTGCTTTACATACAATATAGATAGAAATAAAAACATGTTCATAAAATAAAAACATGGCCGTGAATGGGACAAAAGCCAAATTAGAAAAGTCGAAAGTCAAAAAATTCTCAAGGTTGGTTTCTGTCATTTCAGGTAGTTATTATCACACGGTAAATTTCGTTTTAATTACTAATGATTTGATGCTATAACAACAGGGTGAGATGTCATGATTGACAGCTGAGACATGATCGAGCTTGTGTATCAGCAGGACTTGTGTCATCACCGCAAGATGGAAGCGTTTGTATCCTGGATGTTTTGGTGTCATTTCTGCATAGTGGGAGGAAGTAGAGAAACGGGGACCACCTTGGATGGTATCGACTATTTGCACAGCCTCCAAAGACACATACTTCTGTTGTGTTGTAAGCTACTTGAAGCCTACATTTCCATCAGAATCGATGTGCAAAGGAGAGTTTAGAAAGACAGTGTGCACTACATAGAGTCTCCAGCAGGTGGAGGTGCAGGCCAATGACTGCGATTCAACGTCTACCACATCTGTAATATAAATGTCAATTCGGTTTCCTCCGTTTAATCACCAGCTTTTATCTTTACAGTTAAATAAAATATGAGCTTGATGAGCTCAGTGTAACAAGTTAAAAGTATGTTGGCTCAGCAGTACACACATGCGAAAGGTCAGTTTTACTATGTTACATTGTTTTTATGACACCTAACAGTTGTTGCATCATCACTCACTCACTTTCCACTATATTAAAAACACCAGTGTCAACAGTACAAAGATGCATTTCATAATTTTAATAAAGTCAGGTCATGATATACAGATATATGACAGCATTAAATATGTTTACAGCGCAACAGATAATTTGTCTTCATGAGGGTAACCCTGTCTTCATGAGATCTGACCCTGTCTGGAAAAACCAAGCATGATTCATAAACAATAACTTCTTTCTCAGAGTTAACATTCTACCTCATCTCAGTTCAGACACAGTTTCCAGTGATAGAATAACAACACATAGATGACATCTGCCTATTTCTGTCAATCGCAAAACAGTGCTCAAATTTAAACCCTCAAATTAATCACGAGCGTTGGGGGGAATATAATTCAATGCATCGTCAGAAATATTGCATGGTTAGAAAACAGGACAGTTTAAAGTTGGACCTTTACAGTTGTCCATTTAACCAGTTAAAAGTCTGCATCATAAAATAAACAGCTCATATATATTTGGGTATTGAAATGTGAAAGTGCATGTTTTTCTTAATTGTGGAATGCAATGGTGTCATATACAGCAGCAACAACCAAAACTGCACAAATATAAAACTTTTTTCACACCATATTAGTTTCCATTTATCCTTTTAAAAATGTTTGGAATAATTATTTACGAAAAACAATACATTTCTACCCTTTACTTTTGCTGCAGTCATAATCTTTTCATTCAGACTCAACATGTTTAAAGCTCGATTCACACAGACCCAGTGGAGACAAAGCAGGTAGGAGGATAGAAGGAGAAAAAGTTGAGAGGCACTTCACATGAGAACAGGGTCAACCGTCATTTCCCATAATTAAAGCAGCCTCTGCTGTGGTGGTAAAAGACTGTCAGTGTACTGGTCATGGTGAAACATGAGTTTCACAGTCTCGTCTCTCCAAACTGACAGTGGGGTTCATATGGCGTGTTCATCTATAATTTTTGATCTCACTGAGACGATGTGATGGATACCTGCAACTGTTAAACCGAACAAATCATGTATGAAGAAGATGGAACCTTATCTGTAAGATAAATCAATGACCTCAGGACCCATTTTGATTAGCAGCATCCAGTATTCAGCGCCATTACTGCATGTCGTGTGTGTGTGTGAGAATGTGAATGAAAATGGCTTCATCCCGGTCGTCTTCTCTGGTGGGGGTGTGCTAGGGGCTTGCCTTCCTTGCACTGACAAGGTAGCCTTTAGACTTGATGATGCCCCTGCTCTTGACAATAATGGAGTAACGCAGGACCCATTCCAGCCTCCAGTCGGCGATGTTCAGGTCTTGTGTTCCCTCCTTCAACGCCTCTTTGAAGGTGGCTGCTGACATCAGCTCTGAGGACAGTACACTGAAGCAGAGAGATGAGCGGTTTAAATTAAAAACAGGTACATGTGAACTCTGTTGTTCACGCTAGGCAAAGCGCATACAAATTAGATACACTAATGCTGCAGCTGACCCCAACTACAATGCATTAACTCATCTCTTTTTGAAAACGCATTGTGGGTGTATTGGAAAAATTAACTAAGTGTGGTTGAAAACTATTTTGTAGTTGAAGAGTAACTTTTTGCAGACCTGTCTAAAGACTTTCAGACCCTTTTTATCACTTATTTACTCTCCAAAGAACTGGAAACATATGTAAATCAGTTGTTTGTGTTTAGATTCCCCTCTCTCCTGCGCCTACAGAACCAGTCTGAACTGGTTCTGAAGGACAGCCTTAATTCTCCTATATAAGATCCTTGCATTTGACTGTTCTCCATCTTCACTCTGAGATCCTTGTGACTTTCTGTGTTGATCCTTGCTGCAGAAAGTCCCTATTAAAATACACATAGATAACTTTGGTGTTTCCAGCCTCTTGTATTTTCAGATTCCCATCACAAAGGATAAGGCTGAGTTTTTAGAAATGTGTCATCTTCAGTCTATCTCTGAACCTCATGCCTAATTTGGGACACTCAAAACCTTTGACATCTAGGATCATCACTAGGTTTGGATTGATTACAAAAGTCAAACAAACTCATCTCACTGGCAAAAAGAAATGAATGATCTCTCACCTTTGGGATCGTTGTGTGTGAGCAGCTGGATGTCAAACTCTTTAGCAAAAGCGGTGAGGATCAGGAGGCATCACACAGCAGGAGGCCAGGTTGACCTGGTTACTGCTCGGCTTCACCTGGTCCAGAGGAAATATTGTCAGTGATTGGTTTCAGAAACAAAAAACTGCCATTCTGACCTTTATATAAGAGTCAACATCACTGTTTCCTCTGGATTAGGCCTCACATGTATAATATCCCCACTGACCTGCGCCCAGTTGTACAGCTGTTCCATCAGATCTTTGTCCAGGTCAGAGGTGCCAATGGCAGCGATCCGCTGGCTCCTCACCAGGGTCTCCAGCTCCTCCCAGGCTGGCTGAAGGTGAGCCAGTGTTTGACCGTCACCCTCCAGGGGGCCAGGTGGCGCTATGATAACAGAGTCAAGCTGGGACACTGCCAGTGTCTGGCAGGCTATGAGGGAGAGACAAACACAGCTAAAGTACATAGAGACCAAATCAAAGTTTTGCTCATGAGATTTAAAAAAAAAAAAAAAAAAAAAACCCTCACCCATCTCCACTGCATCTCTGATGGACGACTGAAGTGACTCACACAGGAACAGCTTGACTGAAAGAACAAGGCAAACATGTTGTCCATCACATTATGTAGTAGTTTATAGATCATTGGTGCTACTTTTTACCTACTTAATAATGTATGCATTTTTTATTGAGCCAGTTAAGTAGGGGTACTCAATTAGTTGCCAGATGAAATGGAGGATGTTTTAAAGTGATTATTTGATTGGGTACCTTTTTCTGAATTTACTCTTATCTTTAATAAATGTAGACATTAATAAACAAAACTTGTACCAATTTTCTCCCTATTTAAAACGACTGAAGTAACCTGAACAAGTTCATGAAAGCCAACTGAATGTGACAGCCAATAGATTTAATGCTGTTCTAGCGGACGACAGAGCAGAAGTACAGACCTGAAACCTTCACCTCCTCCCTCTCCTCAGGTGTGATAGCATCTGTTGGCTGGGGAATGGAGCAGTCCAGTGTATCTGTGAAGTTCTGCATGAAATAAAAAGCACTTTAGAGACTGCTACTCATTTAGTGAAATATGAAAGATTACACTCTTCTGTCTGTAAAAGCACTGACTTTTCTTTTCAAACATCATTGTGTTACCAAATGTCGATTCGGTCGTTTTCGGCTGAAACCAGCTGTGAAAAGCATCGTCATCACAACCATCTGACATCAGACACCTTGCCAAAAAGTGATATATGTGTTCAATAATTAAATGTGGCCCTTAAGGATCTTAAGGATAAGAATGCTCGTAATGAGTCGAGCATGATGTACGTTTATTTGCTGTGTTCATGTGTGACATAGTGCTGAAGAAGATCACACCTGTACCATGTTTTGTGTAGAATGGAAATGTTGTTACGTGTTAGTGAAAAGACCTTTGTGACTTATGTGAGCTTATTTAGACATGTTGAATTTACATTACATTTACATAATGTTTTGTTTGAAAGGTGTTTAGAACAGGACACAAACACAACAAATGTTGAGCTTTATGATATAAACCTGTTACACAGCATTTTCAAAGTGTATGTGTCGTTCTACAAGATATGCAGCAAACACAACTTGAGGAATGACAGGTCCTCAAGTAAAGGATGTTTCTACAAGCTTTGTATTTGCAAGTATTTATGACCCCCAGTTCACCTCTTTCAAACCATCCCCATTTGATTCCAATGGGTGTGGTAATAAAAGCCAGATTAGCTGAGCCTCGCAAAACTAGCTGCAGCAGGGGTGAGTTCAGCAGAAATGGTGGCTCACTACAGTGGATCCTGCAGCCTTTTTAATATTCACTTCAGGCTTTTCAGAAAACTTTGATGAAAGCAAATTATCCGATGGGGGGGGACTCTTTGCAGAAATCACATCACAGTTAATAGACAAAAACTCTAGGACAAAGTTTTTGTGCCCCCACCTCATCCCAGCGCTCAACCCAACAAGCAGACCCACGCTTGGAATGGAGCCTTTGGCAGGCAGCGCTGCATGAACATTCATGGTGACAGCGTCTTTTCAGTGAGCCAAGAGGACGCCTTTGAAGTCCATCCATACAGTCGTTTTATTTTTTCAAGCACCGGAATTCTACCGCCTCACAGCATAGTAGCTGGGTTCAAATACTAGTGTGCGTTTTTCTCACAGCAAATTATGAAATGCAAGCAAAAGTGGTTTAGAAAAGGTCTCAACTTTCCCAATGACAGACCAGCAGCGCAATAATTATGCGCTGTGAAAACCGTAAGTGTCACCCCACCTCACATGGCGGCTTTGTAGTTGAAAACCAGTCCCTCAGTGTAGCTTGAATGCAGTCTTGAAGCTGAAATATCAAATAGGAAAGAACAGAGGGTTAGATTTACATCCGTAGTTTTAAGAAAGGATCCGAGGAACTAAGTTGAAGCTTAAATCTTTTTATTCTCAGCAGAATCCACACTCACATCTGGAGAGCTGCTGTGTGATTTAAATGACGACATCAGCTGGACAAACCTTATAACAATGAGAGAATGTGGCTGAACATAGTTTACGAACTTCAGCTCTGATGCTGTGCTGATATCACATAGGATGGATGGATAGTAGAGATAGGACAGAGTCTCACGTTTACATCATGCAAGTGATTAAGTCACTGGACAACTCAAGGTGGATTTATGAAGGTAGCGTGAAGGTTTAAAATACTGATTTCACAATATAGTGCTATTTCCATAAAACTTGGTTTTAATTAACTTGTACAGCAGACCTCGGCCGACAAGAGTTTGTTTAGAAAAAGCTACGCTCGCCAGTGGAAAATTACAACTTGGATGAGTGTGTGAACAGCATCTACAGAATCCTAACTGATGTGTGTCATCATGACAGAAAAATCCAGGCCTTCTACATTTTAAATTATATGATGTATTTGATCTCCTTGTTCTGGCAGCTCAGTTTTTACATGTGGGCCCAAACACTATAGTTTTAATTTGCAGCAGGGGAACTGTAAAATTCAGGAGGCTGTTATAGTAAAAAAAAGAAGTAGTCCAATAGTGTTGCAAGTCAAATTATTGGACTTGTATTCCATTTATATTTCCCCTCTTGGCTTTATTGTCAAGTCAGTGATTCTCTACGCAGGTAAATTGTTTCTCGAGCAGGTATTTCCTGTGTGATGTTTCAAAGGAACAAGGTAAACGTTTTTCAGGATTTGACCTGACAAAGTTTTTAAAGATATTGTATGGGGAGCAAACAGTGCGTATAGGTTTATACACACCGTTATAAACTTATAACCCTAACCAAGTGTATTGACAAATTGACACTGATCAGCCACTGTCTGAGCTATCTGACACTACAGGAAGTGTCTCAACACTTGACAGCTGTCCTCTACTACTGTTGACACAGAAACTATAAGATGGATTACCACGAAACCTGGTGGAAGGGTATGGAGCTCTAGCCCCTTGGAGAGTAGAGGTACTACTTTTCTATGTTTGATGTTTGATGGTGAGCTGGACAAAAACTTAGAAATTAATGTAGACAGAGCAGCACCTGTTTGCAGGTGATGTGCCGAGTTTACAGACAGACAGACAGACACAGACAGACAGACACACACACACACACACACACACACACACACACTCTTCCTTAAACAAGAGCCTCCACAAGTAGCACCTGAAACACGTGTTTTGAAAATGTCTCTTTATAGACGACTCAAACTTGGCTATCAGGCTAATATCGGCTAACAGCTAATAGCTGGTTAAACATGCAGCCTGACTTTGCCCAGCAGGCTAAGCAGTCTGAGCTAATAAGCTACCACGGTGAGGAAGCTGCATTCAAGCGAGACATGTTGATGTCTTTGCACGTGAGCTCACCTCCTCGCTGGGGGAGGCCGGGCACTTCTTCTTCAGGCGGCTGCGGTTCACCAGGTTCCCGGTGTGGAGCCGCAGGGTCTTGGCGTGGTTCAGCCACATCTTCGCCCCGGTGCTGTCGGTGTTTTGAGGGTCCATGTGGTGCTGGTGCTGCTAGCCCCCCAAGTTGCTAAACCCGTGTGTGCTGGTGGAACTGAGCGCGGACAGGTGCTGTCACTGTGCCGCCGAGCCGCTAACTGATGGAGGAACACACCCGACAACACGACACACACACACTGTTTGAAAACAACTGCAGTCAGGATGACTTGCAGGAGCGTGGACTGACCCGAGGCGGCTGCTGCTTTACAGCCGCTGTTCTGTGGGGGTGTCCCGCCAAACACGGGGAGGACTCCTGGAGGAATGGACTGCGCCATGAAACGAGACAGGGCTGCTTCCAATCAACGGACTGGATCCTTGTGCTGGGACAGTCTCTGCTCGGACAGTCTCTGCTCGGACAGTCTCTGCTCGGACCGCTAGATGGTGATGTGGGGTTTTCTAATTGTTTTTGTTAGGCCGCCTACGTTCACGCGACAAGCCCTTAAAGGGACAGTTCAGGGGGAAATGAAAACGCACTAATCCTCTACTCGCCACTGTGCCGATAGAGGGGTGGGTGAAGTGTTGGAGTCCACAAAACACGTCTGGAGTCTCAGGGGTAAACAGTGTTGCAGCCAATAGAATTGAAGTAAATGGCGACGTAAATAAATAACAACAAAAAGATACACGTGTGAACGCAAATGTCCGAGTGAGAGCCTCCAGCGTTTCTGCGCCTGGCCCCTTGTATAAAGTCTGCAGAAGTCGATGTGAGAAGCCCGCTGGAATCACTGTGAGTGAGTTGAAGGGTCGATGACACTTTAAACACACAACAGACACACACAAAAAAACAAAACAAACTTTAACAGGACATTGTTTATGTGGGTTATGTTATTATCAATACATTTCTACAGATGAGTTCATGTGTATGAATATAATAATGAACTCTCCTACACTCATTTAACTTTCATTTCTATTTTTTAAGCAAAATAGCATTATTTAAATTCATCAATGTTTTTAATATGTCCAAAAAGTTTATATTCAATAATATAATTACGCAATCAACAATGTCAAACAACTGAATGGAAAGAAACAGCCTCTTAGCTAATGAGTTGTTATGCTTTAAATTCCTGTGGCACAAAATCAATTGTAAACGTTTAAATGATGACAAGACATTGACATGTGATGTTAAATCTGTTTAAAATTAACTTTTTCTTGTTTCAGAATAACAGTGCATGGAGCCAGTTCAGTGGAAAAAAAAAGCTTTCCCAGATTGAAGGGAAGGAATTTGACCCATCTGCATAAAGTCTTGACCTCAATTCCACTCAGCGCCTTTAGGATGAACTGACACTCTGACTGTGCCTGACCTTGTCACCCGTCATCAGTACCCAGCCTCCCTAATGTTCTTGTGGTTGAATGGCAGGAAATCCCTGCAGCCAGGTTTCCAAATCTTGTAGTAAGCCTTACGGGAAGAGGAGAGACTGTTGTAGCATCCTATTATTGTTCATAGCTTTGAAATGAGATGTGTTTATTCATATACTTTTAATGTGTTAAACATGAGTCTGTAAAACATCAATGAATCTTTGAATTTTTTTACATTACAAACTGAAATACGTTGAGGCTGCTTTGAGACATGCACTGAACTCCAGAGATGCAAAACACTGCCCAGATTTATGATTAAAACAACATGACCCCTGCAGGGATGAGATGCTTTAGAGCAGAAGCGGAAGTAAACCATCAACCTATGGCCCCTATCCTCAGAGTATATTTTTATACATATTACACCAGTGACTTCATCTCCTTAAAGCTGCTCTGTGTTTTTGCTGAACATTTGGGGGGGTGAGCAAACCGGCGGTAGTTGTGTAAGAGTGGTCAAGAGTTCTTGCTTGGAAAGTACTCATTCATGATAATATATTAGCCTTGTGGGATTCAGTGATCAAATTGCACTTCAACTGAGCAATAGTAAAAGTTGGCGTGTTGACATGTCAGAGGAGGTGGGGTAAAGGATAGAGCTTGTGTTGGGGGAGGGCAGATTGTCCTATAAAAGTAAAGAGCCACCACGAGCTGCACTGGATAAAAGTGGTTTTCCCTCCCAGGACTTCTGAAATACTGAATGTGAGCAGGTACGTTTCTCTGCATGCTTCTGAAACAGGTCCCTCGTGTTATTCTTGGTTAGAAATCCTGACTCCAGCCATGTGTGGCCCCACTGTTGTGTTCAATGAAGAGTCAGAGATAAGAGCAAAAAGGGGGCTCCAGATGTGATTTATCAGAAAGGCATCTATTTTCAGGAAAACAACCCTCAAAGGAAAGAGCTGCATGGAGGTCAGCTGCACAACAGGATTTAAATATTTTAATCATGGGTGAAAGACAGGACAGTGCAGATGTCTTTTTCTTCTTTGTGATTTAATCCGTTTGTTTCTGTGCAGTGAGCCACACACAAACAGCAGCAGCAGCCATGAAGTTTCAAGCTCTTTTCTTCCTTCTGCTCGTAACCTGCATGTGCCAGAGTCTGGCACAAGGTAAGAGGAACAAGTAAGATGTGATTAACTCCACGACTACAGTATTGCTATTGCAAATGGTGGCTAGATGCATAGATTGAAGTGGTAATTGTTTAATACTGTGCAGGAAACATTATAAGGTAAAATTTTGAAATGCGTTTTTTTTCAAATGTGTCAACAGCTGTATTTTATAAACCACATTCCTTTTTAAATGGTTACTTGATTCTTTAAATGAGATGCATTATTCAGACCAAATTAAACCTCAACACCTCTTACCAAAGTGTAATCTATCTCGACTTGCTTAGGCTTGATGTGGTGAAAAACTGAAAACCGCACACACGCCTTTAATTAAAGTAAAGCTATTGATTTTTAAGGACATTTACCCCATTGGCAACGTTTCTACTATAACACAGACCTGCACACATACAAAGAACAAGTTCAAATTGAGCCTTATTTGGGGGTTTTGTGTGCGCTGCTCAGAGCGTCTCTGTGAGAGTGACATTTTCATGTGGGTCAGTTTATCCCTCTTTAACTCAACGTAACGTTACACCTCTCTCCAGGCTCCTATAGTAACTGCTGCCTCGGGTACGTTCAGAAGATGAGGGATAAGGCAAAGACAAATATCGAAAGTTACAGGATGCAGGAAACAGATGGGGATTGCTACATCAGAGCTGTTGTGTAAGTAACAAATGTTTTTTTAAAAATTGTTGGTCCTTGCCGAGCGTTTTCTGTGTGTCCTATGTCCTATATAATTTGGCAAAGGGTGACGGAAAAATAAACATCCTGCCTTCTGAGGGAGTGAGGGATATAAACTTACAGCAGGACTACGATACGTGCACTATTAAATGTCTTTGGCTGCTTATTAAACATGTGTAAGCTTGATTACATTAAAACCTTTTACACTGAATCGTGCAGGTTTCTGATGAAGAAGAAGCCGTCACATAGTAAGCAAAGGACTGTCTGCGCCAATCCAAACGATTCTTGGGTCCAGGATCTGATCAGGACCGTGGATGTGCAAGTGCAGAATTAGGTAAAAAGGTGACACAAAATTCTTAAATAATGCCCTTTAATGCCTCATAGACAATGTCAGCTACTGAGTTAATTACTCATCCTATAACCTTTGACTTTGCAGACCAGTGAAAGGGGAAAAGAAGAAGACAGAACGGGGGAGAGGAGAGCAGCTGTTCTTCCTCCCTGTCAGGCATCATATATCACCTTGAGCTGTTTGTTGTAGGTTTCAGTAGATTAGCTATTTCCTGTATCTGAAAGAAAAATGTATCTCATGTACACAGATAACTATTACACAAACATATAATCTGCTCAAAATTGTAGCCAGTATTACAAATTTCATGAGCCGGTGCTGTTCACTGCTCTGTGATAAGTAGCGCCTGCGACCAATGAGCCACTATTAGGCAGCTAGGGAACGTATGAGTGTGTATATGTGCCTGTGTATAAGTGTATGTGCATGTTCTGAGTTTTTTTTATAACACAGAAGAGATATTTTTGTATCAGCAGTCTTGTGTATCCCAATATCAAATAAAGAAAAAAACATAAATACTCTGCATTGTGTAATAGTTCATCAGAACATATGGTAACACAACAGTTAACATGAAGCAATTTCTTGGTGATCACATGGTTCACATGGAGGGAAACAAAAAACGGTTGCACAATTCCCCCAAGGTGACGTTTTTACTGGCTGTTAAAGAAAAAAAGCAGGCTCAGCTTTATTCCAGTAACTGCTCACTTATCCTACATTTGGCATCAACTTGTGGCAATAACTGACAATAAGATCCAACAAGGCTTTCACATCTCACTCACTAGAAACAAAGCTGGCTTTCATCGGTTAGACGATGGCGCTGATTGTAAACGTTTGACTCAATAGCAAAAAATCGTCTGGATTCTCAGACATCCAGTCCAACTGGATTAAAGAATGAGTTTTCAAGTCAGTCTTTATCAGGATATTGGACGTATCTTACCCTGTCTTCTTGAATCAATGCATCATTGGATAAATCATTTGGCAAACAGTTTGATTTGTATCCCAGTTCACTTCAGAGTAAGATGTTGATTCAAGTTTGATTGCATTAGAAACCAAGCAACCAACTCTGGCTCTTTATTTACATCTATCAGTGCATGTTTCTGTTTTATATGGAATGTTTGATAGATATGCAAAAAAGTGGAATTCCTGTATTTTTGAACTTGGGCCCTATGTTTTTAAATGTGAGTGTGCAAATTAATTTTACTTGGCAGCCGCAAGAAAGTTATTTTTTTTCACCAATAAAATGTTAAAATTTTTATTGTGAGTGTTTGCTCAGAGTCTGGCAACATTACACACGTCTCCCTCAACAAGATGTCTCACTTGCGACGGGAAGCAGCTCATTGTCCCTCCACTACTTGTTGCCTCTCTCTCTTTCTCTTTCAACTTGAAAAATACTGTAATTCCCCTTTAAGCATACATTTCCTCACACCAAGAACGACTGAAGTATGATCTAACCCTCACATTGTGAATTAAACATATACATTTGTCTTTAGATAAACAGCTTCTGGGTCTCAGTCAATGTTACAGTTTATTATCATTTCCACATTCCCCGAGTCATTATTGTCATCCACTGAACCAAAAACAGGGTCAACTGTGCCACTCTGGTCACTGATTAGTGCTTTGTTGATGCTCTATGGTGTGAAAAACAAGGATAACTGTAACTCTGCTCCTGACAACACTTGATTTGATGTTTTCTATCATGGTCTGGATTCTTCCTCTCATGATTACCCAATACCAGGCACTCCCACATGAAATGTAATTCAGATTGTATATGATTTGTGCACAATCTGACAAATTAACGTTGTTTCCTTTAATATGTCAAATTGAATCAGTTCTGATCTGTGTATAAGAGTTCGCAATTTCTAAATCCTAAATTCACTTCCTAATAAATGATCACTAAAAAATATTACTAAGCAAGTTCTGGGTGTATTAGTATTGGAAAAGTAAAATGATAAAGTAAAGTCTGCACTTTAAAAAGTAAAAAAATACAACTAAAAATTTAGTAAATTGAGAGAATTGAGGAAAAATTTAGAAAAATAAAAGGCAGCTGGACCTTGGTCTTATTGTTTATTTTCACATATATTTAACTTTTGCTGTATTTAGCTGAAAATCAAACAGAAAATGGGAAGAGAAAGATACTGAGAACAACTGCAAAAAATAAATAAACCAACAATTATTAGTTGGGTTTGAACCAGTAACATTATCTACAGTATAGACGGTTCATGTCTTTGCCCCTCGGCCATCATGATGCCCTGCACCTGTGAGTAATGTCTGGAGACATTTTACAATCCTGTCAGTTCTGTTGACAGAATCTGCCTGAATGAGTGATGAAATGTTTTCAACATTGACTCACAATTCCACAAGCTGCAGGGCTCGATTAACAAAAAGATGATTTCTCAGAAACATGCAGTCCTCTATAGGGCCCACACACGTCATCTTAGTTTCTCACTGCGTAATCTTGTGGTCTTTTCTCAACCAGTGACCTTGTGCTCAATGGTAAATTTGTTGTATTTTTGTCAAATGATCACAAGCTACATGATGCACAGAAAACTCAGGTAGTATTTTATATACTGGTCAGTATAAGGGATGTAAGTGAGTATATACTGAAAAGTTGAATCTAATAAGGCTAATAAAGAGTTTCCACAAAACTTGCTGGAAGGATGTGGTATGTGACCATTACATTTTGAGGCAGATCCTGGAGTTTCCATTTAACGTTCTTTAACATTGTGAGAAAGAACATTTTCAACATTTACACAGGTCATTTTCATAGATCTTGGATTGAATGTAGGGCTGTTGGGCCCTACACTGAGTTCCATTCTACATCAACACACTTGACATCCTTTCTGTGAAGGAAATTAAATATTGTTCAGACAGTTTGTCCCAACGCTTTTTCAGAAGTATCCACAGATGTTTTGCATGTGTGAGTTGCTTTGCTTTCAGTTTCTGTCCACTTCACCCCAAACCAGCTCCTTATGAGGCTTCAGTCTGCTGCTCTTCAATCATGTGAAGCCACTGTCATGTTCTGGATCATTAACGTGCTGTGGGGTGAAACCCCCGACCAACCAGTCGTCATTGGTCATACCTGATGGGAACATGCGGTGCCTCCTCCTGCAGCACAGTATTGTCCTAGGGTGCAGTAACACAATATGTACCAATACCGCCTTTGTGCAGAAAAATACTTTATATAATTGACAAAAGTTGTTACTCCTGTGTGTTTACATTCACATCAACTGCTTATACTGTATAACTCAGTTACTGCAGGAAACCCTAACCCTTCCACAAGTTACAAACAAATGCTGACTTGCTTTTTAATATCTTGACTGGTTGTTGTCTTCCCAGGGAGGAAGGAGGAGAGAAAATAGTATCTATAATTGTGACAGAAAGGAAAGAAGAACAAAAGAGAAAGTATTTGTTGGATGGGTAATATTTGATTAAAGGTTTTAGTCCCTAATCGTATTCAGGCAGGGGCATTTTGTGGCAATTGCTGTTTAAGTGTTGGGATAAGTGTTTCAGTGCATGTTGAATGAACCTGATATGTCACGGTCATCCACCTTTGATCACATTAGGTAAATTACTTACTCTCAACTTACTCTCTTTCCCTCAATGCATCAGCTCTTTTCTCAATTGTGATCTCATTTGCAATCAGATGCTTTACATTGATGTTTAATTTTTATTTCAGTGACTCATTAAACTTTATTGAGGGCTTCCTATCTGAAAATCATCCTGCAGTTGAAATATTGCGTAAGTGGCAATGCCAACACAGATTTTTCCACCAGTGAAACTTGTGGAAAGATAAGATTCCTAAATAAACAAAGTGCATGTCAAGACTTATTTTACTGCCCGTAGGGACATCAGTAGTGTCTCTGTCTGTCTGCTCCTGCCCACACAGTGTTTACACATTTCGGTGTGAACAAGCCGTTGGGTTCAACATTTCATTGTAAAAAATAAAGCTTATCAGAAACTCAGCAGGGGTGTGCAGACACTGGCAGAACCAACACCTTGCAAGATGATGGTAACAGGCCAAGAGTGATGTCTGGCTCTCAGACTGGTGCAACCTGGAGGAGAATTCCCATGTCAGAGTGAACTGTAGGATCTTTACTCTATGTGGAGGAAGAGCTTTCAAATTTTGAATTCAACGATCAGAATGAAATAAAGTGTTTTAAAGTGCACAGATGCATCATCTTTTATTATCAGCTCGGTTGTCGAATGTGCATGAGAAGCATCCAGAATCTCTGCACACTGGCTCCAGAGCCAAACTTCAGGGCTCATCACAAGGCAAGGAGTCATTTTAAAGTCCCAGAAATTCTGTTTGTAAATATTGACTCGAGCCTGGTACTCAATCAATCGACAATAACATTTTCCTGTGTTAACATACCTCCTGCTTTATTGTGATTAATCAACTTGGCCTTACTGATTACTTTAATGACTAGAACAGCACTCAGAGTACATACCTCCACCGAGGGCCAACGGGCTGCTTATGAAAGCACATTTAAATTCACTGGATCCAGATTTTTATTTGGATCTGCACCAAATTTCACTGAGTCATAAATATCAGTTCCCTCAACATATAGGTTTTTTTTACATCAAGATCCATGGATTTGTTCATGAGAAATCAATGCAAATGTTGGAAAATGCCCTATCTAGCAATGTGAAGTGAAGAAAAAACCTGGGATCAGCCCCCTGATCTGGATCCAAACCATAATTTCATGGGCTCTAGTCCTGACCCATTTTGCATCCTTCCAACTGGTGGTTAAAAAAATGCCACAGATTATAAAATATAAGACCAATACCCAACATAGATATTAACAAAATGAGAATATCTACATTCTATGAAGGCATTTTAGAGATAATTTATTGTGTTCAAAACACAGAAAACATTTTACATTTTAAAAGTCTCTCGTTTGGCCTCGTATTTTATTTTCCATGACGTGTTTCTTCCCCCTCATAGTCTCAGGTTTCATTTCTGTTGGACAGGGGCTATTCCATTAGGATTACCTGTGGCCTCGGATTAGTTCAGTAGATTTATACTCTGACTAAGTGGGATTGGAAGATGCTCATAGCTGTACAGATGCATGTTTTGCCTGTTTGAGCTTGTTGTTGGAGATATAATCAGAACAGTAATCCACAGCTCACACTCTGTGAGCTCTAATTAACTTACACTGTGGGAGAGAAGAACCCTGCAACTAACCCCAACCTCTTAGTGTGCACCATTTCAGTCCAATATTGCACAATCCAACTTGAATACTTGCATATGGACACATCTGCATGTGATAAAGGGCCTGTGAGGCCTTAGCTAAAGCAGTCCAGCTATTTATAATTATAGTAAAACACAGACAGCTGAAGGAGTGTGTTTGGTCACAGAAGCTACAGACCAGTTCTGCAGGCACCCGTACTCATCAGGATGAAGCGCTGAATAACCTACAGCCTCCACCGACCTTCTCTTATGGACCCGATGGAGGAGGATCCGGTAGGTCCCCGTCAACGGGCTCCTGCAGTCCGAACAGGGATTGTTTTGCAAATGAACTGTCACAATACCCAGATCCGACAGCAAACCCTTTACCTCCTGCTCCTCCACACACAGAGCACGTCCCGCCTGGGCAAAGTGGGCCGGGGACAAGGGCAACGGGACGTACGGGTGAGGGTATTCGACCCCCCTCAGCCAAGTATCGTTTATAATCTGCGTGAGAGTAGAACGATCGGCAGGCACAGGCCGCAGCAGGCCCTTGATGACCAGCTGGCAGGCGTCGGGCACATAGGAAGGGATGCTGTAAGCCCCCTGGAGGATGCTGCGCTTCAACCTCCCCAGGTTGTCTCCGTAAAAGGGCACCGTGGCCGTCACGATGAAGTACAAGAGGATACCTAACGCCCAGGTATCAGAGTAGCGTCCAATGTAGCCTTTTTCCTTAAACAGTTCAGGAGCAGCGTAAGGTGGAGAGCCACAGAAATTGGTGAGGAGCTCATTGGGGCAGCTCTCTGTGCTGAAGCCGAAATCTCCGACCTTGATGCAGTGGCTGGTGGTGTAGAAGATGTTCTCTGCCTTAAGGTCTCTGTGGACGATGTTGTTGTCATGCTGAAATATAAAAAAAAACATTTTAAGAGGTGAGTAGGGGAACTGTCTTTACAGGATATGTTTACCTTTACCTTTACCAATGGTTAATGATGAGTTGTATCTGTTTCCTATGTAAAAGCACTAAAAATAGCATTCAATTATAATTATAATAATCTTCATCATTATTATTATTATCTGAGTGAAAGGCAACAAAGTACATTTATGCAAATAATGTGCATCAAAACCGGTTTGAAATATTTTTACTAATTTTTACTTTTTCTTCTACTTCAGTACATATCAGAGACAATACTGCACTTTATACATCTGCAAGTAATGGTGGAATTTCCCAAATATTACTTTACATAAAAACACAGTGTACGCTTATAAATTGCTGAGCTATGAAACAAGTGTTTCCAACCCACGTGCCATATTTTTTATGTCTATGTCATCAGTTCAATCAAAGTTTAATTTCCCCTTTAAACCTCTCACATGGTTTCATTCCAACGGTTGCTTGAGGCCCGAGGTTGGAAGCCCCACGGCTAAACTGCAAAAACTCTACTACATGTAGAACAGCTAAAAGAGTGAAATGCTATTATTGCATCAATCTCATTATCTTATTTAATCATATATATAATAAAAGTGTCACAAACATGATTCATTTCTGCAGAATTTTGTACATTTAGGAAAACACCTCAGTACCATATAGGGTTCAATGTAGTTCTCATGTTTTTTCGTATTGTTGTTCACATGTTTTTCACTTAAAGGATCTGAGTGAAGTATTATAAACACTTGAATCTCATTTGCTTTTTGCATAAATGCTTTAAACAGATACTCTTCTCCAATTATGTTATACACTGTATGTTTTAAATAGTGTTATTTCATTGATGTGCTCTGTTTTCACACAACATCTACTGTCCGTCCTGGGAGAAGAATCCCTTACAGTGACTCAGGTTTCTGTGTTTTTCCCCCCACCGTTTTGTTTTCTCACCCTTGTCGAGGGTTGAAGTCAGACGATGTCCCACCTTTTACAGATTCTAGGCCCTATAAGGCAAATTGTGATCTGTGGGTATGGGCTATACAAAAATAATTAAATTGATTCATTGATTGATTTATTTCAAATTTGTTATGCTGCCTTTTGTTTTCCTACCATTTTAAGATGCTTATCACAAAATTACAACATCCCTGGTTGAAGACCAACTGAGAAACATCACATTCCTTCCATCCCCTGTTCACTCTCTACTGGCTCCATGACAATTAAGTCTCAAATCTCCCCCAAACTTTAAAATGCATTCAAGTCAATATATCCTACCTCAAATGATAATTATGGTCAGAACATTTACAGATTGAGCCTAAATTGTATCTCTTGTTTACTTTTCATATAACTCATCTGCATCATAAATACCTCTCAAAACTCAAGTACATGAGACACAGCGTGTGAACAAAGTAACAGTGACACTGACGCTCACCATGTGTTTAACAGCAGAAACGACTTGTGCAAAGACCAGTTTGGTTTCCAGGTCATTCAGCTTCCCCCTGGTGGTGATCCGGGAGAACAGATCTCCACTGCTGCCATACTCCATCACAAGATAAAGTTTCCTGCTGCTCTCCATCACCTCGTAAAGACGCACTATGTTCGGGTGGCACAGCTTCTCCATGCTGCTGATTTCTGAGGCCATGATAGACTGACTCTTCTTCTCCAGACGCAGCTTGTCCATGACTTTGACGGCTACTCTCTCTGCGACAGACGAGGAGGGAGAGACACTGATGTCAGAGAATGATTTACAGAGGGTCTGATGAAGTGATGAGAAACAAGAACAATGTTTATGAGTTTTAAACACAAGAATATAAGGAAGTGGATGCCATGGCTATATATGAGAAAGAATTTCCTTGGCAGCTAATTTAATTGGAAGATTGTTCCAGTATTACTCGAAAGTATGACAAAAATGTGGCAAAGAATCAAGAACCCTCTTTGTGTGCAGACACGTACATGGGACACATTTTCATAACAGCTTTTCATAACAGAAAATAAATTCACTGCAGGGATCAGGGAAGATCAGGGGATCAAATGTCATCTATACTGATAGGACCAAACCTCTAAATTTTATAAGGTGTTCAAAGATATAGTCTTCAAGGTGCAAACCTCCTGACCTTTCGTGAGGGCATGGATGCCCAGCCTGACCGTGGAGAAGTTGCCCTGCCCAATCTCTCCTCGCAGCTCATAGAAGCCAATCCTTCGACCAAGCATCAGGTCGTTGACGATCTTCTCATTGTGGGCCATGTCATAGATGATCCTCTCGAATGGCGACTGCCTGAATCTCTCCATTTCGGTCAGCTTAGGTAAGGCACATTTGGCTGCGGAGGCCGGTGGTTTGACCACCTTTTCCTCTTTCTGAGGCTCAACGTTGGAGTTTTTGCTCGATTTCTGCTTTGGCCATAGTCGTGCTTTGATGGCTTGAAAAGAAATTTAAGAAACAAGGAAGAGTTTGACATCAGTGCAAAAGAAGAAAAATGCAGAAACAAATGTTGAAGTGATAGACATCAGTTTAGGCACAATCCCTTGTGTTGTAACTTTTTTTCTCAGAAATCAGTATTAGACTTCTGAACTCTTACAAAACATGTGTAGATAAATAGTGTGAGTGTGGCAAGTACAGGACATTGATAATGAGATTAACCTCCGTATGAACTCACTTTGTCCTAAATGAGGCCAAACGTCTGGTCTCTTACATCAGCCTCACATCTTCAATTTGTAACGTGGTGAAGATGATGCATGTCATGTATGACATGGAGGGAAACAATAACAGATTATTTACATATATGAATATTTACTATTGCAAAATTATTTGTCTCAGACGTTCATTTCTCGGTGTATGAATGAGCTATTGTCAGGATGCAGTGGCCGCTCTGCTCTTTGTATTTAATTTGACAAAGAGTTTTGTCGGTCTAAATGATGATGCTGATATTCTTTGGACTGTGTTCAATTTCCACATGCATGCTTTCATTTTTTAATGATGCACAAAAGCAGGATGTGTCGACCTTTCCTGTTTTCATTCTGTTCTAGGAAAGTCTTATTGTTGAGACACAGTTCTTGAAACCCAAACAGGAAAGCGTTTTGCAGCTGCCCTTTAAAAATTAAACCTTACATCCGGTTTCTTTCCTTTTCACGTGAAATATTTATTTGATGGTGTTACATTACTCAAAGAACCAGATAAAAGGGGCACATGTCAAACTGTTAATCCATGAGGACTTGCTGTGTGGGTGTCTTACGCAGATTATATATAACTTCTCAGCACATGTGAAGAAGGTGTTTAACATTTAAATGAAGCAGGTAACGACAATCGACAGTGATTATTCTTAAACATAACTTTTAAACTGCGTATTTAAAGTGTAACACTGTGTCTCCTCCTGGTCATTGAGTTAAATTTAGAAGACTGGTCGGCTCAGAGCACAGGATTACTGCTTTTAGATACAGTATTAGTGGGCCACGTCTGAAGGCAGACAGCTATTTATACTGATAGAGGCTACCTTGATGGCATAATATGAATTAATGGAGCTTCCAAATTAGGGTTAAACTTCTTGTTACACAAACACAGACCACAGGCACTGAATTTTTCCAGGGAGGCATATAATTTGAAACACTTGAAATCAGTAAAACAGACTATTAAGTAGTTATAAACTACATTTCTGTTCTCTATTCACTTTCTGTTATTCTATTGATTGGACTCTTCTCTACACATTATTTTTGGATGTATGCATTTCAACTTAAAGCACATAGATTTGACTGCGTAAAGAAAATCACTTTACTGTATAAGAAACTGACTTTCCTTACCTAAAACAAATGTAGTACTGTAATTACCTTGGATAATAACTCTCCCTGGGTAAAACTGACAAAAGTGCTGTTATAAATGTATTTATATATAAAAAGGCTTGTGCTCACCTTCTAATAGGCCACAAGGCATCATTAATAAATGTTAATAAGTCATTTATGGAGGATTTTTTAAATGATCCATGTAACAGATGATTTAAAGAGATACAAATACAAAGCATGTGTTATTACGCTGAAGGACAAAGACCAGCAACAATTATTTATCTGAATTTAGCAATCCAGTCTATTTGATTGATGTGTATACCTAAACTATAAACCATTACTTAATGATTATCAAAGCCATTAATAAAGCCATTAAGTATAATTCCATAAAACCCTCTAAAATGATGTCATTTAACACATTAAAATGATATAGAAAAGCACACAGTGTGTAATTTTACCTGGGAGCTGTGGGTCCTTCATGTCTGTCCTTCAGGCTGTAACACCTGACTGTGACTCAGGAGCTTCACAGAACTAAGTCACTCCTCACAATCCTATTAACAGTGTATTAGTGGTCTGTTCATTAGCTCCTCTGAAATGATGAAAATGCTGCATAAACAAGGCTCATTAGTTTTCACTCTGATGATCAAGCTCATCGTGATAAATAACTTAAAATTTCATATATTTCACAAATATGTGAAACTAATGTCTGTTGGTTATTTACATCAGATAAATGAACCTTTATTAAGATTACAGTTTTAAGATTACTTTTGATTCTTTTCTAACAGGTACATTCTTTGCCAGGAAATTTTATTATTCACATTATTCACATAAACCTTATGTAAAGCAAATTCAGGGAGCTGTTGGAAATCAGCAGAAACAATTTCATTTGTCAGGAGGAAAATGAAATTTAGAGTTAAAGAAGTCATTTTATTCAATTATCCTCAAGTTCAAGTCTTTGCTGCTTCTTTATTTTTCTGATTAAATTGTTAAGACAGTTAAGATAATATAAATATTCAATATTCTATTACTAAAAGGAATCCAAATTACTAGATATGACCCCATGCAGGACGATCAATGTAGTTGCTCAAAGTGAAGAACTCACCTGATGCTGCAATCCTTAGTGTTCTGACACATGTTTGTGTATAAGGGCAGAGGATGTCACACCATGTTAAAACCCTATGAGACAAATTGTGATTTGTGAATATGGGCTATACAAATAAAATTTGATTGATTGATTGATTGATTTTAGCATCTTTCAGCTCGCTGTTTTGTTTTTTTACGGCCTTCAACTTTACTGATCTGCTTCACACTCACCTCACTCGTCAGCATCTTTTCCAGTCCGCCAATGCTCTTCAACCCACCTCATGCTAACACTACCTGGCCTGCACCAAAACAGACAAAGTTAATGACCAGCTGGTGAACATAGTGGAGCATTCAGCATAGTCACTAGCTTTAGCTTTAGCATCTCCCTCACGGAGAACAGATTTATTGAGTATATTCAACTTACATTAGTTGCTTTACCTGAAACTCAACTCCAAGTGAATAATAATGTTGCTTTATGTCTGCTACACGTGTTAATGAGCACATGTTTGTTGACATTGCAGACATAGAGGGGGTGATATATATACATATTCCTTTTTTTTTCAAAATATAATTAAATATCAATATTGCTTGTGACATATTCACTCTGCTTCATCTTATCCCATCCTCGGTGGAAGGAGACCCGCCCATCCCCTGCCTCTGATTGGTTTGGATTTTAGCGTGAAGAGTGATGATTGGTTAGATGTAGGGAAGAGTACCAGGATAAGCCAATCAGAAGCGAGAGAGAGGCGGGTCTGTTTCCTTCTGGGTGACTGAAAAAAAAAATGCTCAAAGGCGAGTGCGTGTTTAGATTGACGTCTAATTCTAGCCAATAGCGAATTCCTCATTTCTAATCTGTCCAATTACCGACGAGGATTAGTTGGCGGGAGAGGAAGAGGCGGGGCCTGAGGAGGCTATCAGGCCTATAGGACGGAAACACATGTGGCGCTGCGCATGTTATTGTCATGTGCGACATGTAGCTGGTTAACTGTAGCGACTGGTTTATGTGTATTTCCATATATACAACTTTTGTGTTAAAAATGGCCGCAACAGTGGCGACGCCCGTCACCCCCACGGAGCTCGACCATGACCGGTGCGGGAGCGAGGAGGAGAGCCGCGGCGCGGAGGAGGAGAGCGGTCCGCAGCAGACAGGCCCCCCGGCCGCAGTGAGCCACAGCCGGCTGTCCAAACTCCCGCTGACCCGCATCAAGGCGATCATGAAGACCGACCCAGACGTGTCCCTCGCCAGCCAGGAGTCGGTGTTCATCATCGCTAAAGCCACAGTAAGAGCCGCAGCACCACGCGGATCCTGTCCATGTGAGACTAGCTCGCATTTAAAGGAAGCTGGTCAACATGTATCGACAGACTGATGGTGTTTCTCTATGATATATGATCAGTGTAAAGTATAAACTCCAACTGAGCCTCTGAAGAAACGTGTGAAATGATTGTTGTTTATAGGCTGCAAGTAGTTTAAATGTATCATTATGATCAACGTTAGCGTTATTGTGTTATGTACATCAAGTTAGATCTTACAGAGGACATAGTGTCTAACATTTTCAATCACTCAATGTATCAATATGACACACGCACACGCACGCACACACACAGGAACTGAGTAAACGCTGTCTCACCAGTCTTCAGGAGTCATCAGGACTTGCACAAGTGCTCACAGGCTCCCTCCGAAGACATCATCATCCAGGAGGCCTCCCCAGCACCAACCATCCAGCGGGGGTCCAAGAAATATAACTTCTGTGGGTCTTTACCTATGTAACCACCCACCAGTCAGGTTGTTAGGAAGCAATGGCATAAAGTGAGCAGTGTCACGATACCAACGTAATTGATAATCTTACATCTCATCAGACTCAGTAGAAAAAAGAAAAAGTGCTCGATAGAGACTCACTACACCGACAAGGAGGTGATGTGGACAGTTGGCGAGAGCACTGGTGTTTGCTGTGATTGTTTTGTCAATATTAAAGCTTAAAAAGTTGGGCACAGCCTCTATGCCTGTGGAGAACGGAAGCAGAGCATAAATCAACACAACTCACAGGTTATATGGCAGAAATGGAAAAAGTACTGACATGAGTCAGGCTGATGAGGGTGAGGGTTGAGAATTTGTCCAATGAACACGCACTCAAATGACAAGTACACAGCCTGCTGAAAAGTGTATGTCAAGAGCATAACTAGCTGTGTTATGATGGGTTCTGCTTACCAGGGCAGTAAAAGGTTGTTTTTCACACTCCACTGGCCCACTGACAAAACTGGGATTCTCCTGATGCCACCCATAACCAGTCCAACTGTGACGGATGCCCCAAGGTGTTTGTGAAAGAGGGAGGGTGACTGCTTGACCTTGTTCTAGTTTTGAATAATAATAATAATGTTTTTCTTTCTTTTAGGAGCTGTTTGTTGAGATGATTGCCAAAGACGCCCTGGTGTACGCCCAGCAAGGGAAGAGGAAAACTCTACAAAGAAAAGACTTGGGTAAGCACTGTAAAGCAATTCTCCTGTGCGATAATAGCGCACAGGAGGACTGCGCTTGAAAATGGGTTCATGATGTTGATGTTAATGACTTTAAACTAAACTTGGTACAGTGCTGCTGTTGTAAAGGGGTTAGATTGTTTTGCTACAGGGTTGATCATTTTATCATCGTTTAACTCGTTTGCAAATCTCATGTGTATTAGATCTGCTGTAAAGGGACTAAAACTTATAAATCAGTTTTAACTTTTGCATCTTCCCTTGTCATTTCCCTTCTCTTTTTTTCCCTCCAAAGACAACGCAATAGAGGCCATAGATGAATTTGCATTTCTTGAAGGTAAGCCTGAATCATAGTTTTTAATCAACACTGTAGGTACAACACATCTGTGTTATCCATGCAGTAGCCTTCATCCTAGTTTGATGTTGTGGTAACACGGACCACAAGACCTGTTACACTGGGTAGCCTGTCCATGTCTTTCGTTGGCCGGACAATCACACAAAACTCTCCCTCCTTCAACCACAATTGAATGGTCCTATATCTGCTTTAACAAAGGCTTTATGTTGATCGTAAGCAGAAGTATAAACCAGCCTATTTTCAACCTGCAAGTTACATCCAGTACATTTAACTGATTTTAGTTCTGTAATTACTTTAAGTTACATTTTTTGTACTGTTTGCGTGGTTTTTACTACGCTCAATATCAAGTGACAGGCAGGGATCAAATCCCATAGGAGTACATAATGTTCAGCATACTCAGGGTGTTCAGATAATAGACTTTGTTGACCTCAGTATGTGCCAGTACACGTACTAACTCTTCTTTATTATCTCCAGGCACTCTAGATTAAAGACTGCTTCAGGAGACCAATACGAACATTGAATATCAGCAAACATCCAAGAAACTCTCCATCACAGGGACACATTTTACTGTGGAAAACTTTCTGGTACTTTTCTAAGACACTCTCTGTCCACAGGTTACAGTTGCTGTTTGTAAATTCTTTTCTATATTGTGCCATTAAGAGTTGTCATACTATGAAAACATCAAAGGGGATGTGTACATTATTTGTATATATTTGAATATTACTGCACAATGGAATAAATTTAAGTTTTAAACCTTAAATTTCTGTCAAACTGAAAAGGTCTCATCATTTTCATCAGCCTGAGTTACTGGTAAATGTGAGATTTGCAACACAAATATTGTCATATTATGTCATGAGTGAGTACAAGATCACTTAAGGGTTTGAGATTAAAACCAGTAATGCATTTTAGCCACAGTGTACATATTACTGAAGCAATACGTAATTTATCCACAATATGCCTTAATGAAACTTTGGTTGACATTCAGGACAAACAAATCATTTCTGATATATTTAGATTTTTATAATAGTACCTCTTAAACACTGGCATCATGCTTCATGTTTTTATATCCTCATTCATTCTTTCAGTTGAATGCCTGAGCTTGGCCACACCAGCAGAATGAGCAATCAGAAGTGACCCAACCTTCCTAAGAAAAGACCCCCGCAGGACTCCATCAACAGAGTGGAAGCTTCTACTTAATATCACATGTTCCCATTATCATCACGTGATGATGACAGTGGGGGATAGTGTAGCAAGATGTGTATCTGGGGAAACTAGCAGCACCGGATGAAAGGAATTAGTGTCTTACCATTCAAAACATGCAAATGTGAAAAATGCAAGTGAGGTTTTTGTAGACGAGCTTCATTGCAAGCGACTCAAACTACAGATGTGAAACTGACAGACCATTGGGTAATGTAGCTTCCTTTCAGGTTCCTTTGCAGCTCAGGTGGATCAGATCTGCTCAGGTTGATAAATGGGGTGGAGTTAAGGGGGGGATTTCTGATGTCACAAATGTCTTGGCACCATAACATGTAATACAAGGAAAACAAGGGATCCCTCCCAAATGTCCACACCCACATAACCCTGAGAGGTCTGAAAGCACCTGTGTGGGTGGACTCCAGGTGTCGACGCTTTAACCCTCTGCAGTCAGTTTATTTACAGCCCTGTCCATGGTGCTGATCCTGGGACCGCCAGGGAGGCAGGAACTGTCCAGGGTACTGATCCGTCAAATCGTATTTAGACTTTACGATGTTATGTCATTAGCAGATTGGATTTTCACATTTTTAAATGCACAGGAATTCTTTTGTTTTATAAAATTTTCATCGTGGTAGTCTTAGTGGAGATATTAGGCTGTAGGAGAATTGCCAAGTTGTACTTATTCCAATTCACTTCCTGGTTTGTCACTTGGACCAAAAGACAGTGACATGTATGTATAACAAACGGTAAAGATTCCTCGAGAGAGTTAGCATTCTATCCAATATAAATCAGTAAGAGATTTGTATTGGATCTGTATTTGACATCATGGTATAGCACAATGGCTTTATTTCCTCAACTTTAAAGGAACATTACATCTATTGTTAAAGTTATGAAATTATATAATTAATATAATGCAATCATCATTTCTTTCAAAACCAATATTGGCCGCTGTAGCAAATCTGCACATGGACACAGTACAAACCAAGCCAGTGTTGAAGAAGTGAGTTAAATGTCAGGCTCAACATAGCAACACTGAGGAAAGTCACACAGAGCCTCACGGTTGCATTAGGAATGTATCTGAATGTCTCTTGACCTGAGATGTGTGTTGTTCTTCCTGGCAGAATTTGTTAAACACTTCCAACGTGTTCGGTTTCACACTCTAGGCACATCAAGACCCCTCAAGTTTTTGCAGTGGGGATTTTTTTAATAAATGCCTGAGTGTGTTTAAGCTGATTTTCTGGGTTTAGTGTTTCGGGCAGTAATGAAACAGAGCTGTGAGAAGCACAGATGTTTGGTTTCAGAGGAACACCAGTCAACTCCCTGCAGAGGAATTCCTCACTGGCACAAGGGAACACGGATTGGATCCTTTCTAATAAAACATAATCACACGTCGAAGGATTGGACATCATTTTATTTCCACAGTCAATAAAGACATTCCATTAAGGAAATCTCATGTGAAAAGTGTAGAGCCTCCCCCTGTCTAGAGCAGAACATTAAGAATGAATCTGATGGTCCTCATTCATATTGATGGAAAATGACATACTAACAGAATAAACTTTGATCCTGTGGCTCTTTATCAAAATCAGGCTTAATCACTTATTCTGCTGTAAAAATAATTTCAAATAGACTCATGAAACAAATAAAAATTACATTTAAGATAACTGGTACAGAAAATGTATGATAACTTTACCTTAAAATACAACAGACGATCTGCTTGAGCTCAAAATTAAAAAGTTTTCTCTGCAGAGAAGCGACTTCTCTCACTACCTGGCAGATCTGGCTTTGTTAATCGCGATATGCCAAAGTGTGAGTGCACCTGGCTTTTAAAGGGAATGGGAGATGGCACCCTGGTTTAATCATGAGACTACGGAAAAAAACCCTTTTGAACCATGCACCTGGCATTAATTTAGCAAAATGTGGATTTGGACACACCCTTCATGCAATTGTGCCATGTGCTTTAGACCATGTACTTAGGTCATTAAAATAGAGCCATCAGAATGTACAACCATAGCAGCTTTGTGAGACTGAACTAAACCTCAGCAGAGCTTTGAGCTAAATGGTAACATCAGCCAAAATTTTAGCCATTTGCCAGAAAGCAAATATCTCAATTGACTTGCATAAAGAATTTATATTTGGTTGCAATACATGGCACCTTTTGGGTGGTGAAGTTAAAAAGTGAATTTAAGCAGTTTCAAAACATATCAAACAAATTAGATTTGTTCTGGGCTCAAAAATCTTTAACATCTATATTGAAAACACCTTTTAAAAAACATTTTTCGAAACTTTGTCATTGACCCATATCCAGATTGTATTCATATTAAGCAGTATACAATTATTTCATCCTTATTTCATAAATACTAAAATCATGGAAAAGCATACAATTAAATGAAAAGCATTATATTCTAATGTCTCTATTTGGGGATAAAGGTTGGGGAAACAGTAACTGGCCTACTTGCAATGGAGGAGGCCAAAGGTCATCTGTACCGCAGGTTGGTTGCTTCATCACAGTTCTCATAGTTACATTCAGTGTTACTCGATCGCAGTCTAAATCATCACCAGGACAAGGCTGGCGACACCCTCAGTCTTCAAGGAGCACAAGCCCGTCTGGAGAGCTCGGCACCTGGACCCTGGCCTGCAGACGGAGGAACACACAAGTGGAGAAGAGGCCATTATACAGATAGTCACATGAATCGTACATGTATCGTACAGGCGTACAGCATAGATGAGGTGAGAGGCCTTTCAATGTTCGTCTATTTAATGAAGTCTCACATGCATAACATACCTGCACACAAAGCAACAGAAAAGGAAATAAAGGAGCAAAACACCGCCATTGGCTCACAGCAAACATGACATCACAAGGTGTGTTCAAGCTCTGATCTGCCAGCGGCTGCAGTGGAGTGTAAAAAGCCCCCTTCAAGTCAGACACTTTCTACTGATCTCAAGTCTTTTCACACCTCAGCTAAATCAAAGTACTGTTTAATGAAAACATACATGATGGTGCTTTTACAGCTGAAAATGACATATTTACATGTGTAAATACATAACTGACTTTCAGAGGAAGATGAAATAGATGTAATCCTCTTCGGAAAAGAAACAAACTGCAGATAATGGATCTGAACTTCTTAGAATAACAACACATCATGCGAGTCAGTGGAGCCTTCAGCCAATCAGGGCAGAGTTGTGTCGTCACAGAGGTGCTTCCCAGGTGCAGCCGGCTCGCTCCTGTGATGTTTTAGGGTCATGTGACATGCTGACGTGCTGAAAATGTCTCACCAGCAGAGCCACATAAAGACCTATACACACACACACAACCACTCTCAATCAACACGCCCCAGATTAGTGTGAAGGTGTTGATACAGTTCTACTCTGTTACAGTTACAATAATGACACCTCGACCACAAAGTGTATCTGTTTGTTTCTCTTCCAGTCTTCATCCAAAGCACTGGTCGAGTCATTCATCCCCATATCAGGATTCTCAACCACCACCCGTGTCAAGACAGTGGGGGAGATTCCTATTCTACAGTGTAATCCTGATGACATCACAAAGGGGTCTAAACTGCAAAATACCTTTGATATATACCATCACTTGCTTTGTTATGCATGGGAATCATTTTTTTTACTCAACCATCAAATTAAAGTCTTTGTTTTCCCTGTTGCTCCTTGCAAATGATCTCTTGGAAATCCCTCTCAGATACAGTAAAATCTCTCTGGTTGCTGCATGCATGACCAGCACAGTTCACCTACACTCCCCTACAATCTCCAGGAGGCCATACCATCCCTTACTGAAGACTTTCCCCCGTCAGCTCCACTACACCCTGCCGCTGCTTCTACTTTGTGATTTTCCACATGTTCGCGAGTCTGCACACCTTGACAGGAGATATTTTAATCGCTGCAGAGATGTGCAGAAAAGGCATCTGGCTCACCAGCAGACCTGTAGTCATGTGGAAGGTATGTTTTTGCAGCTGAGATTCCAACCTGATTTCTTGGGTCAAATTCTTCAACAGTTAACCCCACCCCTAACACATACACACACATGTATATACACATTTCTACTCCAACCTCACCTCTCAGTGCACAGGCTACATATTTCCACATCCACTGTTCTGATATGTGTGACATGTTGTTGCCTTGTTGTCTGGATACATCTCAATTTCTCCACCAAGTGTTTCAGGAGCCAAATAACACTTGTCTTACTGTTGAATCCTACAAAATCTGTCTATTACATGGATCACATTAATGTCTCAAGCAATATTTCCCTGTGTGAAATGTGTCTGTCTTTTCGGGGTTTTTTCAAAAGTGCAATGTGCTCTAATCATTTAGGCAATTGAAGGGCAAAGTATTGTTTTGATATATGTATTGTTATATAACTTTGTGAACACTTTTGTAGCATTGTCTCCCTCATCTTTTCTCTATTCTGTATTAAATGGGGCCACCCAAGTAGTTTTAGTCAGTTAATTTTGTAAGTTATATATAAACAACACCTATTACCAATGGATGTTACATTCCTTTTTGGTTTGTAGATGCATGTGTCTTGGTGAACTGTCAGCAGATAACTGACCAAACACAAAACATACCACCGTGTCAGTGGTTTCACAGCACATCTATAATGGAATTTGATAGCAGAGACTTTTTCAGTTATCTAAATAAACTACAAATTTCAAACTTAGGTGTCAATCCAGTAAGAACAAATTGGGGGACGATGCACATTTCTCAGCCTGAGCTTTTAGTCAAACAAAAAAACAGCTTTATACAAGCTGGTAATCTGTTCTTGATACCCAAGCATCTCATGATATCAAAGGGTAGTTGGGGCCGCCCATGAACTGCAGTGTTCTGGGTTCATCTCAGGCCCAAGGACATTTGTTAATGGGTAATTTCCTGTCATCTATCTACTGTGTCTCTCCAAATATGCATAAAATCTGTAAAAAAATAGATTTGTTCTTTGGATTTTAACACTGACCAAAAGTGCTCCATGCACCTGTAACCACACCCAACAGTGATGTCACGGTACACTGGCGTACACCTCTGCATCCCTGAAGTAGGTCGGACTGACAAATTGCACTTTGAGATAATCTTGAAAAAGTCAGCAAATTAAAACCAAAGTATTAAGGAGACATGGCTGCGGAAAACCACAAATAAAATTCTCTGGGTGCTGTTATATGTTGTTATATGTATTATAATGTAATGTGTATCAGACCTGATAGAGTCGACTGCAACACTATCATGTATTGTCTTATTAATAAGAATTATGACTCAATTATTATCATCAATTGACAAAGAATGACACAATTGATGTATCTGTCAAACCTGATCAACTGTTGTACACACAGTTGTTGTTGGCATCCTCTGATGTCTGGATCTGCGTTTGTCATTTGTTGGTTGCTTCAAAGGAATATGTTCCAGAAACAGATGCCGGCCCACATCAGTCTCTCTGGTTTCTCTCGTTATAATCAGGCCCTGATGCTGTTTTCTGTTGAAGCCTCTCTGTAATGGATATAGATGCTTGACTCTTAGATAAAGCCTCCAGCTTACTCTTGTGGTATTCTGTTATGGAAAGAAGGTAACAATTTATTATGATTTATGGCCCAACAGGGGGAGCCCGCAAAGACGTATTAACGGCATATTTTTCAAACATCTGAACCACTTTATTGACCAAATTCATTACTGTTATTTGGTGACAGCAATGCATTGGCATGAGTAAAACCGTAAAAAAGAAGTAAAAGCAAGAAAACATTTTCTTATTGGCTGCAAGACTTCCGAGTTTATTCTGGAAATTAGAGGCCTGGTTAGAGGGGCCAAGTTAAACTTCATTTGTCTGAAGTAAAATTTGTAACATTTATTGGCAGAGATTTGTGAAGCAAGCCGAAAAACAAGTTACAGTGTGAGTAGAACATACAACGTACATACATATCATCGGCCTTTGATGGAAACGTTTTGTCAATAACTTGGACTAGTGGGAGCAGACAGCAAAAAGACTGAAAGTAGCAAGATGCCGAAGATAGAACCTTGTGGAATGCCCTCAAATCAACAGACAATGGAGATATTTCATACTGACAAATCTCAATTCACAACACTTTTGGGGGATAAAGGAGGCTGATTGGACAACACCCTAACCCTGTCATTGGGGGTTAAGCTAATTAATGCAGGTCATCACAGTTTCTAGGTGTGTTTGGTACTTTGTTTGGAGTTCAAGAGAACATAACTAACTCAGACATGCTACTCTTTGGACTAATAGTTTCCCCTGCTATATCATACATTGCCAAACCCAGGTTGACAGAATATTGGTTGGAAATGATGGCATTTTGTGCTGTAAATTGCCCAAACTAGGACTGATCAAGAAACCTCAAGATTCCTCGTAGATTTCACCAATTAAATCTGTTTCTGTCCTGGCAGAGAAAATGCACTGAGAACAAGAGAAGAGGTGGGATGTAGGAGGAATTTAAAGCCTCAAATGAGACAAATGAGCCTTGGCATCTTATGTGAGGAGACAAGAAGGGAGAGATGAGTGTGAGAGAAAGGGAGGATGAGGGAGAGAGTTTTGTTGAGCGTGAGAAAGACTGAAAATGAAAAAACAGAGGGTGGGAGGGAAAGACGGTAAGACAGAAAAAGAGAGGTGGTGGAAGTGAGTGAGTGAGAGATGGGCAGGGAGGTATAAAGAGAGGGAGGGAGTAATATAAGAGAGGCAGCCATAGAGGGAGAGGTGACAGAGTAGATTATCCTCCTCTCCTCTACTCCTCTCTGCCAGCCTCATCATGGTCATGCTGCAGATGTTGACTGTTATCTCTCTGACTGTTATCCTTCTGGCATCTGTGGAAGGTAGGACACAGCCATACTTACTTTGTGTGTGTGCGTGTGTGTGTTGCATGGCTTGTATGAACCCTGCAGGTGGACAGTGTAGCAAGAGAGCGATGGCGAAGATAGAAAGAGGAGAGAAGAAGGAAAGAGGGATGGCAGCAGCAGGAGCAGCGGGGAGGGAGGCATGGATGTAAACAGAGGGGCAGAGCGCAGGAGGACGAGCATCTGAAATCACACACTCACACACACACGCAGAAAGAAAGCAACTGTGCCAGGGCTCAGTCTGTGTGACGGTGTCACCGCATGTGTTTTTTGAGATGTTGCGAGAGCACTGGAAGTGCAGCGATGAGCCTGAAGATGGATTCTAGATCATCTGTGGCATAACAAAGCAGCTCTGTCCTATTTTACAGCTCTTATTGCTCCTGCTGCTTCACATCACACTTTAATTTGTTTACACATTTGCTGTGGATGAAAAGGCACCATGACACACCCTCCACGCAGACACACACTCCTCCTCTCTTTCTCTCACTTTCTCCCTCTTGTTTCACTGGCATGCTCGTGTGTTTTGCTGCACAATGGGATGCCATTGTAATTCCTCTGGCATTCTTGTGTGTGTACATGTGTGTCCATATCTGAGAGTGTATATGTAACCAGAGGGCATGTGCACATTCTGCAGAACAGATAACATTTTTCTGCCTGCGGAAGCTGCCAATACATTGTTTCAGTCTTTTATAACATCAGAACACTGACAAGAGAGAGCTGAACATTCATGCTTTAAAATGTTTCTCTATCTGATTGGAATGGAATTACTGATAATGTACAATAATGTGTAGTGTTTGAAACTTTTGTGGCTGTCATGATTTGTACTGAGAAATAGATTTTCACTTTGATATGGCCTTGTTTGCAAAAACAAAAGGTGAGAAACAGCCAAATTAACTGAGGGATCTTAATCTTCCTTTTTCTTTGTTTTCTTTCTCACTCTGTTTCTATGCGTTTGTCTCTTTTGTTTCCCAGGTAAAGGCGTACAGATGCAGAGAGATGTCCAGTGCTGCATGTTGTACTCACAGGGCAAGGTGCGTACCAAAGATGTGTTGCGGTTTGAGGTGCAGACGGAGGGGCCCGACTGCAGTATACAAGCCATCATGCAAGTATTCCAACTATCCACTCCTGGAGCTAAAGAGCGCACAGCGATCTGCAGGCATGGAAAATATGCCTCTCGTTATAGAGGAGGGCAGAACCGGGCTGAGAGGCATTGTCATCTTTCCAGGTCATGTTGTTATGGCAGGGCTCGGAGCTGTAATTGCCAGGGAAGTAAGAAAGGAAATATGTGGGAATAACAAGCCATCTGAAAATACCTTGTGAGCCAGCTGAGCCCTGCCGCAGCCAGTCAGTCAGAACAGCAGGGTTTAGTTAAATAAACCATGTTGCATTGTGATACCTATTGTTTCCAGCAAGTGGGAGAAATCAGATGGAGCTTGGGAATGAGGAGCTTGCTTTTTCATGTGGTCAAGCTAACAAAAACATGAAATTCTTATCAATACAAGAGTTTCTTTTGGTTCTCTCTATTCCAGTGGTTACCAACCTCTGTTCCTCAACTTTTGATCATAGTTTGACTTCCTTTTCTACCAGAGAAAAAACATATTTGACTCGTTCCAGTCAAGTTAAAACATCTTTTCTTTGTGAGTCCTTTGTGCACAAATTCTCTGGGGCTTTGCTGCACTTCATGGACATCTTTGTAGTCCTTCACATAAGTGCTGTATCATCGTTTCTCCCTTTGCTTCTGCTTCAGCACACAACAGATTCTGGATGTTCAGAGTTCAGCAGAATGTTGTTGTCATCCTTTATTGTGTAATTTTTACAGTCTTTACACGAAGAAGGCGGTGAAATGTGCAGACCCCAGAGACCGGAAAGTGAAGAGGCTGCTGAGAAAACTCCTGCAAAGACAGAGAACCAAGGCCCACCGAACCATGTGGCTCCTTCCTCATGACAACCTGCCCGTCATGTCAGAGGTCAGCCACAATGTACATTACAGACACATTGCTGTTACACCCTCCAGCAACCCAGCAATACACATGTGTCACAGTCTGATTTATTCAACAATGTTAAATACTTTGACTTACTGTCTCTGCATTGAATATTCTGAAATAAATGAGAATAGAGAGATTCTCATGCTATTTCCATGTTACCTGAGTCATTAATAGAGTTCATCCTCTTGTTTTCATCAGGACAAGAAAGATAACTGGGCGGTTCTCAATTTGGAGTGATGAAATGGAGGAAAAGTCACAGTCATAAGTAAGGTTCTCTTTAAACCTATGTTTGTTGAACTGCATACAATATGTACATTATCTTACAGTGGCTCGTTCATATGTCTCATCCTTTATTTTTGCATTCCTCTCCCTTTTCTACAGGCCAAGTAAACATTCATCAGATCGTCGTCCTAACACAGCGAAGCTCGCTGTTTCTCCAGTCGTCTCGTTTCTCTCTCTCTCTCTCTGTCTACACTATCTGTCTCCCTGGGACCAGACCTGGGCAGCAATACATATTTAAATGGCTTTAGATATTTGAATATGAACTGTGCTTGAAATATTCCTAAACACGTGGCTGGAACAGTCTCAACAAAGGAGTATTTACTTGTGAGATAAGTTGAATTTGTTATTATTATTATTATTTCTTAATGGCTCATACTGTTATTTGCTGGAGTCTGCGTGGAAGTGTCTCCCTCTACAACATAACCACTCATGACTGATGTGCAACCAGTGAACAAGTTGTAATTAAACAAATGATACATGAGCAGTGATATTAATATTGTATATCAGCAAGACACTTGTATACCTTCATTAATGTGTAATGTCACAGTGTGTGTGTGCGGGATATTGGGGGACTGATATTGATTTGCACCTCATTTTGTACAATCCAGGTCTTAGTTGTCTTAAAAGGTCCTCGTTCAGGCTTCGATCTTCTGTATCTGACTGTTAGAAAGCTCAACTCCGTGTCACATGAAGAGCAAACGATATTGTGTCCACTTCGTATATTGACTGTTTGTAAACTCAGTATTTAACCCGTGTCAGTCTTTTTAAATCAGGCCCTCAGACATTGACCAGCTATTTCAATATCTATCTGCAGTTTACATTTGTCTTTTTCACCAATAGTATGTCACTAAACTATGCCAAAGTATTCATGATTCAGTTCACTACATGGCAAGGCTGTTAAAACTTAGAGGGCTCAACTGTGTGTGAAACACACAAGTATTGTATTGTAGAAGAATGCACTGTATGTTTAAACACAGTATCTCAAGTCGGTAATTTTATAAATTAATCTGAAATAATGACTCAAACCGTCTCATCTGTCTTTTTCTGGGTATCTTTTGCATGTCTGCATTTTGTATTATACAACATTATATTTATCCATGCTGCACTTTGGTTCAGGTCGAAAATCTCAAGAAATATTTGGCGCATTAAGAATTTAACAGATTTTTATTAAATTGTCAAGTCAGTATCAGGTGTTTTTTAATTCCTCCAGTTCTGCCCTAAGCAGTTCAGCATGATGGTGTTAGCATGTAGCTCAAAGCACTGGCTGCTGTGCCCCAGTGCATCTCACTGAGCTGCTAAAGCTCATCTCAGGAAGGTTGGAATCTATGAGGCCAAACACAAAACAAGGCTCTAAATCGTGTTTCCCTAAATAAACACATGTTATTGTCACATCTCTGTGACGGAAGAGAATATAAAGTTAATATTGTGGGTCAATTGATGAAATCTGGGTCAGTTTTGAAACATGCAAACTGCCACGAAAAACAAAAACACTTTTTATGAGAATTACTAAACATGTTTAGTGAACAACTAATCATATATAATTGTTGTAACACACAGCCCATGTAACAAAAACTAATTTCATGTTTGTCTGAGGATGACAGTTTCTAGCCAGGAGAATATCCTCCACCAGGGGTAGCCACAAACACAATAATGAGAATCATAGTTCAATTCCTGAGCCATTTTATTGTCACATTTTTCATAAGCTGTCATAAGCATCAAAACTAAAGAGAAACCTCTCAATGAGCACAAAAGTGGCACAAAGTTATACGAATTTCCAACTGAACCTTTTCACTTTGCACTACACTTTCCTCTAAAACACCAAAAAGCATAAAGCAACTGTACATTCAATTCTTCAAAGCGTTGACAAACTTTATTCACAGTACGTTTTCACAAAACTATACAAATCTGTGATTAATCTGCATTTCATTAGTCCAGTCTAAATATACCAAAATTAAATTGCATGTTTGGTTTTTGGTATAATGTAGAAAACTGAGCAATAATGGTGAACTACCATTAAAACACTATGCTTTTTTTTAAATGATGAAAAAAAATCCAAAGTATGAAAGAACATCAATATTTAAAAAGCAATAACTTTTAATTGCGGAAAAAGAATAATTGATCATCTTCATTGATATTTCCTTCTCTCTCAATACAGAATATATGTAAAAACAATAGAGAGAAGAAATTGTTTCAGAACAAGTATTACTACAGGTATTACTACAATTAGTGTAGGAGTACAGTCGTATGCCCATAGTTTAAAGCAATATCACCAAAGAAATACAGGAAATACTTGCAAATAGATATGCTGTACATTTATAAGAAAGCAGCAAGATTTAAACATTCTAACAAGTAACTTATCAATATATCAAATCTTAAAGTAATACGTGTTAAAGATTCTCCTTCCCACTGTGGTCCAGTGTTTTGTGCAAGCACACTTAAAGAAGTAAATATGTTAAAGTTAAATATGGGATCTTTAACAGCTGAGCAACTAATGTATTTATATCCTGTTGATATGCTCCATTGAATATTTCAGTGTATCTTAAAGTCCTGTTAGAGGTAGTCATGATGTATTACAAAAAAATATTTGCAAAGACATGTAAAGCCATTCAAAGGAGCTAGCTGAGTGAATTGGAAACTGGATAAATGGAGTTTGTCTTTGTTAATACTGTGTATTCTCACACTGATGCTGGTAGGAATATGTTTGACTGATCGTATGTATCATAAATCATTGAATCAATGATTTTGAAATTACTTTCATCTTTATTTGACATACTGAACTTTTTCTCAATGAAGTACTGAGTTTTTCAATCTGATTTAGTGTCACATCACTGGCACTGAATCAGATCGACAGTGGTGGTTATAAAACCATTCCTAAACATATTTCCTATCACCAAGCAGCCACGGGTCAGGCTGTGTATCACCTTGTTTCCCAGACAGCGTTTTTGTATTGGAGGGTAAGTTACGAGTTTGGGACACTCTAGGAACCTCGAGCAGCGGGTGAGTCGACCCAAAATGATTTTATTCTCCTGCACCTCTGCAAGCCAACTTATACCTAAAATGCTTTTGGTACGTGAAGCCCCTTTGAGTGTGGTTTTATTTTTTCACATTGTGGTCTCACTGTTGTGGTGCTTGATGGTGTCGTTTTCCTGGCAGATAAGCTGGTAGGGCTTCTCATTCTCCTCGATGACAGAGTTGCGCACCTCATCATCCTGATTTTGTAGCTCTCTGCGGGAGAGATGCTCCACGATGCCGGCCCCGAGCGAGTCGCCCAGCACGTTGGTGGTGGTACGCAAGCGGTCCCTGGGGTGATGAGAGAGAGAAAGAATAAGACAAGAAGAGATGGAAAGTTGGGACATAAAGAAACAAAACATTATGGTACATCTGCGAAGGAAAGCACTCACACTGTGCCTCTATACACACTTTCTAATCTGTCACCCTGCATTATGCATCAGTAACCTTTGAAGTGGTGGGACTTCTGGGCTCTCTGAAGCTTTTCTATGACATTTAGGCTGGCAGAGCCACAGCACAGTACACAGACCAATCCCCATCAAGCTGACATTAAGTGGTAACTCACAAGAACCAATCCACGGCGATGATCAGTGTTATGTCCTCTGTGGGCAGTCCCACCGATGTCAATACAATCACCATGGTAACCAGGCCAGCCTGAGGGATGCCTGCTGCTCCGATGCTGGCAGCAGTTGCTGTGATACTGAGTGGGCGGTGGGAGGGATGGAGAGGAGAGTGAAGACATTTAATAAAGCGAAATAAACAAACAGCACATGTGCACTGCTGGTGGGAGTAGTAGAATAATAAAGGCACATCAGAAATTATAAAATGATGTAAATCTACCAAAAGTCACGCTGATTACACAATTACAATATATAGTATGTTATGTAAAATTGACAACATTTTACACCTTATATCAAGAATTATATTCCGATAATTTGCTGACATGGTATTTGATGAATGATTCTTTCATCAACACATAAAAACATCTGAGCAGGTGAGTCATTGAGTAAATAAACTGTGATCACATGTTCTCTGGAATGAATTGATAATAAAGATGCAGCAAAGAGAAGAAGGTCAAAGAACAATGCCGGACACAGATTGTGCAACATGAAGTTGAATTAAAAACCCTATTTTACTTGACTCCCCGCAAAGAAAAACAAAGTGTCACCTGATGGTGAGAATCTGGCCAAAGTTTAGGTCCATGTCATTAACTTGAGCGATAAAGATGGCTGCCACAGCCTCATAGAGGGCGGTGCCGTCCATGTTGATGGTGGCGCCCACAGGGAGGACGAAGCGTGTCACCCTTTTATCCACATGGTTGTTCTCCTCCAGACAGCGGAAGGTGATGGGCAGGGTAGCAGAGCTGGAGCAGGCAAGGAGAGAGAGGAAGCGTTGTGGTTTGACACCAGTTAGACACAAAATGCTAAAAGTTTATTTCATATGTTTAGTGTCATTTTTATATCGATGCGTTTTACATTTGATTTATTATGTAATTTATTTCATGTTTATTTTTAGTTAAATAGACCAATATTCTATATGAAAATGACACACAATACAGCAAGTAGCACAAAGTTGTTAATGAGGTGAGTGTGTGACAGGATAATCGCATCATATCGTATCAAAGAATCTATACAAATGTGACATGATATAGTTTCAATACATTGGCAAATGTTAACATTACCTGTATTTCTGCAACAAAGGACATTGAAAGCATTCAATATGGGCAAGTCTCCCAATTTCCATTGTCTGAGAAGGACAGACGAGCAGACTCACCTGGATGACGTTCCCAGGGCAGTGATGAGGGCCTGCAGCAGACCACCGATGAAGCTGTAGGGATTCTTCCGGGTCACCATGAAGTAAAGCATCGGCAGCACAAAGAGGCCGTGGATGAGGAGACCCACAATGACCGACACGGTGTACATCCCCAGCTGACCGCCCACCTCTGCCAGATCCTTCATCTCCACAATTTTCCCTGCAATCAGGAACAGGATGCCCACTGGAGCGTACCTGGTAGAGTGATGCAGAGGTGATGAGAGAGTTTGGAAGAAGATGGATACAAAGATACAGACAAGCAGGATGGGCGAGGCATCTAGAGCACAAGACACCAAGATGAGTGACCTATGAAGAAATGGGTTTTACTTGTAGAGTGTTGAGTCTTTACTGACCAGATGATGATGGACACCAGTCTCATGATGGCTTCATTCAGGCAGTCAAAGAAATCCCTGAGAGCCTGGCCCTGCTGCTTCATGTTGCCAACGACCAGACCGAAGCACATGGAGAAGACCACCAGACCCAGAGCGTTCACTCCACCGGAGGAGCCGGACATAGGGATTGTCTCCTCCACTGTCTCCTGTCGTAGAGAAGAGACAAACGGAACAGTTCACAGATTATACTTTTGTTAAAGTGGACATACATTTCATTGTATACAATTTCACTCCTTTTCAGTAATCATGTAATTCTCCAGAGGACTCGTCTGCCACCCACCTGTATGGTGTGCAGCACTCTGCTGAGGTTCATACTCAGGTTAGACTCTGTCACGTTGAGGGAGTCGGTGAGGTTCAGGGTCACCGTCACGTTCCGTGTATGAACAGTCTTCTTGTAAACTGTTTTATACTGAAAGAGAGTCGGTGACATTAACTGAAATGATTCATCCATTCTGTTTGGGTCTAAAAGTCTGACAGACCCATGAATATTTGGGTGTGGATCCAGATAAGGGGGCGAATCCAGGATTCCTTTCTCTTTATTTGACATTTGGAGATAGGATTTTATTATTATTATTTATTTGATGGTTTCATCAATTTCCCAGGGAATAATTTATGGATCTAGATGAAAGAAATCTGGAATTTTTCGGGGACTGATATCTATTAGTGTGTACAATTTAGTGCAGCTTGACTGAATTTAAGGCTTAGGCCTTGGTGGTTATGCTTTTTACTGAGTTTTTCGTGTTTTCTGCTTTTGATTCATTCCCTTTGTGGTTATTTGAACTAGTTCAAGGGCTTTTTCTGGGATTCAAAAAATGAAAATAGAAAAAAGATGGACTCACCTGCTTGAAACAAGCTTCTACCAGATTGGGGGGAAACATGTTTCTGAAATAAACAGAAAACAGTAATTTGTAAATGTTCTAATCATACACATTGTTAATCAATAACCGTTTAATAATTTTACAGAGCAATGATTCAGAATGAGTCATTAGTTTTGTCACATTTGTCACATAATGATTCTGGTTTCCCACACACACAAAATCCAATGTTTCTATTATATTTTCTTGTCTGAGTGTTTACATAAGTATACACATCCTTTAAAGGAATTGCCATGGTGGAAAGTATGTTGATTTTCTTTCCTGCCGAGAGTATGATGAGAAGATTTTTTGAGAATATAGAACGAGATGTTAAATATCCCTTGTACATTTGAAGGTCTTCTGCATAATTGAGGTTACCAACTACCAGTAGATGTTCGCAGGTGTGAGTACACTTACCTGTAAAGTGGAAATTACTGTTGTTTGTGGTGTTGTTCTGAGCTGTTGCTATTGCTAGTATCAATATTCTCATCTAACTCTCTGCATTTCTGAAAATTACTATTACTTCTATGTGGACACTTTCAAAATAGCTTGATAAAGAAACAACTCCTGTGGAATTTCACAAATCAATCAGGTTTCCAAGCTGTTGTCACCTGATGAGATCCAGAAAAGCGTCAGCAGCCTGAACAGGTTCAATGTTTCCACTTTTGGCCAAAGGACTGTCTCTGCTGCCTTTGCCCGGCCGGATGATCATCACAATGACGATGCCGATGAACACAGCAATCAGGGTGGTCACCTGTGTAGTAGACCACTGCGCGAATACCCATTTTACCTGATGCCTTGCTGTCCAAGGAGGAAATACCTAAAACAGAGGACAGTCACTTTAGTCTGCTGCAAGTTTAGATTTAAACTTTCATTAAATTTGAAATACTACAACTATATATACACTATACACAGTATAAAACATTTGTTCCACCATAGTCTAGTATGGATTTTTTGAAACACAACACAACAGATCCCTAACTTGTTTTCTGCCCCTGCTTCATCTCAACCTGAGATCTGAAGTAATATTACCACTAAGTTAGTAGAAATTTGTCCTTGCATTTTTGAGTTATCTTGTGCACGTACGGACGAGTAAAACTGGTGGAACGCAAACCAGTAATCCCCTGTAATTTACACTTTGTGAGCGTTAAGTGTGTTGTTCTTCTGTGCTCGTTCAAATCCAACCTGTGACCAGACTGGAGACGATGAGAGGCAGCACCAGCATCTGCAGCATTCTCATGAGGAGCTCCCCAGGAAAGGCAAAGTACTTGATCTCCCTCAGGGACAGCTTGTGGGGGCGCAGAGCAAAGCCCAGCATTACACCTGAACACATTTGCGTGCACACACACAAAAAGGCACAAATGAACACAAAAAGTCAGATAAAGTCAGTGGTCTGCAGAGAATTGCGCTGAACTCTGCACTCACCAAGAGCCACGGCCGCGACTGGTGAACAGGACGAACAGGTTCCTCTTGAGGAAAGCTTTGACACTGCCCCTGCTGATGGAGCCCATCCTCTCCTTCATGGTGCTGGCTCTCCTCTCCATTGCCCTGCGCAAACGCCTCCTCAGGTCTCCTCTCTCCGGCAAGGGGGGTTTGTCCACGTCCTCGTTTAGGAAAAGACTTGTACTTGCGGGGGGCTTCTCGTTCATAATCAGCTCCAGCACCTGGTCCAAGAGGCAGGTCTCGTGGGAAACTAAGCCGGGAGAGAAGTAATTTGTCACATGTTATGCCTACGATTATCTCATTGACTGGATGACAATGTTAAAAGCATATAAAGTGTCCACTAACAGGGGAAATTATAAAAAAGAATATTCACAGAGTGCAAAGCATACATTGATGAAGAGATGATGTAAAAGTGTGGGAGGTAAAATCAAATCAAACACTTTACGGCTGCTGCGTTTGAAAGATTTAAGAAACTCTGACAATAATTACAGGTAACATGAAACATGAAGATGTAAACTGTGAAATGTGAGGATTTTTAATGGCTATTGAACCATTAATAATTTAAAGACATCACTTTTGGCTCTGTATCCCCATATCTTCTGATATGTTACAGATTAAAAGATTCTACCATTAAAGCAGAACAAATATCAACAGATTTGTCAATGGTGAACATTTTGCAGCTCTACAACAATCCAAAATCACTGTAAACCAATATTTAATATTCAGTTACAGACTTGGAACAAATCATTATTCAATTAAGACGGTGAGGCATAACCGAAGGGAAAGTCACTGACGTACTGAAGTTTTCAAGTTATATCCAGCACTGGCCCTTGTTGCATTTTGTTAACCACCACAGCAAGTAAGTAAATCTCAGATCTGTGTATCTAAATCTTTACTGTGATCTCTTTTTATATGTTCAAATAGATAAGAGCTGTATCAACACTGTAAAGCTTCAAAATATCAAGTTTCTGTGGTCTTACCGTGTTTGCCTCTGCTGAAAACAAGAAGCAGTCTGTGTGCAGCACGTGGCGGTTGGTCCTTATCTATATAGGCTACAGTGTTTCCTGTGAATCACCCTCTACAAACACACTTGAAGCCTGCACTTAAAGTACACTGACACCGACTTCTTCATCCGCTTCTCCTTTAAATCCAGGTAATCACAATGCACTCCAACACTTTCCCCGGGGGCTATTGATTTTCTTTTGTCCATTGTTCTGAGCTTCACTTATATTTATTACATATGATGTAAAATAGCCATTGTTGAGCAGGTTGTGGGATGAGCCAGGATAATCAAGGCCATTATTTAGTGTTGTGTCAGATGCAGAATAACCAGCTGCTGCCTACAGTAGGTGTGTGTGTGTGTGTGTGTGTGTGTGTGTGTGTGTGTGTGTGTGTGTGTGTGTGTGCGTTTGTGGTCCAGGTATTACTGTGGGGACCTATGTCTGTTTTTGCAGTCACATTATGGGGACTTGTTATCCTTATTGTTTTTGGTCAGGCTGTCCACAATGAATGGAAGTCAATGCGAAGCCCTAATAAGGATAGATGCACTAACAGGAGCACTGAGCATCTGAGCATCTGATCACTCGTCGCTGTTTCAAAGGCCTGTTTGAGGATTAAGACTTGCTTTTAGGGTTAGGATTACAACTTGGTTTAAATTAGGATTAGGATAAGGATTGGAATCAAGTGTTTAATTGTCATGGTTAGGTTAAGGGGCTATAAAATGCATTATGTCAATGAGTTCAAGAATATATGTGTGTGTGTACTTGTACAGATATCTTTGTGAGGACCATTCTGAGTGTAGAACCTACAGAGTGAGGACATTTTAGCGGGTCCTCACTTTCTGACCCACTTTTAATGGGCTGTTTGAGGGTTAGAACTTGGTTTTAGGGTTAGAGTTGGAATAAGATTTAGGTTAAGGTTAGGCATTTAGTTGTGATGGTTAAGGTTCGGGTAAGGGGCTAGGAATGCATTATGCCAATGAGTGTCCTCACTAAGATAGAAACACAGCATTTCCATTTAATACACTGTTATGTATTTAAAGCCACAGCCAAAGAAGAATAGAGCCTAATTAATTTTAAAAAAGAAATGTTTGATTAATTCAATTATACTGAAAGCAACTAACAAACTAAATCCACCCGGATGTGGATGAGACAAGTCTGATACAAATCTGTGGAGCCAATGACTCTTTTCAGCTGCTTGTTGCTGCAGGAGTTTTGTTGCTAAATACTCTACTTGTCCTGGCAATGCCAGCAGCAAATATACTGGACCCCATCTGATCCAAAGAAATTCTTATTTTGGTTTCATCTCACCAAGGAATGTTCTGCCAATATCCACCAGGCCTCCTTTCATGTTCTTTGGCAAAGTTTAATCTCACAGTTTTGTGCCATTTTATGAGCAATGGCTTTGATTTTGGATGCCATCTGTAGAGGCTGACTTCAAACAATCTCCTTTGCACCATCTGACCAGTCACTGAAACACCAGTGTCCACACGTAATCCTCGTGCCAAGTCCGATGCATTTAGATATTGTTTTTTAATGCAAGGCTGCATAGATTGTGAGTTGTGCATTTGTTTGACCCCAACTCCAAATTGACACGTAGGGTAGAATTAGTAATTATAGGTAATACCTAACATGTTAGAACCAGTTACATGAACCTGTATTGATATTATTAATAATATCAATACAGGTTCATACCGGTGTACCGCGGCACTTGAGTTTCATTTGAGCAGCTGGGTTGCCACTTCCTTCCCTCAGCAGCGACCTAAACCTGCCAACTCTGGCTGAAACTGCTCAGTCCTGGTCAGACCAGAGTCAGCACTCCTCTGTCTGACAACACAAACATCCAGCGTTACCTGAGCAGCAAACCGGTGATAAACAATCAAATAATAAGCTAAATACAAGGACATTAGTATCTCTAATAATAATGGAGAAAATCATTAACCCGGAGGTGGCCAACTGGCATTTTTATAAGTAAATGTTTTAAAATTGAACTCAGAGCCGTCAGCATTGGCTGGTGGAAGGGCACGCAGCTTGTGAGTTCACACCTCATTAGAAAGACACTTCGGACTAACATGTTAAAACACACTGGGACACAAGGATCCCATCTCAAACTATTACACGTGTCTCATTAATACTGGCTTATAGATCAAAAGATCTTGATGAATAAATAAATATCGAAAGATATTAACTTAAATTAAATTAATTAAACAGTTTCACAGATTTATTATAATTACATTCTACTCCTAGTAACACATTGCTGATACAGAGTAATAACTGATATTAATTCACTTTTTTAACTTCAGCTGCTCACTGGCTACTCACCACTCATGGTTCACAGTCTGTCTCAGTCAGTCCAGTCAAAGTCAGGTGAAAAACCTCAGCTTCACAAGTGCGGAGAACAGATTCAGAGTGTGTGAGAGTGTCCGGAGCTGAGTGGGAAAATGACAGTGTCTCGCTGCTCGCCTCTCATGAGCAGACACACATGGAAAGGTTTCTCATATGGTCTGACCTTCTCACAACTCCACACACACGCACACACACGCACGCTGTCCAGCCAACCTTTGGCAGTCCATCAAATTCAAATCATTTAGTTTCCTGAACTTAAGTTCTTTCACTAAAGCTCTACACAACATCTCAACCTAAATCTTTGGATTTCATTTGACAAAAAAAACAACTGGTTACCCATCATGAAGAGAGTTGCTCAGTCTGTGCAAACAACCGGTTAATGTCTTAGTCTAGTTTGAGATTAAACAACCCCTCAGGGTTAAGCCCAAATATTTTAATGTGGAGTCAAAAGACATAGACGCAACCAGTCAGTGAGAGTCTAAGGAAAAACTCTATTGACTTTGATTACAGACGTATAAGCGTTTTTAGAACCTGACACATATAAGGCATTAAAGGTTAAGTTATGGGTTTGTATTAAGAAGTTAGGCTACATACATGGGCCACATACAGTAGCTTCACCAAATGCTATACCTTATGACATGTACATACTATATGACTTTTAAAGTTACCTGATTGCTGTACTTGTTGTACATCTTGAAGTCATTGCCATTTGCACACTACATGACTGATCAGTGACAGAGATCACAAGAACAGATCTTACAAGTCTGCCTGGTCTCCAAACTATGCTTTGGAACAAAAACAAAAACATGCGATAAGTGACAGGGGAAATAACACAATATCCTGCTGGAGACCGGATTCGTTTTCCCCAAAACTGGATGAAAAACGCAGATTTGCTGTTTAAAATAAACAAGGATGGAATGAAAAATATGAGCCATAGAAATGTGTTGGGATACATTGGCAACAGGTATCCTCAGGTTTCCTCTCACGCTGCGTCTCGCCTCATTGGCTGCAGCTTATGTCACTGCACTCAAAACCAGGTCACAACACTACTGGATTTGAAACGCAGAGCCTGTGACATATATAGTTGAATTTGATTATGTCTTTGACAGTTCATAAATAGTGTCTGATTTGGGATTTTTCCCAGCAATCTTCCAGAAACTGTCTAAAATCTTGTGGTGTGAATATAATATGTTTGTCGAGCACCTCCTGAAAACTGTATCTACACGTTGGAGCTGTTGTGGCCACAGATACCACATGGGGACCGTAGAGTCTGGGATTCATCAGCATGGGCTTGTTGTGTGTTGTAGATGGTAGAGTGAACATTAACCAAGTTGAAGAGAGATTCAGCACTTGTACTTGTACTTCACATGCATTGTAAATCCTCACCACGGTCTATTGCAGTGAATGAAGCACAGCAACAACATTGACTACTTTTTCGAGATGAGAATACGTTACCTGGCTTTACAGTTGTGTACGTACAGGATAAATAGATTTTTGGTGGTGATAATAATTAAATACTAAAGTAAATGAAAAATTAAAAAATGTTGCATCCATATCTGTGGCGGATCCTCTGTTAACTCTCAGCAACCACTACTTTAAACACACAGACTCCAAAACTAAAACTATAGGAAAGATTGACATCCATTCAACTCAAAACTTGAAAAACACTCAAAATGTCACTTTTATAAAAGAGTGGTGCAGTTAAGAAAGATGGAGTTTCATGTAAACGTCTTCTGGGCTCGTGTGAATGGTGACCATGGCAACAACCAATCGCACTTGTTTGATTCCCTCAGTGCAACAGAACCAGAGTTTCTATTCAACTACATACAAGTAACCACGAGGAAAAGCTGATCATCACGGTCAACAGCTTCCCGGTTCTGGATGAAATAACTTTAATCATCGTGTAGGACTTGAATAGGAAAAACTACACATTGAAACACATTGCCAAGGAAATAGACTTCCTTTTCTCAAAAAAGGCCCACAAGATTTTTGATATGTAGAAAGAGAGACGCTAGAGTAAGCATAACTTGGACATTTCTTTTTTTAACCTCTATATGGAAGTTTAAAACCAAATTGCTGAAGTCCAAATTGAATTTGTATTATCACAACCCTGCATGCACAAAAACAATTAAAATGATAATCCAGTGATATATAGATAGATAGATAGATAGATAGATAGATAGATAAAGTCTAATACCCTGTTTCTTCTTCCTTTGAACGTGTCAAGCTGTCATGAAGAAACAAATCCTCTCCTCTCCTCTTCTTTCTTTAGACGCTGCAGAAACAAGGATTACAACTTCACAATCTTAGAATAAACTTGCGCTCAAACGATATCAGATTCAAGCTATGTTTAAAAAACACATCTTATTTATTATTTATCAGCAGGCGACAAGAGGACAATTTAATTAGGTATAAAGAAGATCCCCCACCTCTGCCTGTGCTCCTCACTCCGTCATGTGGATATCTTCCTCTCCACCACGCAGCTGATAATGAACTGCTGTTGCCCACACACTGTATCTCCACTCACCATCTTCACAGTTATCGCATGTTTTTTTTAATTTTTTTTTTTTTACTATCAAGCCGTTTGTAGCTTGTCCATGAAGCCTCCGGCAGAGGGAAGCGCCTGGGAGATCTGCGTGGGAGGAGTAGAGGTTAAAGACCCTTCAAGAGAGGGAGAGAGAGAGAGCAAGAAAATAATAATACAGATGAACCACCTGCTGCCACAATCACCAAGCCTGAGTGAAATATACTGTCAGGTTAACATCACGCAGCTCCTCATGGATTTCTCACTTCACACAAAAGTCACCAAAAGAAATAGTAATTTTGTGATTAACATTCCTTACATGATGAGGATACAGCATCCACACCACTTATTACACATTGGGTTTGGGTCCCACACACAGTATAAACACACAGCAGTCATTGCTATGACAACATGCATCTGCTCATTGCTCAGGGTCTGCTCTCAACCACTCTGGGGAACTCGGAGTATTTGTAGCCCTTTGGCATCTCTCTGCCCCGTTTTCCACTCTCACACCTACTCATCATGTTCACGTTCACTGACATTTATATGCACGTAGCCCACTTAAAACTGAATATTTGTGCTCAAGTCATATTCAAGCTGCCCATCGTGAAGAGGAAATGATACAGATTCCAGGTAGGCCTGCAATGACCAGAGGGTTTGCACGGACAGACCAAAACAAGAAAGAAGAATGTGTGTCAGATTGGTGTATTTTGGACTTAGTCGAGCCTTGAGGCCATAAATACTGATGGTTCAGAATGAACTCTTTATAAACAGACCACAGCTGCTTAAGCCAATTGGTTGTATAAACTCTACAGCAATGTCCTTGTGGTTTTGGGGGGATAATTTTAAAAGGAACTATAATAGACTTCCATTGGAAATCAAAGGAACTGAATTTCAGAAAAAAAAAGAATTGTTATATTAAAATGATTCAAGATGCTGTAGATATTTGCACTTTAATCAATCATTCCAATTTTATTTGTATGGCCAATATTCACAAATCTGCATTTTCCTCATTGGGCTTAAAAAGGTGCAACATCCCTAAAACCCTCGACTAGAGTCAGGAAAAAACACATAAAAAACCCTTTAAAGTGCTCTTATGTTTCTTATGTTTCTTCTGTTCTTTTGATTGTGTCAGACATGTCTTCCTCCGCAAACAGGAGTTTTCATGTTGTCATGGAATAGTTTCTCTGAACACTTTGTACATTTTAGATAGATACTTCATTGTAGTCCTTAGAAACAGTGGTCACATACTTCAGCTAGCTATGGCAAAGTGAAATTCAATTCCAAGGTGCATTTACGAGATATTTGGGAAGTTTTTATCGAATCAAACACACTTGGCTGAAAGGGTTATCTTTTCAGTCAACGTGGACAAGTTACTCAAGTGCTCAGAAAACATCTACATCTACATTTCCATGACAACTGTGCAAACTGTCTGCTGAGGAGAATCCAGTCTTGTGATTGAAAGCTCCAGAAGGGCGGCTAAATGCGACCAAATTGAGATGATCTTTTTTCTTCAAGGTAATATTTCAACTTTCAATCCCAGCTATATGAAGGTTTGGACAAGATGACATTTACAAAGACAGATATGTTGATTGAACAATTGTATAAATCCTTGTTAGCTTTTTCGGTAACCATTATTTTCCATTGTGAAATTCTTAAAATACTTGAGGATGTCTCTAGAACGTCCCTTTCAAAGATTCCCCCAAAACATGCACAGCCATTGCTTTAGTCTGTAGTATAGTTAGAGCTGTTTGATTCTGACTCTACACCAAACATTACATCACAAGATGTTGTGGGTTTAACAGCTAAATTACTCGATCATGAAAATATTTAAATTCCTTTGTATCATGTCAATTAGTTTCTTTGGAAACCGAGATCTTCATTGGAAATGATAAAGATCTGTAGATTTCGTTAATGTGCGGCTAATAGCATGTAATTATGACTTTAAATTTTAATTTATGACCAATTATCTCCCTATAACAACATACAAAACTGCTCTTCCCTGTATTAACAGGATGAATGCACACAGAGATAGTGTCTGCATACCTTTACATTTTCTCCAGGCATTTAGCAAAACCACTTCTGCTGCCGTTTATCGCCCCTAACATGAGGATGAATCTGATGCTGTGGCCTTCCCTCTGCTTCCAATCTGGTGCAGGACCAAAGTGATAGGAGCAGATTGCATCACCATGGCAACATAATTATCCTGCCATAACGTGGGAGGCATGGATCATGTATGATCCACGTTTAGATAGTGTAATTATTCTCCTGCCTGCAGGAAGGAACATTTATCTCTGTGTTATCTCCCAGCGGGATAGAAAATGCTTTCTTTTGGTACAATATCACTTCATTTAGTCTGATGTGAAATGATCAGTTGTGTTTGGTTAATAAAATGGTTGAATAAGTGCAAACTTAAATATAAAAAAAAAGATTACACCAAAAAAATGAATTAGGTCACTATTAGTGCCTTAGCAACAAAATGATGACGAGTGACCATATTTCCTACATGCTAATTGAAATATAGCACGAATCACCTCCTGCAATGAAGTTGGCTACTCGCTAATCGCTTCCACCTATAGCCTTCCATTAGTTACCTAGCAACCTGCAATGTATTAATGTTGTGGTGTTGGGTAGAGGAACCTCGTGAGTCTGAGCGCTGGTGCAGCCACTTTATTATCTGATAACACGGTGTAATAGTACGATGAGGCCCAGGCAAGTGGAATGAAGCCTGCTTCCCTTTGTCGTGAATACACACACACACACACACTCTTGGTGTCACATTCCCCAGCCCCTCACCCACAACAAAACCCAACTAATCCCATCCTAACCTAATTCTAATATCTATCTATCTAATCTATCTAAAATCTATAATCAAGTCTTAATCCACAAATTTGTGTCAGAAAGTGAGAAACGACCAAAATGTCCTCACTACATTGCTTTAAAACTCAAACTGGTCCTCATGATGTGTAGCCATAAAAGTACACACGCACACACACACACACGCAGGGTTTCCTCATCAATTATTTCTCAAAGGAGGGATTTTAGCTCAGTGTTGCCCTAAATCGACCCTCTCCCATGATGTGACATGGACCTGATGTTATTTTAAGACTCGAAAATCCATTACACAGCAAATTCATCTCAACTGGCAAATAGCCAAACATGATCTCTACACCTACAATAAGGACGGTTAGTGCGTCCTGAAGAGAGAAGAAAATACATGATAGTCAGGCTCTGAAAGACTTGGGAAACGGGTGTCATGTTTTAACTAATTGCTTTCAAGACATAAAAGGTGGCACAATGTTTCCAAAAAAACAAAATCAGTAGCAAAACTAGAGCAGATTAAAGCCTTTTAAAATCTTGCTTTGTGCCAATGGTTTTTCTCATTTAGATGCATTATAGACTGTTTCATTCCTCCAAGTCCTCAGTTCAAAGGCCAGTGATTGGTTCCAGACACACACATATTTAAGAGATGAAAGTGGAGAAAGCTCTCGATCAAAATGCCTTGGTAAACACAGAAAGGTCAGGGAATAGATTCTTTGCTTTGAAATGTCAGCTGATTACTTGATAACTGGCATCATGGATCTATTTGAAGGGCCTGGAAGGTAAAAAAAAAGCCTTTGCAGTGTGTGAGAGAGAGAGAGAGGGGGGGGGGATAGATCCCATTACACTGGTGTTTTATCAAAAACAGGTAGAGAGGCAGATTTTGTTCTCAGTGTTTTTATATATGACAAGGATTCAGAAAGCAAAACTGTACCCAGTCAAGTGCTGAACATTTGTGCTCTGCTGGCAGTTTACATACAAAATAATTCAAAAAGAAAATACTGTAATTGATTTGTGGTTTGAAGTGACATTTCCTGCAGTGACAGTCTGTAACCTGGGACTGGAAACCCCCCCAAGCAGCCAACATGATGAATGGAAAATATATAACAAAAACCCCTATATGTCCAGGTTTTAAATTTTTGATCCAAAAACTAACTATGTTTGCCTTGTTAGGCCTCAGTCCTTGAAATTACAGTCTGACAAGACAATAAGTCGCTCATTGACTGACAGATTATAGATACGATTATTATTATACGAGCATAATGCTGCCTCCAACATTTCAAACATTTCTCAAAAACTTTATCTAATGATCAAGACGGTGAAATGGAAGTTGCTGATAAACAGTTTAAATTGTTCTATTAAAAACAAACAAACATATTTATTTTTCTACCACCAGCCCAGCAAGAGCCAATGATATCTCCCAGGGTAAGAAGTAAAAAAACACTTGTATTTCAAACCCAAAATATTATAAATGATTAGTATTAAATCACTCATCTACAGGGTTAATATGTAGTGTATCAGAGGCAACAGATTCTCATTGCATCGCAGAAACCACAGAGGAATCGTTAAATGGAATCAAACAAAGCATCGTAAGACAAGAGGTAAAAGCTGGTGTGCCTACAAAGAACATTCACTCCTGTAGGGTTCAGAGTTGGTCAACTTTTTGGTCTCTGACAAATAAACAAGTTCAATACACCATTAAAGTTTTTACACGTTGCTGGTTCCAGTGAAAAATTCTGCTTGTGTCAAAACGTGGACTTTCTCCTGCTCAACCTGATGAGGATGATGAAGAGTGACATATTGAAAATGATGTGTCAGGTGTGTCGTCCAAATGTAGGTCCAGCAGAATTCTGTTTACGGTGGACATGGAATTAACTAAGAGGATATCACACAATAAACAGATATGAATGGAAATATGCCTCAGTTAAGAGATAATTAGTGGAAAACATTAATGTGATATTGGAAAAAAAAGTATATATTTCATACAGTCTACTGTACCATAATAAAAAAGAGAGAATTAACACCTTTCACATGTTTTGATTGCTTCACAGTACTTTGGCATTTGATGCTCCCATAGAAGTGTTATCAAGAGCAGATAGAGGACATTTGGAAAGAATCTAACTAGAATGTTACTCAGTAGGGTGCATACCTCCGCCAAGGCCCAACAGTCTATGAAACCACATTCAAATTCACTACATCCAGATTTTTACAAACTATATATATCAGTCCCCTAAATATGACAAGTTAATTTCACCAAGATCGATGAACATGTTGAAAACACCTCATCTCACAGTGCCCCCTGATCTGGATCTGCACCAGCACCTAATTGTAATGGTTTAAACTCCATCCTTCCATCAAGTTTCATTCAGTCCAGTAGTTTTTGTGTAATCCTGCTCACTAACAGACAAGGAAAACAAAAACATAACCTCCTTGGCAGAAGTAATATAAGTGGGAATGAAGCAGTAATATTCTAATGTCTAATGTTCAAAAAGTAAATTTAAGAGATAGAACAGCGTTGTTTTATGAAACCCTTTATGAAAAACGTTGTTTTATGAAAATCTGATTTCAGTGAGAGTCTGCTTGTTCAAACAAAGAAGAAATACTGTTAATCTCTGCATAGACTATTGATCTTTTTTTAACCCTAAACTCTACATACAGCCTCATTTCAATTAATTCTAAACCTAAAATTAATCAAAATGGATCATGTGAGTTTTGGTACACGCCTCTTACTGTGAAATATGTTTCTGCTTAAAATTGAAATGGTGGTATTTGAGGACGGAAAAAAAAACAAGTCGGCATTATATTGTCACTGCAAATTAAAAGTGTTTCAGCGCTGTATAGCCCTGGAACTTTGAGGTGAGTTTAGAGTTGGCGGGAAGGGACAGCACCCTCTCATTGTTCAATGACCAGGATAAGTAAGAACTGACTTGTGCAGCATCAGGATGTGTCACCCGAACATTAAACTGACAGACTTTTTTTTTTTTTGTTGTTGCAATAATCTGGTTATAAAGGCCACAGTGCAACCATCATCTGAGTGTGTGTGATCTCAGTACATGAGCGTGTTCATTTCTTGGCAGCTGAATTAGTAGTGTCGTGTCACACTGTTGTCACATTGTGGGGTTATTTTGGGCCCCATCGACTGCTTGACGGCTTGCTCCAACGACTTTCTGGTCACAAGGAGTCGCACCACAACCTCTGACTTCTTTGTTAGCCTTTTACGAGCATAGTCGTGGGTCACCATGGTCATATCATAGCCGTTCACCTGAGAGGAGGACAAGAGTTTTAGTAATTTTCTTAAGCTTATATTAACAACGCGTACATTTAGTGCCATCTTGTGGATTTAGACCAAAGGTACACTTCACAACATACCTGCATTATTTTGTCTCCCATCATCAAGCCTGCCACGTCTGCTGGTCCTCCTGGTGTTATCCTGGTCACATAGATGCCCTTGGACCAAACACATTCAACACGTCACATGCTGCTGTACACTATGACAATGAGAAATCCAAAAGATACAGAAAATAACACCTTGCAAATATAAAACAACATAGTTTAACAAATACAAAGTAAATACATTATAATTACTCCATGAGGGACACTGTCAGCCAATCTCTGCTACTTCTACTGTTACAAACTTAGGTGAGTGCATTGCCACAACCATGAGAATATGGTACAGAGAATATGTCTGGCATCCTCAGTATTATCAACACTATGAAAGTAACAAATGATTACATTTATTAATGAATCTGTATTTAAATCCCATCTGTAACCTTTGATTGAAATCAATGATTGTCAACCTGGCATTAAAACCATAAGAACAAGCACAAGGAAAATCTCTCAAGCCACGTTTAATGTAATCTATTAATATTCAGGATTATAATAAAGATACATCTGCAACTCAAATTTATTTTCATCAACAATTTGACCGTCTCTCCTTCTCTTGATTTTCTCAACAAATGCTCATCTAACTTAAAACTTGCCAGATGACCCATGGTGGGGCTGTGTTTCGTGTGAAGATTTAACAGACCTTGACCCTTACCCTCCATATATTTTAGGGTTTTAACACACTTGAAAGTCTGGACCAAGTTTCATGTGTTTGTTTCATTATTTACAGTTGATCTTAGTTCTAGTTAGTTTTGGTTTCATGTTGCTATTTAGGGAGCGGACTGAAGACTCTTGTGTGACACAAATATGTCCTGTCATCCACACCTACGTGGTGTGTGTCTACCTTTACTTAATAGTGATTGGTGTGTAGATGGGCGTGTGTCACTGTTGACAATTTGGCTATTTCATGCGCTAGCTTACTAAAAGGTTGTCTTTCCATTTGATTGGGGACAAATAAATGAAATGCTCACTAGGTTCATTTCATTGCCAGTGTAATATCATTAGGGTATTACTACCAGCAAAATGGATGCCTCGTCATTCAAACATTATATCAGAGGTGAAGACAACAGGCAACCCTGCGAGAAGCTTCCGCTTCTTTCACTCCTTTGATTGTTTACTGCCATCTCAACTTCCTGCAACTGGTCCAAAAGTCTAAACTGTCTTTCATACTGCAAACGATCTGAACCATTGTTTGTTAGATCCGGAATGAGACCATGTGGTTTTGGACTGTCTGAGTCACCTGTTATTTTGGTTCAGACTACACAGAAAAATTAGGAAGTTGGACCAAAGCCCTCACACTTGGTAACGTCTTGAGATTTCTTACTTTGTTAAACTAACCGTCCAACAATCACGAGAGATTTAACTAACCAATATATGTACGACAGAGGAAAGCAGCAAAGCATGAGAAGCTAAAACCAACAAATGTTTGGCTTGATAAATGACTTAAATGATCATTCAGCAAACTGAATAATCAGCGACCCATTTCAGCACTTTAGCAAACAGACACTTAACAAACTGAGGTAGAAACCCATCGCTCTTTTAGGGATATGTGTTTATTTAGTAGTTACAGATGCGATAATGGTCCTAAATACGTATACCAAGAATATTCAGAGAAAGAGAGACAGGTCAAAAGGCAGAAGCCACTATGAAAACCAAATCATTCCTCATAGAAGAAGAGCTTGGTATGTGTTTATCACTCCAGCTCACAGAGTAATTTGACTTTCTTGAAGAAATTTGACTTTCTTGATTCTTGTTGTTCTGGGTTTGTACCCTCATGGTTGAATGCACTTATTGTAAGTCGCTTTGGATAAAAGCGTCAGCTAAATGAAATGTAAAGACAGTCAGCAGATAAGATGTAACGTTGTGTAAACTTGCAGTATTCCTTGTTGTCTCCTCAGGCAACAGGTAATGTGTTCAGGCCTGTTCCTCAGGTACAGGTCATCAAAGTACTGCTCTAGCAGCACTGTGCCTCAACAGAAAGGAGCAGACACACTACACAGTACACACATAACACACACTAAAACACTTACTTTGTCACTCTTGCTCTCAGAGAAGGGGTTCTGCCCGGGGTCCTGGTCGATCCCTCCACCGATGCTGAAGCCCAGGATCAAATTATTTCTCTCCTGCAACTTCTTTATCTCAATTCGTTGCTATTCAACAGAAGAAAAACAAAATGATACACCATCACAGAGCCTAATGAGCCAATTTAAAAACATACAAAACAGAGACAGGTCTGGGCCCGGGTTCTGGTTTTTATCAACTCTAGCTCCAATCAGCACGGTTGGAAAAACAAGACCTGGGTGAACACAGATTTTTTCTTTATATTGGCCGGCTAGATGCTGACCCTTTTGTTGTGTGACGTAATGACATGCATTTAACTTATGGGCCTTGGTTTGTGTACTTTTGTTCTTTACATCTTGGCAACAACGACCTCGACAGATTTATTCTTTGTATCGTACAAGATACAACTCAAGCAAGACAGGAAGGGGAGAGTGCTTCTCAGCTTCTAGCGCATTTGTGACATCGACCATGAAATGCCTCACTCTGGATGTTCTTGTGGGGTTTCCGCAACTTATTTTTAGTGTGAGTATTACTTATGCTAAAGTAATGACTTGTGTTAATTTAAAGGATGCACATTCACATACTGTTTATAGCAGATTGTGTTTGTAAATTATTATGAATTAAACAGCAGCACTGAAAATACTGTGAAAAGGCAAATGTTTTGTCACTGATATCAAACTGACTAGCCATTGGTATACAACTTACTAGCCCATTGAAGTTACTGCACAATTACTAACATGTAAGACGATGAGGCACTGATTAATGATAATTGACCTGATTTCCACACAAGACAAATGTTGGATTTCAGTCTGTAATTGGTCCACACACTGACAACAGCTGGAGGCTCATGAAAACAGCTGGATGTACGACTCTGACATTAGGACTTGTCACAACAACACAAAGACTGCCTGTGTGTGTGTTGATGAATAACCAGACAGTGTCTCAGTGGTCTGGCTGATACAATGAAGTAAAAGAGGATGTCTGGAGCTCCTCTGTGCCCGAGTAAGAGTCAATCAGCCAGTGAGGACTACACCACTGCAACAAATTTCACTACCAGTCAAGAGGATAAAAATGTTAATTTATAAATTATAGCAGACATCCTATTTATCTTTTACTTCAGAGCTGATTTCACACAGGGCTACTTCAGTTTTCGGTTACTTCAGTAAATTAGTCAACTAATTTATTAGTTCAATGGCATAAAAATCATCTGGGAAAAAAAAAGATTTAAAAGAATATATTTAAAAAATAGCAACGATCCCTAAGATGTTGATTTCAAACCCGTACGACAAAGTAATGAAATTGAGGCTTGATATTTTACAGTTTAACCATAAACTTTGATATAAACAACTGCAAATAAAAAGAAAACACAACTACAACCAAACAGCCTTTATAGAACTTGAATCAAGACTATATTCTTTTACATAAATGGAAACACAGAGGGGCAAGTGTTCTGCATTGTTTATTCTGTAAACAAAATACCAGCACACACAAAAGGCTCATATCGGCCGATTGTTAGCAGCCAACTGATAAACCGGACAATGAAACTTTGCACTATAATCTTTAATAAAAAACAAATAAATCATTAATGAAGGAAAACAATGAAAATATTGATTGAAAATGAAAACAATGCAGTTGTTTGCAGCTCTGGTGTGAAACTGGACCAGCTAAGCAGACATTCTGGTGTAGAAATCAACCTGTAAGCTCCATTGACACTAAACCTGTTGCCCAGATGTCCCAGTAACCTAACAACTGGATGGACACATAACCATAAACATCTATTCCACTGAACTGCTGTGATTCCTGTAGCACAAGCACACAGCTGCCACTCAGATGGATTTTAAAGCTCTCTTCATCCAGGAAGACCGAATGGTGACGCCCATTTCCACAACTGGTACTTACTGAAGCTTTAACACACATTTTAAATCAAACTCTGTGTTTTTGAATGTTCGAAATACTTTTGCTCCTTTTTCTGATGCAATGTGAGTTTTTTCTTTTTCAAACAGACGTTGGGGGAAACGGTGCAGTGTGGGCGCGGGGGTGAGGTCATCTCACGTCGGCTAAACAAAGAAAGTAACGCTAACAGTAAATGCTAGCATTGATGACTATGGCGATACGCGGGCTGGGTTAGGGTTAGACTTAACTCGGTGTTTGACACGGTTTAACGTGAACGTGGAACAACAGAGTCCCGTCCAGCAGAAAACTTACCACAACAGCGGTGAGCGGCTGACCCGGGACACACGCCATGACGTCGCGGTGGAGCTTTGGTGTTAAATATCACGTGGAAAGTGGCGAAAAGTAAAATAATAACTCGTTGGTTGTAAAAAAAAAAAATAATAATGTCTGAGAAAACAAAGAGGGATTCGACGTCGGGACAACTTCCTGGATGTGTAAGTGAGGAGTGACCCAAGCGGCTGATCCCTGTGTGCAATCCAGCGGCTTCCCAATGACGTCACTCCGCCTCCCAGCCGATCAGCCCCGCGCGGTTTGTATCACCAGGGCAGCCAGGGGAGGGCGGTGTTTAGGGTGTTGGCCGTAGCCCCACTCACCCTGCACACACAGGCGACACAAGTCGAACTCTCCACGTTATCTTCGTGGCTCCTGTCCCGGGGCGAGGCTCCGGGTTTCGCCTTAAAAGGAAGTGACAAGTACTCACCGCCTGTGTGGACGTACTGAGGTCATGTTATCTATTCGACAGAATATTCAGAGACGTCTTTTAGATAGAAATTCTGCTTTAGATAATAACTTCTGTCAGGTTAAAGGCTGGGAACCTCTTCCTCTACTCTTAAACAATACATATTGTTATTTATAAGTTTCTTATTTTGACATGTCAATCTAAAATGTTGAGATTATTATCTATAATGAAAGAAGGGTTTTTCTATTGGCTTGGTATGAACTGATTTGACACTCTGATGTAGTGGAATTGCTCGAGATTAATGTTTGAATCAAAAGAAAACAATGTAATTATGACTTATTAACTGAAAGCATAAGCAACAAAACATGAATCGATAAAATCATAAAGGTTTTCAAATAGTTTGACAACTTTCTGAGAACATTCATAGTAAATAGAGAATTAAGATAAATAATTATTTATTAGTCCCACGGTATTTTGATCAAAAATAGGCATCAGTAAGTAATAATAAGTAACATGCAATACTTAAGTGTATAAGTAATATAAAAAATATAGAAAACTATGAATGGAATAAAAACTAAATGTAAAAACAAGAAAGATGTGCGCAGTGTGAGAATATGTACAGTGAATGGATTGCACATGAACCTACTGCACAGACAGACTTCATCACAGTCCACAACAGGGCAGGGACATTGAACCGTCAACATGCAAAGTTCAGAGGGAGAGGAGAAGTTAAGGAAAAGGGAAGAAGTGTGCAGAGAGACAATATCTGTCTGTCCTGTTGGTTCCTGCTTACAGCTGTACAGTATGTCCAGTGTAGGGAAATGAAATTATCTCATCATTATATAAATCAAACATCCCTGCAGCTTATTGTACAGTGCAATGATGTAAAACTGAAGATCAGACGCATGCAGGCTTGGAAATTAGACTTTTATTTTTTTACAGTCATATAACATCATGACACACTGTATAGCTATATTATGTAGACAGAAACATGAAATATCGTAGACATCACACTATCTAGTAACTTTATCATCCTCATCTCGGGCTATTAGCTATTTCCAGTAACAGCGATATAATGTACCACCACCTCTTGGTTCAGAAACTGTGTGAAAGTGAATCTGACTGACATCAATGTCCATTTCTACGTGAGGAACAAGTTTGACCAGTTTCTTATTTTCCTCTCTCCTCCAGTTTCTGTCATGGTGCTGCTACTGATTACAGATCTGTGGTGTTGCAGTATATATCCCCTGTATTCAAATCCACATTTGATATGACATTAACAAGGTCATGCTGATTTTCATATGATGCATAAAACTCCCTTTTCTCACGAGCTGACTAATACTTCACGTCACTGCGGCACTAATAGTTGTCACATATAAAGTTTAATCTACTTCATCATTTTAAAATGTCATAGTCTTCAACCTGGATCCCAAGTTTATAAATGTGGGTGTGCAAATGAAAAGAGTTTGTATGTGGCATCGTGCACATTCTACACCTTCTTTGGTTTGATTCATTTAGGGACTATATTCATGCAGCAGCTTTTTCAGTCTTATCAACCACTCAAAGAGCCTTCAACTCACCCATTCACACACACATTCACACAGAACTACTATACAGAGTTTTTTCTATCACACGCTGGAGGTGGCGGGGGGTCGAACCACCAACCTTCTGGTTAGTGGACAACCCTCTCTACCTCCTGAGACACAACCGCCCTCAATATTTGTAACATATGGTTTCAGGTGATCCACAATTCAGTCTATCTTATGCATAATTTTCTGAAGGAGCAGTGGTGATTCAGAAGCCTGGAGCAAAAGGAGGAGGTGGATGGTACTCTGGAGGTAAAGCTCCATGAGTTGCCATCACATATATGCCATTGTTGGGTGCTTCATTGCATGTCTGCTCCCCCTGGTATTCATTCATGTATGTCGCCTCCGCATTAATCTCTGTGTACAAATTCTCCTGGGACTTACTTCTTTTCTTTTGGAATTTCTTCTTCAAGTTCTTTAGGTTGGTGACGACCGATGCCTTCACATCGTTGTTCTTTCCAGGCTGAATGTTTCCGTGTGTAGGGGCTGTAGGTGAGGAGGTACCCTCGAGTACAGGGGCTGTACTGATACAGGCCTGGTTCCGACTCAGTGAAGGCACACAACACTGAGCAGGGACCTCAGAAGGCAGGATGTATAGAGGCTCCTCGGCTGTATGGATCTTCATGAGACAAACCAAACAGCAGGGAATCTTGTTAGGAATTAAAATCACTGTTTGCATTTGCTAAACAAAACTAGGCCCAGCATCTTACCATTGCTGGAAGTTGACAGGTATTGTGTGAAAATTGCAAACATGAGTAAGGGTAGTTTTGTTGGCTGCTTGGAACCAGGACTGCAGTGTTCCATAGGTTGTCTGGTCTAGAAGGAGGAGCTGGTGGTCTTTGGGGAAACAGAAGTTCTGCGTAGTCTGACTTCTCATTTGATGACTTACATAAGATCAGCCAGAGAGAGACAGAGACAGGACATGATCATTTTTGTTTTTGTTTTTGCACAGTGTAAAGGTAGTGAGTAGTTTCCTCTTAGAATGCATGATGCACAGTAAACACCTAAAAGCTAATGTGTTGTATAGATGGTGGATTATAACTAAAACAGCTAAAGTGAGTTTACATCAGCTTATAAATTAAACATAAAAGCAATTCCTCAACTTTATATTAATCTTATAATAGTAGCTTCAAAATGAGTTTGATGGTTAACTGACTTCTAATAGGGAGATTGGTGCCAATTCATTCCCACTCCTTACCCTGAATGCCTGTTCTTGCTCTATGTAACTTTGGTGAGCAGGTAGGATAAGTGTGCAACTAACTGATAGTCAGTTCAAGAGCAAAGCCAAACTGTAAACCATGCAGGGTCGAGTGGGGCTACGAGAGTTTTCTCAACATGAAAACAAACAGAGGCCAACAGAATGAATCACCACATGTGGCTACAGAGGGCGCTGCTGCTCAGTAACAGTGACATAGTGTTGCTTTAAAGCCAAATGGTGAGTTCAAACAACACAATACACGAAACCTACAACTACATACAGATCTATATAATAAATTGACTGGCTGTTCAATTCAGGTACACAGGTAGGATAACAAAGACACTTGCTCACCTGTCCACAAGCAACAGTGAGCAGCTCAGTGAAAGGCACGATGGGACTTCTACGGTGAAAGTCCACGAGGTCCTGCAGGAACCGGTGACGCCTATCTTCCCCGACTATGATGTAATCGCCATCCTCCAATGCGTCAATCATGAAATGTCTGCAGCGTTCGTCAGCACTGAGGGAAAAGGAGAGGACTTTGAACTGTTAGACTCTGTGAGTATAATAGTATTATAAAGAAAGAAAGCTCATGTAATCCTGCACACACTCACCGATACGAGAGGGAGTATCCAACCCTGGTCTCACTGACTCTGATGAGGAAGTAGCCAGGAGGCTTTGTCATGAGCAGGTCCTCTGCCGTCCTATAAAATGATTAGCAAACTAAAATGAGCACAGCATAGCTTCACAGAGGAGATATTTTGGTATCAATTACAGCTTGAATCAGTTTTATGTGATAATCACAGTGGAAATTTGTCATTAGCTTTTAACACATTACATGGTCTCATAAACATTGTGCACTGTTGTCAAAAACTACTGAAGTGATGATTCCTAAAGAGAATCCACATACATTAACCCTTGTGTGGCATTCATGTTTTTGTTACTCAGCCAATGTTCGAAGGTCTGGTGGACCCACTGCATTAATTGGGTTTTAATGTATTGTAATGTAATTAATACGGCCATAACAATTAATGTAAAAATACTTAGGGTCAGATTTGAGAAAAGTTTGACTCTCATGTCTATGTGGTTGTCAAAAACAAACGTATTTTTTTACTTCCTGAAAACCTTCAGATGACTTATAGATTGCATTGTTTGAAATTGTTGTGCTAATATTTTATCAGTCTCATACTGTATCAGTTTTTTATTGAATGCCTTTGTCTTTTACTGTAAAGCACTACATTACTGCACATGAACCTTTTACAATTAATTGTTTATTTTATGACTTTTTTTATATGACATTGAGTGTAGATACTCAGCGTAACATGTAACGTACAACACAGACCAGTAAAACTTAAGATATAACAACACTATAATAAATAGAAAATAGTGACATAAAAAGACAAACGTACTTTCTGGAAATGATGCCGTGAAACCACTCTGGGACGATACCGTTCCTGATCACAGTCCGAAGCTGGGACTCGGTGAACCAGGTGCGAGGATCGTATTGTGCTTGTAACGGCTGACTCTGCTCCATCATCCTGAGAGACAGGATCTGTTGTGTCTGCTGGAACAATCACAGATCACAAACACGTCCACACGTATGATTTACAGCTCACCCTTTCTCATACATAAGATACTTGTACCGTACAGTGTATGACTTGTACATATACTACTTGTAGATATGAGCTATCATTGCAAAGATCCATATAAGGCTAAATGGGAACTAGCAGATACTTCATTCGAATACCAATGATTTACAGCCTCAGAATGATACAGCAGTAATGTGATTTCTTGTCACTTCTTTTCATTCATAATTTCTCTTTCTGCTGCATATTGTCACTGAACCACTGTCACGTGTGGTTCCATGCACTGTCAACACTTGATCCTTGTCTAACTTTTCTATAAACACCATTACAAATGTTTTGTTTTCAATCATGAACATGTTTCTCCCAAAATGTTAACATCATAAAGACAAAAAAGAAAAACTCTAACTGCTCTTTTTGCTGCAGTATCACCCATTGCAAATTTATTCAAATCAAGCAGTACGTTTTCTAACTCAAACATAGCTCACAGTAAAAATAGACTCACCTCGTCTGGCGCCTCCGCGATGAAATGACAAAGCAGAACTGGCACGCACCTGACTCTACCTGACTGTGGGTGGAGGCAAAACCTTAACTACACAGTGATACAGCTCAACACATTCAAACAGAATGTCATATAAAGAATAAGCCAAACAATCATCCAACTGTTTTTTATATAGTGGACGAATCAATTCTGAATTTGTGAGTTATTTATTTATTTATTAATAGAGATATGGGGGTAGGCACACAGTGACAGCAATTCAATGAAATCCAGTTGTCACAGGTTTCAGGGAGGGAGTGGCACTGATGTGACTGGTGCCCCAACATTTAGGCCACCTCTGCATCCTGGTTACATACTGTTGGAAGTGTTGTTGCCATTAGATTCCATTACAATGTAATATAATTCCATATCGCAAGCCATATAAATCAATTAGCATACAATATATTTCTGTTTTCACCCATAATGCATCCATAATGTCTGTGTTTTTTTAGAATTTGTGATGATATCATGTTATGATAAAGCAGGTTTGACTTCCACCTGCGGTTCTCTTCAGAAAAAAAACCTGTTACAGCCAGGAACTAACTGGACAATCAGGTTTATCTTGACAACCAAGTTCAAGCTCTCTGTTGGACACATCTGTTTGATGAACCGACTCAATGAAAACTCCTGTGTGCAGTTTAACATCGCTGTCTGGAAAATAAAGAACCAATCCATGATGTTTTACACCCACCTGCTAACTGTTCAAAATACTCAATTGAAAGTGTTTGATAAACTTTCCGGTAGGATTTCACTTCACGCTGGTGTGTGAGGAGGAAGTGATGCCCTTCAGTGTAAATGTTTTTGTGGGGCTCCTCCATTAACACACAAGCAACACACGTGCACACACGGAATCTCCGAGGCACAATCTTTTAAACTGCACTTTAGGTGACTAATAATGATTTTATACATCCTAGATTCAGTTGCTGGTGAGAGGTGATACTGCACTACAGCATCTCTGGCTGCCAGTGCCAGCATTGAATGATGGTGCAGGGAGCAGCAGGTGCATGGCAGGAGGGTGAGAACATTGAAATGTGTACGATGGGGCATCTGAGGATAACATAGTGAGTTGGGAGATGTGTTAATGAGATGACATAGCTCACCAGAAGTATTTTAAATATGCTCTTCGTGTTTATCTATATTTCAACTGCCAAAATATCACAATCGCAACACTTTAGAAGTTGAGTTGTCTCTCAGGTGTGTCTTGATATCAGTACCAAGATCTCCAGGCTTTCACGTCATCAAAATAAATCAAATTGAGCTAAATCTATAGTTAAATTAATTATACAGTAGCATTTTAAAAACCATTAACCTTTTATCCAGGTCATGATCTCAAATTTTTTATTTCCTACAAAGTCAGGTCCTCCATATATCATGCTTGGTTAAGAAAACATGACACTATCATAATACCTCACAAAGTCTATCTGAACATATTTTTTTCCAAGAAAAGTTGGAAACTCTACCTGATCACATTTTCTAATTATAGGTCAAATATGAATCGTTAGCTAAACTTCCTAATACCTAATCACACATTTAATATACAGCTCCAATGATAAATGGTGAAAAAGTTTTTTAACAATCTCATTTTAATAAATCAAAGAACACTTATCTACAAAAGGTGTAGATGTAATAAGATTTATGAAAGTACAGTACAATCATTGTAGATCTTATTTACAATTGTTGAATTTCCATCTCCCCCACATGAAATCCATCAAAGATCAGTGATGAAATTCAAAATCAGTGATGAAATTCAAAATCTGTTGTGTGCTGCTGAAGACATGTTGACTGAGAACTGACAGATTTACAATGGGGGGAGAATTACAACCAATCCAATCAAAAGAACAACTGTGCTCATTTTACAGACCAAATTTAAACCACTTCAATCTAAAAACTGCATCTTTTATGTGCGAGAGTCAGTTTAACAAACATAGTGCTGAAACCATTGAGTCCATCAGAGACGATGATTTAGATCCACAGGTTAATATTTATGACTCAATTGAACAGCTGAACTACAAATGATTTGCCCTGAGGCGATTTTAACCAGGCGTCAGTTCAATTCTTGCACCTCAACCCCTTGCGCGCGTGCACACACACACACAATAGAATTTTGAGTGACAGCAGAAAATAAAATAGTAAAGATCCTATGGACATTTATAATCTCATACAAAGCTTATCAAGTAAAATGTGCAAAGCTTTTTGAGGTTTTCTAAAGGACCCAGAATGCATAGTTCAGACAGCTCTGATACTGGGCCAAAAAGGGGGATAACGAAAGAGAAAAAGAATGCGGGGTAAGGGGAATCTGGGGTTCCAGAAAGCATCAACAGGGATGCAAATGTATAAAATGCTAGAAAAATATCAACGAATGGGAATGTTGTAATAAGGAAATGCTTCTTTATATCATAGGCCTCGTCAGTGCTCGGATGTTTTCAGGAATCCCAGATTTATAAACAGGGAAAAAGTTGTGCATGAATATTATTTGCTTTCAGTTAAGACTTGCAACAAACATAGTCAACACATATTAGGAACTATTTTTGTTTGTTTTTTTTACAGAGAGAACAAAAAGGAAAAGTGCATAATCAATAAGAACATAAAAGGCCACTTTGTCTTTTGGTGCTTTGTTTTGTTTCACTCCATAAATACTGCTACAGCATAGCCCTGATCCAAGGCCCAGAAATAAACAGTTGTGTAACATGTCCCCCCCATTGGAACTGACAACTGGGAAAAAAAAAGGATCAAAGCATAAAACAATGATTCTTATTATCACTGAGATTCCTTCTTAGCCTCTGCTGCGTCGCCTCCTGGTGTTAGAGTCAGGTATTGCTAGTCTGACAAGGGAAGTGCAACAAATAGCTGTCTTCCTCCTGAAACACATTTTCTGAGAAACACAGCAAATACCCATCATGAGGAAATCAACTTAAAAAACGATGTGCTCTCAAGAACCCAGCTGTTACGGCAACTGCATGAATACTTAAGACAGACGAACTCTGGACTCTAAATACACTACATTGCACATTAAAGTGTTCACAAGAGCAATGAATGGAATGTTTCAGCCTAAAAATAAATCCATAGAAAGACATGAGTAGAAAAGGTGTAAACTCCAATGTTGATATGATGAGTAAAATGCACTGGCACTGCTGTTTCATATGGTCCAAAATAATCAATTCAACATATTTACATGTTGCTTTTACCTAATGCGGATATCTTGACCAACCAGTCTGTAATATGGTAGCACTCAACTGGGAATCTACTCTGATCGCCTTGCAGAGATACAGTGTGTCGCATTATTGAATAGACTCAAATATATAAAATTAGGAAGCCCATTAAACTAGTGGTTATGGTCTGGAAATATAATTTGGGAAACTTTTACAGATCAAAACTGACTAAATAAGACTTAAAAGTCAATACAATTTAAGGAATGAAGTTGAAACCTTAGGTGTAAGGAGCAACTGTAAAAAACAATATGAGATTTTGCATGTAACAGCGGCCACAGACTACTGGTAGAATTAGGAAGCGATAAACTTTTGTTGTTCCTAGAAGATAAGCATGGGACAAACCAGACAGGAGGAGGAAGACAAGTGGAAGAGGATAAAAGAGATGGATTTCAGAGTGTGCTTTGTCCAGTTCTGTCCAGTGCGGGACACAGTTAAGGCGATGGTGGATGCCAATTCTCCCATCTCCTCACAGCAGCGTGCAGCGGAAGAAACTGTTCTTCTTGGGTTGTTCTGTGATCTTTACTCCTTGACTGCTGCCCTGCGGGTTGTTGCCCTCCTGGAAGAAACGCAGTGCATGACAATGCACAAATATGAGAACATGAGAAACACCAGAACATTGCCCGACACAGAAAGCACACTGTATCCAATAGAGCCAGACAATTAATTTGCCACTTTTCTATGTGCTTACCAGCTTCTTGTCAATTTTTGCTTTGATGTCTCTGGCGAGGGTTAAGAATGCCTGCAGACGGGAACAGGTCAGAAAAATGTTACCATAGGAGATATGGCAAGGAGATAGTCTAAATCAAACACACAGGATTCAATCTTTGCAGGTGAGTACCAGGCAATCACATAATCAGTCAACCATATTCTGTTAATTGCTGCTTAATATTCAATATGATACAAATAACTAAATAATTGTACAACAAAAGGCACACAGTCTATGGTCAGCAGTGAGCAAATGATGTGGTTGCAGTATAATCACGGCTATGGCTAATTAAAAGGTTTAATATGACCTTGTGTTATACATGGACCATGGAAGACTGGTTGATTATTGTAGTTTTGAGCTCACGAGGATCCTTTACAAACAAAGGCATATTGTTCCACTCAACACCTATTTTATTCTGCTTTAAATTCTGCAGCCATTGTGTAGTCTGTAAGTGAACTAAGCTTCAGAACTCACAGGTTTGCCGATTAAATGAATTCTGTGTATAGTGTAGGTATCATAAGATGTTTTGTTATCTATTTTCTGTTAACTTATTGTTTTGTACCATATTGTGGGAATTGTTAATGTGGACAGAAAAAAACAGGATGAATGAAATTATATAAATGAATGCAACAGTCTATACGTTAATGAAGATCCACAAATACAAAAAAAAAAACCTTAATCCAATTCATTGTGTGCAGTGGATTTACAAAAGATTATTCTTACACAACATGCTAACAACAATGACCACAGCCTCAACTCTTAGCAACAACACAGTCAACTACAATTGAGTCATAGCAGGAAAAGTGTGAACTCACATTCTCGACATTGATGTTCGCCTTTGCACTGGTCTCCATGAACTTAATGCCGTACTCCAGCGCCAGCTGACGTCAAGAGAATAGAGGCAGAGTTAAAGTCAGTAAAGATAATAGATGTGTACGCCAAGAGAGCAAGCTATTAGTACAATGTTAATCAAGTTCTCAGTGCCCTTGACTTGATTGATGTATCACCCCACCTTCTCTCCTCTATCTTTGGACACCTGTCGCTTTTCATTGACATCACATTTGTTCCCAAGCACCATCCTCTCCACATCTCCTGAGGCATGCTGTGCATAATAAAACAGGAGATGTAATCATACATATCAAAGTAACACATACACACATACACAGGAGATGTAAATAGCAACATTTGTCTAAAAGCAAGTATACACACAAACTCACAAATAGGCACACTCAACTTGTGTAAAATGTTTTTTTACCTCTTCTATATTCCGTATCCAGTTCTTGATGTTGTCAAAGGACTTCTCGTTGGTTATGTCATACACTAGCATGATGCCCTGGAGATTTCATAGAGGAGAAGACAACTGTAAGGCCATTCCTTAATAATATTCATTAGTCTATTAACAGACTATAAATAAAAGGATCTAATGTGTTTTTGCTGTGGATTTCAACATGAATTAGTGATGGATCACATGATTGTGCAGCCTCAAGGGAGCTGCATGGCAACCATAATCAATCAGGTTTCTGATGTCAAAGATACAAACACATGCATCCAGCTCAACATAAACAAAAGGAGAGGCTAACACAAAGCACACAACAATACACTGAGCACACAACTGCTGGGTGTGGCTCTGGGAAAAGTTTCTGCTGAAGTGCTCACACTTGAGTTGACCAACAGACGCTGCGATGATCTGCACTATATGAGTACAGTGTGTGAGTTGTGAGGCTGGTGGTGCAACTTACCATGGCTCCTCTGTAGTAGGCTGTTGTGATGGTCCTGAACCTCTCCTGTCCTGCTGTATCCCTACAAAGAAAACATTTGTATTTTGTCTTGCAAAACCTTGCCAAAGTGATCAACACTGAAAGCACCACCATTCTCACGATCTTAAGGAATATAAAACAAAAATAAACAGCTATTTTCTGTGAAAAGTTCTTTTTTTTTTAAGAAAAGTAATGAAATCTGTATTACATTTTCAAGTTGTGTGCAAACTAGTCGGCACTAGACCCAACAGTTAGTTACACGATGAAAACTGTGAAACCAGCCACTTTCAGGACAATAAGTACATCTAGTTATATATTCCTTCGATACATATTAATGACATTGAGATTGAGTATGGGAACACACATTTAGCAAACACAAGGCTGTTCACCCCTTTTCCCAGTTTTGTGCAAGAGGGGTACAAAAGTAGGTATCACTTGAGTTATTCAGTTTCCTGAATCAAATGCAGAGAAAACCAAGAATAGTCTGCCATTACGGGAAACCACATTAGTGGTACAAAGCTTTAAACACAGGAAACCAACATTGTGTCTTGTTAAAAGCAACATGACACAGACAAGAATATTGTAAATTATGAAAGCAGATATAAACAATGCTTAAAATTCTTAATCCTAAATATCTTATACTAACTAGAATTTTAACTATCATGAGTGTTCAATAGTTGGATTATATTTAGATAATGGGTATAATAACTGGTTTAAAAATACATTATTTACCCTAACCCCTAACCCCCAGAACACTTTCAGTTACCAGTTTATTAAGTACACCTAATCTAATCTACACAGCCTGATTCAACAATGCAATTATGAAACACACCCAACCTTTATGATTACAATGTTTGGCTTGTGTTTAAACTGTTTAAGAGAGGTCACTTTGGTTTCTATAATTTGCAGTGCTGGTTGAACTGTATTAGTGTTACACTGGGAGTTGTCTCTAATATGTTGTCCACCCAGTTTATAAAGACGAGGCAAGACTAAAACACCTCCCAGTGTAAAGCAACATCTTTCTACAACTACCATGAAGGCAGGAGTTAAATCTGGCCTGATGTGATAAACAACAGCTTAAGGTTTAGCTTGATGTAGCCGGAAACTGAGTATAATGATGGAATCTGTTGCACATCTGTCCGTCCTGGGAGAGGGATCCCTCACATGTGGCTCTCTCTGAGGTTTCTACGTTTATTCCCATGTTAATAAGGTTTTTGTTTGGTAGTTTTCCCTTACTCTTGTTTGATTGATTGATTGATTGATTGATTGATTCAATGATAACTGCCCCCAATCTTTAAATCTTTCAAGGAAGCTATGAAATGACAGACTTTGGAGACTTTCTTACCATATCTGTAACTTGATCTTCTTCCCATCTAATTCTATTGTTCTGATCTTGAAGTCAATACCTGAAGGAGAAACATAACAAAGACAAAAATGTAAAACCCCGTTATTCAGACAACTATGGCTCAAAGTTGTGCAGTGTCAAGTCTCAACATCGCACCGATAAGTTGGATCAATGCACAGAGGACATTATGTAACGGGGGGGGGGGGGGGGGGGCAAAGTACAGGCAGCTGGTCATATGAAGGCATGACACTGCCCACACTGCTAGCTGTGCAGGCTACACACTTTGTAGCCTGTTAGCTCAACTTGACATAGTTCAATGTGTGTCCCATATTCGCGTAAATGTTTGCGTGGGGTACGAGCCAATGCACACAACTCATCAGGGTGATATTATTAAGTCTAACTACATGTTGAATTATCAGTGACAGGTCTGGAAAAGCCCCTCTAAACAAAGCCGGCAGGGCTGCTTCCTGGCTAGCCGCTAGCACAACACGAATGCTAGCCAGAGGAGTGACTAGCAACAAATTAGCTCGACAGGATGGGCTGCTCCTCTCACACTTTTCCTCCAAAGACAACTCCGCCGAACGCCGCTCTGTACCCACCTATAGTCGAGATAAACGTGGAGTTGAAGGCATCCTCTGAGAACCTGAACAGCACACAGGTCTTCCCGACGCCGGAGTCGCCGATTAAAAGTAGTTTAAACAAGTAGTCGTAAGTCTTCGCCATGTTATTAGCTGTGTTACTAGTGCTGCGGATATCCCGCCCGGTGTGGAGACGGAGACGTCAGTGCAGTGAGCAGCCGTGTGGTCAAACCAACTGCCACTCTGCGCTGTCGTCGTGGCTGCGGAAGTCGCGGGGTGTGCTCGTTTTCATGCACGCTGTCACCCGGATTAAGAGAGTTATTGATTAAAGAGAAAGTAAACACTTCCTTTACAACAGATGGATGGTTTCTCTGAGTGTTGAGAAATGTTGTTGTGTCTTCAACTTAAATAGAAGAAAAATATTGAATCTTCAATGACACTTGAGTCAGACTTAGTTTCACACTATGCCTTTACTACAATCTACTGAATTTATTACATTTCTGAAAATGTAATGTATTAAAGTTTATTTCAAATTAAAGTTTAGTTCTGTTCAATGCCTAAGACCAGAGCTTCCCAAACAGAAGAGGCCAGAGGCCCCTGAAATATTCAGTGAAGCCCCGAGGCTAACATCCAGGTTGGTGTATTAGCAGTTATTTAAATGTGAGTGTGCAGTAAAAACATTTTGAGTAATCGTCATAAATAATCATGATTCTCCGTATTGATGACCATTGTGGCCATAATCAGCCCTATCTTCTACTCACTCGTAAATTATAGCCATATCATACTTTATTAGACATATTTTAATATCTCTTAATTCAATTTAATTCAATTAAATTTATTTTTATATATTTGCACATATTAGAACAATTCTTACAGCCCAGTCTGAGACCCACCTGCTATACCTCCAAGGCCCACCAGTGGGCCGCGGCCCCGACTTTGGGAAACACTGGCCTTGACCATAGACTGTAAAGACAGGATTTATGAGCTATGCTGCAGGAGTCCACCAGTGATCAAGATGCTTTGGCCTCACTTTTGGGGAGCTGTCAAGTCGTCCATCTTCATATACAGTCTATGGCCTAGACCATGGACCTATGGCCAGATAAACCTCCTGGGCAGGTAAACATTTGTTGGCTCCATTATAATGTTATAAAGCACTTTGGATCAACAATGTTGTGTCTAAAGTGCTATATAAAGAAAGCTGGAGTTAAAGTCTACAAATCCACCTGTACAGCACTGAGCTAAAACGATTGATTTGATTAATCATTTAGTAGAACGACCAAAAGTTAATGGCAACAATTTTTACAAGGTATTACTAATTTAAAGTTATTTCAAAGCAATAATACTAAATACACGATACACGTACCAGATCCGCTTTTCAAACATATAATTGTTGGTATAATAATCGTTGTTCATAACATGGACCAGTTCAGCCAGTACTGCGTGTGACCCCGCCCCTGAAGAGAAATACTCCGCCTCCTGGTGTCCTCTGGTACTGAACGTTTATCAGCAGGTTCAGACCAAACCTTCAGAACAAACCGTCAGAGAGGCTGATCACACTTCATCACGTCCTAAACGTTTAAGACGAAAAACCAGACTGATCTGAACAAACATGCCGGTGAGTAAATATTTTGTGCTGCTATGAATCATCTTATTTGGTTTCATTCTTGTACTTCGTTTGTTGTGGAGAACTATTGTCAACCCTGGTTATTTGAAATGTGGCTTTAAAATAAAGTCGATGTGTTTTTTGTTGTTGTGGTTCGATGTGTCTGACAGAGAGCTGTTATGAAGTTTGATCGGCTGATGTGTGGAGAGTGTAACATGAAATCTGCAGAGAGGTCAGCTGTCAGGAAGGTGTTTGTCTGGACATGTTTGTGCACTTGTTACTCCTTGCAGTTCATTCCTCAGACTGTAGGAGGCACCAAAACCAAACTGTGGCCTCGTCATTCAATGAATAAGTGACAAAAAATAGTGAATGAAATCCTTCAATGAAAAAGTCATGTGGGTCTCCCTTCAATGCAGCTGGCCAAGGATCTGATGCACCCCAGCGTCACCGAGGAGAGGAGGCGACACAAGAAGAAGAGGCTGGTGCAGAGTCCGAACTCCTACTTCATGGATGTTAAATGCACAGGTTAGGACCTTAGGCCCCTACTGCACCACACATCTTATTCCCAGACTGATGTTACAATGCTTTTCAGTATCGTCCTGTATTCTTATTTCTCTTTTATTCTCGCATTTGGATAATTTGCAGGCTGCTACAGGATCACCACCATCTTCAGCCATTCACAGACAGTGGTACCTTGTTCAGGCTGCTCCTTAATCCTCACCCAACCACAAGGGGGGAAATGCAGACTCACTGCAGGTGAGGAAAATGTCACAAACTGCTCACGGTTTTGTCGATGCTGAGATAATAAAGTTTGTATTTTCCGTCTCCCTAGGCTGCGCCTTCAGACGGAAATAGCCTCCTACTGACCAGACGCAACTGTGCATCCATGACAGGAAGGATGGGAAAATGATTCTGAGGCTCACACTCTATGTTTATGATTTAAATGTGATAAGAGAAAGAAGAGACATCGCCTCCATCTGTATCTTGATAATGTGGTGTGAAATTAAATTCCCCCTGTGGGGTTGAATGGGGTAGAGTAGGTCAAGGGAACTGAATATACATTCCTATGTGCTCAGATTGAATTGTAAGTATATCAGAATGATAGAGAAAAGCACATGTAGTATTGATTACTACTTTTACCAAGACGATCATGTTTCGTGTTTGTAATCATCAAAATGAAAAAACAGTCAAAGGACTCCAGATTTCTGTAAAACATTTATTAGACTGACATAAGGGGGGGTGGTGAATGTAATATTTCAAAAGAGCCAGAATCAGGTGAGGCGCTGCTCATGGCCCTGGCACAAGATGAAACCACGACGATCATCACAAACGAAAAATTATAATAAAACATTTTGAAGAATTAACTGTCTAGTCTTATGTGTGTTCTTTGGTCTTGAGATTTCCCCTGGCAAAAAAAAAAAAAAAGTGGTGTAAATGAAACAACCCAAACCCCACCCCATTCCCACCCCCCACCCAACGGGAAAAAAAATCAAACAATACGACTTACCTAACATTATTCTACTATATACAATAAGTATCCATGGTTGGCAAAACTTAACCAAGCTTCCAGTGGTTTGGGGTTTAGCTCGCTCATGTAATACAACATATTGTAAGTCTAGTTAATATTGGCTACATGATGGCATGTTGTCGGCGATGGTGCAGGAGGCGTCGATGAGCAGGTTGTGCTTGAGGAAAGGTCGTTCATTTCATGGCATTGATTCCCACATCCCATGAATAGAGATGAAGTAAAGTGATGCACTGTAAATACTCTGCATCTTCAACATGTAAGCTTCAGCATAATCAGGCAAAAATCATCAATTCTTACTGAGGATCATGTGTCTTGACTTGTTTTATTTCTGAATGAAACCGTTCCATGAGCCCGGCTGTCCATCTCGCACACAAACAGATGGAAGAGGACGCTGCTGAGACAGACGAGTTGATTGTTGCCTCCTCAGGAGTTAGAACATGATCAGAAACTTCATGACATGAAGTCACCACTGGGTGGCACTTCAGAGCCACACTTGTGCAGACTGAGAGAACCCCCCCAGCACCATCTGTAACCTGTGTATTAATAATAATCAGACAGAGGCTTTAATGTATGTGCATATAAAATGGAAAAAAAAATGAGCCAGTTTAAGTGGTTGAGTGACCGAATCTGAGGTTTCTTTGGGTGTTTTAATTTGCCAGTTCTTTTCTAAACGAGTGGTCTAAAAAACATTTCTGTAAGCTGGAGATTAAAAAATAAGTGATGGTTTCAAAACGGCTTCCCATCCCCCCAAAAATTAAAGAAAAAAAGTTGTGCCTTAGAAAAAAAAAACTTTAAGGGACAAGCATTAAGTTAATCCCCCTGGTACATGGGGGGGGCGGGGGAGATTTTACAGCTCGAACTGTGGAATGGAGTCAAACATCTAATGGAACATGACGTGACGATCTCGTCCTCTCCAGTTTCCTCCCTGTGTGTTTATAAGCTGTTCAGTTCCTGCAGGGTCTGGTCCAGGACTTGGTGCATGCCCAGATTCTCATCTTTGGCTCTTGATAAGTTCTCTGTTGAGGGAAAGAAAAGTGACAGAGTGAACCTCAGCAAATAATACTGTTCTCACAAATGCAATGTCATGCTAATTCACAATGTGGGTCTGGCAGAAGGCTTCCCCTGAGAAACCAAACAGAGCACTGTGTAACTAGACAGTTGATATGCATGACTACTTTGGGTAAGTTGTGCCACATGCAAAATATTCAACCACACGCTGTGTCATCCATGCATGAACTGCAGATTCTTAGTATGGAACCATATACGGACTTATTAGAAGACTTGTGTGCAACACTGTGGAGGCATTTACTGTATTAGACTGCTAAATTGTGGACAAATTGATCTATAATATCAGAAACAATCAAAAACACATTTGATTTAAGGGGTTTTTCAAGGGTTAAGGGGGATCGGAAAACTGCATTAATTCACAGCAAAACCAAAGTAAATATCACCAGAAGAGCTCACCTTGTATAACTGATATTCAGATGGACAATGTACAGTCACAACCAATAGTACAACAACAAACTGCTGGTTGCCTAGTTAGAAAAATAACAGTAAACTTTGTAGGAAACTGAGACTATGGGTTAAATATTTCATTATTCTGTTATACAAAAAGCTATATGCTGGTACAGGATCATCAAGAACAGAGACATAAGCTGCAAAGTAGTTTTTAATTAGTTATTTTGCATAGTAAGATTGAGCAGAAGGCACATATCGTCCACAGAGGGAAGACGAGGAGTCCAAACATTCAGAGAAAGTCAGGAAAAAGTGGAAGTGAGAGGCAGAGAGAAGCAGAGCATCTACAGAGATGTCATGTCATTGAGGGCATGGTCCAGCTCCTCACTAATGGCCTTGTACTTCAGCTTCTGCGCATACAGTTCATCTGGAGGTCAGAGGTCGACAGGAAGTAAGGGCAGGTGTCAAGGACAGCGGCGACACAAACAAGCCAAAAGCGGGACGAGAACGAGAGACAGATGGAGGCAGAAAAAAGCAGAGGGAAGGAAGGAGAAGACAAAAAATAGGTCAGGCTTATTTTTTTTAAGATGCAGAAATTGCTTGGAAGAAAGAACGATGCATAGCTAATTATGTCAGTTCTCGTGCTACGTGAGCTTTGAGCATTTTAAACCACTCTGATTGTCACATAAAACCGCTCCAATAACAATATACACTCAGCTTGCCTGACACCTAAAAAGTGACTACTCTCTACAACATGGCCGACACGCAGCCACTATCCTTTGGAAACCAGGACCTTTTATTAGCTTGTCTTAGGTAAGAAGTTTCCATGCATTTGGCAGGAAAGCATTTCCTTTCCACAGAAAATGTTATGCTGAAATTGGACATTCCTTCCTGGATCTGTCAAACTGAACTATACCATTGTGCATGTTATTAAAGTCTTACCCACAGGAAACTGTTAAACCTACTGGTGATTCTACTGGTGATTCATCAACAGACATTTCCTAAAGCATGGATGTAACCTTGTGACCAGATGATCACTTAGATTTTGGTTCTAAGTGGAGCAAACCCGCAACATTACGTTCTATATAATCCGAGTTGCACTGGTCTCATACCTTCCAGGTCATCGATGGACTTTTCCAGTTTGGCCACTGTCCTCTCTGCAAACTCTGCACGGGTTTCAGCCTGACGGAAACACATACACAATGTCACCGGGTGTGCGACAATGACCCTCTCTACAAACAATATCTTACTGAAAGGTGTATATTATGTACATTATATCTCTATTTTATAACTTTTCACATGTTCTCTTGTCTACCTCATTCTGACTATCTGCTGCTTTAAGTGAGAAGTGAATTTCCCCGGTGTGGAATCAATGTGGTTTATCTTATCATATGTTTCACATTTTAGTTTTGAATGCATGCACATAATTAACCCAATAAAATAAAACTGGGGTTGACATGAGTCAACCCCAGCTTATCATTTTCTATTTTAAAAGTTTCATACAATGTAGGACAATAGGAAGTGATAATGACATGCAGCAAATGTCATTAGATTCGTTGAAAGTCCATTAACTTGATTGTAAAGTCCTTAAGAACCTTAATTTATGTGTGACATTGCTCATTTGTCTAACTCTATAAAAAGTATACAGTGCATGCTCAGAAAGTGTGTACTACTTCCACTGGAGGGAGCTGTCTTTGTGAAATATTCTCTGCTGTGGAATTAAACTCAAGGTCTCACCTCCTTCAGTTTGTCAGTGAGAACTTTGATCTCCTCCTCATACTTGTCTTCCTTTTCTGAGTACTGTTGATAGAGAGAGAGACACACGCAGACGAATAATATAATTAGCAAACAGATATTGAAAAAACGCATGCCCACACTTGCTCTCAGCTATCACACATTACAATTAGTCCATGAGCTGTAAAACCGCTCCCTGTAAGGAGTGACATGCAAAAACAAGGGAGGGAGCAGCACAATAGAACAGAGGTGTTGGCCAGGCCTGACAACAGGTTGAGCTATGATGTCAGCCTTGGCAGGCCTGACTGAACAAAGCGAGGGCTCGTATTGCTGAGGGAGCGCGGTCATGTGGTAAGCCTGGCATGCTGTCGTGCCGCCTGTCTGCGCCCAGGGAGGAAACACAGCGAACAGGAAGAATGTGCTACAGGTCTCTGCTGGCTGACAAACGAGGGCTGGTCTCTTGATACATTTAGACTTTCGACTAAATAAGCTGAGGAGGAAATATGTAAGGGGTTTGCATGTAAGGGGCATGTAAGGGGTCGGACGATATAATACTAGAATGAGTTTAGAACAATACCCTGGTGATGTGGTGTCCCCCCCCACACTCACTGAAATTACTACCAACCGTGCCACAAAAACAACCCAAATAACAGGCTGCAAGGACGTGGAGATTAGTATGTGCCTGCTGTTCGTTAAATACTGCTGTATAAATTTAGGTTGTTTGTGAAAGAGAGCTGCAGTGTGAGTAAACTTTGTCTTCATAGTAGCTAATCGGATAAAATAATACGTTTTACAACTGAAGCATATTGAAGAGAAACATTACGTTTGTCAGAGTCAGTGAATGCATCTTAACTTGGTAAACAAGTGGTTTTTCTTTCCCAATTTGTGGCGTATATACAGTATCTTTGACATGAAGCCATGCTTATCTTGAACATTACTGATAAAAACAGAGTCTTCCTATGTGGAAAAACTCCAGGAGGGACGAGAATAGAAATATTGATCCTAAATGTGACAATATACTTGGTCTACGATGAAGTTCAGTCTCACCTTCTCAGACTGGGCTTCTAAGGATTTCAGGTTGTTGGTCACATTTTTCAGCTCCTCCTCCAGGTCACTGGCTTTACTGTGGAGATAATCATAGACACATGCTTGGTTTTAATGGAAAAGGAATGGGAGGTGAGGGCACGTGCTACCTATGTGCGTAGTTCCATTTGAGAAGTCAGTGGGTTTACCATTCTGAGAGCTCGGCCCTCTCCTCGGCTCTCTCCAGCTCTCCCTCCAGGATCACCAGCTTACGAGCCACCTGGGGTGAAGAACATTAAAACGTAAAGCTAGGGTTGGTATTCCTGGAAATGCTAGCAGTAGAGCAGGCAACACTTTGAAACAACGCAAGCAATACATCCAACACCCTCCCATTGACCCTCTCGTCAAAGCTACGCCCCCAAAACACATAAACGTGTTGGGACTTGCTCACTAACTTCTGGCTTCATGAGTCCGCTCAGGACTGTCCGACAGACAGGTATGCTGACCAATCATTTCATTCGATCCCAATTAAATGATTGGTTATGTTTATTACAGTCCTGCAAGATCCACAGATTCCGTATATATTTTCCTCTTTTTTTTTCAGACGACTTTCTTTATTGATGGCTATCAGGACGGGAAGAGGATTTCAACAAATAAGAGAAACAGATTATCAACCCTAACTCTGAGGGGCTGAAGGCACAAAGTAGTGGTGGAGTGCATCCGTGTTGATAATGTCAGTGTTGTTCTAAACAGGCTCCTGCTCACCTCCTCATATTTGCGGTCAGCCTCCTCTGCAATGTGTTTGGCCTCCTTCAGCTGCATCTCCTGAATCTCCATCTTCTCCTCGTCCTTCATCGCTCGGTTCTCGATCACCTTCATACCTCTGAGTGGAGAGGACACAGTGAAGGTCAGGTATGAATGACTCCAAATGTACTGAACGTACAAATGAACTGTACAAATGAACCTTCAGATGATTTATTTTGTGAAAGCCAGGGTGTTGCAATAAATTAGGTAAAACTTGATCTCACATTATAGCAATAATAAAAGTTCCAATCCACCCAGCAGGAAATGAAATGCAGGTGTCTAAAGGGATATCAGGGTTGATTTGTGTTCTGACCTCTCGCTCTCGTCCGCAGCCTTCTCGGCCTCCTCCAGCTTCTGCAGTGCTGTGGCCAGTCTCTCCTGGGCTCGGTCTAACTCCTCCTCCACCAGCTGGATCCTACGGTTCAGGCCTGCTACATCTCCCTCCGCCTGAGGGGGGGAGTCGGGGAAGAGAGAACTTTAGTCATTTGTTCAGCTTTAAATCATCCAAACTGATCTCCCCATCCCCCTGTTCCCACCCATAAAACAGGAAGAGAAGGGAAAGGCACAAAAAGGGCAATGGGGTGAGAGAGACATGGACCACAGCCAAACATAAAATAGGAAGAAAAGAAGGGACATGTTTTACATGTTTGCACAGCAGTATTAAACTCTTGCTTTCTTTGTTTTATGGCTGATGAGGTCTCTGCAGGAGCAAGTGGGGGAGTCAGAGTTTTTTCTCTGGATCAGGGGAATCTGCAAAGTCTGAGTTTCCTGGATCACCATCACCACCACCACCACCAGTCAGGAGCATCTCATTGATGCTGTGCAGCAGTCTCATCAAAATAACACGAACAAAACATACCATCACATATCCCTGGTCCTTACAAAGAGTCACTGCGTTACCTGACATTGTTTAACTTAACCACTTCCACTTGTTTTGTAAATAAAATGTAAATGTAATAAATCAATTACAATTTAGATGCACCCAATTCAACTCCTCTCTAAATAACTCTGCTTTTTGTATAGTGAACAAAGTGTGCTGATATTATATAGAAAAATAATGAAATACAAGCTATAAAAAAAAACGTGACTCAAATTTTAAAATAGATTGGAGAACAGTAATTCGAATATTCTTAATTTTCATCGGTGGTTCGTCTTCTTTTGAAAACCAGGAGAGATGGGTGACATATACGAAAAGAGGCAGCAAAAGAAGAAACATTAAATTTAATGTTAAAATACCCAAATATAACCATGGTGACTACAGAGAGATATTTAGTCATAAAGCACAGGATCATTCTCTATCACACTTAAGCCTGAATTCACATAGAGGTTTGACCACAAGTGAAATAAAATACTTTCAATTCTGTCATTGCCATAAGTAAAATACATGTAATCGATTGTTCTTGCTCTATGGGGTTGCTCATGTTTCACAAATCAATATTTGACTCTAGCTAATGAATAATATGTGAAATAGACACAGCGAGAGGATGTTCTTTAGCAGCAGCTTCTACCCTGAAATAATCAGTCTCTGGAGCTGAGTCACGCTGGAGAGCGTAAACCTGTTTAATATCTGAAGATCGCCAGACTTCAGATATGAATGAAACGCTTGCAAAAACTCAATTTCCAGGGACTGTGAATGCAGAACTGGGGCAAGTAGCTGGGACGAATGGGCTTCTTCTCATCTGCGCTCGGTAAACAAAGGCACAGAGAGGAAAAAGAAAGCAAACAGACAACTACACAGGCATTTCCTCTCTGTCGGTCAGGGAGTTTTCCCAACCACCACCTCCTAGGGAGCCGCATTCAAGCTGAAATCCAGCCCAGTTCACGTTTCAACGTTACCTCACAAAAACCTTCCCCTGTTAAAATCTGAAATCTACAACCAGAGAGCACTACATAACTGCACTTTTGAACCGTTGTAATACTGGACCATTCATTCAAACCCATGTTTACAGCCCGTTCCTGAAACCGAGCAGCTGAGACATTATTCTGTGCACAGCCGCCAGGCAGCACTTAGTAGTGACTCATTAGCTAGTCATTCGGTGCAGAAGTCAGATCAAAAGTCAAAGGGTCTGCCATTGAATGTACAGGTGCTTGAGTCATTCTGCTACACATCTGTGCCAATAAAGTCCCTGTAATAAGTGACTGAAAGAAAAGGACTGGCATCGAGAAGGTATCGCTGCACAGAGAAGCAAGTGACAGAGAGCACGGAAACCAAAGTGGAAAATAGTTAAGTCTGTCTGTGCCGAGAATAAAATAGACCTCCATCCACTTCTCTCTTCCATTCTGTCATACACTCGATACTTCAGGAAATGAACACAAGGTTTCCTGCTTGTCGGCTGCTGGCAACCGCTTCTTTAATTTTTCACATTTTCTCCATGTCGTCGAGAACTGCTGACTGGCCACTCACTCTTTCCACCTCTCTTTTTTCTCTCTCTCTGTGTCTCTCCCTCTTTTAGCTCTGTTTCGTCCTCTCCCAGGTCCTGCCCTGCTGCACCCAGAGCTGCCATGGGGCTGCCTCCGATACGGGCATTGACGTGTCTTAAAACAACCAGAACTCGACAAGAGGAAAACCTAAACCAAACGCAGAATGAATGAAAAGTCGTAAATCGGTCAAAACATCTTGAAATCTCATCAGCGATGTCCCTTTGCATGGGTCCATTTCTGTCTAAACTACATCTGGCTGGGGAGAAATATTGGACAGCGTTAAACCGGAGCCTGGAATAACAGATAGCGTTACTTCCTGAGACCTGAGAGAAGAATACAGTCTGCCTACAAACAAACACACCATTCATTCAGCTTTAGGTCAGCTACACTGGCAGCTCAGCTGCTGTAATGTATGTCCAGACACACACACACACAAACACACACACACACACTGCAAACATGCAAACAGAAACTTTCATTCTGTCAATGTCTGCCACACACACACTAAAATTACCAGCGAGCGACCTGCTAGTTTCCTGCCCAGTAAAAAGCTTGTTGTTAAGCAACACACAAACACAAAGTCTGAGCTCATACCACTATGGCGGTAGTATATCTATGCACGCAATCTAAAGTGTGCAACCTGATTTATCTGGCATCAGATTTTCACAATCGCATGTCGGGGAGGAGGGTCCCCTTATAGACAGAGACAGCCTTGTGTCAAAGTGTTAAAAAACCTGGGTGTGTACAGTACATAGTCTCATGTCTCTAAATCACCGAGCCATGACCAGAGAAGACAATTGTTTTTGCTGAGGATTCTGACGGCGATGCTTGAAATACTTTTCGTGTAGCTGATGGTAACACAAGCTTTTTGAAAAGTTTTCAGAGCTCCTGCACAAGTTATTCACTGCAATCCAAGGTAAAGGTCTCAGGGAATGAGAGTTATCTCTGTCAAATGACTGACATCACTGCAAATGGGGATCTCGAAAAAAAGGTGACAGGAAGTTAGCAGCCCGACAACCTTTCACATCCTCCCTTTGATTGTTCTCTCTCTCTCTCTCTCTCTCTCTCTCTCTCTGGCCGTGCCCCTTCCTTTAGCACCCACTTTGCATTCCCGCGCTGCCACCGCCTTATATGGTAAAACAAACTATGGAGAAGGTTTGTGGTGGAGTATCATGAAGATTGTGGCTGCGAGCTGCACAGAAACACACAAACACTGTGTGTGTGTGTGTGTGTGTGTGCTCTGTTATCAAGCTAGTTTAATATGTAACACCAGCGCTTTCTAAGAGGTGAATGGTATTTTCAGGAGTTGATGCCCACTTAACTTTTCCCCTGGACCAGTTGGTGCCTTCCTAAAGGGCATTTGGACACAGTGGCAGCCACATTCCTAAAGGATGAGTTTCTTAAATGCTTTGTTTCCAAGAGTTAGATAACATCATTTTCCTACTACTCTCTGTACTGTACAGTAAAAATGACACTACAGCCAGGAGTCAGTTAGCTTACCTTAGCACAAAGACTAAAAACCAAGGGAAACTGCTAGCCTGGCTCTGTCCAAAGGTAACAACATCTGCCTGGCAGCAACATAGACTGTATATACAGATGAACGACATGACTGCTCCCCAAAAGTGAAGCCAAAGCATTGCGTCCCACCTACTCCATGTTAACAGAAGGCACATGGCCCAAACTAAAAAGTCAAGTCAAATACTTTTTTCTCAAATATATTTGCTGTCATTTTAGGTAGTTCTTATCACACTGATAACACACTTTGTTTAAGTGGTAATTTTGGTTTTAATTAGTCATTTGAACAGGGATGAAAAGTCATGATTGACAGGTCTGACTGTATGGTCGAGGTCCTCGGTACCACAGCTCCTTCCCCTGATCACTACTGAACAGATTCTGGCTACAATTATATTTTTAGCTTCATTTCTGGATAGTGGGAGGAAGTGGTGACGCATAATCCATCTTTAAATACAGTCTATGAGCAGCACCTTCAAGGCTCACTAAGAAACACACCGACTTAATCTGTGTAAAAACGTTACGGTTTAACCAAGTCTGATTGTCACTGAAACTCCTAAAATCACCACTGTAAATTCAAGAGGGTGGTGTCAATCTTATCCCACCCCTCATGTAATTCTCAGCAAGAAAGCAAAAAAAAAAGAATTTCCCGAAAATGTCAACTGTTCCTTTTATAGTCAGTGCTGTTTGGCCGTTTTCAGCTGCATCGTTAAGTGACATAAATTACAATATGTTAGAATGCAGGACTCTAATGTGCTATTTGTGGTTGACTAATGTTCATTCATTTCCACATAGTGGGCAGGTCTACATTGCATTGAAGATACAATTCTACTGGGAATGACTTAATAAATACCTCTGTGTATTACATGCATTAGAGACAGGATCAAGGACAAGTGAAAGAGGAATCCAATTACTGGCTGATTCTGGGGCAGTGGGCTAATAAGCACCACAATGCTGTTGAGGTTTCAGGGTAAGTTATTCCTGACACCACCACACGCTACTCTCAATGTGAACATGTGTTATCGTTTCCCAAAGAGATGTGGCATGCAAAGACAGATGCATACAGTGTGAGCGCAGCCTGTCATGAGGTATAGACGATGAAGAAGATCATTAAACCTCAAGAAAAACACAACAATGAGTTTCTTTGTGCCATTTCCACACAGATTGTGGGCTGGTTTGAGGCTAAGTGTCAAAACCTGACAAGGAGTTGGGTCCAACCCATTTGTAGAATGACAAATGACAGTATCTGCAAACTTAACCAACAGCTAAACATTTCTGGATTCAAAAGGATTCTTTTGGTTTTGTTGGAATCTCCATAAATCCTAATGACACTTTTGGAAAACAGAAAGAGTTAAACTGAGTCTCTGGACAAATAAAGGTCAGCTGATTTAACTACATGCAGGTCAAGTAAACATCCTTCCAATAAAAGTTTACACTTCTTTCAGGGAAGATGAATTCCACTTCAACTCTGCGGTAGTAGCACGGACATGTAGGGATCCTGCTTTGACCAAAACATCCCTGAACATTTAACATCTCACAGAATCTTTGAAATGGTTCAAACACCAATTGCCAATCTGTAAATGCTACTTAATGACATTTCAGCAAACTCGCTAGTAAGGATTGTACAAAAATATTCTATTGACCGCAACCTTGGCCTGCATAATCAGCTTAGCCACAAAGCCAGTTACAGGGGAGTGTTCCCCAGAATGCCAACCACTGCCAAAAAGTATCAACATGTGGCAGTTATATTTGGAAAGTTGAGCTACTCGTGGGGAGAAAGTCCAAAGAAAACAGTGACACCAGGAAGTAATTCTTTCCACTGAAACTGTCGGACTTTGGAGCCCACTGAGCACAGAAAGCAGTGAGTGGATGATAGCTTCAGTACGTTTTGACAACCTGGTGAGAGGCTTGACTTAAGATGAGCATTATTTCTGTTTTACTTTCAGCAATGTACTGTATGTTGGAAAGAAAATGTCATTAAGGTGCTGTAGATGCAGATGAAAAGACAGCAGATGCTTTTTACAGAGAAGCAGACAGTTCTGTTTTATGATTAAACTTTTACTTAAGTTGTTCAACACTAACTGGAACCACCATTAAGCATCTGTAGGAACACATAATAAGTCCAGCTCACGCTTATCTTCCTGTTGATCAGGGCCAGAGCTCAGGGACAGGAAGTGTTGGGAGTAGAAGCACAGGAAGTGCTGGACTCGAGTCGGCAGACGACATCCTGGGAGGGACGGCCTTCCCAGAGCAAATACTTCAGTGGAGCCCCACTTCCCTTTTAAATGTGGTTTTAGATGTGGGTCATTGTACCACAAACTGTATCACTGCATGCAATGTGGTAAACACTACATGTCACAATGGCAACCAGTATGTTTTCTGGTGACAACATGAACACAACAGAACAATTTCAAAAGAAGGAAACAGATACTTGTGTTGATGATCATTTGACATTCATAATTATTAAAATCTTTTAAAAGGTTTTAATTACACACTTACAACCAGACAATCTGGTTCATCTATGCTGCTCACTGAGTCCTCAAGAGTTGTCAATGAAGCACAAAAGATCTTTGGTCTGACTCTCGACACTGGACCCCCAACAGCCAACAACCTATAACGACTGCAACACTGTGAAAACAGCTTGTTGAGGGGTAAAGGCCGTAAAAATAAAACTCATCTAATCAGCTCCAATGAGCGTTTCAAGACAAAGTCATGTCTCTTTAACCTCACTGACCCTATAAGCATTACTGAGCAATTGAGTAATGTCTCGGGGCAACAAAACCACTTTATAAATAACACAAAGCAATTACTTTTAGTTTTTAGTGAGAGATGTGGCTGAGTGTTGTTGTTTTTTGCCTGTTGCCTTCGCATTTTCAAAGAATGATTCACTACCTTAACACACTCAGCAAGATTCCTGTTTTGATCTCCCCGTGATCCTATGAAAGAGTTTTTGTGCCAAAGGAATAACTGCAGGTTGTCCTAATTATTCACATATGGCACCACACCAGCCCCGCCACACAAACGCAGCGCTCTGTTTCACTGTGAGCGCACACGCAGCGAAATGTGACAGCTGGAACTGCTTTTACACATCATAGCTAACTAGGATGTAATGGAAGAAATAAATGTGATATTTCCACTCAGCAGATAGTTTAAAGCCTCAATATAGAGCATTAATAATCAGTTTACAACACACTATAATGTTGTGGTATGCAGATACAAGTTTCTTAAATGCTTTATAATATAGTTGTCAATGAATTAAACTACTCATGTGAAGCTGTGCTTTGATAACTCTAAAATATAGAGGTGATTTACACTTATCTTGTATGATGTGTCATGTTTTTTAAATGGTGGAGCTATAGCTTTAGGAATAGTTACTAAAAATGTAACTACACTCATGTCTGCACATTTAAAAATGGCAGGAAGTGGAACATTAACCTCATTTACCCTCCACAATAAAATGAGGTGTGTGACTTACTTTCGCATTTATTATCTCTACTTTAATGCTCTGGATTCTACAGGTCGTACAGGGATAATTCACTGAAGACATTTACAGAGAGAAGAAGAAGAACAGACATCCATCGACCAATCACACCATTCCATTATTTTACGTTAAAGTCACTGTAATTGATATGTGCCAAGACAGTTTTGAACTCAAAAGTTATGAAAAAAGAGTTGTTTTAAAATAATGATTATGAATGCTACCAGTGTAAATGTACAAGTTAATTATCCACAAGCTGAGCGAATGCCTACTGTCAAATTAAAAAAGTGCCATGTTACCTAATAGTCGGTCTGTAACAAAGGGGTTATTCCCCCAGCCTTCCTCCTCCTTTCATCATCCATGCTGCCATATCTTTACAGCCACACCTTCCCCTCCCACTCTCCTTCAATCTCTCCACTTGTCCTGTCATTAACCAGCTCCTATGCAAAAGGATATGGCATCGTGCGCCATAAAGCAACATGTGAAACGAGTCAGGACTGTTATCTATCTGTGCAGCTCAGCATTTGTCTGTTGCCTCCACCTTCTCTGTGTAAAGCTGTAAAACTCTGAATGTAGGTAGAGTCAAGAGACAGGCAGGTGACCGAGCGGGGCCAATGCAAAGAAAAAGACAGTCGAGTCACTTTCAACACATCCCTGCTTGTAGAATGAGGAAACCCCCACCCTCGTGAAGTTCAGCAATGAATATTTACAGGCCTGGTTGTGCAACTGCTGCTGATACTGAATTATAAACGTATAAAAGCGCTGCGACTATTTACCATTCATTCATTACTGATAATTGCAAGTTCCCAGAGCCCAAAGAGACATCTTCATGTAACAAACCACAACAAAACAAAACTATATTCAGCTTCCACTCAGGCTGGGCAATAAAACAAAACCATTTCAATTCCAATACACATATATATTACATATGAATTGTGCAATCACAGCGTGGAAGTATAACACAAAGTCTATCTATCTCCCATTTATAAAATATTTTACTGTTTATCAAGTGTTCTCTGCTCACAAAGAGTTGAAAACCACAACATTCACTCAAAAAATCTTTCTTTAAACTTAAAAGAGATAATAATTTGACATGTAGTGTGATAATGGTGATTAAATCTTGAAATTATTTTTGTCGTGATAATATTTTCAGCCAAATCCAGTCAGCCCTATGGAAGGCGGAGAAAACTGAAAGGAAAGCTGTGACCAGTGTTATTTGGTTTGAAATAAATGTAAGCACTTAACCTCTCCTATAAATATCTGATTTGATTCAGTCACTCAGCTCGAGATGAAAATGGAACTTTATTTTTTTTTTTTTCTTCGATTCCCTAATAACAGAGTAGACTACTTCTAACTCTGCGGCCGTTATCCTCCTCTCCTCTGTGGATGGCATGGCAGCAATTCAGCTGGCACACATCCACCCTGCTGAAGTGCCACTGGGATTAACACTGACTCCAAAACATTATCACATCCATCTAAACGTTGGCAGCAGCGCAGCATCATAACACAAACAACGATTAACGGCATGATTGGAATTAATAAGAAGTGATTTGCTGAGTCTTAATAGGTCAATTGAATTAGGCACAGAATGTCTACGTGGTCCACATTATTCACTGTAGTTCCACAGAGGCCTGTAAATGAGGCCGCACTGCGCATGCGCACAGACCTGCAGGAATCCAAACTTTTTTTTTTTTTTTCATTAGAGACCAACGCCTTTGCATTGTGGCACAATCACGCCCGCGAATGAATCAATAACACGAGCACAAGGGACTGAGAAGTGGATGGGAAGAAGTGAAGGAAAGCAGGAGAAACTATAAAAGAAGGGTGGTGAAAGAGGAGAGAACGACTTAAAGGAGAGAAAGATTTGTCTCACTTTCTCTCGGACCTCCCGTTCACTGTCCAGCTCTCTCTGTAGGACCTGCGCCCGGTCCTCCGCCTCGTCGGCCTGCTGCTGCAAACACTGAATCTTCCTCTTCACCGCATCCAGAGAGGTCACACCTGCCATTCTTCACTCTTTACGCACTTAATTTAAGACTACACGTAGAAAAATAACCACACAAAGACTACTTTAAAGTTTTGCAAAAACTACAACACGTAAGCTGCTGCTCCCTGATTATTCGGTCTATGCGGAATGTTACGGTAACGCCTTTGATCGTTTGCTTTGAAGATCGAAAAAGACCCCAAAAAATATATAGCGATCTCCGTCCGGGGCCAAAGTCTTTGGAATGTGAAGGATTCGTTCAAGTGCAACAAAGGTTATATAACCAGGAAGTGAGGGTGTCCAGGTGATGTCCCAAAGTTTCTCCTGATTTGAAGGAATGTAAAGTTCATGAGCAGAAAGTTGAAAGTTGTCCTCGGGAATGTGGCAGATTTGGTCCGGACGCCTGGAGTTTGAGGAGGAGGATTGGGGAAGGCAGCGCGGAGAGGAGAGCAGAGAGCGCCAGACTGAGAGACGGAGGAGGAGGAGAGAGATGACTGGCACTATGAGGTCAGAGAGGGCGGGGCCTGTGTGTCTGTAGTGTGTGTGTGTGTGTGTGTGTGTATCTGTAGTGTGTGCGTGTACTTGTACTTACATTTTTGTGAGGACCATTTTAGAATAAGGACATATTGGAAAAGTGAGGATATTTTGGACATTACGGTCTTCACTTTTTCAATAGGCTGTTTAGGAGTCAAGATTTGCTTTTAGGGTTAGGACGTATTCATTATTTATTAAATGTAAGTCAGTAGCTCTCCATCCACATACCACTTAGTAACCAAATCATATCTCTGACTTCTAGGCTCAGTCTCTCAGGTGGGATCCAGAGTGAGTCGTCCAAATTTGTGATTACAGTTGTTTGGATTTTCGTCCAATCTCTGACTTCTGTTCCCTGTATTCAAAGTGTAGTTCTAGCTCAGCTTTTAAATGAAAGATTTCCAACTTGAAGCGGTTGAGATTAGGATTAACGTTATGTCTTTTAGTACCGGACCAAGACGGCTAGGTTTAGGCATCTATGTCTAGTGGTTCGGACGATCGGTTGGTCAAGGCATTATGACCCAGACGAGCGATTTTATTGGGTCGACCAAAAGAGGGCTTTAAACTTCTGACCTCTAGGTTATTTGTTTCAGGCGGAGGTGGTTAAGTTTAGGCATTATGGTCAAGTGGTTAGGGTAAGGGCCAGGGGTTAGGGTGGGGTATATAGTTGTGGTGGCTGAGATTAGGATACGCATTTTGCCAATGAGTATCCTCACTAAGATAGAAGTACAAAAACGTGTGTGTGTGTGTGTGTGTGTGTGTGTGTGTGTGTGTGTGTGTGTGTGTGTGTGTGTGTGTGTGTGTGTGTGTGTGTGTGTGTGTGTGTGTGTAAAGGCTGATCCCTGTGACTGATGTGATCACTGCTATAAGGCTTTCAAGAGAAAAAAGAACAGCCAGGATGAATTACTTTCAGTTATTGTAAAGGCGCAGGGCCCAGAGTTTAGATGTCACACACAAACTTCAACCACTTCAAACTGGATTTGACCATTAAATTTACCTTTCCCAGTCTTCAAACTTTAAAGTTGCCACCCTGCACGACAGTTGGACAGGATTGTGCAAGTGGGTGTAAACTAACTTTTCTTTCCAGTTACATATTAGAGACATGTCTTTCTTTGTGACAAAAAAATTAAAATAAGACAATGGTATAAGTGAACATCACCTCCTGGTTAAACTGCATAAGCCTCACAGACCTTATATGTGACAATAGGGGATATGATAAGATAATAGTGAAGGGTACAAAAAGGAAAGTTTGAGATTCCGTGACATGGGGTTAAAAGTATATATAAATATATATTCTTAAAGTAAGTCAAATAGTAGCAAGACTTTACAGTATAGAAATACCAAAGTTAGGAAGTGTTGTACTTTCTGTATGCATTCTAAGTTCATTTGTAAGTTAAATCTTTAAATCTGCAATATCATCATACATCATTCTGTTTTTGAGGAACTGTTTGTCTTTGGGGGCAGAGATCAGCAAACATCATCTATCATCTGCCTGCTCATAGATTAGGTCCATTGTGTGGGTGTAATTCAGGTTTATGCTCCATCTTCCATGTTTCTCTTCCACGAGCCTGCCTGTGTTTACCCTCATCCTTTCCCATTCACTCCAGCGGCCTAAGAGCAAACATGCCGCATGCAGGATGGCGAGTGGCTGAGCAGGGCGGCAGATCTCAGATCAGCTCGGCTCAGTTCAGCTCAAATTCAGTCCAGCTGGTCACCGTGAAGAAGAAAACCTCTCACAAATCAATCTAATCTGCTGATTGGGTCGCTCTGTCTGATTTGCCCCTTGCACCGGAAAAGCTGGAAGCATTGATTTCATTAGACACAGGATTGTGGGGCTTTCTGTTTGCCTTAGCTGCATTCCTCACATACCAGAGCCCCCCCCTCCTGCCTGTTCTCTGCTTTCTCTGCCCGGCTGGCCACCACAGTCCAGCTCTCCCCTCAAACAGTAACTGTTGCTGTGGGGAATGTTGTTATAGACACCTGCATGGTGACACCAATATGCTGTGTCTTAGTATTGTGACCCAAAGACAGACACTTTGTTTTAAACGGGCAGTGAACTGAGCTAACCTAAATGTGAATCGACTGCTCGCTTGTCGGGGTCTTTGGCTCACTGTTCTGCTTTCCCAGCCCCCTCCAGGTTTCCAGTCTGGTCATGCTCCCTCTGTGTGAATTCAGATGTGTAATCACTTGACTGCTGCCTCTAATACAGTGACATGTGGAGGGGAATTCACGGAAGCGGAGTCGAAAGGCTTCACAGGCTGGAAACTTCAAAATCAGGGGGCTTCACTTTACCAGTGTTGTTGTGAAAATCTATTCTTAACTGAACATTGGTCCTGATACAGCTCACTCAAGATGGCGAGCTACAACTGGTCCGTCTCAAACCACAACTTCCAACAAGCACTCGCAGTATTCCAGGGGCCCACTTGACCCACTTTGCATGAGGCTTCTCAAAAGTATTCTCAGAGTTTATTTAATCACAGCGTGAGGATAATCCAGCGTGTCTCGGCCTTCGACTCTGTGTCTGCATGTCCGACACTTCCCCTCTCTTTGTGTGTAGGACAACACAGCATTTCCAAGGGATATCCTCTGCCAGACTCAAACAATACCACATCTTGCTGGAAGCTCCGAGAGGTTTTCTTGTATATTATTTGTTGGTGCGTCTTTCTCTGCTCATGGTTTGTTTAGTCATCTAATTTGAACAGGATTAGTAGCTGTTGCTATTCAAGTTTAATTTCACTTCTAAACTGGCATCATTTTTTTTATTCTCATCTTGAACATAACAAATTCCCCCAAAACGACTTTTCTTTAATCTAACCCCCCTCTCTCACACACAGTGCCTTACAAATAGACACACACGACTAATCACACACGCCTGTGCCTCAAAAACAGCCCCTGACAGACACAGCTCTGTGGTTTGTGGTGCTGCCAACAACCTAAAATATGATCCTTTTCCCCAGATGGCAGCTGATTAGCCACAGAAGAACTGGACTTTTGAATGTTCTGCCACATAACTGATATTTGTCCACACACACAAACACACAAATAGTCTCACAAAAGTCGAGTTTAGTTTTGATCTGATGAAGAGGACACAGTCATCCCACTATAAGTTTTTCCCATACCTTATTTATACTTTTCAGAAGTAATCAGATCTATTACTATAAAGGAAAAATACTACAGTATAAAAATAGCCTGTTATACAAGTCCTGATTTTGAGTTAAACTAAAGATGTACTCTGCAGATTTTAAATATCAGACGCAATAAAGTGTGTTTTCAGGCCTTTAGATGTGAGACAAGTCATGTTTGGCTCCACACAGAGCTCTGTTAACATCTTATTCACTTCCTCAAGTGATGTCGTTTGAGTCTCTGAGGACTACAAGTTTAAAAATACAAAGAACTATGGTGGTGTGGAGTTAGAAGGAAGTGAGCGTACCTGACCTCAGTCGAAAGGGATCGATGCTACATTATCTGCTATTATCAACACACCTCTACCTCCAAGTGAACTATCAGCAGTCAAGTTGCATTGTGGGTAATGTAGCCAACAGGTTTTGACAAGTGAGAAGAATGCCTAGAATAAGACAAATGATACCTCTTGTTCTGCAGCAGTCGGTTTTCATCCTTCTTTTCTAAAACAAACTGTCAGTTGTGAATGTGACAGTGTTGAAGGAGTGTAATGCCAAATCAAGGAAAAGTACAAAGTATTGCAAACTAAATATACGTTAAGTTATCAAGAGTACTACTAAAAAAAATTACGACTATCTACTAACCATAAAATCTTAATGTAGTAAGACCAGTGTAACAAACAATGGAAAGACTACGCTACCTCAAAATAGTACCAAAGCAGAAGAGAATTTGAGTAAATGCAGTTTCAACACTTGGCACCAGTCAAAACAACACTTCCTCATTTTTGTCATGCTGTTGTCATTAGAGCTTGTGTACAAATCTATACAAATTGTGGGAAGTGGCACGTTGTCTATTTACATATAAATACATAATGTTCATGATTCCTTAGGGCTGACCTGTGTAAAAGGAAAAAGCACGAATACAGTATATTTTTCTGTTAACCCTTGATTTGCTGGCATGAAGGACCTAAGTGTGTGCGCTGCATGTTGGTGGGTCAGGGGGTTACAGTTTATCCATGTGTCCATCTTTCAGGAGTGGTTGCACAGGAATGTGAGGGTCTCTGAAGTGAAGTGCTCCAAACTGTTCACAATGGATGATCAAATTAAACTCACAGCTGACACTGCCTCAGAAACTGTCCAGCTGTGGAATAACGGAGCCTGGGTTCTCAGAGGTGCTACAAGAATATGTGTTTGTGTGTCCGATCAGGAGACAGCAAGTTATCAAAAACAGTGAGTCCCTTTTCTAATGAGTCAGGAGGATTGCCGCTGTTATTGTTTTATGACTGGTTGCTTCATTTCACATTGTCAGTCAAGTGAATTGAAACTCAGCTGACCCCTCCCTCTGTGTGTGACCCCTCACTCACGTCTGCAGCTTTCTTCTCAGACAGCTCCAGTTTCTCCTGAGCGTCTTTCAGGCCCTCGGAGAATTTGTCCAGTTCATCCTCTGTCTGCTTCATCTTCTTCTGGAGGTCCAGCAGCTCCTCCTCCATCTACAACACAAAACACTGTCAGTCCACTAATCAATAAATTAGTGTTGTGGTCTAATGTCTATTCTGTTTTACTCGGTTCTATTCTGTGCACTGTTTTGACAATTATAAGCTACAAAGCAACTTGATAGATCAAGTCTTCCTTGTGTTTGCAGTGTGTGGTTAAATAGTGGCTGAGGCCGATTGAACGTTGGTAAAGCCAAGGTGTTTAAATTCAGGCGTCTGATAAAGCAGCTGTGGCTGATTTGAGAGTTTAATTTGTATTATGATGTTTGGGGACATTTTAATGGTAATAGTTTACTATCAGTCTCTCATGACAAGAAGGTCTGCTATGTAGAGGCTAATCCTCTCTCTCACACACAGACACACATACACACATTCAGGCTCACAGGGTAAAGTGTCCCCCCCCCCCCTAATCAGTGTCCCCCCTCTGAGCCCATGAGGTACTTCTGATAATCCCACTGAACTCCACAGTGTCATTCTCTCCTGGTGTCTAAAAATACAGCTGTTATCAGTGAGAACACACAGACGCCTGGAACCATGGGCCTGATGTGTGTGTTTGTGTGTATGTCTAATCTCCCATTTGTGTGGCTACATTTGTGTCTCCATTTGCATGCTTATTATGTGTGTGTCTGTTGTCTCATGTGTGTTGGATAGACCTGTCTGATAGACTTTATGACAGATGTCCACTGAGACAGAAGCTCCATTAACTCTCTTTAAATGGCTCCTGGAGGGACGGAGTGATGTCCCCACTTATTCCTCCCCAAAGACCCATTCCGGATCCTGGGTGGTCTCATCACCTGAGCCGGTATGGGGGTGTGATGATTTCTGTAAACAGATTTAAGTTCGACCTATTGTTCCCAAATTCAGCACCTGTTGATCCGTATCAGTATTTGCTGTTTGTGCTGTGTGTGGTAGCGATCAACCATATTGATCAAAATGGAGGCTTGGATTTTTCAAGTTTAAGCTCTAATTGAACCAATAAAACGTATCCTCAGAGTTTCTCCTGACCTTTTAAGGAGTGACGTGTGTTTCTCATACTGTCACTGACATTTGCCAAATTCTTTGTCCAGGCTCTCAGCCATGGCAAATAAACTTTAAATATTTTCTATCTGAGATACAGTTCAAGTCAAACTAAATTAGCTGTGAGGAATGTAGCATAAATAAATGTGAAGTGTTTACAGACCCTTTCCATAAAGGTATGTCTGGTATGGTATCACTGTTGTGATTATCCTAAGAGCTGGATTAAGAGAGAACCTTAAAAGGAAAAGCAGACAGACGTATTTAAAGCCAGTTCTGCATATTTCTTTTACATGGAGAATTCTTTATTTTACAATTGTCGTCCAAGTTATCGTGAAACCTTTCAGCAGGAGGTTTGTTTGCTCAGTATCTTATACATACATTTAAGATATTATTTGACTTTCGGCTCTTTCTTGCCTGGTCTCGATTAGATTTCACTTATAGCTGCCCACACCACTGACCTGATCTGATCTATCTCCATTTCTGGTCTACTTTTCTCACCCCCCCACCTGTTTGCATTTATCCTCTGCCGCCTTCTTGTCCGTCTCTGCCTGCTCCGCTCGGTCGATGGCGTTCTCCTTGTCCAGTTTCAGCATCTGCATCTTCTTCTTGATGGCCTCCATGGTGGCTGCTGGGGTGTGTGTTCCTCTCTGAGATGATTAAGCTCGAATCCCGTCCTGTCTGGATGTGCTGATGAGATGGAGGAGGTTCAGCGCCGACGAGAGCTGGAGCCCAACAAAGCTGAAGAGAAGCGGAGAGGGATAGAGGGAGAGACAGAAAGGGAGAGACGGAGGGAAGGAGATAGTTGAGCCCTATATGGGTAGTTATTTAAACTGCAACAGAACCTGCCTCCAGTCTCTGATCACCTCCTCCTCCCATGTTCTCACCCTCCCTCCTACCATCCATCCTTTCTCTCCATCCCTTCACTCACCACTCTGCTCCACGCTGACTCCCTGACTATCACCCTCTCAGGCACACACTCCACCCTATCAAGCCCACCGTCCAAGGCCTCTCTGAGGAATGGTCCTGGCTGCTGCACGCCGCTCGCTCACTGATCTCCTTATTTGGGTCTCTGTGTTTTCACTGAGAAGAGTGCAGGTCCCGTTTCCACATTTAACCTCCTGTCAGTGGATAAAGAGTCCTGCATGCACGCAGCGTCCAACACCTGAGAGAGAGAGAGAGAGAGAGAGAGAGAGAGAGAGAGAGAGAGAGAGAGAGAGAGAGAGAGAGAGAGAGATCCAAAGCTTATAAAGGGAGAGTCAGACACATAATGAAGGATGAGAGAGTATGAGAAGGAGTTCCCACGCCATCAAATAGCATTAAGACTGAAGGTGTTTGCCTATTTGTTTGTTTGTTTATTACAGGATTTCGCTAAAACTACTGGATGGATTTCCACAGAAAGAATTTGGTGCGGAAATCGGATCAGGGGCAGATCCAGGAATTCTTCATCACCGTCTTTAACACTGCAAGAGAGAGCATTTAAAAAAAAAACATTTTAGTAAATTTCTAAAGAAACAGTGATGACAATGATAATTGATAAAAATGAAAAACAAAACAGGTACATGTACATTTAGGGGACTGAGCTCTATGAGTATGTGCAATTTCTTGTGACTTGATTGAATTAAATGGAGGCTGTTGGGCCTCGTTGGAGGTATAAAATAAAACTCAAAACTAGCTTGTATACAAAAAACATGAAAACTAAGATGAGTAAGGATTAAATTAGAAACATTATCATAGAATAATTTGAATCACTCCACTGTCGTACACTGCTGTGATGGTACCTGTGTGCCGTCATCACTCAGCTGTTTGGCTTATGTGGCTCTATATAATTCACACAGCTCCTGAATGGTTGTTTTCGAGTAAGATGAAAATATGTGTACAAGTTTGGGAGAAGTTAAGAAGCACCATGTGAAATTGGAGCAGTGAGTTCCCTGCACCTGATATTTGAGTTTGGTGAAAACAGATGGATAATCAGAGTTTATGTGAACAATGGAGGCCTCTGTTCACAGACGCTCATGGAGAGAGAGGTGTAGAAAGACAGAAGGCCCTGGAGAGGATCCCTCGATATTAAAGTATGCACCCCAATGACAAAAACTAAAATTGACATTCTTTTATTTATTTGACACACATTGACTGTTTCTTGATACTTTTATTTACCTTTGTAATATGTTTGTGTGTTTAGATCAAATACTTTCCTCTCTGTTTTCTTTTCTGACTGACTAACTTCAAAAATCTCTCATTATAAGTAACGATTAAATCAGCTAAGATGAAATCTGTATTTAAACCAAACCTTCCTGCAAACATGAGAAAAGTTGAAGATTGCCATGTACAGCATTGCTTCTCCTGGAATAAAAAAGGATTGACATTATTTATTCATTGAACATTTTATGAAACGACAGAAGGAGGGAACAGCATGTTTCACTTAGATTAGCTATACTAACTTGACTGCCATCAGATGTGCATTAAATGTGACTGAGCCAAAAATATCTTCAAGAATACTATAAATAGAAAACAGCATTACAAACAGTCAAGAGGCCCCATTTCTATAATTCTATATTTTCTTGTTATGAAAACAATGTGGGCAACCATAGAGGATGGTGTGTAAACAGAGGATGAATTACAACCTAGTTAAATACAGATGTAGTCAAATATAAGAAATAAATGAAACATAACATATTAAATATTGAAAGTAATCAAATGAAATAGGGTTACGTGAATGTCATTCTATAGAAATCAGTGTTATAAGGCGACTAAACAGATAAAATTAAGTTCAAACCACAAGCCCAGTAAAAGCATTTATGAGAATATGTTTTAAAGAGCAATTTAAAGGAGAAAAAGGAGGTTTGTTCTTCTCTGGGAGTTTGTTCCATCGAGTTTTACAAATCTTTTCGAGACCTAAGTGCTGTTGAATACAGATGCTCAGGTATCCCCCACTATAATCAGAGTTAATTTAGTCTGGATTAACCCTTGTTGAAAATGTTGCTCCTGTTGTCATTTTGAAACAAATTGAAGCCACAGCAAACAACAGGAATACAAAGCCATGGTCATCACTTGTTTAAGCTGCAGTCACATTGAAAGGCTGTGAGACACCAAGTTGTTTTTTATACATCACCTGTCTGAGCAGAAAAAGGTTGCTGTGACATTCTTCTCTTCTTCCAGTTTCTTTTTCCTGGCTTTCTCTCAACATTTTGGTTGTGGATCAGTTTTTGCGGCAACTCCACGCAGCTGCTGCTCACATCAGAGGCTGAAAACAGCCGATCTGCTTTTTTTTTAAGGTTTTGAAGGAAAAGGGAGCAGTTACACTGAATCAAAGTCTCACAATGCATTGAAATATGGAGGAGGTGGAATTCATCTGCTCATATATGATATTTGTGAACGCAACATGAAGCACAGCCTCCAGATGAGCAACAGTAAAGCCTTCTAAACATCTCTGTTGTATACAGCCAACAATACGGATTTATTGTGTGTGTTTAATAACAGATGACAGCTTCCTGTAGATCAAATATGTAGCACATTCCTGTGTGAAGTTGCAGTTCCAGTGGTTATGTAACAGGTCGAGGTTGTGTGTTATGACCTGCATCGTCAGTGTGATGGAAGCTGATGTTGTAAAATCTCAGTGAAAGTAGCTGCTTTGCATTGTTGTGTCTTTCTTTCCACAGATGTTTGATTGTTATCTGTCATTTATACTTTATTATTACTTTACCATATTCTATTTTTTTATAACTAAGTCAGACTGGAGAAGTGACACCGTTATGCTAAACTGCTTTTACACTGAGTAATCACAGTAACATCTGATTTATTTATCAATATATAAGCACTGTTTGACATTTCAACAGTTTTTTAAATTGCTCTTATTTTATGTGTGTTGTTGAAAGGACTTTGTAACTTTGTGCTCTTTAAATATAGTTTAGAAAACTCCTACTACTGCTACTACTAGAACTACTACTACTATTAGAACAACTACTACTACTACTACTACAAATACTACTACTACTACTACTTCTGCTACTGCTAGTACTATAACTATTGTTACTACAACAACTACTTGTTAATAAAAAAGCTCTGCACAAATGTCGCAGCATGGAAACATTAAAAAAGTGAATGTTTAGAACAAGCATTGCACCAATAATAATAATTCAGTTCAGTAAATTTGTAAAAGCAGTGAACTGCACCAGCAGTTATCCTCTGCTCTGCTCTGTGAAGCCTCTGTGTTGCCATCTTCTGCAGCCTCTCTGCTAATATAAGAGTATGATTTAATGTTTTTAATGCCCCCCCCATGCTCCAAGTATTTTTCCTTTCACTGCTGCTCGGCCACAGAAATGCTGCGGAGAGGCCCAGACTAAACATGGAGATAGTTTGTGAATACACGTAGACAATGAGAGTGTTTATTTTTGATTTATGATGGAGAACAAAGAAAATCATTATGGATTTTACACAACTGAAGAACTGGTCCTTCAGCTGGAGCTGGAGGTCTTCAATGTGTTAGTGTGTGTGTGTGTGTGTGTGTGTGTGTGTGTGTGTGTGTGTGTGTGTTTGTGTGTGTGTCTGTGTGTGTGTCTGTGTTGGTGTGTGTTTGTGTGTTTGTGTGTGTATGTGTTTGTGTATGTAAACTGCTTTGGCCTTGGGGTGGAAACATACCTCTTGACTCACTTAGACAGGGCACCTGGATTCTGGTGACACACACACTGACAGTGACACACACACAGAGACACACACACAGACGGTGAGGTGCATCTGCTGTGAAACATTTTTTTGTCTGTACAAGTAGAGGCACATGTTTCCTGTATGACTTCAAGCTTCTGTGCAGCCTGAGGTGACATCATGACCCCCCTCCCACACACACACACACACACGCACAAACACTCACTCCACACCTTTTCTCCAGGTATTTCACAGATGTTTGGATCACAGCAAACCAATCAGCTGTGAGTTTGCATGTCTGAACGTCACTGTCAGTAAATCGGATGGAGATGAAATCACAAACATGCCAACACACACACCTGAATAATATGATTCCAGAAGATGCACATTTGATTGTTTCCCAATTCGACGTTCTCTTTAAGATCAGAAAATCTCAGTGCCACAATGAATGTGTGGTTTAAATGTAATGACTCTGTGAAAGGTCCATCAGGTATTTCCACCACCTAACACGTCTCCGGCTCAGTAGGTTTACTGTAGCGTAGCACAACAGATCAGCCTGGGCTCATAAGTCAGCATGCCAAAGATTTGTTGTTCGGCCTGGAGACTTAAACTGGCAGTTCAGGTTCAGATAACAGGAGTTAGATCAGCGTGAATAGACAGGAATCTGATCGCTCACTTACAAGGTAGTGAGATGAGGAGGTGTGACGTGTTTCGCTGCATGCCATGCATTTCTCTGAGTCGGATACATCCACTGTGGCGCAGTCAACTAGGTCAATGCAATCACGCGTGGGACCCCAGGACCATCATGTCTGTGAATTACCCAGTGTACTAATTTAACAGACAGATAGACAGGCAGACAGAAAGAGGCTTAGGTCATGACCCCCCCCCCCCCCCACACACACACACACACACACACACACACACACACACACACACATACACATACACACAATACAAATGAATCTGCTTCATTTAAATTTATGGGGGTTTTCCCTGTCGTAAAACCTTTAGTGTCAACATTATTATCCAGGAAGTCAACTGGTAAAAACAGACATTCAAACTTTATTAAGATTTGTAGGAAGAGTCACATTTACTGACATCCAGTTTTGAAAGCTTTTAGACCAATGTTCCTCTCTCTTGAAAAACTGACTGATTCATTTCAGCATTTTTGGCAGCAGAGATTTCCATTAGATGTAGATGAACTTCTGTTTGAGTATTAGGGGCTGAGTGGTGGAAACTAAATACTTACTAAAACTAAATTACTGTTTGCTGTGGGCAGAGAGGACATACTGTCTCTATTTAAATCTTGTCCACTACCAGCATGAGCAGACACTTTTAAATGCTGTTCTATTTCACTGCAGTAATGCATATGTAATTCTTGTCATTGTATTAACAATTAGTACGAGTTTTTGACTCATGTCAACTTGTCAACTTGACACCTCAACCTTTGTGTTGTGATAAGTGATATGGACATAAAACTCCTGAACATTTACGTGGTGGAACCTGAACAGATGTTGTTTTGTCAATTGATGTGAGCAACCACTGTGGAGCTCACGGTCTGGAGCTTTTTACCATCTCACATGGTCTTTATCAGGCGATGAACTGAATCAGTCTGTCGATGAAAATCATGTTACATGGAAACAAAAATCCAGAAGAGCTAGTTTGTGCAGCTTTGATTTTGGCCAAACAATCAAAAACCTGAAAGTTGTCACATGATTTTTAATTTAATCGTATTGACACACCCTGCAACCTGCTGGCCACTTCTCCAGGATGTTCCGACCCTCTCACCCAATGTCAGCTGGGTTTGGCTCCAACTCAAACCAACCACCCCAGGATATGAAATGGATGGATGGCTATATTCACATTACTATTCAAATATATCTTCCTGCTGTATACTAGTCTAAATGCTCTTTCAACGACCTTTTCTATTGGTAAATAATCCTGATGGAGAATAGCAAATGAATTTTCTTTTAAGATTGTCTAAACAGTCACTTTTCTACACTATATGTATCAGAATTTGCCCAAGAAACTTGTGTTATATGAGTCATTGAACAATGTAACCTCCTCTTCTCATCATCTAACTCTTCAAATCCACACATATGTGTTACCACAGACATGATTTCAACGTTCTGAGAACACAAGTCAAGACAATATAACACAGGTAAAAGGAATTTGGCTTGTGAGCTCATATGATAACAATAAAAAACTCTTATCACATACTACAGCCTAAAGGGGACATAAAACATGAGATTGAATATACAGTGGAATACCAACAACAAAATGTTTACGCTTGCGAAAATTGAAAAAGGCGGGTACGGCCTCGAACTGCATGAAACAGAGAGAGACGGTCAGGAGCAGGGAGACAATGACAGAGCTCCTATGAAAGAGAGGCTGAGTTTACACATAGATGCAGGAAACGAGATAGAGAAAGTCAGACCGGTACAGTGTGTGATAGTTATGACTTCACTCTGACATGGTGGTGACACACCAGCAACTGTAGGCCTGGTTCATGGTGCAGCACAGACCTTATAAGGACAATGTCTTCCTGACTCATTTATTATCTGACTGCCTGTTGACAGACGGGACGCTGCGAGCTGAGGCATTCAGTGGCTTCAGTTCCAAATGATGCCAAAAAGTTGCATTCATTATCACCGCCCCACACTTCTTCCCTCTTCTTAATGCAGTCTCTTCCTGTTCCCTTCCTCACTTTTAATTCCTGACAACCCCATTTAATCTTTCTTTCCTACTTCCTTCTCTTGTCTCATGTCTTTTCTCTTTGTCTCTCTCTACCTTGTTTTCCTGTGCGACCGTGCATTCACCTCCTGTTAAGTAAGGAGGTCAGCATGGATTGCACACACAAAGCACACACGCAGACACACATGCACACACACACACACTCATACACATCTGGCTGGAGCTGGATTTCACCACTTTTCTGGGAGTGGTGAGAGGAAGGCGTGTGTGTGTGTAAAGTGGGAGTGACCGAGGCCGCCAGGGCCAGGGAGAGGGAGGATGAGGATGGGCCCGGCCTCCAGCTCCAGAGTCAGAGAGAGGAAAGCCCTCCCACAGGAAACCAGCTCTCCACTCCACATGGCCTTTTAAGGTAAAAAACTCCCCAAAACTCCACTCACCAGGGAACAGGGCTAAGATATAGTCACATTTAAAGCTACAGTGAGAGGCAGGGGAGAGCAGGGTGGAAGCCGGAGAAAAGACTTTGTGAAAAGTTAAAAAGAAGAAAATCCAATTTCTTTTAATCAGACACAAAACTAAAATGGAGCAAAAAGAACAACTTGAGCTTTTCCATCTTTTTGTAAATGTATAAAGACTGCGGCTGTTTTCATTCATATAACTGATATTTTCATAGCATTTAACTATCAAAGCATTTATGACTGAAGGTGCACATGAGTCCCAGTCAGGACTTTATCTTTAGTGACCTGCTGCACACGAGATGAGAAACATTCATGTTGTCTGTCTGTCGTCTGAGTCATACGAAGAGGAGGGTGGGAAATGAACCCTTTGCATTTCCTTCACGAGGGAAAATGATCTAAAGCAACTGTAAACAAAAGAAGATGCATCCACACAGATTAAGTCATTATGGGAAATTGTTGTGTATTATCAAGAGACTTACATAAGTTCTGAACATTTCTGCACAAGATGTTATCTTTAAATTAACTTAGAGCAAAGTTGTATGTGTTCATGACTGCATTGTCGATTTAATTGTTATTGATTGAAATTCGAACATATATTTATGTACAAACACTGTCGGATGAGTGAAGGCCCTGTGATACACTGGTGACCTGTCCAGGGCGAACCCCACCCTGTGCCAATGTCGGCTTGGATAAGCTCCGGATGACAATAAGCAGTGTAGAGGGATGGATAGATGGATGGAGTGGTATAGTTGGATGGATGGATAGATGGATGGATTCTGCTGAAAACATCTGTCTGCTGCTGCTGCTGCTGCTGCTGGAAAAGAGCCATGTGGGGCTGAAGCACAACAGTAAAGTTGTGGGCCATAAAACCAGAAACAATTAGCAAAAACAGGCTGTAACGCTCTGTAGAGCTGAGGGCAACTGCAGAGCTGGATAATAATTCTCTGGAAGGTTTGTCAAAGCGACCGTCAAAGCTCACACATGGAGACTGGAGCCATTATTCATTAAAAAAGCATTGATTAGTTCAGCTTTAGACGTAAATGACATGCTCCATGATACATGTGTTTCTGAGAAATAACTTGTCTTTTATTTTTTTACATACACAGTATTAAAATAGACCATGTGTAAGTGGGGAACTCAAGGACTCAAGGACAGATGCTGTTACTATTTAAACAAAGCTGAGGTTATCTAGGTGCTACACGTATGAGCCCATTAAGGAAGAATGTAGGACGTCATCCTGCAGCCGCTTTGCTAATAGGCTGCTGATAACTGCCAGCATGGCCCAGTTGAGTGAACCATGAGTCTCTGCCATCGAAAAATGTGAGGGCTGTGTAATATCTGTGCTGTGCTCATATCAAACTGACCAAAATCTGCTTTTCTTCTCCTCAGCCCGACTCTAGTTTATACTGTTACTCCCTCTTGGCTAAACTTCACCCTCTCCAACCTCAGCAACTCATCTAAAACACTGCAGCCCGCCTCGACTTTTTTAACTCCCTAAATTCTCTCTTCACCCTCCTCCTGCATCCCCAGCACTGACGGCTAAAATCATGATACTGCTGCAAAGGAACTCCCACAAAAGTGCAGAACCATGACGACACTGCCTCTCCTGCGCTCCATGCATGGGCTCGGTTTGTGACTTCTGGCTGCCGGCTGGTCCTGCCCTGCAGTGGCCTGGACATCACTCCACCCAGCCTGGCCCGAAACCTCTTCCCCTTTTGTTTCCCCAGCGTGGGACTGAACCTCCCACCCACGTCAGGCTGGCAGAGTGACTCCCTTCTTGCATACAGCTTGTTCTCTCTGGTGCCCTGTTCTGTAAATTAGACCAATTATACACTAATTATCATAGTCATGTTCATTTGTTTACTTATGTGTTACCTCTATCTCACCTTCCGGAGTCAAATATTCCATATGCCCCTGAGAACAATGAAATATCAGCCAAATATTTTAAGTGAGATACATATTTCTGTCAGTGAGTGTGTGTGGTGGTGTGTGTGTGTGTGGTTGGCCTAAAAGAGGTCTGTGTCCTTCTGCCTCGCCCACATACTGTTGAACATATGGCTTCGTTTAGAGAGTAATGGATGGAGGTCATTTGTCATCAGCAGAATAAACAAATGAGGATACACACACACACACACACACACATTCTTTTATGAGAAGCATATACATGTTTACAGCCACTATATTTATGGTATTTCCTCATAGCTCTGCCTAATTTTCCCAGTTCTATTTGAGGAAATACAAACAATCGATAAAAGGATCACAATGAATTAAAATGTTCTATTTCTGCTGAGTCGCACCCATTGTCCCTGAAAGGACGTTTAGCTGGTTTTCATTGGTAGGGCTTAACTGAACTGCTGAGAAAGACGAGTCACTGCTGTTATGTTGGTGAGCATCGCCCTCTTCTGGTCGTGAAGAATATCACAATTATCAAGAAGTAGCGCTATATGAAAGACCTGGGTTCTTCTTTCTTTGCATCATTTTCTTGCAGGTGGAAGCAAGTATAACACACAGGCATCGTCCGACACAAGATTAAGAAGATAATTACTTAAAAACTAAAACACAATCCCAACAAGGTCTGAATCTATAAGTCTGACTGCCTTTGAACGCATGAAACCGTATTTTAGGCATTTCTGTCATTACATGGTCTAATATTAAAAACACTTACTTAAAGTTTCGCTGTGTCAGTTTGTGGTCAATCTGTTCATGATGTTTGTTTGTTGTGCCTTGTGTCCTTTCTTCCTGGCATCTCTTGATCTCACTGATCTTTTTGTTTTTTCTGTTTATATCTTTTATGGGTCGTGGGGGGGGGGGGGGGGGGGGATGAAGCGAGGTGGAGTACACCCTCCCATGGACAGACCCCACAAATTGTTTGAGGTTACGTTATGTCCCAACCACCCACAAATTGTAGGACATGGAGTACCAGGAGAGAATCCATGCAGACACAAGGACACGCAAAGAGAACACAGAAAGCCCGGAGCCAACCCTGTTTCAGGGTCCTGGTGTTGTACATGCTGAGTCATGTTGACACTGCCACGTCTGACTGAGAGATGAATACAACACAGCCAACATGACACCTGCGCTCTTCACAAGTCAAAATGTCCAGTGGCCAAGTGAGACACCCTTCACTGACAGATTGTTACTTCTGTGGTTGGACACATTAACTGCTCCATTTTGAAACTGTAACATAAAGTGAAATATTCCAACATGACACTAACTGTGCTGCATTCTGAACAATGTCAAGGTTATTGGATGTGTTTCCGGATCAGTATTTAGTTTAACTTCAAAGTCATATTAAACACAGTTTATCCTGATGTTAGTTTATGGGCAGAGACTGTTCCTATCTTTGCTGACAGTCCCTGTAGCTGTTCTGTAATCTGCTGCCTGAAGGACCTCGTCTGACTCGATGTTTTGGGGAACTTCTCGTCACGACTTTGGGCCTTGGATGACAAACAGTAATATTTATACAAGGTGGAGTGTGAGCTCTCTGCTGTGGGTCTTCTCAGTCTAGCTAGACACTAAGAGATTTGATGCAGCAATGGAAAACAAGTGTTGCTCATTATCAGAACACAAACATAACTACAGATATTTGCACTCAGTGTCAACCTTGTCATTGTTCCTCAATATGTCTTGACTTTGTCCACTTGTTGAAGATGATTTAAACTTATATTGGGATTCTAGGTTATAAACTATAAAGTTTAAGCAAAAATATAAGGAAATAATAAACATTTTTTAGATGAAAAAGAAGCAGTGGACGTATGACAATATGCATAACCTCAATTTAACCTACAGACTGCAGAAAAAGTAACAGCTTCATTTGCATGATTTGCATTTGCAGCACATGGACTTAAAGCTTTAGTTTCAGGAGCCTCCTGTAGGGGGAGATATTGCACTGCCAGTGGACTGACTTCTGCAGTAAAAGTTTGATGCCTCACTTTGCCTGCAGATTTCTTCTGAATTAATTGATCACAATTGAGTTTTATTGATACAAATATAGAAAAAAGCTCGTCCTCAAAACGATCTCCATGTTTTTTTTATTAGCTGCAAAGTAATTAACAATCATGTAATTTGTACAAAGTCTGAAAATTAAAGTCATAAACAAACAAACACAGTCTTGTTCATACTAATAAGCGGCCATTGTGCTCTGCTGGATTTTTAGCTAAACTGATTTGCATGATGGGAAAACATATAATATATATAATATATATACATATAATAAGAGTGCTGAAGGTCTTGGTTATCAGATTTGCGGTGAAGGCAGATGCATTAAAAGCAGACAGACATGAACGGCAGTTTGCCTATCTGCTCAGCTCCCATCTATGTCAATGCCTTGAATACAATGCGTTCATTATGGCATAGACACAGACTACATATTGTGTGGTGCTCGTGCTTTGAGAAAGGGGAGAACTCTGGCTCTTTGTGAAATGGGTCAGGTCTGTGAAGTGATTAACAGTTGGCTATGTCAGCAGAAAGACGTGATTTGATAATTCCCATAGCCTACGAACTCTCAGAGAAACAAGGAGGTCTGCAGTCACACTAATTATCCCATGATCCTTTGTCTGGCTCTGAGTCCCAGACATTTGTAGGGTCAAATTGGATGTCGAAGTGTAGTGTTGGTTTGAATTAGCCTCAATTGCAACCAGAAACCTCCACGAATACATGTCAATCTGGAATGCAGAGCAGAGGGTCTAAACATGTTCCCAGAGCTGACAGCATCGGTTACAGTTACAGTAGTGTGGCCTGCTGTTCATGAAACAAGAAATGGGATCCCAGCATCTGCACAATGCCTAGACAATCAGGGATAGATTTCACTTCTAAAGGTTTCTTCTGTGTCTGGATTCTAGCTCTTTCAAATGTTTGTGCCTGAATTTGATTCAACGCTCACCTCAAATCACATGTCAGAAAAAGATTTGTGACCCCCGCTACGTCGAGTCAACGTCCTAGAATAACCCCTCAACACTGGAACAAAGGGAACTATGGAAGACGTTTCACAGTGGCTACTTTGTGGCCATAAAAGTTGGGCAGGTGTTCATAGTTCAAAAAGTAGTTTGTCAATGGTTCACATGCAAAACCTCTGAAAATGAGAAAACTCTGTCCGAGTAAAACTTTGACAAAGTGAAGGACATATGACTGTGGTTGCAAGTAGACAATTTGGGAGTGTGTGTGTGCATATTTTGTGCAAGCCTATCCTTGGGGGTGTGTCTGAGCGTGTGATGTCATGGTTCGGATCCGGGTGATCCCTTCCTGGCCAATCAGTGTGAAGAAGGAGGTTTCTGCTGGGGGTGGTCAGTGGATGATTAAAGGATGGAGCAGATTAGGGTCTAAAGCAGGCTGTAAAACACTGACCTGTCGGAGAGATTTAGTGGTGTAGTATATGGAATCTGTCTGCAGCAGCCTGAGCGTGAAACATCTATTAGATTTATACAGATGGACGTGATCCAGAAAAGACATGATTAAAGGGGTTAAATCATATAGGGTTATGGGATGCTATGTCATCAACTTACAGACAGTCAGGTCATAGATCAGGGCCTGAATCCCATCAAACCAGATAGGATCAAAGTGCATGGGCTTAGGTTTCGAAACTTCAAAGAAAATCTGCACATCTTCACTTTTCATGCAGCATGCTGTGGACTGGAGGAAGGTTAGCAGCACTTTGTGGAAGCTAATGAAGATCCACAAATAAAGAATATATTTGTGTCTGGTTTTATGTAAGGTGTGTTCTGGTGGATTTATAGGGTTTCATCTTAGTTGTACAAGTTCTTTAGTTCTTGGGTAATGTTTTGTAGAATATATTACTGGATACTTGCTTTGAGACATTTATCCAGAGAGGGTGTTTGTGAGAACACAAGTGTCCGAATCTGTTGCTGCGGACATTCTCCAGAGGTTTTCCTGCCAACCCCCTAGTAAAATGTCCGGAAAATATCAGAGTGAGCATATAGACGGAAAATGTCAGGAAGATTCACCATGAGCGAGTTGTTGTGTTGATGATGCTTCTAACACCCAACAGAAACTGAAAAAACATAAAGAAAACATAAACCTCAGGATGAGAAAGAGCTGCTATACACACGGGTGAAGATGTCAGCTTGGAAAGACCATTTTGATGTTAAGGGCCGATGCCAGTGTCGATGTGTTGTAAACAAAACGTGAATTCCGTGAGGCATGCTTCGGACAACGTCTGGACCCACTTGTGCAGACATTCTCAGGAGTTTGTGTCTGAAAACTGGCTTGAGTCCTAAACTAGCAGCTCTATCTGACGTCCAGAAAACAACTGTGTCAACACCAGATCAATCATTTACACATATAAATCATTTACAAGCAAATTAACTAGTTTGGTGGTTGCCGACAACACAATGTGCCCCTGATCTTTACTCTGTAAGAATCACAATGATCATGCTTTGGCAACTCAAACTTTCTGTTTTTTTATCCTTACAGAACTGTCTATTTTTAAAGTGGCTATTAACCTTTGTTTTGATTCAACTCATTTCGGTGTCACATACAGTAAAGTCACATTTCCTCTTCACACGTAATTGTTCCTCAAAATGACCTAAAACGGTCCCATTTTGTTTAGAAACACCTCTGACCCAGTGACACACATCGCTTCCTTCTCCGTTTTAGTACTTTCTCCACCACACATGGATCTATAAGAAGACGTGTGGGAGGCCTGTTCAATTGTCAGGACTCAGAAAGTTCACAGTTTGACATTTATCATTATCTATGACGTCCGAATACAATTTTCTTTGTTGGCTCTTGTAGCACTTTGACTCGGAAGAAGGCAATATGTGGTAACTGTATCGGCCTGGTTACTTTGGTCGGGACAGTGATGATAATGGAATAATTTCAATACAGCCTTGTACAGATCTTCATGGTATCCAGATTATCCATCATAACGATTTTAGTGATCCATTAGTGGTCAAAATTTCACTAAACACACAAAATAAAAGTCTTTTATTCATCTCTACTTTTGTTTATGTCTATATTGATAGAGATAATTAATCAGTTGGTTGCTAACATTCTTAACTAAGTTCATGTTCATGCTAAACATCAGTTTGCATCGTCACTGTGAGCCGTTAGCATGAAGACATATATATTTTTAGCTCAGCAGTCTTAATGAATTTAATGTAAATATCTATGTGTTGATTAACTGATTAGACAAATGTCATCATGACGACTTTAACTGAGCCTCAACAGAGTGACACAAGTTATTCCTCTTGTTTCTGGAAGCACTGGAACAAATGCCTGTATTACAATGATCTTATTATTCTGGATTGGTGTGCTGCTATGGTTGTATTTATGTAGTATTATGTTGGTTTGTTTTATTTTATTTTATATAGATATGGACCTTTGTGTCTGCAATAAAGTTAAAATGAAATTGAATTGAATTGAATTGTCTGCCATATTCTACTTTTGTCCAATGTGCACTTGGAAGTTCAACACTTTGAATTAGATTCCTGTATTCACAGTAGAAGCAGAACTAATAACACCTGAATGTTCCTATCATTTTTTATCTTTATCACAATATTATTTAATTCAGTTATCTTCCGACAACTGTCTTTCAAACCCCTCCTTTAACATATCATAACCTGCAAGAAAAACAAGTCTGAATATGCCTCTTCACTGTGTCAGTGTTCATATCTCCACTCCGAGTTCTGGCTTGAGCTTCCCAGTCAGTCACATTCCAGTGTGTGACTGCAGGTACGAGGCTGATGAATAGTGAGGCAAAGAACGAAGGGATGAAGAACGGAGAGAAAAGTGGTGTGAGGAGGAAAACAACCCACCAATGAAGAGATGATGGGGGCTCAACACTACTGGCTGCTGTTGCTGGTGCTCTGACTGCCGTGAGTGGATTACAGATAGCGTGGTGTGTGTGAATCTCCTCACACCGCACCCTGAATAAGTCTGGGTTTTGTGGTTGTGTAGCTGTGTGTGTGTGTCAGGTGTAACTGTGTGTGGGTCATGTAAAGTCAAGGAGTGTGAATATGCAGTATTCAGCAGCTGTGGTGGACTGGCCTCCTCTGTGGACATGTCTCGTCTTGTCCTCTCAGCTCAACTGGAGCCCTTGGGCCAAACCTGCCATTAGGACTGTTGTAGACTGAGGTTGGCTTACTCAGTTGCACTAAGTGGAGTCTACCTATTTCTTAAAGGTTTAAGAACATGTGATTCACTCAGCACTTTCACAGTAAACACTCTGCAATGAAAGTTCTCACAAAGATTGCTCAGGTGATTGCAAATCGGACCATTTCTTTACAGGATTTGGTTGAAATCCATTATGCTATATAAAGTAAATAAATAGTAAAATAAAATAAAAAATATGGTTAGTTCAGCAAAGTTTTCACATTTGAAATATTAAACATCCACTATGAGTAACACATAATCAAGCTTAGCATTGATATTACCCACGCCTAGTAACAACTTTAGATCCATTTATGATAGTGACCCATTTTGTCAGCTACTGGATATTTGAATTTGACAATGGGGATGAATGAAATACCTCCCACTGCAACATGCTGTATCTATTTTTCATCAGAGTACACAATGAGTTACCACAGATGGCACAAAGGCGAACTTAGACACAATAACAATGCAGGCCCATCATATTTCAAACCCACAGCTACTGACACATTTTGCCATGAAAATAAAATAATCAATAATATCAAGTGACGATGCTATTGATTGAGGGGAATGTTTGTAATGGCGAGTCAGGATCTTCTAAGAACAGAAGTATGTCATCTGCGTAAAGACGGATTTGGTGATTTGAGGAGCTGCTGCAAATGTTGCTTTAGAGAAGTAATATATATATATATTTCTTCTTTTTCTCAGGTGCTGTGAGTGACATCAGTCCATATATAAAGCATTATGAGGGTTTGTCATATGACAGAGAGGATCTTCACAGGATGCACTTGAGAAGCAGGAGAGACACACAACCTCAGGAATACACACTGCAGCTGGATTTGACTGCTTTTCACAGGTAGCTTCATATTTGTCTCACGTAACTGGATAGATATTTCATTGATAAACAAATGGTGATGTTCTGTTTATAACCCAATAACAGATGTGGCCAATTAGTCAGTGATTGGTCCATTGAGCTGCTGTTGACAGGTCTGCTTCCCTTTCACCACAGTACAAAGCTTTGACCACAGCTGTTTGTGTCTTTGTTTCCTCTCAGAACTTTCCGTCTGCGTTTGAAACGAAGTGCAGCAGCCTTTTCCCAGAATTTCATGGTCGTCAGTGAAAATGGTTCCACATCTGCTGACCTCTCCCACTTATACTCAGGAGTACTGGAAGGTCGGTGCAACAGATGAGCTTTATTTAATTCAATTGGAATGATTTCACAGGAATTAAAGTGACTAATCCGATAATATAGAAGTAATTTATAACCGGAATGGTTCAGATCAAACATCTGGATGAAACATCTGGATGAACTCCTGTTTAAGACATTACTCATTATTGAAATCTGAGCTGATTGGATTAAATTAGGGTCACTTAACTTTTTTTCTTGTCTTGCCTCATATGTCACCTCTTGTATCTCTCTGATGCTTCAGCCCTGACTACAATCTCTACAATTCTCTTAGTATCTTACCTAGTAACTGTCTGTCTCACTAATCTCTTCTCCCTGCTCATTTCCCACCTGTCTGTCTGACCTGTTATCTCTCTCAACCTGGTCTTGCAGGTGAACATGGCTCAGTCTGCCATGGCTCTGTGTTACAGGGTCAGTTTGAGGGAACCATCCACACAGACAACGGGACTTATCACATAGAGCCTGTCCACAGATACACCAGCAGCCAAACAGATCACCACTCTATAATCTACCATGAGGATGACATGGGTAAGACAACTTTCATTTTTCTACTGTGGGGGGGGGGGGGGGGGGGACTTCAGAACATGTTGCCTCAGCAGACATTTTCATGCTTCTTTTGGCTCCTTAGTAACTTTTAACTGCTCACCAGTGTATAGATTAAACAAATAGAAACCCTGGATCTGTTCTGGCTGATATTCTCCAAATGACAACCCATAACCCAGCTGCTTTTCCTGGCTGTTCGGTGATGATGGCAAGAGCACAAGAGGAAATTCCACGCTACAGTAGATCTCCCCCAACATTTTGATTCACAGCCCTCTTGATGCTTTCGCAGAAACTACAACTACACTATATATCTAATCCTCATTGATTCACTTTCTCACACGGCTTCTGCAGCTGCGGCTCCAGCACATACAAAGGTTACCAGGTTTAAGGAACTGGCCTCACCCTTAACTTGTAGTAAGAGTGTAGTTATGATTTCACAGAGCCTATTTAGAGCTCTGAGGGGGGTGTTGGTTAGGACTCACTGTGGGCACCAGCCAAAGAAAAGATAAACTGAGGATAGGGTGACTTTTGTAAAGGGAGGAGGGGGAGAAGTAGTTGGCTAAAAAAAGAGGAAGACGAAACAGGAGGAGGAGAAAGAGGAGGTTCAGTACAAGGTGGCTGCGTGGGCCCATTTGCATAAGAATAACAATATTTCTAAGATGTCTTTTTCGTGGAAACATGGTGAAGATTGCGCCAAAACCCCCCCCTGTGTTTGTCATTAGGTCCACACAGACACTGTGACTGCCTTCCTCCCTTCCTCCCTCTACCCCCTGCCATTTATTCAACCCCTTTCAGAACCGTAGCAAAGTTTAAATTACATAGCGCTGCGACTGACAACATCCTGTTCTTTCATTCACAGGCCAGCATATCTGCAGGAAACTGTGAAAGATCAGGCCGATTAAATTTCGATTAACAATCAATGCTTCCATACAAAGTGGTAAATTGGGACATGGAGGGCTGATGTAATGCTTCCACTCCTGTGTGTATTTTCACTTCCTTAAAGTTAAATAAAGGACCTTCATTCCCCTGGGACAGAAGAAGTCAAGAGGTTTCACCTCTGACACACATGGCAACAAAACTGAACTCCTGCGCAGTATTTATAATATATGAGAGAGATACCTAAATCAAACCAAACTTCATGTGACTTTCCTCCTTCCAACGTCTATAAAAGGTTAACTTCACATTTCCTCAAGGTTAATGTTAACTAAAAATCAGCAGACTTGTTCATGTTTAACTACTGACATATTAATTACTTCCCCTTTCTGAGAGTGAATAAACTGTGAACTTGGGTGGGATCTGGTTTTATCTTCCTCATGAGTTGAACATTCAATGTTCAGGTTTCATTAAGATTTCACACATATATATTCTTCATTTTCAAACATCTATTTCCTCATGTAATTTGAGGCTGAATGACATTATACAAGCAGGAGGGATTTGAGAAATGTCTCTGGTGAACCCTGGCCTTGAGAGCAGTAATGTCTTCAGCTTATCAGTTCTTAGCATTAGTGTGGAAAATACACAGCTGTTACAGTTCCTGCATACCATAATCTGAATTTTTTTTTTTTTCCAAAGAACCACTCTGACAGTATCAGTACAGCACATTAACCCTGATGGAGGCTTCATAAATTGGGGAGGATTCAGGTTGTTTGATGAGATCTGGACACATCCCACCAAGCGTCTGAACCATGTTGTTGTTGGGTAGATCAGAGATTCCATCAGAGTGATTTCCAAGTTTTCCTTAGCAGTGGTGCACATAGACGATTATACAGAGGAAGTGGGAGGAAGATATCTATACTGAACATAGTTTTGTTCCATGTTTAGGGTTATCTGGCATTTTAGATCTCATCAATAGGGCACTTGAGGGCACTTGGCACCTGGGCCAAGCTCAAAGTGGCTTGAAGAACTCATTTGCTCTGACCAAAGATGCATTCATGAGGCATTTATTGGCAGAAACTGAAAGACAAACATTGAGGTGTCGTATTATAACACACAGACATACTGCTTGGAATATACTTCTGTTTTTAGCCAAAGTAGTGCCAGAGTTGTGTCTGCCCCCAAGAAACAAAACTGCGTAACTATAGCAATAGAAACTTGCACAAGAGTGGGATTGAAAGTGTCTGTGAGATTATAATTTTGTGTTGCTGTGGAGCCCATTCATAACTGTCACATACTCAAAGCTCTCTGCTGGAAGGAGACCTGAGGCTCTGGCAGACATTTTCCACATTACTCTCAACGGTTGAATTCGTTTCCAGCTTTTGGAATGTGACACTAATTTTTCGTCTGGGAAAATCCTTTTTCTTTTCTTGGCTTGTGGTCGTACAGCAGTTTGTCCTGTCAAGAGGCTCCATATTCAGGTCACTTACAGGCTTATTCTCTGCTCATTCCTCTGGAGAAAAATGTCTCTTGTTGCTACTTGGACAAGTAGTGTCATTGGCAAACTGAGAGAAAAAGAGAGAGAGCGAACATGGGCTTGCAGAAAGGTCTGGAAATAATTCCATCAGTGGGTCGACGCCCGGCATTTAGGCCTCCATCCATCCTCCCCCAGGCAGCCCACCCCCACTCATGCCATGTAAATAACTACTTGCAGGGTTGTGATTGGCTGAAGGAGTTTTTCGTTGGATGGTCTGATCCAATCGTATGTTGTCATTTTGGGTGACCAGCTAACTGACATTTCCTGATTCTGTCACTCTCTCTTTGCTGTGATAGACACGTGGAAGTGATTATTATTATGTACGTGTGGAATTTAAAGCCATTTTTTCTTTATTTACTTAGTTTTCTGTTGGTCTGGATTTGTGCGGAACTCCAGTGAAACATATTATTGTATAGGTCAGATGGTCATATTATTTTTTAATGGTTATGAAGCATGTCCAGTCCTTTACATTTTACTTAGACAGTTTCCCCTTTATTCATAAACCCCCACAGCTTTTCACCATAACCCTCACACTCTCTTTTGCAATGAAGTCCTTCTGGCCTCATTTTTGTGGAACTCTCAGACTTGTCCAGTACAACGCAATGAGCCAGTTTATGCAAATATAACTGTAATCCCATCCTTGTTGCATCAGTCTGAGCGAGACAGACGTCCCAAAGGTGTTGCAAATCGCAGACGATGAAATTGTTTTAGTGAAATCAAACCAGAAGCCATCACAGCATTTTCCACAGGCCGCCCCTAAGGACCCCCCTCCAGACCCCTGCACTGATTTCCACATGTGGGTCCTCTATTTATCAAGGGTCTGAGAATTTGTCTGTGCCTCTGCCCATGTTATTTGCTCGATGTGTTGGTCACTAAGGAGCTGATTCCAAAGGATTTCTGCACTTATTGTTTCTGCGTGACAAACAGTTTACATGTGAAATGCAAGAAAAACTTGTCTGTGAAACTGCAGGAAAATGATCGATAAAGCTTTCATGATGTAGCTCACCTCCACTGCACAAATACTCTCCTGTCTGATAGTGACTCTATTTGCACAAAGAAGCTTCCCTCAGGACCTTGATACAGAGAGTAATTACACACACACACACACACACACACACACACACACACACACACACACACAGCAACACATTTACAGTGATGAATTCAGTTTAAACAAACATTTTCCATAGATCAGGCTGTGACCCTGGTCCACTGGTGACACTTGACAGTTTATTTGTGCGCTGATCTTACATAATATCCTGTTTGCTCCAACAAATGAACGGCAGAGGGTTAAACCAAGCCCCAGATTTTATCTTCCTCCAATTATTCATTCATTGTTTTATTTAGGGACACGCACGTCCACAATCGAATGAGTCATCATGGCTTTAATAAACATTCCCTGACAACAAACTCACCCACAACCTTGTTTGCCTGGTCTTGTTTGTGTTTCACTGTGTATCTTCATGTGTGTCTTACAAAACAAGAGCAAATTTAATCCTTTGAGTGTACGTGTGCATCAGTGTCTGTTTGTTTTTCTGCAGTCCTGCCACTCACGACACCCGGCTCTGATGGAATCTGTGGTGCAGATCGTCTGAACGTCCTCGCCCAAAGCCTCAGACCTGATGAGGTAGGGCAGTCCAGACATCACCTCAGTGAAGACGCACACAAACACACTGGCCTTCATTTTCTTTCTTTGGCTTCAAAAGTTCCTCGTCTGCAACATTTACAGCCAATTCACTCCAACCCAGGAAATGTCTCTCTGAGGTGATTAAAAGTGACCTAATTGATGAGGGTCATCATTCACTCTGTCACTTTGATGTAGCTTGCTTGGTCACCAACGGCAAATTACATGGCCATAAAGACAACTGTTAGAATCAGAATGCACTCAGTAGATATGCATATTCCACAAACTCATAGATATCAGTCCTCTGAACATGACTCATCAGGATTCATTAATTATTACCTGATAAATCAATGAAAGCGTTGCAAACACCTTATCTCGCAATGTTAAAGTGAAATAAACCTGGATCTGTCCCCTGGGTTAGGGGTTTTTCTTGGACCCATATCACATCCTTTAACCAAGTTCCATGGTGCTCTGTTAAGTTGTTTTTGCGTAATCCTGCGAACTAACAGACAAACAAACAAATGCAGATGAAAACATAACATCCTTGCCGGAGGTAATTAGACAAAGAACATTGCACAGAGGCAAGCTGCTTCTCTGTGGACCTAACCTGCATTGACGAAGACCTGAATACTTTCTTTACAAAGAAATGACAAAAACAGGTATAATGGAATGAACATCTGCAAAATCCATTCAGTGTATCTCTCCCTTGGGTGTCCCATGTGTTCGACCGACGAGGTGGTGGTCTCAGTGTCCATTGTCCACAGTGGTAGATGTCTGGACATTGGTGCGGGTCCATTCTGAACAACATACCTGCTGGTGGAGATCATTTCCACTGTGTGATAATGGAATGGTCTGAGCAGATGTAGTTCCCAGAGGAGAGTCCAAGTTGCGTCCTGGTCACTTCACGCCTGCTCTCCTGCTGGGACACTAGTATCAGCAGTGTGCCGACATGGAGACTCTGTGTTTAATGTGTTGAAATGATGTGAAATCATGAGCTTCACCTGAAAACCAGGGAACATATTAAACCATAAATCTGAGGAGACGTTTAAATGTATCCTGGGGATTTTCCTACCATCTGACCAACTGCAATCTGTCCGTGCAACTTTCTCCTACAGGAGGCGCCAGCGAGACGGTCTAGGAGGACATTGGATGAGTCAAAGACCAGCTGCCTGCTTCACCTCCATGCCGACCACCTCTACTACATGAAGTTCAAGTCTGTGGAAGCTGTCGTGGCTCAGGTGATAATTTCAAATCTATAAACATCACCGATCCCTTTGACAAGATGTGATACTTCATATGAACCAAAACCACATAAATCCTAATCCCTTATACCTGTGGACTGAGACTGGTGTATTTAGATGCTGCTGATACCTGAGCTGCCTGAAGTCCAGGCCTTTAGAAAACAGGGCACACCAGAGCGTAGTGTAATGGAAAATCCAGCAGGAGCATCGGAACACAACAGGATTTCCTCAGCTGCTGATTGCGCAACACATGCTTTGTTTACAAACCTGTGTCTGATTATAGTGTCCTGTGTTCAGGGTACATGCTGCCACTATCAAAGGTCAGTTGATGTAATTCTTTGTCCTAAAATGTTATCTCAATCAAACAAGTGAAACTATGTAGCAGCAGCGTTAAATTTACCTGCTTGTGTTTACAAAAAAAAAATCAAATACAGTTAAAAGTGTATCAGCTGCTATTCAACACTAGATCAGAGTTCTTTCTTCTGTCTTGAAAACCAAATTTATATTTTTATATTTTCTTATAAACTCACAGTGAATCTGTGATCACAGGTGAAATATTCTTGTATTTCTCTCTTCATTTTTGGTTAAAGGAACATTTTGTTTTTCAAGGGTGGTCATTATGGTCATTTTTCAATTTTAATAAAAAAAAAAAAAAGTAAAACATGTGAAAACGCATAAAAAAAACATACATATGAAAACACAGTTGTAAAAGAATATAAACTAAACATGTGACAGAAATTTAAGCATGACTAACCATCACAATCACAATAAAATCAGGGACTGTGTATTTTAAGCTTTGATTTAAAGGAGGAATTTGATATCATTATTAGAAATTGAAGTACAGTATATGAAACTATATAAACGATGGTTCTGTTGCTGCTGTACGGTCGAAGTAAAGGGCTCAGTGCCATGATCCTGCTCAGATACCTCACAGGGGTAGAGACGACGTTGAGAACATTCTCTGTCTTCAAGGACATTGAGTGCCGACATTTGGCCGAAGGCTTCATGCCAGATGTAGAGGCCTGGCACGGAGCCGGTAGCTGGTCCTGTCCCCACCCCACCTCAGCTGCACCCAGCAGCTCCAGTATGAAGCAACAGACATAAGAATTTCACTCTGAGGTTAAGCAGGAGCTGAGATGATCGAAAGGTTTTGAGCAAAAATTGCAAAAACACCAGCTCTTCTGAAGATATAGTGACCTCCCTCTGGTATTTAATGCACTCTGAGGTGGCTCATTACATTTAAAATGTCAAACATTTTCAACCCTTAGTCCCGTGCTCTTGACCTTTGACTTTGTTGAAATACTGAAGGATTCTCTCAGCTTCACAGAGGAGGAGTTGGTCCATGTGGTAAAATCTACCAATTTAACTTTCAGAAGAATTTTCTTCTACAGCTAGAATGAATTTACTATTAAAAAAAAAATTGATGTTGAATAATTTTAGGTGTAAATCGATCTTTGTTTCAGTGTCAGCTGACTAGCAGTGGAAACAGCGTTGCAGCCAACTGAAAAAAAAAACTAAAATGCCTCCATACTGCTTGGTGGTGTCATTCAAGTGTCCGTAAGCCCCGACATTCATATTGGACTCAAAACTCTGATGTCCTCCTCCAGAGCTGCGTTCGTGTGTGGATCAGAGTGGACATTTAGGCTAAAAACATGGTGTAAATGACACCAATTTGAGTTGAATTTGAATGTCGGGGCTTGCGGACACTTTGATGACACCACAGGAGCAGTATGGATGCATCTTTTCTGTTGTTTTTTTTTGCATTTGATGAAATGGTCTCCATTTACTTTCAGTTGTATTAGATTTGGCTTTGGCATTTACCCCTGAACTCCAAAAGTGTTTTGTGGACTCAATCACTTCTACCACCCCTCCATCGGCATAGTGGTGAGTAGATAATGAGATCGATTTCTGGGTGAACTGTCCCTGAAGTAGGTTTCTGTTGCTCAATAGTTCATTCACTTTTCGCAGCCTAATAGAAGCTTAATGTGCCCACAATGCACTGGACCACATGTTATTTTAAAACCTTTAAAACACACTGAAGGATGCAAATGTGTTTTCTTTAAAAACAACGTGGGCATGAGCAGGCAGCCATCAACTGCAGTCAGTTGGAAACTACAGACGTCTGGTGTAAGAGCCCACTGTGTTAAAAGCTGCCTGTCTGCTGGCGTGTGTGCATTGTCTCAGTGTAATACGCAACAAGTGTGTTCAAGTTTCTATGTCTGAACGAAGCTTTTCTAATTGGGGTCAGAGGTCACATGAGAAGCTCTTCAAATCCTGAGTTCAGCCAGGTACTGAATCCAGAGGAGCAACATTAATATAATTTACTTTTAATTTGCTCTAAATTAAAACCAATACACAGTATTTGTTTTGCATTCCATATTAGCTACGGAGTTCTGAGCTTACAGATGTTGAATGTCATCAAATTGATTCACGTTCATGTTCCCAGCAGCTGAGCCGGTGTCAAGTTGGGACGGGTTACACTTCTTCTTTGTGTTTTTCCTGTCGTGGAGTCTGTTCTGCCTCTGTGCTTATTTTAATTAAATTTCTCAGTGGTCAAATGAAGGTCAGTCAGTTTGTCCTTCACTCTTCTCTGCCGACACGCTGTTATTTTCTCTCCAGCTTTTCTCCTGCTGTCCGTCCTCTCGTCACCTCCTCCGCCCCTCCTCAGATTCTTTCCATCTTAAACACTCACACTTGTTGTTGTCCCTGGTTCAGACCCAGTCTGTTGTTACAGCGGGCGGGAAAATATCATGTAAGCGATGCTGTGATGTGATCTTTGAGTGTAAAGAAAATTCTTGTGTCAATCACAGCTGACCTGGTCTCAGTGTCTTGTGCATCTAAGGTGTCAATATTTACATCATTGGGAATGTCCCAGCGGGCTGCTCTCCTGTATTTCCATCTCCTGCTGTATAGACTAAGACCCTGCGCATGTGATTGGTTTGCACGTGCCTCTCTGAATGTGACAGGCCGTGCTACCCACTATAGAAACAACCTTTGAATAACTAGGCTTTAAAGATTACCTGTCATGATCCTTTTAGAAATCAGGAGTGGGACTTGATTTATACGTATGTTTGGGCACCAGAGGAGAAGCAGTTCTGAAAACGAGAACAGGATGTTAAAGATTTGCTCTTGTGATTGTCAAACACCTCTGTCGGTCATTGTGTTGTTCCCACTGCCTGAAGGATCAGATACTGATGATATTTCAGACTGTTTTCTCACATAACCTGTTGTCTGCCTCAGGTTGCCTCCTACATGCAGGCTGTGAACGACATCTTCGACAAGGTGGACTTCGATGGAGTCAAGCTGATCAACTTCAAAGTGAAATCTCTCAGTGTAAGAGCCTCCTGTTCTCAAATAAACACACCATCGTCCCAAATCATAGAATGACTGCGTTTACAATAATCTGCCTCATTCTGAATAAGACATTACGGTGATTAGAAGGTTTACATGAGTTGCTCATAGAATACTCCATTCATTTTCCCACTTACACGTGTAATTAGTTTCATGTCAACAAAGACACATTCTTTATTTCCCCCCAAAGTGTCACCAACACAACCAGCACTTAAAATTGCACCTGAAGCAGCTCCTGGTTGACAGAGGGAGACATCTGGTCCAACATCACCTTCGACTACATCATACGTCTGATGTTCCTGTGACCTTTCCGAAAAACATTGACATTGCAATGTTTGCGCCCATTTGAAAACTTAAGTAATGTGACTTCATTAAAGTACCAGTCATCTTGTGTACGCTCAAACCCAGGACATGCATCATCAAGTAGATGTTAACTGCCGTATGTCCATGTTGCAAAATGCAGTGAATACTCCACATGTCTTATTTGATGATTGCTTATCACACTATACTGTTATTATTATTGTGTTAATCGCGTTAATATAGGAATATTGGTGTCCATGTTAACATGTCTACTGATGCACCTCAGATGCAGTCAACTGAAAACTCCATGCAACCAGTGATCCTGGCTGTCACACATCCTTATCCCCAAACATGGCATGACCTTGTTAACATGAATGGGAGGTTTGTCAATGGGGCATTGATAAAGATAATCAGGTTAAGCCATTGGGTGTCAGGCGCTGCTCATACGTCTTCTATAAGTCTTACTTTCTCAGCGCTGTGGAGCAGTGAGTAAATGTTTGTGTCCTACGGCCCCTCCATTGATTTAAGAGTGCGACTCCCTTTCTTCCTCAGGTGATCACAGAGGAGGATCAGAGCAGTCCTCTACATCCTCGGTTCATCGGGCCTGAGAAACTGTTGAGTCTTTACTCTGAGAGCAACTGGGGGAACTTCTGTCTGTCGTACCTGCTCACTGACAGAGACTACAGCGGAGTGCTGGGACTCGCCTGGGAGGGCAAGGCCAGTGAGTCACTGTGTTAAAGTGTCCAGTATTACACACTGTGCTGCTCCCTCTCTGGCCTGCATGTGTGACACAGGATCACTGCAGGTTACGTTTAGTGTCTCCAAATAAGTGCCACTTGTTTGAATCTGGAGGGTTGATTTGTAGGAATTCAACTGATGATGATTATAGAAAAGGGAAAGCAGGTGTAAAAACCTCTACAAATGCACACTGGATCTCTAGTTCATGTTTGCCAAGGAGATGCAACAAGTTGTTTACACCGCAGCTCCAATGCTTCTGAATCCAACCTTGGCTGAGATGATGTTGTAGCACACAGAGCGGCAGGACTTATTCAGCTTCCATGTCAGGCCTGTTACTCAGGCAGTGTTTTGGCTCCAGCGACCAAAAGCAAAACGTGAGTGAACTCCTCAATGAACAAACCTCAGTGATTTGCATGTAAATCTGCCTCGACCTCCGCTGTTAGACTCCAATCATTAGGAAATATGCTTAACAAACAAAATTAGAGACATTATTGTATACCTAGTTTTTACAAACCCCCCCAAAAAAAGAAGTTTGGCAGACAAGCAGATAAGTGATTGTTCTCCTTTCCTCTTAAAATCTGGCCTTTTCTCAGGCCCCTGCTTGAAAATTAGATCCCCAAAATAAAAAGAGTACTATCTCTGAAAAACTACAGGGTCCATATGAATAATCTTGGTATCTAAATAAAGGTTACACTTGTGACATTTTTGCAGAGGTGTAAGCATCAGTATAGATGTTAAAGGTCGGAATAAATGAAGATGGAACACAACATAAAGTTCAACATACTGTAACCACAGAAGAACTAAGATGACACATGTGATTTTGTCCTAACGTCAGACAAATCTGGTCACAGAGGTTTTGTAGTGGTGGAGGAAGTTGGTAACAAATGTGGAAATTGTTGTGGTGGGAGGTTCTTCTTGCTTGTCTCTAGGACATTGTCTCATACGTGGGCTTTCGATTGGCTGAACAGAGGGGCGTGAGAGCAGACCACCAAAATGACATGTGATTAGGGTGCTCTGAACCTTTGACACACACACACACACACACACACACAACACACACACACACACACACACACACACACACACACACACACACATACATGAATGGGACATATACACACCACACCCAGACGTCTTAGTGAGGATCGGTGACTGCATTCCACAGCCTGATTGCCATGGTAACAGCTTATGTGAGGAACTCACACACACAGTGGATTCATAGTAGCAGTGACATTGTTGTGACTTCTCAGTCGTGTGACCGACCAAAAGAAACAGCCGAGCAGTAAGTGTGGATGATGTTTGACCTCCGTGAAAACTCCAGCGTCTCACTCTAGCACTTATCACCAGGTCATCAGTGGTCTTGGGTAATGGAAGATTTTCAACCACTACACCTTAAACTCCCAGACCCTGATGCCTCCTCAGCTACAGCAGGGTGTATCATGCACAAGCATGCAGACACACACAACCCCCATCAATCACAGCAGACTCCTCCACTGCCCTCTCCAAGTCGTGTGTTCATACGTCAGTGGATGGTTGGGGGGTTGGGGGTCAAACGTCTCCAGATTTCAACCAGTAAAATTCCTTCCCCTCCTGTGATTAATTGAGCGACAGATAGTAATTTTCCACACAATGTGTTCTGTATTGTTGAGGGGTGTTTACACCACTGGCTGGAATCACTGTCATGTCAGTGTGAGTTTGGGATCCTCAAGAAGAATTCAATAAAACAAAAGTTACCGTGAATGTTGATTTGTTTGTGCCTCACTGGCGTTGTGCCTGTTCATTACGTACAGAAGATCAGGTTAGGAAGTGTAGAGTAGTTATACAGGTTAGGCTGTGAGAGGTGTTGGGAAAAGAGCCGCTCTCAGATACGAGTCTTCAAAAGGTTCTGGTTCTGGCTTCTGCTCTGATTTCTGCATCTGGCAGCTCGTTCCATCACAGAGAACCACAAAGAAGAATAGTCTGGGCTGTGATTGTCTTGTGTGCGTTTCTTTTGGCTGGAGTTTATCTATTGCTGCTGGTAAAACAGCGAAACCTTTCAGAACCTCTCAGTCTTGGAGGAATGTGGCACCAGGACATGCTTTATTGTCCAGGTTTCTGTGACAAACTTTTTCTTTTGTTTTACCATCCAAGTGTAATCCATCACTTATGACAGGATAGGACCCATTGAGTAAACGTTTGGAAAAGGCAACAGTTTTGCAACCTCTGTTAGAAGAATAAAGCAATCTATCGGATTTCAGGCAGTTTGGAAAGTCTGTCTCTGGAAAAAATCTGAAAGTATAAAAATGGTTGCAGTTATTCCCCAAGCCGTCTATTGCAAATGTTGTAAAATGCATCTTGTAAATTATCGATAAATCTGTATTTTTTAATCTTAAAATGATGTCAACTGTGATTATGATCCACATCCAAGTGTTTTCAATATTAACATTACTCTGATGAAGAGTTTCTATACTCTGATTAAAATAATATCCTAACTGTTATCAGTTACCAGTGAGTGGGTCATATGGCCAAAAATTTAATTGTGATACATTTTTCACATCAGTTGATATTGATAATTATCAGTATAAAAGTAAAGTTATTATTTCAGTTAAGTTTAAAGACTTGTGTGAAGGTTATGGTTTTAAACTCTTCTTTATGAGAAGAGAAAGACAAACAGTTGCAAAACAGCAAAATCGGAGGCAGATTAATCGTTATACCTCCTCTCTGTGTTTGCGCAATGCATACAAATATATTGATACTTACTGGACTTTTGGTTTATTGCTGTTGATGAGAAACATATTGGGATGATTATTGACATTGCTTTATTGCCCATCCCCATCAGTGACACACACAAAGAATAAGACCCAGGTTAAATATGATATGTGATTCATTCCAGACACATTACGTCTTTTGTTTTCTTTGAAAAGTTAAAATACTGTGGAAAAATCCCACTGGAGTTTTCAGCTTGAAGGTCAGTGAACTCTGGAGAGGAAGAGAGCAGTGAAGCCACAGGATGTTGTTAGATTATGTACCTGCGACTGTCTGTAGTTTTCTGAGAAGTGTGAGCGGTGTTATTAGTGGTCCGAGCAATCGCCTCGTCTGTTTTTGCTGTTAAAGGTGAGACTGGGACACTCGGACTCCCCCCGTGTGTTTATGCAAGGAAAGACTGCGCCTTCGCTATTGTTTGTTTGTCCATACTAAACCGTGTGAAAGATAATTGTTTAGAGTGTGTGTGCATTAGGTGCAAGTGATCCACAGTGATTGTTTGTTTCAAGGGACCGTGTTTATCCAGCGAGCTAATAATAGGCGTCTTTCATTACGGCTCCTTTCCGCGGCAAAGACAAGTAGGAGGAGGAGGAGGAAGAGGGGATGCATTCACAGGCCCGCTCTTCTCCTGCTGCCAAAAACCACAGCGCAGGCTTCCAGAGAAGTCCTCTTTCTAGGAAACCCAGCGCCTTGAAAACCCCACCAGGAGGGCAATTTTAAGTCAAAAGCCGGGAATGCTGGAGAAATGCCTCCAGAATTCTTGATGGGGCCTGGGGAATATTGCTTGGCAGTTTGGGGGTATTAAATCACTGTATTTTGGCTTTTTGCAGTGAGAGGCTCCATTACTAATCATAAATCCTCTTATTTTCCCACTACGCTTTGCATTAAAGCTTACAAATCTCAGTGTTTTCCTATTTCTGACACAAGCCATCATGTGGTATCAAATACAGAAAGTTAAAAGAATCTCAGGTTACAGTAATGTTGCTCCCAGGCTCCTTCACTTGAAATGTTGCCTTCTGACCCTCACGCTTCCCTCATTGTTTCTACAACACCAGAGATAGGGGGGCACTTTTGTTTTGTGTTTTCCGACCTCTAAGTGTCCTTCACTGCTCCTGGACGTCACCCCGACGCCCACCGCGTAACAAAAACATGCCAGGGAGAGATCCAGATGCCCGTGACTGGTTCCCACAGTCCTCAATGACACATGGTGAACTCAGATTTCTCTGAAACAGCATTGGCTATACGAAACAGACGTGGACTTCACAAGCCGAACCCACCCCCAACCTCCCCCCAAAATGGTGGTGGTGCTGTCGACCTCATTGTGTAAGAGGTGTTACATAAAGATATCACAGCCCAGCCGTCCATGTGAATGTGGCCATGCAGCTGTTTGGAATTGTGGGAAATTGCTGTCAGGGACATTATGTAAACCGAAAGGTAAAGAAGTCCATCTAGAGGGGTTCAGCAGGTCTACCGGTGTGTCTGTCTGCGACCCAGGGGCCTCACACGTCAATAACACTGCACTGTTGGTTTAAGGTATTTACAGTAGCTCACTGTCAATTATGAAACCATACTGTACTACAGAGTGACAATAGGTAGTTTAGTTTAATTTATAATAAATGTAAGCTAAATACTTGTTTTTAATTAGGTGAACAGCCTCCATTTCTATTGTGTCTCTGTTGAGTCACATTTGTTGCAATAGGAACTGGAATGTGATCAAATGTGAGACTAGGATTTGAATACAGTCCACAAAACCACATTTACTGTAAATCCACCAGATCTTTAATTGGATCTGCAACAAATTGCTCACACTCATAAATATCAGTCACTGTCATTTGTATAATTGTCTTCATGAGGATCCATGAAGCTTCTCAGAGAAATCAGAGAAACTGTCAAAGAAAAAAACCTGATCCCACAATGTTAAAAACAATTCCTGGATTCTCCCCCTAATCCGATCCACACCAAGATTTAATGGGTTCTCTCCTGACCAACACCACATGTGGGAATCCATTTGGTAGTTTATGCATGATCCTGCTAACTGACAAACTCTGCAGAGGAAAACTAAAACATATGTTTCAAAACATGTGCAATGGCTTTGTGAGCTGTCAACTTTGCAGTCAAGGTGAAACGATGTTGTTCTTTTCTTCTTTTTAAGATGCGACACCTGCTGTGAATTACAGCAAATACGACACATAAACTAAGTTGAACAGAAAAGGACACATTAGAATTAGACTTTTTCCATTATTAGATGCAGACTAGATAGCAGTAAAACTAAATTGCTCCCCCTTACACAGTGACAGGTCATAAAAGACACAACCTGATAGCTCTATGTTTATCTTCTGTGTCATTCAGGTAACTGGGGAGGAATATGCTCAAAACAAACCACGCTGCGTAACGGAGGGATGTCCACCCTGAACACAGGACTGGTCACAGTTCAGAACTACGGAGAGTTCCTGCCCTCTCGACTCGTCCAGCTGACCCTCGCTCATGAACTCGGCCACAGCCTGGGATCTCCGGTCAGTCGCCGTCCTACAAACCTCTTCGCCAATCAAACCAAACACTGCAGTGCACACAACAAACCCCTGACATGCATCTGACAGTTTTAGTTTTAAGAATACACAGAAATAAATGACGATGTGAAGTTGACATGGCCAGGCTTAAGATACAAAAACAGAAGAAAACAGCTGTTTCTGTGCAAACTAACATAGCTGGTGATGGACACATGCAAGGATATTGATGGATACACCAACACTCAGAGAGCTGTCAGCCACTGCTGTAATTCCATGAGAAGTTAACTTAGTTGTCAACTTTTCAACTTTATTCACAAAACAGTAATTCACCTTTATTTTTGACATTTTTAAGATTCTCCGTACCAAACACAGGAACAGGTTTAAAGGGTTTCATTCCATTTGACTTTATTTAAGTTGGAGGGGAACAGGCTGGTGAGGCGGTGGCAGGTTGGCAGTCAAAACACTAGACATAAATAGTAAAAACCAACAGAAACAAACACATGAATACACAATTCAAGGGGCCAACTCTACATGTGACAGTAAGTGAGCAGACGATCAAGCGAAGAGTGGATGAAAGGCCGGGTTTATATTTACTGCAGGGTTGATGTAGATGGGAAACAGGTGTGCGGTGAGGAGGAGGAGGAGGAGGAGCTGAAGAGGCTTAACCAGGTAATGCGGAGGAAGGACTATGAGAATGAATAGAAGTCTCCCACACAGAAATACACAACATAGAGAGACACAAGAGGGAAACACAGGCAAAGCTGAGTTTGCTGCCATGTATGGCCTGAACTGACATTTCAATATTATTCTGGAAATGCAAAAAAATCTTCCTCTGATATAGTTCAACGTGATTCTTGTTTTTTACACCTCCATATGCCTGAAATAGAACCCACACATTATATTCTTTTAGATTTGTAGTTTATATTTGTGGGAGTGAGTGACTGTGTGAGATCATTTCCAGGCACTGCCTCACAGACAACTTTAAAACATTAAAACAACCATGGTGATTTCACTGGTAAATGGCCACATTTCCTTCTGTGCCCTACATTCATTTAACTTGGATGTATTAAAAGAAGTCTTTAGATTTTACACCAACTCCAACAAAAACCCGTTGACATGAACTTGAGTAATGAGGCTCAGATTTGACGTTTCGGGTTCAGCTGCAGTTGTTTTACTGGTTAAAGCTACTGAAGGGAAAAGTTTTACTGTGGATTATGGATTGAGATTGTTGTGCATTAAGACCAGGACATATCATTCGTAGTGTAATTGTATACAATATCATGCTGCTTTGTGGATGTTGTAGGTGCACGGTGAAAAATCTATTTATTATAATACTGGTGTTAATTAGCCCAGCTTCTTCTCAGTCTCCACACTAATACGTCACATATTCTGCAGTTAACACATAAAAACAAACAGCAGACAAACAAAGTCGCTCCTCAGGCTCTGTTTGAAACAGCGAGAACAGAAAACATATTAAAAAGCCTTATTTAGTCAGGCATATTATGACTCAGCCTGATGTCGGCCTCATAAGGGCAGAAACAGTTCAAACAGCACCTGGTACTCTTCATGTACGAGACAGCGGAAGTAGCAACATTGAAAAAACATATTAGAACTAGAACGGCATCTCCGCCAATGCCCAACAGTCTCCTTGTGAAATCACATTTAAATTCACTAAATCAAGATTTTCTTTTCATTTTGATCCATTAATGATTCTCTGAGAATCAAAGAAAATGTTGAAGTGAAATAAAATCCTTGATATGCACTAAAATGTAATGGGTTCTTTCCTGACCCACACCACATCATTCCACCAAGTTTTGTGGCAACCCCACTAAAAGACAAGCAGACAAAAACCTAACTCCCTTTGAGGAGGTACTAACCTTCAAAATAAAATCAATATAAGTGTCATAAAAGAAAAAGAGAAAATGTGGAGGATGCAAAACATGTTCTCTGATCGAAAACTGTTTCCGTCGCCTCATTTGTACATTAATGAAGCTCAGTGTAGTATTTCAAATGTTTGTTAACCTTTGGCCAGTTTAACCTTGAATCCCTCTCAGGGCCTCACTCAGCGGTAATTCAAACACATGTTGGTTCTACACGAGGCCGTGTGGGTTATGTGCTGAACAATAATTCAGCATGACGAATGAAACTTACCTCACGTATTCTCACAAACACAGCTGTTGGCTCTGCAGCTGGACATGTATGTGTGAACCAGTCATTGATGTGGATGATCTGAAATAAGGAACCTCAGATTTATCCACAGTTATTCTCTGGTATGTTTTTGCATGCAAGCCCTTGCAACGCCCACCCCCCCCCCCCCCCCTGTTTATGTATTCACACAGATGCATGCGCCTGTCTCTGTGTGACACAAACACCTGCAACCTTTCTCCCACTGCCCAAAGTGCCAGCAGCGCCTCCCTGTCCTTTGTCCCCCTGCTCTCTGTTATTCACACTCTCACAGACCACAGGGTGTTGAGAGATGTTCCAGAGCAGATTAGTTCTGCTGTGTCAGACCCTGCAGGCCACAATAACTTCTCCTGCTCCGGCCTGGTGCCTGTGCTCCTGTGACAGGCGTGTCTCATTGTTTCCAGGCCGGACTGGTTGGAGGAAGCACATGAAGAGATTATAAGAGCGATTTCACCTGACATATGTGACCGGACAGTGAAAAGGGCGGGCAGTGAAGCAGAATGAATTCTGGGTAAAGAGCTGCTTTAGCCTTTGGCCTACTTTCCCTTTACAACTGGTGATCTGTGCTATGGCTTTAAAAACTGTGCACTGTGGATCAGTCTGTTTCTAAGGTTAAAGATTAAAGTCCAAAACAGTTAAACAGGCAATTAACAAAACTGTTAATAGATAGTTAATTATTTGAATCTAATGACATTTTTAAACTGTTTGAATTTTTCACAGGAACATAAATAAGATAGATGCTCGACACAAGTCACAATCAGTACAAGCCAAAACATAAGATTTAAAGAAGATTAAAGAAGGAACCACAGGATAAACACACACACACAGTCAACACAAGCCACTTTGTACAGAACACTACTAAAATACTGCTGATACTATACAGGCTGCTAAAACTGTGAATTAATATTAATTATTATATTATATGAATATTGTTTTACTATCTTTTGCACTATTTATTATTGTTATAGTTTTCTATCCTAGTATTTCTTTGACCATCCATCAATCTTCTGTTATAAGTATAACAAAGATACCTGCAATGAACCTTGTACATGAATACAAACATTAACTGTCATATACCAGGATTCTGAAATAATAAAGGGAGTAAAATCTATATGTGATATGTGAGAAAACTGCAGAATAGTGAGTAAAACTAATAGTTTTCCCCACTGTTTCTGTGTGCAGCTGAGCACTGTGAAAGGAAATTTCCAAAACAATTAATTTACACTGTATCCAAAAACAGAAATATCAAGAAAGCCTGAGCATTCACAGGTACTTTCTGTTATTTTGTCTGTGTTTCAGCACGATGAGGGCTCTAACTGTGGGGGCCTTGGCTCTAGCGGTGGCAAAGGCAGGTACCTGATGTTCCCTCAGGCCACAGACGAGGTGCGTGAAAACAACGAAAAATTCTCCCACTGCAGCATCAGACACATCAGCAAGATCCTCAAGCTGAAGAAGGACGACTGCTTTGTGGGTGAGGAGGAATAAGGAGGTTCAAATGTTTACACGGATCATCAGTGTGTGTGTGTGTGTGTGTGTGTGTGTGTGTGTGTGCAGTGTGCGTGTGCGTGTGTGTATACATGAATACACTTGCTGTTTGGGTTTATCTGTATGTTTACTCTGCTTTTTGCCAGTGAGTGATCAGCCCATCTGTGGAAACCAGATTGTGGAGGAAGGTGAGGAGTGTGATGTCGGTCACAACCACACGGACCTCTGCTGCTACAGCGCTAAAGAGCAAATCGGAGTCCAGTGTCACCTTAAGCCTGGCAAAGTCTGCAGGTAACGTGCACGTACATTTATACACAACATGAAAGTGTGTGTGAAACTTTACAGAAGAAGATCCCAATAATATGCAACATCTGCCTTCAGACCATAAACCATTGTTGTGATGGTTTGTTCTGGCATTGTTTCAGTTGGATATGTTTTTTGGGGGATATTTTATCTTTGGGTTTGAAGAGTACACCTGTCTTTCATGACATTTGTTTATACCGCAGGATATCGTTTCCAACCTTTCTTCTCAACTGTCTTGTCTCTACTGCTTTCTAGTTCTGTCTCTGTCAGGTTTATATGTGGTTTCAACGAGTAGCTGCCGCCCTGTCCGTATGTGTGTGATGTCTTTTCTCTCGTCCATCCATCAGTCCGAGTCAGGGCCTGTGCTGTGCTCAGGACTGTGGTTTTAAGCCGGCCGGTCAGACCTGTGATAACGGGACGGACTGTCTGAGAGAGAGTGAGTGTTCAGGCCTCTCCCCGTTCTGCCCCGAACCATTAGCCAGGGAAAACCTCACCGTCTGCAGCTACAAGACGCGCGTCTGCATGAAGGGGGTGAGGGGGCTGATTTACCATCCACCATATTCGTAAACAAGTCTACTATTACAACATCGCATTGGATCCATTATTGATCAAGGCAGTGTGTGTTTCATCTTAACAAACTTTTCTCGGTAGTTAACTATGACAAAGTGTCCTCTGCAGCTGTAAATATGGTTTCATCACATGATGTTACTCCAGAGCTGCTGGATGTGCTGACCTCTAATAAACTGATGCAAGAACATGGAAAACTATTATTGGAAATGACTTGAATGTAATCATTCCTAAACATTAATGAATTAGAAGAAGTTTTTTTATGATGTCCAAATTAATAACAAAAAGGTTTCAAATGACTAATACTATTAGTATACTATGACTATATACTACTACCATCTCATTAAGTAAATAAACTGAAAACACATTTGTGAGGCAGATTTCCTACTGTCGAAAACTGTTGCCAGAGATTAAACTGCCACATTCTGACAACTTTACAACTTTAGCTTGATAAAACATTTCATTTATCTGTAAAAAAGGTGCTGCAATATATCAATATTTGAAATGCAAACAGGACAGATATATTTTATGATATTTTTATGAGGCATTTTTTTGTCTTATTAATGAGCTGAAGAGTAATTTATCAACGATCTGAAAAGCAGTGTTTATTTAGATTTATTTAATTTGGGCGGGGTCAGAATTGTAAATGTAACCACGCCCACTAGTGATGTCACAATGTACAAGTCAGAAGATTTAAGAGCGTAACTTCGATCAATCTCTCCTGAACGTATCTGTGTCTGTGGTCATACCTGCAGGTGTGTGCCGAGTCTGTGTGTGTGAAGCACAGTCTGCAGCAGTGTGACTGTCCTGGAGACTCCATGAGGGAGAAATGCCACATGTGCTGCCAGGAGCCCGGTAACCACAGGGCCTCCAATACTGAAGAATGTGTTTACACTTTGCGGCCCAACAAATCAGCCTGTGTCAATTTGTACTGAGGTTACAACCGCACATTATAGTTTTCCATTAGATGACATCACAAGCACTTTAAGCCAACCTATCTGCTGTGTTGGTCACATACAAGGAATCGGGTGTTTTGATAGGATTTCTGAATGTCACACGTCAGAAGTTCTCAAATTCAACACAAAGGGACCCTAACTACTTGTTGGCGGTAGATTGCGACATGATACGCACTCTTGTGTTGTAATTATGTTTTCTCTCTGTCCATGGCAGATAAGCCCGAGACATGTGCCAGCACCACCTCCTCTGTGCTGTCTCGTCACTTCCAGACTAAATCGTTGCCGCTGGTTGGTGGCGCTCCGTGCTCTGGAAAACAAGGATACTGCGATAGATTACACGTGTGTCGCCTGCTAGGATGCCGATGGCCCCATTGCAAGACTGAAAAACTCCTTTCTCCATTTTGATGACTTTGATGACATAGGAGAGTGGATGAAGGTGAACATTTACTATGATTCGCCTTGATAACACATTTAGCGGATATGAAGTGAGGAAGATTGATGATCTCATAACACAAACCAAACTACAATGAAGTGTTTAAGTTTGTCATGTCGTAGCATCAGCAGTCAGATGTAGAAAGAGCTTTCTATCCAGTCTTAAGCAATGAAATGCACTTTTAATCAACCGTCATAAAACCATCAGTGCCATGAACACAGGAAACAAGACCAATGACAGATGTACTTCTCTGATTTGCTAAACACAAGAAACAAAGGCTGAACTAAGTCCTGCAATCAGATGACAAAGGTCAACATATAGATGATACAGGAAGAAACACAAAGAACTAGGTCATGGAGCTCACAGTGACTAAGTGTAACAACTGTAAAGGGGAAACACAAGGTTATAAATACAAAGAGAACTAATTGCCAAGTGAGTCATTTCAAAATAAAACAGGAAACACAAACTGGCAGTGAGTCTATTAAGAGGCAGACTTTAACACCAATATAATACAGTCAGTGGTTTTGCTGGTACAACCTTTCTTAGTGTGGTGTAATCAGTAGCTCATGGAGGCTAATGTGAGCTAATGTTTTAAAACCGTCGGAACTTACATTAATCAGTTTACTGAATATGACTCTTCTTTACTTAAGCTACAAGTGAACCAGCATTCAACGTTATCCAGTTATTGACTCATGCATGTCGCAAAAGTTCACCTTAAAGGCACAGTGCAGTGTTTTTGACCACTAGTAGTGCTGTAGAGCAACATTTTGGTGAGTAGGCTCCTGTAGTTTAAATCTATTGCAGGCTGCATAGGCTGCCAACAGCTGCTTTCAACAAATATGTTTGCTATAAGGAATACACATTGTGAAAACAAACAAAATACGATATTTTAGTCAATATCACATTACTATTTCAAAACATATTTGATGAACATTAAAACTGTTAATCCTCTCAATCAGGTCCTCTTGTATTAACACTATAGGTTTGGACATCAGGCTAGTGCATGACTTAAATGACCTGAACATCAGGTCAGACTGAGGTTTCCACATTTCTATTGTGTGGTTAAAAATGGCCTCATGTTCTTGCTGAGGAAATTGTCTTTGTAAAGAAGCAGCAGATGTTTGCCAGAGATCGCATCCTCAGCTCAGTGTGTTTGTTAAATTTCCCGTCATGTCGTTCAGATGTCTTTAATGCTTCAGCCAAGCTGCCTTTGAGATTTAGTTTCTCACGACGGCATGGAGAATCAGGAATGTTCACGTGTGTTTAAATGCAAGCATCAGCCATGACTGGAGGCAGAAACAAGCCTTCGCTTCAGGAGCCACCGTTTTTATTTCACCAAACCCCTTCTCGCTGTGTTGTATAACATGGACATGGAATTTTCTTTAGTTTCTCCTTTTATTGTATTTTATAGAAATGAGTTGTAAAATGAGCTAAACCTGAACTTGTTGCCAATTGTATTAAGCATTGCTGCACACATATAACAGGACAGTATGAAAAGAAAAGTATTAAATACATTTTATAGAAATAACTGCATGAAATAATTCAATATTTAGTCTTATGATCCTACACTGTGAAGGTTGTTATCATTACAACATTCCTCGGTGAAAACAGATGTTTGGAGCTGAAGTGATAAACTAAAAGGCATTGGTTGCATTTCTTATTAATTCCAGCTGCAGGTTCAGTAAGTGGAAGACATACTGATGCTAATGCAATGGGATTAAAAACTGGATACTTTTGTAAATAATTTCACTAATGTGTGGCTGAGAAATATACAATAAACCATATTGAAAAGACAATATCATGTATGTGTCTCTGCAGGCTCATTGGTGGGCCATCCTGCTGGCTATCCTGACTCTGTCCGGAGTGATGGGCTGCACCGTCTGCCTCTGCGGCCGCCCCCTCGACACCAGCGACCCGGAGTAACCTCTAACTTTTGATCTCTCTCACCTCTGGGGAGACAACTATTCTCAGGATGACGCACAAAGTCACTTAGTTTAATTTATAAGTGATTTAAAATTGTCAAGGCCACATTGCGGAGATTCCTTTTTTCAACTTTGTTCCATATCTGCAACAGTGAGCGGCGTGCGAGTGACTTGTGAAGAACCGACAGCTCAATGCCCCTCGCTCTGTTTGGTTAACAATTTTTCAACGTCATTATGCATCTGTCAGTTCTTTTCCTTGTGTGGCTTTGTTCCCATTCAAACATTCTATCGTGCCATCCATGTTTTGTGGAAAACGCTACTGTTGCTGTGACACAGTCGGGCATTAGAGGTAAAACATAAACCACCAGTTAACCTACAGTGATTTAATGCCAACTGTCCTGACAAAGACTGGTGGAACTCGTTTTAGCTTGCTATGTCCTTGCTGCTTTGTGTGAACTTGAGTGCTAATTTCAGCCTCGATGAACATCCAGCTGTCTGTCGCAGATATTTTTAATATGGTCACAGGACAATACCAATTACCAGTTGGTGGATCTCTACAAAGCCTGAGTACTGACATTTACATTGTGTGTTTGAATGTGGAAAATGCCCTGATGAGGTAATAAAGCAACACTGTGTTTATCATCTTAATGAGTAATAGTGATGGTACCACAAGCAAGGAGGAGCAGAACACAGGCAGGATCAGGTTTACAGTCTGAATGATGGACAAGCAGGTAAGTACAGACGAAGAAGTAGGTAGCATGGCACATAGGTCACATTGAGACAAACTGTTGGTCGGACAAGGTGCTGATAGAAATGCCTGTTTTAAGTGCTGACTGACATGATGTCTAGCAGGGTTGGCAGACAATCAAGTAACAAGGTTCAGTGTGTAAGATTTGGGTGAAAGGGATCTAGACATTGAATATAAAATAATCCCAGTGTAGTTTTCTAAATTGTGCAGATAGTTGTTTTCTTTACCCTAGAATGGACCCTTTGTATTTAAATACATTATACTTACATCGGGAGCGGGTCCTCTTTATGGAAACCGCCATGTTTTTAACAGTAGCCCAAACTGGACAAACTGAAGGTTACCACAGGTTCTCCTTCATGCAACTTCACCACTAGATGTCACTAAATTCTACACACTGAAGGCCATGTAGGGTGGAATACATGCTAGCAGGCTGGAGGTTAGCCGACTGCATGGTAGAGGCTAAAGCGCAGGATGCTAGCTGACTGAGGCTTGGTGCAGACGAGGTGAATTGGTATTTTACTGTTGATTATAGTCGCAGCTATACAAGTACGCAACATCCGGTTGGTGACGCTTTCCGGTCAGCTCACATTCATTGGCTACTGTGGGATTATGCTCAGTAGACTTCGATAATACGTTCAAAAGTCATAACAATGGAATCTTTGCTGATTAAATTGAGGATGAAACAAAGCTTGTCATCATTTCACTGTTGTAGCATTAAAATAAAATGTCAGAATGCTCAGAATGACCTCTCAGGTGGCAGATTTGGTTTATTAAAGACTTTATAAAGCACAGCGAATATTTACATTTGGTACAAAAGATTGTAGAAATATATACTTTACAGAATAACTTCCTCCAAAGGAAAACATATAACTAACAGTGTTCCATACTACAAAACCAAACCACCATTATCATTATGGTATTTACACTAAATTTACTGTACAACGTCGTTGTTTTCAGTGCAAAAGTGAAACATCTCCTCTTTTTAAAAGTAGGTGGAAAAGAAATCACAATGTTTACAGTACTGATCTCTATATTTCTTATAGGAAATTTAATAGTTAATATTGGAGAAATCTTTAGCACGGAAGGAACCAAGGCAACAAAACAAAGTCACAACGCTGAAGCCCCTTTTATAGAGTGTGCTACATTGCAGTTCAGAGGACCCCCTAATATTGCAGTATAATATTTAAAAAGCATGCCAGTGTTTAGAGGCTCAGAGGTGGAACAATAATCCCCCCATTTCCGTGTTTGTACCTTTTATTTGCAGTTTGAACTGGCTGCGTAAAAGTGGCTTGGGATTAACCACAGCCTCGACATCACACCACATAACCTCAAAAAGTTTAGACACAATCATAGAAAAATGGCAGACAAAATGTCAGGCATTTCTTTGAGGTAACAGCTTTCGAGTAACGTCTTCCTGCAGAGTTGCAACAGTAAAAAAAAGGGTGTTTGAGGATGTTGGGCATTGTATGTTTGTACAATAAAAACAGCAAGAAAGCGCCAAGTTAAGAGACAAGAAGCGTACTTCTAGCGACTGTTTCCATTAAGGCACACTGATCCAGGTCCCACAGTCACGATTCGTGCTGAGAGCCACAGTGGTGAATGCTCTGTTGGATAATCCATTGGGTAATAAATTGTAACCTATTGCATAAAAGACCTTAAGAAATTCACATTTAACATTATTTTCCTCTCCTCTTAAGAGGCGACAGACGTCTTAGGGACATTATTCTTCACAGTGCTTGTTATAGATTTAAAATGTAACTAGAGGTATTTTACACAATAGGACATTTGTACCTCCAGAACGATTATGGTATGTACAGTCATCAGGACTCTTCGCGTCTCACAGAAGACTTTGAAGAGTCACTATAATCTGACTGAATAACCCATCTCTACCAAAGACATTTACTTTTTGTACAACAAACAAAGTATAACAATGATGTTAGAGAATATTACACGGTAATTTACATACACGTTTTAAATAACCTCTTATTATTTATATTATTATTTTCTAAGTGCTAAAACAGTTGGATCTTTTCTTCAAAGTCAGTGGTTCTCCAGAGTTACTCTACAGACAGAGACAAAGTTTAATGTTATTTATCTGTCATTAATAGTAATGGTAATAATGTAGAGTAAACACTGAGTCTAACTCACCTTTTGGGGATTGTCCTCCACGAATCCTTACATTTAACAAATGTGACCTCCTGTGTTAAGCTCTGAACTTCAGGGTCTTTTACACAGAACACTATCCTGAGGAGGAAATTCATGAATCAGTTATATATATATATAAATATAAATATATGGAGTTCCTAACAGGTATTTTTTTCCTGTTTTAATCCACTTACTTTTGCTGGGTCTCTCCAGTTCTAATTCGGATCTTGTGAACCTCCATGTTCGCGCTGTCAGAGTCGCCGGACCACCAAGAGGAAACCATCTTCAACATGCTGGAGGCCGACCAGCCGTTTGTCTCCTCCCATTTGAACTTCAGCATCAACAGGTCCCCGATGTCCGTCTCTGTCACCAGCAGGAATGAATGTGTCTTATTTGTCGCTAATTTCTCTTTTCTGCCACAAACAAACAGAGACAAATGTTACAACAAGTTCTTGATGATGTTTTATTGATCTTAGCTCCATAAACTATAATACAAACAGTGGCTGTGTAACAGTTCATGGTTGGTTCTCCAATGGTTCTTAAGCTACTGTGCAACTGTTACAAAATAGCACATAACTTGAAAGATACAAGTCCCTGTTGTGTAACTCTGTTTTATAAAAGGTTTTTAAACTCACAGTTTAAGCTCCAGGTTTTCAGCCTCTCCTTTGGCTCCGTACAGCGACACAGTGAGCGAAGGCTCCATCTCTGAGCGGTTCACCTTACTGGAGAAGTGGATCTTCAGCTGGTAGTGGTAAACTGCAGAGTGAGAGAACATGTGGGAAACTTTAAACATGCACGTAGACTACTGAAGCTGTAAGATGTTCCAAATTCATCAGTTTAGCAAAAGTAAGTTGCAAGAGATCCGCAGCAACTGCAGTCAGGATTTGAAACTCCACCAAGCATAGAAAGGCTTTACATTATTTTTAACAGTTCTATTATTTGAACACAAGTTTTTTCACCTCTGTCAATAAGGTTCTGTTTTTACCCCTGGTTGTTTGTCTGTTGGTTTGTTTGAATTTCAGATGGACTCTGCAAAAACTGCTGAGCGAATTTCCATCCATCCATCTAATTATCTTTAATATTGCGACATTGTTATTGACATTTTCCACCAATTCCCACTGAATAATTCATGCATCTTGATGAAACATTTTTTTACCATTTAGGAAACTGATGTATATGAGTGTATGAAATTGGGTAAAGATGTTGTGTATCAATTCAATTGCATCACAGCGACGCGACTACACTGTCCTGTTTCGTAGACTGCTTCAAATGCAGCCAACAAGTGACGAACAGTTTTTTAAAAGCGGTAATGGCGAGCGACGAGGCATCAGACACTATAGTATCATACTTCAACTCAACCCAACAGCTGATGGTACACATGTTAAAACACCAAGGGGCATTAAAACTTTCTCATCGTGTCCAACTGCAGCTCTGTTGCTAGGTGACAGCGATAGGGGCGGGACAAGATGGTGACGCCGATGTTGGAAATCCTCAGTAGACCAGACCATTTCATTCTGGTTCAACCATGACGGTCTACACGACCCAGGAAGAATGAATTTGAAAATAGCTGAAGTGTTTATAGATTTAGCCGTTGGACCTTGTTTTTGCAATACAATACAATCAGGTAACTTGACTGGAGTAAGTGAGGAAACAGTGCAGTAGTTTGTATGTGACAGCAATGATGAGTTGACACAACACATTTCTAATGCTGAAGTCCACTGACCTCTGAAAGGCATGGACGCCCGTGTTTTGGTGTACATGTGAACACTGCGCGCCTTGCGGACCTTGCTGATGTCGTAGCCCACCGTGTTGCAGCGTTTTTTGCGGCAGCTGAGACACATGCCGCGGTTGAACATGTCGCTGCTGCCGCATCTATAGGCCTTGGCAGCGTCCTCCTTGTTCAGCAGGGAGTCGATGAACAGGTGGACCGAGCGCTCGTGTTCACACTTGACTGCATCCGTGATCGCTGAGAGGGGAAGAATGATGGAGATTTAAACATGTGCTTCTTAAAGAACACAACAAACACATAAGCGTTCTAACTGCAGTTGACAGTTGAATTTAAAGTTATCCTGACCAAGCATCCCAAAGTTAGCAATCTTCTCAAGGGCGCCCCTGAGGTTGCAGCCCGGCTGGAAGCTGCCACCATTGGGGTAAATGTCCACATGGCCGACAGGCTGCTCGATACCGATGCTGAGACCCAGGGAGCCCCGTGTGAAGGTGTGGAGGACGTCCACGAAGTAAGCATCATCTGGGGACAGGCGCCTGTGGGCGTGCTCCCCCTCAAAGTCAGGACCAGCTGGGTCCAGACCTGCAGACATAGAATTAACCAATCATCAGTCAGTTCACTTTATTCACTTATTATCATTGAATAAATTAATAGATCACACAATGTAAGGTGTCTGAGTCTTCTATTCATTTTACCAGTTATTCTTCCGACTTTATTGGTTGCATGGCTGCCAGCAAATCCTGCTACATGGGCTCCGAGGCTGTAGCCAATCAGGTGGATGTTCTCCAGAGGCATGTTGGTGGTATTCTAAAAATAATAAGGGAAATCTTTGAGACAAATGTCCCCTGACATTTTAAGCAGTCATTGTTACATGTCATTTTGTGTCAGAGAGAGTGTTTAAAAGAAATGTCAACAGGTGATGAAAAAAACATATTCTCCTCAAAATGGATATGGATGTGAACGCTTGCTCCCACTGACCTCGATCCAGTCGATGAAGCGAGCGATCTCCTGCCCCACTGCTTTGGTCTTCTGAGCTGCGACCACATAGTGGTTCTGCGCCGAGCTGAGCCAGTCCACTACGATGACGTTGGCCGTCTGTTCTCGCTCATACAGCGCTAACACCAACTTTTCCACCCAGCTTTCAAACATACCACTCAACTGAAATGACACATAAAACACTGAATTTACAATGTGTTATGATGCTGATAACAATACAATTCTTGGTGGTCCAGGTAGATGTAGCTTCTCTGATTGTCAAATCAAAGCCACCTTCTTCTCTAGTATTAACTACAACATGTTGTTGCATGACAAGAAATTTTGTCATGTGCATTTGGCAAGACATCGTGGGACCAGAATTTGGTGAAATAATCACAGGTGTTTGTGAACAAAGCCCTCTGGGGTTTAAAGACCAGGGCAGGTCACAACAGGCTAAAGCATCTCCACTCACCGTCCATCCGTGGATTACTAGAAAGGTTTTGGCAGTGCTGTTGAAGGTGCAGGCTGCCAGGGACTCAGGCTTTCCAGGAACAATGTAGCACAGGTCATCGTCGGGGTGGGATGGTTTGCGGAGGGAGAATTTGGCCGCAGTCTGATTGCTGTCATCTTTGTGGTTGAAGAGGTCATTCAGAGGCTCGAGGAAGTTACCTGAAAGACAAGAAGGTTATGGTTCATGTTTGTTATTTTAAACCATTTAAGAAGGGACAGAAGCCCAGAGAGCTTCCTGTGTGCAGCTGATGTTTTTGTCGGATGTGTGACTCTGATCTAACGTTGTGGGAGTTTGGAGATGCCTGACTAGCCGACTGAGTGACTGTTTCCAATAAGCTCCAGCCCCTCGGGGCCCCTCAGTAAATGAGCTTCTACCTTCGACCAGATCAGTTCTCAGGGGTTACAGGGGTTCACTTGGTCAGACCGAGCTCCATAGAAACCACCTTCTCCCAGCTTTGTTCCTGCCACCTCACCGACTATAATCTGCCCAAGTTTCAGTGGTCCTGACACAGTCAGCTGACTCAATTCAACTGTTGTGCTGGATTACAGAGTGGGGGTGGATGTAGGAACCACAGAGACATTTACAGGGCTTGGAGATGTTATGGACCATGTTGTAAACATAAAAGAGGATGTTTCCACTTCCTGTTAATCATTTGATCATTAAGTTGCCTGGATGTTTTCAGCACATGGATATTCTTATTGTATTTTTCATACAGACATCTAACAGCCAGAGGAAAGTTGGGTGTGTGCCAAGACGCACAAAGACAGGTTTAGTCATAGACACGTGATGTATAGTACGTCTCATAAACCGTTAAACTTATTCTCAGTTTCACTTACACACTCACACACACACGCTCACACACACACTCACGCTTTTATCAAACCCTCCAATCCTGTTTTAAACTCTGCCGTTGTGCGTGAAAGTGGATGAGGGTGAACTGGCAACTCACCAAAAATAGAGTCGGCGAGCTCCTCTTCCAGGGACGTCACATTGTGCACAGCTGCGATCAACACCAGAAAGTCCAAGAACCCGACTCGCCACGCTTTCATTTCTCTCACAACCTTTTCCTGTTCGAGAAAAAAAACCGTTAACAATGAATGGAACCGAGCTGACGCGGCGGAAGAAGAGCCTGTGAAGTATTTCTCCTGAGAAATGGTCCTGAGCGTCCTGTTGCGCTTAGAGCGCTGATATCTGAGACCCCTTGAACATGCCGCGTCTTAAATAGTACCTCCGAGCTGCCATTGGCTGCTGAGCCCCGGGCGGGGAATGGAAAAAGATGTGTAAAGTCAATCATTACACTGTTTTATGAGAAGAGCTAAAAACACTGGTTTGTAGTGTGGCTTGTCATTGCTGTGCCCTTCCATTATTACCCTTTTCCTGTGGAAAGGGTAATAATGGAAACTTTATTTATAGAGCGAGTTTCATGCGAAAAGATGCTTCACCTCATTCAAAATATAATAAAGACATATTTTTAATATATACTAGGTTACTTTTAGATAGGACAAGATGCAGTAAAATGTCAAGACAAACGCAATTTTGAGAAGATGAGTTTCAGATTTCCTTTTCCTTTATTAAATCAACCACTCCGATAAAGAACATGGTATTTAGACGATATGTCTACAGTTTGCTGTATCGATGCTGCAGGTTGTGTGAGTTTTATGAAACAGGAGCTGCTTTAGTCCAACTCACATTGTACAGTATGTGTCAGCGGTCACCTACATGGCCGACTCTCTCCCTGGCATTCCAGGACACAGACGGCCTGTATGGATGTTCTGGGGCCCCTCACTGATCTCCTGTTGTTATGGCATCAGAGGCAGAAACAAATCTGCTTTGAGTAAGCCAGACGTTTTCTTAAGATGTTTTAAGCTCGCTACTAAGAGGTTCTTTAAAAATAGAAGTGATTGTTATTTTATTTGTTATTATGTTTTTCTTCTTTTTTGACGATCATTGCATCAAACAATAAAACAGTGAAGTTGAAAGTTCTCGGCTGACCTGCAATGTCATTGGAAATCACCAACTCAGTTTCCATTGTTTCAAATGTTTTGATCTTTGACCTTTGACCCATTGCAACAAGCATTACACTCACCAACTGGGCTAGAATGCAGTTACACTGCAGCTGGAGATCATGTGCCAATATTTAGGGAGACAGACTACAGTAGTTGGTTTCCTCTGGCTGATTTGTTTCCCAAAACTGTGGCAGAGGAGCTGATGGTCAAAGGTGACAAGGGCGTTGGTGTGAAGGTCGATCAAACAGTGACACCTTGACCCAAATTACAACAAACCACTGACATTATAATGAATGATCAGGTAGTGTAATACAAATACAAGTTACACATATATAATGGATAAGTATAACTTTTTACGCACAATCTGTGATCTGTATTTGATTTAACAAAAAGTAGAAACTGTTGTTACTCCCAACCTGATTGATTGATTGATTGATTGATTGATTGATTGATTGATCAGACAATATTATTATATATAGTATTCAACCTTTCATCAAATTTGTGCTACAATAAATATGAACAGAAGTGTCACAACATTAGATTGGACATTTGTCTTGCAAAATCAATCCGTACGTACCGGAATAGACTTATATATTAAATCAATACTTTTTTGAAAACCAGGTACGATATTTATAATGTGAACCTTCATGGGCTAAAACCAAGGTACTGCTTTGATGATTCACTTTTCATATTGTTCAATGGGTTTTTAGTTCTGTGTTTTAGTTTGATTGAAAGATTCGGACAGTGTTCTTATCCCATAACAAATCTTAATCCCATAGTTTACTTCAGAAGATTTTAAATCATGAGATCGATGGATTCAGTCACGCAGGTTTGCAGCATCTGAAGCCTCCTATAATCTGAGTAAGAGCTTTACATTTAAGCCAATCACAGCCCAGTGCTTCACATCCATCTAAAACTAAATATTTGTACAAACCTGCAGATATATGACAAACCTCAGAGCCTTTGTTTATCTGAGGGCAGCACCATAAGCTACATGTACAGGCTGTTTAATACAATGTCGCTCTTATCAGCACAGATGCGATGTGTGAGACACTGTCTTTGTCCTTCTTCCTCCTCCACACACACACACACACACACACACACACACACACACACACATGTTGCTCCCACAGCAGAACAAGTAAAAGTTGGATTCACCAGCTTTTACTCTTTCTGTGAACATGACAACATTTTCCTTGAAAAGCAGTGACTGTACTTGTTTTCCCACTCACTGGCGCTGCAGTTCAGAACCTGGTGTTCTCCTCTTTGCTGGAAAAAGACTCCTGGGTTGAGGAGGTGATGAAGGACAGAGCAAGTCAGTGCCAACAGAGAAAGTGAATAAGAGGAGACTACTCCCTAAAGTTTGGAGACAACAAAATGTCTTACACCTTCTTCACTTCAGACAGAATTGTTTTATTTGCCAGATGTAAAACAGCAATTGGATGTAGTGATCATATTGGCTCCTCACTGGTTATATTGTGCAAACAGGATCCAGTTCTCTCTACTCTTATTATTATTTTTTCCACACTTCTACATGCTTACATTCCTTCTTATTGGGTGTTGTTGTTTTAGAAATTAAAGTACACAACAGAAGGTATGAGGTATAATGTCAGAGATACCTTGTATGAGGTCAAATACTGTGTTCAGAAACAACTTATTCTCAATGGACGATCTTATAAGGAGCTGGAATTGTGTTGTTAGATATTGGAAACCAGTACAGAATATAGAGCAGAAATATAATGGTGGGATGTTTTATTGTTAAGTGACACATTGCTAAGTACATGTTCCTTGATGATGAAGAGAGATAGAAAACATAATGATGCGTCATTATTTCTTGAGTTATTCAATTTTGGAAACAACAGTTTCAGAAAAGTCAACATTTCTCTTCTCTAAACAAATGGTGTTTCAGAGTTTAAAAGTGAAAACACCAGATATGAAAAAAAAGACACAAACAATGATTCAAAATAAAAGGATTGCAATATAAGTTACTCCTTGTACAATCTATCAAATCATTAACTGTCTGAATCCCAAATGTTGCACTTGGGAATCACTTTCACAGAAACTGTTCCACAATCCCAAGGAATGAGGGAACATGTTTTCTTCAGTCATTCTGTGGAGTGGCTCGGGGGTTCAAAATATGTTTTGAATTTGTAGTAAAGCTGGCTTTGTGATAACAACAAGTTATGATCCAATACTATTAAAACATAATGGACCTGTGGTCTGTGGCCAGTGAGTGGCTTCAGATGTCGACCGATCCACGATGACGTTTGTGTTTGACGAGCACGACTGCTAACGCAGTTGTGAGCCTCGAGGGAAAAGTAGCACAGCCACATAATATCAACAAGAAGCTACTTAAAGACAAACTGTAGCAGGTTCCGTGTTTGGTTTCAATGGATCAGTACAATGTGTCTACACTGAAGTCAAAGCAGCACATCAACAGCAGCAGTGTCTAACATTAGAATCCACTGTCAGTGTCTGAACAGGACGTGTTTAGGCACAGAACAAAATGGAGGTCACCTGTGTTTGTCCTCAGAGCACTGCAGAACACAATCGTTGCTCACTAGAAAATTTGAATTTATTAATTCGATTGTCACTGTTAACACACATTAACGCTATGATGCCTACTTACGAAGTGCGTTTAAACCAAGACAAAACTTATTACATGTCCAGATGGAGACTCTAAATTGGTGTGAAAGTGAGCGTGGATGGATGGATGAATACCATTACCAGTATACCAGTGGTATACCGTAGATAATGGTTGGATGGATGGATCAAGCTGAACTGTACCACAATGTCCCCAGAAAAAGAAAAAAAAAGCTTTTCGGTCTATATTGTTTCCATCATAGCTGAAATGTTCAACCTCAAGTGGTCATCAATCCTGTACTCTGTGTCCTGGTAGGAAATGAAATGTGTCTGTTAACAAAACAAACACCACAGAGGTCCTTCAACTCTCAATGCTTGCTGCTCATTGTGGTGTTTTGTTATGTAATTTTTCCATGTGATGTATATGTTTTATATTGAAATACTGCGGATCATTTTCAACAAAAGTACTTTACTAAACTCTTTGGAGCTGAACTGATGAAAAGGACTTTCATTTAAAAAAAAGTGTGAATAGAATTGCAATAACATGTTTAATAAAATCAACTCTAAAAATCAATTTAGAATCATCTTCAAATATGGAAAATGCTCCAGCATTAACTCTGAGTAAGCTCTGTGTATGTTCTGTATCTAAACTGTTCTTATCAAGGCATAAGGGGCAGCATGCATTGAGTTTGCACAAACACTAACTGATGTAGAATGCATCAGTTTTTAGGGGGTTGCAGCATATAATAAATTATGTGATTTTCAAAGCGGTCATTATATATAATGTATATATAATATTTAGCCGAGATCCAAATTATTTTCTGTATTTTATAATTTTCTTCCTTTTTTTCATGCATCTCCATTTGGTTACGACATTTTCCACAGGAGGTGTTTGACCACTACGTCCTGACTGTAGCTTAGTAGGTCAGATGGATCATCTGTCAAGTTCTTAAACTCTTAAATAAGTTGTGATATAAAAGCAACTTGAACAGTCTGTAATATTTAATTATGTGGTTTATCTCTTTATTAAACCATTCCAGGCTCTTTCTCGATACAGTGCACTCAACAGCTTGCATGGACACCAGTTTGATCAATCGTTCCAAAGCCTTTTGCATCAAATCACAAAACGCTTCGTTTTATAAAAACACACAGGACAATGGAAGCCTGCCAAAATATATTACAGCTTAATATACAAATACATAAATGTACATTCCATAAATACAATATGAAGTATTCTTGAGATGTATTATGGCTATCATGTAGGCCAGTCCATCACAAATTACAAAGGCTTGCATTTTTTAATTTCTTTAAGTAATTTCGTAATGTTTGACCTTTCAAAATAAGGGCATGTCATAGACTGAGTTTAGTCATTGAGGTAAACTGTTTCAGGTGAGATGCTGTTGACCCATTCATTCAGTTTTCAAGTGCACTTAGCCATTACTGGATCATTAAAAGTGACCTTCATTTTCATGACAAAACCTAAGAACGCGTGACCGTGCTGGACGGCACAATGACCTTAACATCAGAAGCAGCTGCAGGGGACAAAGAGCCTTTTAAAGTGACCAGTGACACAATAACCAAAAACACAATCAAAGAAAAAGCAAGGCTTCAAGAGATCAGATATCAACATATAACTCATATTCAAAAAATATATATATATAATACTGATTAAGAAAGGTATGTACATTGACCACTATGATTTTCTGTTCAGTAGACAGTAAATGTTTCTTTGGTCCCTGTTGATTGTTGGGAATTAGTGGTGAGATGTAGACGAACGTTCGGGACAAAGTGATCACGTTTCACGATAACAAACAAAAAGCGTAAAAAAAAGAAATGTGCCTAAATTATGCCTGTCACTCTGAATAATTTTTCTAACATTAACAATAATCCAAGTTCACACAAGCAAAGAACACCCACCAGTTCAGAGTTTGAAATTACATTATAAATCAGTATAAACAGTACATGACAGCTTCAACATCAAAAACCAATGATTACAAAGATATGCAGCGAAAGCTTGAATTGAGAGTGTGAATTTATAAAAGTGTGAGCACATCATCACGAACAGGAGAGCTTGTGGGCAGACTTCCAGCACTGTGGAGCGAGGTTGTGTTGGTTGCACTGGGAGTTTGAGTAAAGACACGCAGGAAGGATCAGAAAGACTAAACAGGGTCTATCTCTCCCTCTCTCCCTCTCTCCGTCTCTCTCTCTCTCTCTCTCTCTCATTCGCAGCACAAGGCTTTCGTGGTGTGCTGTCCATCTTTGGCTGTGTGTGAAGAGATGGATAATGTGCATGATGTGTGTGATCGAGTGCAACTTCAAGCATCGTTCTGCACAAAAAGACTGCCTTGCATTTTCAGCTTGTGCATCCTAGAGACAACAAAAAACAGACAAAAGAGAACACAGTGAATAGAAGAACTTCTGCTTCTGATGATACATACAGCAACAAGGCTCGTTGATTAAGTTGGAGATGTTCTGATATCATTTTTCTCTTCATGATACGGTATTTTGAACCGTTCCGATAACGATTCACCAAAAGAAATAACGTATATAATGTGTTTCATGAGCTGTATTAACCGTATATGGAAGCGGTATGGCATATTGCTGGTGTTGTAATTGGCAACACTAGTTCAACCCTTCGAAACTAAAGTCTTGCAGGTGGTAAACGTTGCCGTTTAACTTGTGTGACGTTCCAGGGTGAAATATTGCCAAATTGTTGACATTTTCGATGCTGGTATCGGAACATCTCTAGTCTAGGTGGCACATCCAGACTCAATACAGGAAGCTGTTTCTTAACTTACAATTTGTCTTTGTTTTTTACTCTCTTCACGTTGTCTTCTTTTGACTTGACAAACACTGCATCTTTTCCTCCCCTGACCAGGTAGGCAAACTCTCCTTCCTTCGGACTAAAGATCACCCTGAAATTACACAGGAAAACATGTCAATAGAAATACATAAATATCACCAGGTTTATTCTGTGCCTTGGCGTTGCTGACGTTGCTGACAGCTTACTTGGACTGGGTCTCCCCAGACTTGATGCGCATTTTCCGGATGTGGAACTGGCTGCTGCTCCAAAAGGACCAGCTGATGATTGAGTCTTTCTCCCAGCGCAGCTTCACGATCATCAAGTCTCCGATATTGACGTCAGAGGTGATCAGGAAAGAGAAGGTGGTGTTACCATTCAGCACTGGCCTGCAGGGTGAGAGGAGCAGAGACGGTCAGAGGTCAGCTGCTCAGATCAAACTGTTTGCTGTCTGTGTGCAGGATACATGTGTGTGACCTAGTTTACTGTTTGATGTACGTACAGGACAACGGGGATGTCCTCCTTCTCTCCGTCAGTTCCAAACAGAGAGATCTTCAATGGCTGCTCGGTGAAGTTCAGACGGTCCTTACTGAAGAAATGCACCTTCACTTGGTAATGGAAAACTGTGAGAGCAGAGGAAACAGTTTACTGAGGGTCAGGTTTACACTTCAGACACAAACACAGCTTGTCGTGTTCCCAGCAACTGGCCCACGCCTCTCAGAATGACACTTAAAGTAGGTTTATTACTATATTATAATAATATAATATACATTAATGTGACTGTCACAGTACTGCATTTACAGGTAATGCTTTAAAGTTTCAAAGTTTTAGTTGTTACCATGGTTATTGACATCCCATTTATTATTTGAGTGCTTGCAATTTGTTGAGTGCCTGATAAGGCAAAGTAAACTGATAAATCACAAATCTATAATGAGTGTGGCCAATCAAACTACAGCTTATCCTTCTTAGAAATACTAAGCTCCTGCATATATACAATACATATATGACTATACCAACATTTACTAAACATACTAAGCTTCCAACACACATTAGCATCTCTAAAACATCATCATCATTCCGCTGCACCACAATAACACTGCTGACTTAAATCTTAAATAAACCTGTCCACTGCTGGTATATGCAATGGTATCACGTTACCAGCATACCCCCAGCCACTAAAATACCCATGACCTGCTCTTCCTGTGACCTTCTGAGTGATCGCTACTTGTTGGACACAAGTGTTTGCATGAAGTGTTGGGGTTTCTCCTGTTTATATATTTATGTGAAGCAATGTGTGTGGCGTTTCCTATATGAATTGTGCTAAATTATTACATTTGAATCCTTTTATTATCATATTGTAAAGTACCAAGTCCTTTCTACATAAATATCATTGAAAGATACCATTTTCCTTGAAGGTACGTGTCTGTTTTCTCAGTATTTACCTTTGTATGGCATAATTCCGCGGGTCTTTAGGTACATCTTGGTGCTGCGGGTGGTGCGGACCTTGTTGATGTTGTAGCCGAGCTTGTTGCAGCGGTTCTTCCTGCAGTTGAGGCACAGTCCCTGGTTGAAGGCCTCTTTGGTGTTGCAGCGGTACGCCATGGTCTGCTGCTGGGTGCTCAGCAGAGAGTCGATGAACAGGTGGACCGAGCGCTCATGGGAGCATTTGACGAGCTGGTCCATATCTGTAACGCACGCAGGGCAAAGAAACCACGTCATGTGTCAATAAAAATATCAACGTGAAAATGTCATCCTCATGCATATGTGTTTGTTTTATGACTCTTGACGTGTCAGCGTCGACTAATTGCAGTCCCATATGGCATTTTGCCCTAAGTTCTTTCTTGCTGACTTGAAGCACTTGGCAACAGCAAAGGAAGTGAACCAGAAAAAAGACAAAGCTTTCATCTCTTCATGTAAAAGAACCCGTCTGTGACTCCCTGTGAATCTGTAGCTGGTAGAAGCACATATGCTTTAATTGTAACCCCTGAGAGCTTTTATAGAGTGTGTCTTTTGACACCGTGTAAATATACGTGACAATTCTTGACCATGTACAACACCATCGCTCCCATCGTTCACTTTAATGTGGGCAGAGACGTGTATTTATGGTGCCGTGTGTCACACAGACAAGGTGGAGAAGATTGGTACCATCAGCTCTGAGCAGCTGGAGAAACAGTTTCTCCCTAAATTTAACTCTGACCGCTGTAGTCTTGGTGACGCTTTAATGATAAGGGTAGATGCTTGCCAACATACTGACTGAATAACCTGATGCTTACAAACATACTTGCAATGTATGAATTTGAACTAAAGCACAGTGATTAAAAGTCTTTACAAACAGCAAGGAGGGTTTGTGGGACATACTTTGGAGGCCCTTGATCCCCCCCATTGCGATTCCCATCAACGTATTCTGGATGTCGCAGCCCGGCTGGAAGGTGCCTCCGTTGGGGTAAATATCGATGTGTCCCACGGCCCTCTGGATGCCGATGCTGCGGTCCGGGGAGCCCCTGGTGTTGGTGTGCAGGACGTCCACGAACTGCGCATCGTCACGGGACAGAGTGCTCTGGTCGTCAGCGTTCTCAAAGGTGGGACCGGCCGGATCCAGACCTGCGTAGAAGAAGGAAAGCGTTTTCACTTATTGTGGCCACACTACAGAAAGAGGACACGGATGAGGACACAAAAACAGAAAGATCACATCTATAGTTGAACCAATAAAACTGTACATTAAATCATCTGCTTCATTTGGCCTTTTTCCACCGTGTGCAGCTCTGAACACTGATCAATGCGATGCGGTGACTGTGGGCTCTTAATGGGCTGCTGCTCTCACAATAAACCCATCAACCATTATTCTAAGCAGGTCAGAGAGATTTCAAAGCTTTTAGAAAGATGGATACATTCACATTTACAGTACAGGAAGAATATGGTTGTTTGTGTGCTTGCATCCATTCATTGGTAAATTTAGATTTAAAATCTATCAAATCAGTTTGATGCTTGTAGTTGAAAGCAAATGGTCATAATAGACTGATTCATTTGTAAAGAGGAGGTGAAACACTGCACTAATAAAGGCAGAATTAACCTTCAATTCAATTAAGTAGTTATGATTGACAAACCATAAGTAAAATGCTGCACCTACAGTTAACCGTTGTGTAATTTTTGTTTAGTAATGTGTACTTAAATGTGTCTACAGCTGCTTTCAGACATGCACTGAACTCCAGATAATCTCCTCACAAATGTCTGACTCGTTCTCTGGAACTTTTCCTGCCGGCGCCCTGATGAAAATAACTAAGTGAGCCCATGTGAGAACACAGAAGGAAAACATTGAGTGGAGAAAGTGGCCGTATTGATGATGTTTCTAACATGTGACAGATATAAAACTGGAAAATAAAATGAATACAAATATCTCAGAATGAAAAAGAGGTGTCATACATGTAAAAGACGCAGAAGAAAATGTCATCTTGGAAAGGCGGGTTTTGACGATAAGGGTCGAAAACAGTTTGGATGTGCTGTACATGATCTCTACAGTGGAATCTACACGTCACGTCCTTCATGCTCTACCCAGGCACCACCCCTCATCTGACATTTGTTGTCATGACTGTGTCTGAGCCGGACAATCTCCTACTGGGTTCTTTATATGTGAAAAGCAAACTCTGGAGAATGTCTGGACCCAATTTTTCCACAGTTCATGTCTGACAACTGCTTATGTTTTCACTGTTTGTATCTGTGTGTTGATGCTCTCACCTGTGATCCTGCTGATTTTATGGTCGGTGAGGTCTCCAGCAACTCCAGCCACATGTGCTCCCAGACTGTAGCCCACCAGGTGAATCCTCTCCCAGGGCAACTGCAGCTCGTTCTGAGGGGGCAGAGATGGATGAGATGTGTCGGGAGGCCTGACAGGATGTCACCCTTAAAACAGCTTCAGATTAATACCGTAGAGTGAGATGTTCCTGGCAAACTCGAACACCCTCTGTTCGGGTCTTAATAGACTGTGGGACATTGTCCAAGACTTTGAAAGACTTTTAAGTTTGAAGTCACGTAAACAAATGACAAACAAATGAGAGCGCTACTCGAGCCAACGTGCCTTAGATGTTCATACAAAAGCTGTGTTACACCAAACACTGATCCTCGTAAAGAGAGGCTGCTGCGAGCCACAGACATGGCTATAAAATGACTTTATGGGGTGTTCAAGATCATAACCTGTGGGAAAACATAACAGCAAAAATATACATATATATCACATCATGAGATACAGACTCACCAGCAGCTCTAATGCTGTCTTTGCTGTCATATTAACATAACGATGATTCATTCAAAAGCTGTAGGCCAAGTCCAATAGTCAACAAAGAGGATGTAGGATATGTGACTCAGCTGGAAGCCAGCTGTTCGGTGAGAACACTCACTTGTATCCAGGTTACGAACTTGGCGACATCACGTCCCACCAGTTTAGTGTAGGCTGCGGAGGTCGGGTAGTGCTGGTTGGCGCGGGTCAGCCAGTCCACCACAATCACATTAGCGGTGGGCTCCCGTTCGTACAGTGCAGACACCAGCTTGGGCACCCAGCTCTCAAACATCCCTGTTACCTGTAACACAACACACACACGCACACGCACACTCGGTCATGCAGATTTCTAACTTCAGCTGCAGTATGGCGTGATATATTCTGGCCTCGGCCCTCGTTCTGCGCCCTGTGGTTGGAGAGCAGCCAGGGTGTCATTAGGTTCAGATGTTGTTGCATGACCGGCTCTAAATCACATTATGGGAGGAGATGCATGGACTGTTTGCACAAACTCATCACTGTCAGTGGGTTTTCTCAGAAATGACGTGGATTTTTGGGGATAGTTGTTCATCAGTTTGCTGAATGAGTCATACTCATCAGATTTAGTCTGATTCTTAAAGAGATTAATGATAAATCCAGGCTTTCAACAGTTTGGACTGGGCTCAAGAATGATTATCAATTAGTTGGTTGTTTCATCGTTGTACTGACACAAATCATTATTTCATGTCTGCAGATGTTTTTGTTACAGCCAGACTGATGTATTGGTTTGCCAATAATCAGCCGATATGAGCTTTTCACAGATACATCGGTGACCTATGTTTGCCGATATGCAGCCATACAAAGACTTTAATCTTATTGAATAAACAATAAGGACAATTCATATCTACTTTCTTAATTCAAGTCCTATATATCTGTGTTTTCTTTTCATTTACAGTTATAATAAAGTTATAGTAAACTAGTTGTTGTAACTGTAAAATATTAAGTCTGCTACATAACTGACATCTGAGGAATCATTGCCAGTTTTTCAAAATATATATATTTTCTGATTTGTCAGCGTCTGAAGTTTTTTACTCCCTAATAACAGCACCAGTCCTCAAAACCCCACATCAGTCAGGTTCTAGTTTATTCACCCAAAAGTAGACTAACATAACCCTGTGGAACATAACATAACCCTTATAGGAACATATGTTGGGTGACATACCGTCCAGCCATGTATCACGATGAAGCTCTTCGTCTCTACATTGAATTTACACTCCTCAATGGTCTCTGGCCTCCCGGCCACAATGTAGCACATGTCATCATCAGGGATGTCGGCCGTGCGCAGGGAGAACTTGGACACAATGTCAGTGAAGTCTGTGATCCATTCAGTGGTGGTTGGCAGGGGAGTAGTGAAGGCTGTAGTGTTTACTGTGGCAACACACACACACACACACACAGACACACACACACACACACACACAGACAAGTAGATCATTAGATTGTTGTTGTATGTCAAAAATGTAGGACTGATGGGAGTCATGTTTCTGACAGGGAAAAGTTTTTATAGAGAGTTTATTACTCTACCTAAACGTGTGCATCCATACAACAATAAAACGTGTTAATTTGCAGAAGCCAAACACACTGAAACTGACACTGTTTTCAACAAACAGCAACTTATTTTCTTGCAGACCACTAATCTCACCAGTGTGACTCAGGCAAGCAGCAACAACCCTGACACATAGAGCATGACAGTGTCGCCCCCTTTTGTCTCCCCTGCATTTTTACCAGCATTAAGTTCATGACTGAAAACTGTACTTTTTTTTTTGTTTGCTAAAGTTGAGATATATTTATTAAAAATCAGTTTAAAAGTTTGACTTCTAAACAAATCAAATTCATGGAATCCAGTTTAATAGCCAGAGTTGTAAAAGAAACATGAATAAGCTTGAGACTAAATTGTTTCAAGTGTAGAAATGTGATTAAAATGAGAGATATTTACGATTAAACCCTAAAACCGGCATATTTTTATACTGCAGCACCGAAAACAATATTAATTTACTTCACTGATTACTATCAGTATTTTGAATATTCCGTTTTTCTCATTGTAAATCTTTAGGTTTTTTCCCCCCCTTTTGTGTTTCCTCAGACAAAAGGCTTTACCCTCATGCACACATGGTGAGAAATAGGATGCAGACCTGCAAACCTGGGGCCGTTCACGGGGTTATTCCCGGTCAGCACGGCACGGCACGGCACGCGTTAATGGATCATGAACATAACATCCTGGCATCTCAAGAAAACAAGAAAAGTGATCTTACCAAACCCAGTTGTGGCTTCAGGGGTGGTAGAAACAGCTGCAATGACGTTTACCAAACTTATCCATACAGTCAAAAAAATGATATTTTCTTCTCCCATATTATTGAGACTTTATTTTCCCTATAAAACGAAGTGTCCTGGTTTTTTAAAAAAAAAACCAAGTTGTCTGGAGGCTGCTTGTAAATCCACTGGGTGAACAGACAGGTCACCTCTCTGTGCTGGTGAAGTTTCTTATGTTCTGTCACACATGCAGCTCCAAGTCATCTTTATGGTCGGCTCATTTGAATATCCACACCTGATTGGCTGGGTCCGAGAGGTGGGGCGGGGTTCCAACTTTGTCGCAGCTCTGAATCAGTGAGGAAAAATCATTCACAAGCTTCTTCACGGGGGAGAACACCTCAGCCCCCTGCATTGAAACGGTGGTGCTGTTATTATGAGCTGCTATATATTAACATATTCATTAAAATGAACTATACAGGAGAGTTACTCCACACTTTGAACTTCAAGGCCTTTTTTTGAGTGTGAAAGTTAATCTGATTTGTTTTTCCATGACTTAAAGTACAAAGAACAAAGCAGTTGGTCTTTATATTGGGGGGGAAATATTTTAGTAATCCGTTTTTTTTATCTTTAATTCTGAGCCAATAAGAAACGGTTATATTAATATAATAGTGATTTGTGATCACATGCTGGACGGAGGTGTTAGTTTTCCACCTCAGAGCCATAACATTTCTTCAGCCTTCTTTCACATCCCAGAGTCAAAATTATAAAAAACAATATAAAAGACACATTTCAAAGAATAATTTCTCATCCCTCTTTAATTTGAAGCAACAATAAAGGCTTCATGTCTAGCACTTTTCTTAATATAGTTACAAAGTAAAATTAGATATGCAAATAAAAACGTACATGATGATCCAGTTTAATTTGTATAATAAATGGTCTGAGTTGATTTTAACGATGATATGTTCTGAAAGGAGTTGATGTTCGTTTAAATGTGTCACAACAACAGGATCAGTGTCTTGTCCCACGCCTTAAATCATAAGAAAATAAATTAAAGAATCACATTCCTGGCTCCCATGTAACGTGTAATGTGCGATAAAAACAAGATGTGTAAACACACAGATCGGGGGTCAGTCAGGAAGCTCAAAAACTCCAGAGAAATCAAAGACACGTGGATGTAACCATATTATTATTGTCTCTGATTTCAGCAGCCACTCACAGCTTGGAGTTTGATTTGAAAGGATAAGGTTTCCATGTTTTTAAAATGTGATATACATCCAGCATTCGAGAAAACTGTCATCTAATATGTGTTTTCTGTTGAAATTGGCTTTACTTTCTCGACGTATAGAGGGAAAAAAACTATAATACAATAATAATAAGGGAAAATTTCCCATAGTTGGACTAATAAAGGATTATCTTATCTCATCTTATCTTATCTTAATATAAAATCCACCAGCCCCACAGAGAACTTAAACTGTTATAAACCTCAACAACAGAAACCAGAATAAACTTATTTAGATTTAGGGATTTGGGGTTAGTGTGTAAAAAGTACCACTTACACCAACTACACATGTAGAAATCCATTTTATAAAATTTAAATGGATTTAATTTGAACTTTTCTGAAACACTAAAGACTTAATATTATTATAATTCTTTTCACAGTGGCATTACAATGTTAATCTTTAATTTTTTTTTTATTATTGTTAAAAAGGGCCCATCACCTCCAGAGCCTCAGACCAAAAATGTATTTAAAAAATATTGGATAAATGAAATAAGAAATTAGAAGTAACTGCTTCATTTCACTTCATTAAAGTCTCTTTCTGCATGATTGAGCTCTATATCAGTTTTTCTAAATACAGACTTGTGTTTCTTTTCATCTCATACATCTGAGTATGTGTTTAGGTGTGTGTGTGTGTGCCAAGGATTGTTGGGAAGGTGATGCTTATGGTCACAGCAGAAGGCCCAACCCAGCCATTAGACAGGAGGCCGACGCCCCATCCCTCTCCCTGTGATCAGAGTCTCCATCTCTGCAGTTACTGTGCTTGACCCCGAGGGAGACGAGGTGATAAGCATCAAGGCAGAAATGTTTGAGCTTGACTATTTCGCATTGTGTATGTGACACACCCAGGCTGCAGAGAGATGTTTTGCTCCATGGAAGATGAGCTGTTACAACAAGACAGAGAGAAAGTGCAGTTTGAAGATGGACAGAAGAAAAGCAGCAACTGGTGTTTTTGTCTGACGACAGATCTGATGTATCCCAGTTTGATGTCATCGTGTGCCTCTCTGCTCCAAATTCATTTGGCTCAGACCACGATCCCTCCTGAGGAAATTAAAAGATTACTGCAGAGAGAAAGGAGATTTCCTGCGGCGGAGGAATTCCTTCACTTTCCTGTCGCTGCTTTCTTCCTCTGGAGCTCTGCAAACCTAGAAGATTCACATTCCTGTGTTTGCACCTCTGACAGATTACGTTGAGCCACACAAGCTGTGCTTCCCCGATCTACTGGGGGTTTGAGCCTTGCACAGGGGTATTTGGGAACTAATTTGCAAATATTTGAATTAGCAATGAATACACTGGTATCTGCTTCACTTTCCTCCAGGGATTTAGACGTGTTTATGGGATTTAAAAGAGCAAACCACTGTAAACCACCCACACTCTTTAACTCCCACTTGTGACAACATTACAGTCAGCGGTGCATAAACAAATCCAAGAAAGTGAAATGTAGACTTTTACGAATGTGTTTGAACCGCCGTGCAAACACACACTCGCAGGCCCCCACTGATGATGAAATCCTCAATACAAATGTTGATTCTGATGACTCACTGAGAGGGCTAATTCCATGAAAACCGGAAAATGAGAATTTGGTTCAACAGCAACATGTAGCATAAATAAATCTTGGTGAGTGTATTCGCAGGGGCCCCTTGTGCCGCAGCATGTGTGCAGCTTCTGCTCTGAAGGAGATGTTTGATCCACAGCCAGGAGACAGGAGATGTGACGACTGATCCTCCTGTTTACTGGCTGTTTCCTGTGGACTTTGAAATCGAATGACAATTTAATTAATCTTGATCTGGAGTTGCTCCTTTTGTAATTCTCTCTTAGTAGTTCTTGCAAACTGCTGCCTTTGCAAGGTCGTCCTCTCGTTGTTTTCCATCACTTCATTGACACAAATCATAGTGTGTTCCTCCGTTATCTGGATGTTTGCACCATCGCTTACTGCAATCTCAGTCCAAACACATCCAAACTTTGCAGGAACCTTGAAGCCGGCTGGTGCTGTCAAACATGACCTGCGGATAAAGTCCAGACCCATTTCTCCGGACTTTATCTACAGTTTGCCTTTCAAACATGCACAACGCAGCGAGAGATTCTCTACGTTCACAATAGCAGCGAATCCTCTGCATTATTCAGGTGAAAGGTGGAGCAGCCAGGTGCAGCAGACAGATGCTGGAGGTGACGTATTAATGCAGAGATCACATGATTCTGTTTACAGCACATCGACACCGGCGTCTGCTCTTATCACCACAAACTCTCTGGACATCTTTGTCTGTGTCTTCCATGTGTGTGGCTCCACTTTTTCACCCAGAGACATTTGTTTGATTGTTTTTTTTTTTCATTTTTGCATCTGTTGTGTGTTAGAGGCATCATTAGCGGAGGCTCTCACTCGGACATATTCGTTCACCCATGCGACTCCTCAGAAGAACGTGCGGGGACTCTCCAGAATTCAGTGCATGTCTGAAAGCAGCTGGTTTAACCTCTCGTGAGTAATACTTTGCGAAATCTATCTGACACCACTCTTGTTTTTTTGCTGAAATTGCCCATTCATAAATCCATTACAGGGAAAAAAGACTTAAATGACAGAGGGAAAGAAAGGCGTCTCTGTGGGAGTCCAGTCTTTTACGAGTCTCTTACTACACAGCGAGGTCATAAAAGTGCCGCAGAAGACTTGTGAGGAAGGCAGTATTTTATCCCTCCATTCAGGGCTGACATGAAGAGGTTGTGTTAACCACTTAAAGAGGAAATTAATTGAGTCCATGAATAGTACAGTATATGAGTATGTGTTTGCATGTTGCAGAGGGCCTGTGGGTATTTATATCCCTATCGCACTGAGCTTATCTCTCGGTTGTGCCCTTGTGCTGTGTGTCCACCCCTTTCAGTCCTCACTTCCTATGACAAGTACTCCAAAAAGAAGCTGGGTCAAAATGTCAAATTTAGGAGCTTAAAGAGTTTTTCAGCAAGGTCAGCAGAATGCAGCATGCACAGAAACACCAAAACCAAAGCCTTGAATGGTTAAAAGGCAGATAAAATCACTTCCGTGACTCCCCCGTGGGTCATTCCTCTTTTGCAGAGCCTTTTGTGTGTGTGTGTGTGTGAGAGAGACATCATGCGATCAGCAGGAGATCAGAAACAGCAACCTTCTCCTATATCACGTTTGACATACACATAAAAATATATTTAAATACATATAAAACCTAAGTCCAAGTGCGGATGCCGAACCTGTGTACCTGTTCCATGCAGCTGCTCATTAGGACCTTTTTTGTCTGCCAGTTAAATAAGCCTGTGTGTGTGCATATGCTGTATGTACTGTGCGTGCAGAGGAATGTTTACGTTCAGCAATGAGTTCAACAAGTTCTTCCATGAGATAGCAAACCAACAATTATGTTTTCACACGTTTATGTACATTAACACACACACAGGAATGTATGGGCTGTTGCTGTATGTGCTTTGTAAATCAAGTCATTGAGAGCTACATATACATGCACACATGGCAGCGTGCATATTCACATGGGTGCGAGATTAAAAGAAAAACCTGAATAAATAAGAGGAGAAACTAGACGAATGCAGATGTCTCCGCAGGCCCGATGTATGGGACAATTCAGCACTCATCCAGTCCGTGGCACAAACACCGAGCAGCTGATTCTGATTTTGTACCAAGATGGCAGGAAGAAAAAAATCTCAGTGACTTTGAAAGAGTGTTCATTCCTGGGGCACAGATGCAGCATCAGGCACAAAAACTGGGTTGGCTGGTGTTTCACTTTGATATGTGAGGAGAACAGAAGAGATTCTCCTCCTCAAGGTGACTGACAGTTTCAACGCTGCAGATGATCAGACTATGTCAACAATCTGTCAAAAATATGCATAGGAAGGTCCACGGGCTCTGTTGTGCTGTGACTGGACTGTTGGTGGCAGCATGGTGCGGCTCAGTCTCAGAGTCCATTGGCTGTCGCCTGATGACGGATTAGCCTCTGGCGGGAACAGTCCATATTTTTGGGTCTTAGTGTAGACGGCGGAATGAGCGGATATCCAGGCCAAGACTGTACACTGTTTACTAGTTTCTTTTATCACACGAGTTGAACGTTTCTCACAATGATACTTTTTGTAGGTACTTTTGGTCCAGGGGACATTTTGGCTCATCTCTATTAAAGGCTATTTGCATATGAATGCAAGTAAATTAAAAAAGCTGCTTGGGTGTTCCTCCTCTTTTCCACTCCAACTGTTTGCCTGCAGGCAACCGAAGCCTCATTTGAACTGGTCAAACCAGACTCAAACCAGACTCAAACCAGACTCAAACCAAACTCCAACCAGACTCAAACCAGGCTCTAAATTCTTGTCCCTCGCCTACAGATTTATTTGTCACATTTTTGCTGTTAAAAGTTACTTTTTTATTCTGCGTGTTGCCTTGTTGCCTGTTTTATTTTGATACTCACATCTTGTTTCCTGATCCTACTGTGTTTCCCACTCCTGCTCTAATGTGTCTCAATGTCTCCCCTCCTCTTTAAGTATTTAGTCTCTGAGTTTCTCTTGAGTTTTGTTAGTTTGTCTTGACACCTTTAAGTTCAGCAGCCCTTTGTTAAGTAATAGTTAGAGTCAGCCAGAGTCTTTTACCCCTGACCACTGTTATATATTCACACGGGGCGGCTGTGGATCAGGATGTAGAGCGGGTTGGCCACAAACCAGAAGGTTAGCGGTTTTAATCCCAGTCTCCCCATTCCACATGCCGCAAGACACAACACCAACTTGACGTGTGTGAGTGACTCACACTCTCTCACACCTTCAGACTCTGTTTGTAGAGATTGGGTTTGGGGTCCTCTTATTCCTTTAGAAAGACGAGTTAATGTAAATCACTACAAAGAGTCATTTATCCAATAATTAAACATTTCTGACGTGAAGAGACTGGTGTTTTCCAGGATGGGAATGCCCCCATTTAGGGTTTAATGGGTATGAACTGAACATACATCATATTCTGTGGCCTTCATAGTAGATCTCACCCCAGTTGAATACCGATGATTTTGACCCCTAGACAGTTAATTAGGCTGTTAATTCCTCCAGTGGAGTTCTGAGACTTGTTCTGGTGGAACGTGGCGGCCAAATAACTTACTTAAACACATACTGTTTGTTTTTTCTTTAATTTATCACCCGTCCAATATGTGTTGATGCACACACGCACAAAACAGACACTGTCCAGTTGCTGCTTCTGCTCAGTCCAGTTTTCCACAGGTTTTTTTCTTTTCTCGCTGAAAGCCACAATTTCATGCATTAACATTATGTAAGCACTTATGCAGTGCACACATGTGGTCGTGGTTTATCTGTATGTTATGAGCGGAATGCAGCAGAGCAGAAGCATGAATGAGTCCTATGTTCGGTTCATGAAGACAGATGGTCATGCTGTTGTAATATGGAGGCTCAGGTCACTGTATGTGCAGCAGTCAGCAGCAACAGTCTGACCAGACTTTCTCAACTCACTCATGTCCCCACTCAGGAGAAAAAGGAGATTTCATAACTGTTGCATTATAACTGTCTCAGGGGACGTCTGAGTGGCAGCGGAGAGAAAAGTCTGCACATATAATGTTGATTCAGATCCCTGTCAACTTTCCTGTTAACATTAGTTCAATTATTGTCCACCCTGATAAACTACAAAATACAAACATATATTATCATTTAGTTCTAATGCTGTGTGATCTTCAAAATGCTTTTTAACTTTTTCCTGTTGTTTGCCTTCAATTTTTAATTTCTAACTTGCAAAGCACCATTTAACTGTGTTTTGAAAGGTGCTACATACATTTTATAATTTTTACATCAACTACATCATTATTTAAAAAATTGATTGTTGGTTGACTCTCCACTTGTTTCTCTCCCTGATGAGGTCTTGGACTGTGCAGACTCGGCCTGGATCCCATCTGATCTTTGCTCTCTTTTCATCTGTCTGGGTGAAATGTTTTTGAGATCGCGATGTTCTGCAGATACGATTGTGACAAACCTGTTCTTACAACATCACTCAGTAGAAATAAGGAATGAAGGATTTGCCTCCTCGTCCATGTTGTCCTGTTGTTACTTGTCATCAAATCTCTTTATGGTTTTGCCCAAATTCTTTAGAAACCCTGAACTGAAATCTGTTTTAAGAGTGACAATAACATACTCACCTTCTCCATAATTAGATCCATAAAAGAGCCACAGATTGTATCAGTCAATATGTTAAGAAATCTTCTTGTGAGATTGAAAGGAGTGAGCACTAGCCTGTAGCATAACACACCTGAATTTCTGACAAAACTACGACCTGTCAAGATGCATTGTGGGTGAAGTGGGTGCTGTGTGAGATTTAACAAAACAGGTAACATCTCTGGGTCTGTTGCATCAAAATGTGTTTTGTTTCAAATGTGTATTGATTCTGATAGAGTTATAGGATTACAATGCAAAACCAGAGGAGAATTCTTTAAAGGTTCAGTGTGTGGGATTTAGTGACATCTAGTGGTGAAGCTGCATATCAGAAGTAAGTGGAAACATCTCACCTCACTCTCCTCTTCCATTTGTGTGACCTTCAGGTGACGTAGTAATGTTTGTCCCTTCTGGGCTACTGTAGAAACATGGGGGTGCAACATGGCAGCCTGCATTGAATAGGTCCTACTCAGCGGATAACACAGGCTCAGTCAAAGTACATCAAAACACAACAATTCTTAGATTCAGGTGATTCTACACTCATATCATTATTTTATTTGGACTGACAGGTCCCCAAGTGATTACACACTGGACCTTTAAAGAAACTCAAAAGATTACACTTGAAAACAGAGTGGATATAGGTTTTTTTTTTAAATGAGTGCTTTAGTCTTTAACTGGGAAAAATGCATGGAAACATTACATCTATCTGTTCACACTGTCTATGTGGATCTACCTCTGTCTCTGCATATGGCCCGGGACACTGCAGACCTTTTCTCTGCTGCAGGTCAGGCTGCTATTCTGAGCTTCACCCCTGCTGAAACATAAAAATGATGTTGTCTCAGCTTTGTTTTCTCTCAGCTCCGGGTGAGGAGGCTCCTGGTGGATTCACCTGTGGTGGTCTCAGGGCGGCAGCACAAGAAGAGCTCAAGCACATGAGCGGACCATCGAATGAAAACATTGCAACACAAATGTACGAGTCCGACTGAGCTCCCCTGCTGCAGCGTCTCACATGCACCGCCACTAAATTCAGAAAACAAGCAAAGCAATGAAACGTGGCAGAAGATCTTCCTGAAGACCTGCTGGGTGATGTGAATTCTACTGTTTCTCACGTGTAGGACAGAGGTGTGTCTCTGGCCCCTGCACACATTAACTTATATATGTTTACAAACAGTAAGATCATGAAGTAAGAGAGAACCTCATTTGTAAAATAAAGAAAATGCAGATTACAGCAAAATTCTTTGCAGCTTGTAAAGTCCGTAGGCAGTAAAAATAGATACAACCCAAATATCAGACCCAGCTTTTGAGTGACAATTAAACTCACTGTTCAAAAGTTCATGAACTGAAATTGATAATTGACACTATAATGATGCATTCTGCAGATTCAGTCTGATTTTAAAATGCATGTGCTCATTGTAGAGACCTTTGGTGAAATACACAACAGAGCCTGTGGACCTTCCTATGCATATTTTTGGCTTCAGGAAGTATTCAGGCCCCTTCACAATGTAATGTGTTGCAGATTTTTCCACCCTGTGGTTCTCCGAAAGCAGGAAACTCCTACAAGAAAACTTGGACCAGAGGCCACGTGACCGGGGACTGTGGGGGACGATTCACCTTTCAGCACGACGGTGACCAGTCCAGCCAACAGTGGAGTAGTTTGGGGTCAAGTCTCTGGAGTGGCCCAGTCAAAGCCCCAGACAAGTTAAGTGGATAGATTTGAAGAAGTCTGATCAGTTACTCCCCGTCCATTCAAACCAAGCCTGAGAGGATCTGTCAGGAAGAATCTGCCCTGATCCAGGTCTGCAAAGCTTGTAAAGAGAAAATATCCTCAACTAATCCAACGAGCCAAACAGACAAAAGATCTCACACAATTAAAAACAGATCACAGGCAGCACACAACTACAATAAACTCAGGGCAAGTAAAACTTATAATAACACATCTGAGCTACTTTCAGCTGCAGACAAATGGTTTGTTTCTAATAGATGTAGATATGCAGGAAGTAAGAAAGAGGAGAGACACTTCTCATACACAGACCTGAAGGACGTCAGAGAAAACAAACGCAGGTTTAGTGGAGGAATCTGTCCCAGAATGTGGGTAAATGATGTTGCACAGCGTGGGGGTGACATGGAGGTTCAGTGGTGTGTGTTTCTCCACCTCAGACCCTTTGTGCTCGTCTCCCCGGTGGTTCACATCATGTTGATTTAAGCTGTTCCTTCTACATCTGGCTATTTAAGAAGCGTTCAAAGCTATTTGTGGTGAGAGGATGAAAAAGAAAAACCAGCCGCGTGGATCCTGGTTCATGTCTGATTTTATTCCCCGACAGCCTCTCACCCGCAAGTCATGTCTAATATGTCTGTTTTCCTTTGGGGGTTCTGTTATTCGTGTCCACAGGGAAGCAAGAATGTTTATCTGCAGATTCACTGACTTCCTTTCACCCAGGCATCACACTGGCTTGTAGTATTGTATTTGCTCTCAATGCTGATTGTACAGTTGCATTCACTCACAGTCAATTAATCTGCTCAATTGTGTCAATTTAAGGAGCAACTGAATAAAAGGATCAGTTTCAACTTGTATTTGTGATTATATGACACCCTCTAGTGGAAATAGGAAAACAACAGGGAAATGTGGACTGGTTTCGTGAACTACTTGTCTTGCCTTCTTCACATATTTTCATATAAAACAGACATAGACTGATGGGTGGGGATGATTCCAGTGATGATGGCAACATCGCAAACTGCCAAATCCAGACATTGGTTCGTTATTACAGACGTAAACATAAGATAAGTGAACATAAATATGTTGTGTAACATAGTGGGCAAACTGTAAAGAAAGAAACAAATGCAGCCAGGTACATGGCAGGAACAAGGAAGCTGAATTTGAAACAAATATATATTTTGGTTCAACATATTTAAAAATAATGAATGACTACAAAATGTTTTAATAATCTTGAGTCTTCATTAGTGAAACTGTCATTGGTGGTTGGATGGTTATACATGGCCTGATGTTGAGCACTTCACCAGAAATATGATGCAGACTTTCATCTTCCAAGATCTGCAGTCTTGGAAGATGAAAGTCTCACAAAAAAGAAAAAACTTCTCTTAGAAGGATCTTGGTGCGAGTTACAAATACAATTAAGTTTAAAGGATTATATTTGTGTGATATTTCGTTAAGGAACCTTATCGGCAGCTCATAACTTATCCAAAAGTGACAATAAGAGAACTCATAACCTGAATTACAGAAGTTATATCCACAATCATCTGAAACATTTCCACTTGAAAATGAATATACACTGACATGAAAACAGCAAAGAAAATATTGGGGGAAACACTGAGGTGTGTAGAGAGGGAATGACTGGATACTAACCAGTTCATCCACTGGTTTTATTAACGCAACAACCAACTTCTCATCTCGTTTCTTCGGTCTGGGCTGGAGGTCGAAAAAAGCATGTGTAATGAATCCATTTTCACTGGGTGACACTGCCTATCATTTGGAAAAGTTTAAGCTGCAGTATGATTGCCAAGGAGATACACTATGTGCCACTCACAAACGTTTAGTTGTGACGTAACATTGTTGAGTTCAAAGAGCGACGTTGGGTGCATGACCCAAGAAATTCTTGTAACTAGCTCATGCAGTATATTCTTAAAGGGTTGGAAATTTCAAACAGATGCTTCAGTGCATCACACAACCTCTGTGAATTCAGATTTGATTTGATAAATAGGAGCAAATATGCTCTGAAAGGCATTTGTTTTAATAGCAACACAAATATATGGACAATTTTTAAACGTTTAAAGATTGTCGGCTATTTCAACTGGTGAATTTAACCCTGACATAATAATAAACCAAACAGGACAAGAAAACTAAACTTTATGAACAAAATCTAAAAACAGATTTTAGTTACAGAAAACCTGTGCTGCAACACCACAATTCAGTTAATTTGAGATTTTAATAACAGATCTGTGCCCACATACACAGTTCGAGGGGATGTACTACCATTATCTGATAATCACACTAATCACACTAACCAAACGCTATGTACAAAAATGTGGTGATTGAAATATAAAAAAGTAAGCTTGGATAATCAGTGTCATTTAATTTAAAAACATTTTCTTCAGCAGGGAGATCTTACCGTCCATTTGTTTTAAAAAGACAAAAATGTCTAAATGAGACCTAAGCTCTGAACTGCAACAAAGATTCATTTAATGAGAACGAAAAACTTTGTTCCTGATGTAAACTGGAACAAAGCTGGGAAACTGATGACGTCCATCGATTTACGGGATGTAGGTGTCTATTAAACATCTGCATTGAAAATGGAGCTTTGATGTGAACAAACAAGGTAGGATGACTGAACCATAAATACAAGGCAGAAAATCACTAAGTCACAAAAAAAATGGAGAACCAACAAGAAAGATAAAGGTTTCCATCAAATGTGGATTGGAATTGTGACACAAAAAAAAAAGAAAAGAAATCACGTTTAAGACAAAACATTTACAAAAAACAAGATGGCCACGTCCTCCATGATGTGATCTCATGAAAGAGTCCCACTAGTGTCTTCAGATAGACACACATCAGTAACGTCGACCAAAAGCTCCACCCTGCAGCCCGCTGCCCTGCATCAGCTGGTTCTGTCGGTTCAGAGCTCCAGAGAGAGACTGAGATGTTCCTGTGTTGATGTAACCTCCACGGCTGGTGAGACTAAAACAGAGGCAAAGATCAACATCAGTCTAACAAACAGTGCTGGACAATTCTGTGATGCCTTCAAAGACAAACAAGCTCATATCAACAAGAGATGTTCCAATACCAGCATCCGCGATAGTGCCTTAAATGTCGAGTACGTGAATCTATGCATGGATCTGTTACCACGTCTTTTAAGTATATTAGTTTCAGCCAGATAAAACTGCAGTTTTCTTTTCCTGGAAATCACTTCTTCTTCTTCTTCTTCATTGCTCCAGCAGCAGTGCTGTACGGCCAATGGCAAGTGCTGTTTTAGATTGGTGAAGACGTGATTTCCAGAAGTGTAACGTTAGCCAGAGTTAATCAGCAAATTGGAAACGTTTCAAGCTTCAACGAGTAAAACAGAAACTTCAGCCTTCAGTTTCGAGGAATGGTACTAGTGTTGCCACTCGCAACACGAGCAACAGGCCGTACAACAATGATGTCAATCATCACTTACATACTGGGTTAGTAGCGATACTGTTAAAATACATCATAAAGGTTGATATTTTTTAAATGCACTGGTAGCAGATCGATGCTCAGTATCGGCCAATAAGCAAAGACCTGGGATCAGACTTGGTACCAGGAAGGGAAAAATGTTTTCGGAACATCTCATGTCAACAATGAGTGGGCTGATAATCACTACGCACCCTGCCATCCCTCCACGTGCAATGTGGCTCTGGCCTGGAATAGCACCGTCTCTACCTGGAATTGAAAAGCAAAACATCAGGACCACAGCAGTTAAACATGTAGACTGTAACTAAGCAGGATACAAACTATACATAATTTTTCTTCATTTCATCTGCACTTCAATCCAAGTGGACTTTAAATGTAAATCACAGTATTGTCATTAAAGACACAATATAGCACAAGTATTCATACTTTGCCATGTTCTGTCTCCTTCCATCTTCCGTCCAGATTCCCAGTCTCGACCTCCTTCCCTAAAAGAAGAACAAATATCTTTTACATTTTTCCCCCCACTCTTTCAGTAAACATTTCTACATCTGCCTCTTAAATATGGCTTAAACAGAAGAAGGTCAGCTCACCTGGGGTTCATGCGCTTGTCGTACCCTCCAGTCCAGGGCTCTCGGCCCTCTCTGCCATGTCTGTCTGACCTGTCTGAGAAGTGCTGTAAGAAGATGAGAAAGAATTCAAGGTGTCAAAGATTCATGTTTTACTGTTGTTCGAGTAGCTGCACACCACTGATGTTTGTGTCAGTTATGCACCAAGCCGAGGACAGCTTCTCTTACCTGACCATCTCTGTCTGCACCTATGCCACGAGTGTTATCTCGCCTGTCCAGCATCATGTCATCCTGGTATCGGCCGCGATCTCGGTGGTCAAAGTCCTGGTAACGTTCCTGCCGTCCAAAGTCTGAGCGGCCGCATCGGTCATCCAAGGCTATGCGTTTCTCAGGCCAATCGTCTTTCCTGAAATATAGAAGAAAAACACATTAGTGACATCTTACCATAGTTTAAGAAGTTGAGTGAAATAAAACTCAGTTAAAGCAATAAGTTCATTCGTCAATCATACGGAGCAGCATCACAAAACCACCCTGTCAGTTATTATTTACCTGTTGTCCATGTCATACGGCCTCTTAACAGGGCGTCGGTCCTGCTCATAACGCAACTGGTCCTGCTGCCGTTTCAGCTCCTCTCGCTCCCTGAGGATCCTTTCCTGCTCACGCCGCCGCTCATATTCTATACGAAGCCTTTCGCGCTCCAGGAACTGACGCTCCATACGGTCTGCATCAAGGCGCTGCCTCTCAGCCTGGGAATAAGATATTCGTCATTACTATCAGCCGCTCTTCCATCATATATGCCTTTAAAAACTACATCTGGGAGAATAAGAATTTCGACAAATTGGAATTATTAAATCTTTTAACGTTATAATTGTAAAAAGTGTATATTTTTAAAAACCAAGATTCAAATCCAAAGAGTATAATGCAAGAAATGTGGGAAAGAACACAGACAGCTACGCAGTGAGAGAAAGAAATTTCCAAGAAAAATGTAAGAGTATTTTTTTTTTTTATTACCTCAAGCCAGTGTCTCTTCCGCAGCAGGTGTTTTCTCTCCTCTCTCTCCCTGAACAGGCGGATTCGCTCACGCTCACGATCTGGGCGGTTGTCACGATCACGGTCACTGAAAGTCAACAGTGAAGAATAATGTCTGTTCAGTGAGTAACTAAAATAGTAACTATAGATAAAGTCCAGTATAGAATCATACTGATCAAACCTAAACATTTTTTTTTTTTGTAAATAGCATCTATTTTTATTCTAGAGAAGAAAAAGCCACTTCTGTAAAATGACATTTCACAGGGGCATCCACAAAATAACAATTTCAAGAAGTAAAACAAAAATCCGTCCTTAATCCTTGATTGACCAGATTAGAGTAGAATGAGATTATCGTTTCTAGATGAATTGTTTGATCCTTACGTGAATCTGCGTCTCTCCACCTCCCGGACCTCCCTCTCACGCTGTCTCTGCCGCTCCCTCTCCCTCTGCTCCTTGATCTGGTCAAATGACAGGATGTCTTTCTTTTCTTTACTGGGTGACTTACGGTCACGACTCTTTGAGCTCTGAAGAAAGAAGAGAGGGAAAAGGAGGTTAGAAGAAAATTGCTGATTACAAAAGCCCACAGTTACATATTGTATATTACACTAAGCGTGCCATCTGTGGTAAATCAAGTGTAGCAGTTATGGGTTTATATTTTCACTTACTCGCTCTTTGCTTTTGGTTTTGACGCTGATGACGGGTTCTCCCTTGGACTTGTCCATAACTACAGTCCTCTCATTTCGCCCTGTGAAAAACAAATAGTTAATATCATTAGGAATAAATGAAGAAAACAAATTCATGGTTTTGAGAGGCAACTTTTTCCAGCATCAACTTTTCTCACCTTTGCCATCTTTTCCTTCTCCCTCAGATTTCTCATCCTTTCCATCAGACCTACAAAATATATTTACAGTATAAGCTCTATCACTCTTACAATGACAAACATTATAAAAACAACAACAACAATCTGAGTTCAGTGACTGGTTTACTTTTCTCAATACAGTTGACAGCACTTCCACTGCTGATTTATAAAAGCTCAGGAACTCTTAACTGCTAAGGTTACAGCAGGGTAGGGCTGGGCGATATAACTTCAAATCAATATCATGATTATTTCCAACTTTTTCCTCAATTACGATTAATAAACGATTATTTTATTTGCTCCAGTGTTTAAATACGTGTCTGAAACTCTAAAGCGAATCAAACAAACAAAGTAAACTTCAGTACTGTTCAGATTAGGGTTGGGCTGCTGGACGATGTGTTGTGTTACTTGATGATCGCACACTAGTGAAAACATCACAAGGATTAGTATATTTAATTTCTGCTAATTTCACCTAAATTAGTATTAACCAATGAACCGACATGAGCATGCACAGCCCTACAACGGGTCACCCGAAGCTAAAGAAGTACGCACCGGAGATATTTTAAAGGACTGCATCAAAATACTGCCGAGTCATTTTTAGTATCAGACTGTTGTGAAGGGTCTTACTTGGAGTCGGTGGAGTGTCTCCTGTCTTTCTTGACGTCATTCTTGTCTGCTGGCTTTTTCCCCGCTGGCTCATTTTTAGCCTTTAGTGTTCAAACAGAAACATGTTTGGTCATAAGAGTCAAATCGACAGGTTCAATTTCACACACTGATCCAACCAAACAAAGTATCAGATTAATAGGAAACAATTTAAGACTGTTCAAATTAAATAAATAAAAGGAAACTTCTGATATTAGCTGTCCCAAATATAATTATTTATCTTATTCTTTTTTGTTTAACCAAAAATTTAGTGTTGTTAATATATATTTTATCACAGTAACTTTTTATTGTCATCTTTTCTATTATTGATTGCTTTGTGAGGCATTAGCCTGTAGAATGTGATAAATGATCTATGCAGCTCATCTGGGTGGGACTTGAGTTATTAGAAAAACAGCTGCAAAAGCAAACGTCCTGCCTCGACACTCACCCGCTCCACAGAGATCATCTTTCCATGCAACTCATTTCTGTGTAGGTGGCTGATACACGTGGTGGCCTCCTCTGTGGAGGACATGGTGACGAAGCCATAGCAGCGAGCCCCGGGGCTTTTGGCGTTGGTCACCACCTTAGCGCCAACAACCTACAAGGTGGAGAGATATGAGAGGGAATGCAATGACAGAGGAGGAAGAGGTGAACATGGAATGGAGGGAAATGATACATTTTAATTTACATACAGGACATTTACTAATTCAAACCCTGGTGACAATGGTTAAATAAGTTGTATAGACTAACCTTGCCATATTTGCTGAATAGTGTCTTCAGATCAGTCGCTCTGGTAGTGGAAGAGAGACCGCTAACCCACAGATTTCTACCGCTGCTTGCTGCAGCAGCACCATTTCCAGCAGCTGCACATACACACAATAAGTCAAAATGCACATGTCCAATAAATATAAATGACCAGAATAAGAAAGAAACCCCTTGACTGACTCACCATTTTCATCTTTTGACTCGGTCTTACCATCTTTTTCCTCAGCGCTAAAGACAAAGAAAAAAAACATGAAAATGCAGGACATGAGGGCACCTGGGATCTCCTCACACAAATGTACTGTGTTTAATGAATTATAACAATAATTGACAGTGATCAGCCCATTATGTACCTTAGTGCGTGCTTTAACAGTGAATAAATATACCTTATGACAATCCCAATTCATTGCGCCTAAGGGGTAATAAAGTGGTAACAGGGTGCAGAGAGCGCGAGGCACGACAAATGAAAACAAGACAAAAGACAAAACATTTTACCTCCAAAAGATCATCCAATTGTTTCTAGCACAAAGGAGCCAATGCAACAGAGATAGCCATTTTGGTTTCTAGTAGACAGAAAGCAACAAACCTCTTTTTCTGATCATCGCCCTCTACAGAAGAGGACTCTTTCACTGTTGAGGCTGAGTCCGCAGCTGCTTTCTCTTCTTCTGTCTTCTCATCCTCCTCACCCTTCTTAGACCCAATTTCTGAATCAACAGTTTCACCCAGAGCGCCCTGTTCGCTTACACTAACAGCCTGCGAGCTTTTGTTTTCAGCGTCCATGGTCTCTTCTGGGACATTTAGGGCGTCCCCAACCTCTTTGGTGTCAGTCTCCACAACATCCCGGTCGCTCTCCACATCTCCCGAGGCGGCTTTGTCGGACTTGGAACCAGTGTCGGACACACTGTCTTCCCCTCCGGCGGTGGCGGCTTGCTCATCTTCAGGGCTCGTCTCGTCGCTCTGGTGGCGATCTTCGATAAGTGGCTCAGATAAACAAGACCCGGCTACTTTGTCATTTTCTACGGATTTAACAGGAATAGAATGGCACAGAGTTTAATCACTTCTGAAACACAGCAATGGTTAACGAGGAACTGGCAAGGCCTGGATTAGGAACGTCATGACCACTGTCCTGTGCTCTTAGAACTATGTATTAAAACCATGATGTAGACCCTGACGAGAGACTGGAAGAGAACCCAAAGGCTGGGGGACAACCAAGCAACTAGTGCGGCTAACACTCAAGTTGAACCACTTCATTTTGTTCACCTGATCCAAAGCAGACAAAGAGTTCAGTGCTGAGGAGAGCCACAAGATCAGCAGCGCAGCGATAGAGGCTCAATGTAGTCCATCTTCTTTCAGCCTTTGACTTTCCAAGTGTCCATTCATATTAACCAGAACTTCAGCTCAAGTCCAGCATATTCACGTCCAGCTGATTTCTGAGTCAGTGTCTTTAAAAAGATGCAAAAGCCGATGAGTCTTGATGAATCTTCTTAGTCTTGGTCTTCATGTGGGAACCTAGAAACACTGCATTCACCTGCAAGAGCTCAAACCTCCCTGACCATGAAATGTAATTGCTGTCGATGTGCATCAACTTGTTAACCACTGCTATTTTTCTAATTGAAGAAAATCACTGGTAACTTGACCAATATTGTGGTGAAATTATGAATTATGGATAATCAATTTCAGCACAAAGCCAGCAACTTCCTTTGGGATTCCAGTCTCTCTTCCTAGCTCATTGTGTTTGCATTCCAAGCTCAACACTTTGCAAAGATGTCGCCATCTTTTCATCAACCACTCTCTAAAGTACCTGTGTCTTCTCTCGCGTCGTCTGCATCTGGATCCTGAGAGGGGGGGGAAAAGTCTATATTAAACTGACTGTTTGTGACACTTAGTTCTACTATATCACAAGTTTGAAAGAACATACCTTATTGATTGATGAGCATGTCATATATTCATCCTTGTCCAATACCTCAGACTCGTCCATCTGTTAAATTTGACACAAGCACAGCAACATTAAAACTTCATCGATAAAATAAAAACGAGTGGATAAGTTGTTCATCTCATTTTACCTCTGGAGCTTTCGCTTCATCTTCTGACTCCAAAACTTTAATGTCATGTTGTTCATTCATCACCTCATCATCATCATCTCCCTGCAAATATTCCGCTTCATTCTCGTCATCCTCAGCCGGTATTCCATTATCATTCTCCGTCTCATCCAGCACGTTCATGTCGAGGATGTCCATCTCCTGCATGTTCTCTTGATCATCTTGTGAATCCTCCTGACAAAGAAAATGGGACTTTGTTAGAAACAATGTGAAATCAATACTGACAGCCTAGCAACTCTACAGTTTCTAAAGAGTGGTACTTATAGTGCAAACACTTACATGTCCATCATGAGATTCCTCCTCAACAGGGCTGTCCTCTGGTTCATCATTCTCTGGTCTTGTGTCTACAAACAAAATATTTTTTAGTCTAAGCAAAGTCTTCATCTGGTGTCTTACAGGTCAGTGTTTCCGGTAGGGCTGGACAATGTGCCTTAAAATGTTTAATGTTTATGTATTATTTAACGTTACCAACAATTATCATTTTGACTGTCACATTTTGATTTCTCTTAAAGTCTCAGTTATGCTCCGGAGTGAAGGTTGTGGTATTAACTTTTCTTTCTGGGCAGAGAATGACAACCATTTGATAAACAGCTAAATGTTTTACAAATCTGAGGTGGATCAATTAAGTGTTATTCCTCCACATGGGTAATACATAGAGATATATTGAGCCTTTCCCATATTGCAAGATAATAAAATTATACAGCGTTATTATTGCTACTGTTTTATAGCCCAGCCCTAGACAAAAAAATATCACTTAAGAGGTAAAAGTTAATTGCATTTGCAGAATTGTTGAAAGATAAGATTACTACAATTGTCTGAGTGGAATTAAAGGAAATTGTCAAAAATCTAGAGTACATTTGATTTTTGTTAAATACCGTCTGTGGCTCATCTGTTTTTTAGTCTGATAATTTTGAGATTATCATATTGATATTAATCAATTGTCCAGCCCTAGTTTGGATATACATTTTGCAGCTGCAGCACATCCATAGATGTTTCTGCAGACATTTCTTTCTTATCAAACACTGATCGCAGGCATTATTACATTACATATTATTCTACAATTCCAGATATTTAGATGTTCAAATTTTGTGAAAAGGAAACTGGGAACGTTTCCATAAAACGTGCATGATCTGCTCAATCCAGCAAGTGGCAGCTATAATAACTGATATGTAAAGTAGATCAATATGATCAGATACTGGCTAAGTGTCACTGGAGCAACGTGCACATGCAGGACACACCAGGAGATCATGTTGCAGACAGAGGACTGTTCATGCACAGAGGCTTCTATGAGACATGTTTGTGCAGCATTTGTAGACTTCACCTCTGGCAGCTCGTTTGGGTGCAGCGTTGCTCTTCTTCGGTGCAGAATCCGGAGCCACAATGATCTCATCCGGATTTCCACCCTCCTCCTCGATGGCCTGTTTATGGAGAGCAATATTGTAAATTGCTAAATGTAGTGTACTAATAAAGGAGAGTTTAAAACGGAAGCAGGGTCGACTAGGCAACACGCCTTTTGAACTGGAGCTTGTAGCCGCCTGGCGCAAACGTTAGCTAACAGCTAGCGTTAGCATACAGTTTGGGGTGAATGGCGCTCGTATGTTAGCTTTGAGTTTATACTGTTTAAACAGGGTAAGGTAACAGAGCGGGTCACATGCGGGTTAGTGGGGTGACTGGGAGCACTGGTTGAACCGGGGAGCTGTCAGCGCACCTTCTTCAGACGCTCCGACAACACGCTCTTGACGCCCGTGGTGTCCAGGTTTCGCTTCTTCAGCTCGGCCTTCAGGTCGATGACTCTCAGCTCGGACAGTCTGCGAACCTCCGCGCCCTCCGGAACCTCCACGTCCGCCGCCGGGTCAGCCATGCTGTCGTCCGTCAAGTGTTTTTCCTCAGCCTCGGGAACAAGTGTGAACTTTATGTGCTCATGCAGCCGCAGCTCCAGTGGAAGCAGCAGAGGTTGAGAAACGACTGCAAAATGGAGGCCTAGGCCGAGCCGGTGACGCCATCGCGCAGGCGCAGTGCGGATGCAGCGCAGAGAGGAGCGGAGCACGCAGACATGTGTGAAAAGTTGTTTACTCATGAGATACACGATAAACTTCGAACAGCAAGAACAACAGACAATTTTATCTGAGTTGTTTATTTTAATCATTTATTTGATCTGAACATGCATATACATGAAATATATCCATCTATCCTTCTATCTATATATCTATCTATCTATTTATCCATCTATCTATCTATCTATCTATCTATCTATCTATCTATCTATCTATCCATCTATCCATCTATCTATCTATCTATCTATCTATCTATCCATCTATCTATCTATCTATCTATTTATCTATCTATCCATCTATCTATCTATCTATCTATCTATCTATCTATCTATCTATCTATCTATCTATCTATCCATCTATCTATCTATCTATCTATTTATCTATCTATCCATCTATCTATCCATCTATCTATCCATCTATCTATCTATCTATCCATCTATCTATCTATCTATCTATCTATCAGCATATTCACTACTTTTGCACAAAATTCTCTCACACTCTCTCAGTGGGGTTAAAACAGTGTATTTGAGTGTATTTCTGTGTCACATCTTAGTTCTGCACTGGGCTGGGTACTTGGAGTTAACCTGCAGTCATTCAGTGTAACAGGTCGATTTACATATTCATGTTAATTAATAGTTAATGGTAAAAATGAACTAGGTGTGGCTCAGCTGACGGTAAAACAAACATGAGAATGATTTTTGTCAGGCAGATTAAAAAACAGAGAAGCAAACTCTTCTGGGAGTCAGTCACCTCTTCTCAGTGGGTTTGGTGTAAAAGACACATTAATGATATTTAATTTTGTTCCTCTCAGTTGTCAGAGTGAATCGTGTTGACCCACAACGATATGTGAACTCCTATTGTCGACTTGTGATGTATTTAAATATAGAAACTAACAAACAAAACCAACACTGTAGTAATATATTAGAATCATGAATCATTTATTTATATTCAGAAAAACACACAGGTAAATGTTATACATATATTATTGTATTATATTATTATATACATGTTTTATGTTATTGTTTAGAGGTGGGCATTGAGGGGTTTGTTTTGGGGAGTAGGAAAGGGGTGAGGGATGAGAGAGTAGGGAGTCTAGGAGGGGAGGAGTAGGGAGTGGGTGAGTTAAGAAGGGATGAAGGGTACAAGGTTTCAGGGCAAACGTCCTCTCTTTCCGCTCTTCTTTGGAAGATAGTCTGTCTCCTGTTTCAGGAGTTCATCTTGGTCCTCCACCTTCTTTGTCTCCAGCTGCTCCACCTTTCTCCTCCACTTCCTCTTTACGCTGTCCAGGTCGGAGGCAAGGTACGACTTGGTAGAAGCTTGTCTTTTCCTGATTTCATTTTTCATCAGCTCCTCCTTATGTTTGACTTCGTCCTGGAGCTTTGTGTGTTCACCTTTTAGTTTGTGAACTTGCTCCTTCAGAGTCTCATTTTCTTTTTCGATGGCCTCCACCTTACTGCTGCTCACTCCCTCAGTCTGAGTCATCTCCTGCCGCAGCCTTGCCTCCTGTGTCTCTGCCTGACTTTTGTTCACCTCCTTTGCTTTGACCGTGAGCATGGCCAGGCTGTCAAGGTAGGCATTGGTTTGAATACACCGTCTCTTGGTTGCGGACACGATGAGCTCGTCCTTCTTTTTCAGATCATCTTCAAGCCTCCTCTGTCCGGTCTTGAGCAGGTTGACCTGCTTCTTCAGATCCTCTTTTTCCCGGTCGACCTCCACCTCACTGCCCCAGCTTGTTTCAGGCTGAGCCGGCTCCTGGTGCAGAAGGGTCTCCAGAGTGTCACATTTGGCCTGATACTCAGTGAGCTGGGACAGGACATCCACGTAGGCCCTGAAGCGATTACGCCGTTTCTTGGTCTCTTTTCGGCAGAGTTCATCACTTACTTTCAGCTGCTCCTGGAGCTGCTTGACCTGCTCCTGCAGAGATGACTTTCCCTCTTCGAGAACCTTAATCTGACTGTTAGCTTGGAAGAGTTCGGCTCTGAGGCTCGTCACACTGTCTTGGTGCTGCATGGTCGACAAACAAAAGCACGACAGAAACTTGGGCTCAAGTTTGGTTGAGGATCGTGGAGAGTTAAAAATGCTTCTGCTCTCTTCAGGATCGTGGGTGCAACTGACGTTTATCTGCAGCTGATGAAGTGCAACATTGTTTTTCCGAACATTCTGAGTGTTTGTCATAGTAACCTCCTTTGATCTATACTTAAATCAAAGGAGGTTACTATAAAAAAAAGTGTGATGCGATAGAATCTATCGCATCACACTTTTTTTTTTCAACTGTTATTATTTGAATTTTTCGATGACATGACATGGTCATAAACAGTAGACTGATACAGCAGGAGTGTACGGTAGTATGTCAGTCATATCCTTGACCCATGCCCCCCACCACCCACCCAAAATCCACCCAGCTCAGGTCGGGCCCTGACGGGGAGAAACAACACTCCTGACAGACGTCCACAAACACACACACACATACAGAACAACGGCTGCCAAGCAGCACAATAAAGAAAATAAATTAAATTAAATAAAAAAAAAGGGGGGGGGGGGTAATACTAATTATGTATGTATGTATATTGAATAAATAGATAAGTAAAAGGGGGAGGGAGTGGGATTAAGGGGTGCGAAGCTACCGCAGTAGTACGGGAGTGTGGGGTGTAGTAGGAGTGAGTGAGAGCCTAGGCTTCTTCCAAGTCCGGAGACAGATTAAGGGCGTTAAAAAAGTCAAGGAAAGGCCTCCATATATCTTGGAATACCTTGGTAGATCCTGAAAGTGAAAATCTAAGTTTTTTGAGCTTTAAATTACAGAGAACTTCCTTAATCCAGCGGTCGTGTGTGGGGGGACAGGTGAGCTTCCAATTGAGTAAGATCAGTAGCATCACACTTTTAACTGTGATTTGAAAATGAAATACATGATAAACACACTTTAAACAGCAAGAAAAATAAACATTTTAACTGAATTATTTATTTTTTATCATTTATTTGTACATGCACATATATAAGTACCTCAAAATGTAGCCAACTCTATCTATCAATCCATTATTTCTGTCAATATATTGCCTTGCTTATTGTCAAACACTTTTCATCTGTGTTTTGAAAAGTGCTACATAAATAAAGTCTATTATTATTATTAACATGGGTAGTTAGTGATGATAACAAACCAACAGTTTTCTACTGTTTTTACTTTGTACAAGAGGTTTAATAAATGTTTCAAAAAGCAAAAACCAGTGTTTTATTTCCTCCCCCTTACAAACACATACCAAACTGGATCTGGTATAATGTATCTATGTGTTCAAAAATGTTTTGTTTAAAAATGTAAAGATATGACCTGAGTCCAGGGTCAGGTTTCACTGAGATATTCCCAATCTTTTGACTTTTCTTTTTGTTTACGTATACTCTTTATTCTCAGTATGTAATGGTCAAATCAGGCTCATGATTACTAGTACTTTCACTGCAAGTGCAAATTGTCACTTAATTTGTAGTTTGTGTCATTAACTTAGGCTGTGGGACTAAGCTTTTGCTGGCAACAAGAGGTTTGGGGTCATTGCATAATTCAGGGCTGTCAGTCTCCTCTGGGATATTTGCACTCCTGGATGAAGTCAGAGAGTCAGTGGAGGTAGATTCTCTGCCATAATAAGGCCATGTATTTGAGGATGCTCCCACAGAGGTAATGCCCTCAGCAATGTTGAAGGAGTCGAGGCTGAAGGACGAGCACGTAGAGCATGCACGAGGTGGTCGCGGTTCATGGAGGTTGAGTTTGGAGACCAGTGGTTTGCCAACTGTTACTGACTGCCTTTCCTGTACTTCGTCATCCATGTTGCAATAGGTGTAATGAAGACAGACGGTGAACGTGAGCTCCCTCTGTTTAGACATAAAAGAGAAGGATGTGTTTTTAGCTTTAGAGAAGGAAATATAAAAAGGGTTGAGAGGACCTGACCTCCACACAAACACAAAGAAGTGTTGCTCAAACTAGGTAAGAAATATCATACTTAAATTCTACTGTGTTGACTTTATCAAATCTTTTTCAAGATAAGCATTGATTATATTGTTTTAAAATGATTCCCAGGGGGCCTAGGAAGATTTCATTTCTCCCAGGTCAGAAATAAGAGAATTATTTATGAAAAGAACAACCAGTGTCTGACCTTCAGTCTCTGCAGGCTGCCGATGCGGGTGTAAAGACTGGGGACCTCTGGTGAAAGAAGGTCGTCCTTGATCAATAATAAACTACCAGCTTCAAGGAGAGTTTCCTGGTTAGTCGTCTTCAGATCGACATCCACGTCCTGCCAAGCAAACACATTGTAAAGATCAGTAAGATGTTGTGCTTGTGTACTTCAAATATCAACTACAGATTTCCTGCTTAGAATATATTGAGAAACACTGAATGATTCCAGGCCCCATGCATGATGTGTGATTATGAGCCAGAACCTTTGTGTTATATCTACATAAGTAATATCAACCAACAAACCAAGGGGAAGTCAGTGAGCTGAGCAGAGCAGGAAACAATATCTTTGGGCTGGTCAAGTATCCGAGTGTAGATGACCATGACGTTGGAGAACTCTGCAGCAAACCCAAGCTGAACAGTCACCCCACAGTCAAAATGCAGGTACTTGCTCGGTGGCAGGACTACGAAGATAGGCATTTGAATTAGGTATATTTTTATTTCATGCCAACAAGAAATAAAATAAACAACAGATATGGCATCTCTTGCTATATCTAAGAATTTTTGTTAACTTTTGTGTATATTGTACCATGAGCGATGGCCCACTGCAGGTTGCGCGCTGAAAAGGATTCAGAGCATTCAGACGTTTGTATCTGGTCGGTGAGGGAGCGTCGTTCAGACAGATTGCTGCGCATCTCCAGAGCCTGCCTCCCTCGTGTAATCACACAGCGACCCATGTCTGAAAAGAGTAAAGAAGTTTGAATGCACCGTGGTCTGTGTGGTCTGTGTGGTTTAACATAACTGGTTTTGGCCAGATCTGCAAAAAGTTCACATTTTCAACCAGCTAAGAGTACAGTCACTTTCTTTTACCCACTATGATCTTTAGTTTAGTTTGCTGCAGATTTAAGATGTTGAATAATCCATTCAAACTTCAACTTCACATATGTCAAAGACAATGAAACATCAGGTGTAGTCGTACCCTAAAATACAAAACAACTGATTGGCCAGTTGGTGCAAATCTGTTATGGGTCTATGTAGCTCCACATACCTTCAGCGACTCTGTCCAGCATGACTGTGACCTTCTCATCTTCACAAACTCGCTGTTTGAGGAAGTTTATGAAGATGCCATTGGACACGTCTTCCCTCTTTACTTCATACGCCATTGCATCTACACATCTAAACAAAGTCAAGTGCACATGAGTGCCACTTCACTGGTTAAAGTAGGAGTAGAGTGTCACATATTTCAAATCTAGTATTAAATAAACACTGGTCTCATACAGGGGGAGGATCAGCAACTTACGTGGCGTAACCAAACACTATATTTGCTGTGACCTTCAGAGGTCCAGGTTGTACAATGACATCATCATGTGGGTTTCTAAAAAGGGAATAACATTTTAAGTCTAAAGAAGCACAGGCAGATAATCTTAAAATGAATTAATAAAAAAAAACAAGCTGCGGCATCAATACAATCATTGAAATAAATATTGACACCTTTTGCGACACATGTCCAGCAGGAACACGTTGAGCCCGGTCTCTTTCTCCTGCATCCTGGTGAGGATGTTCTGCACACACAAGCAATGCTCTGACGTGTTGGAGGCCGGAGCATCGATGGGAATCATGAAGCTGTTGCCGTAATTCTCATAACCATGACCAGCAAAGTATAGTAAGCCTGGGTTAAGAAGGACAAAGAAGCGTTGTAAACATTGATATGTGTCAATGTCAAAGAGAGTTATGGTTGGCACATAATATTTGTCAGATTCTTTGCCTTGTTCTTTTATTTTCTGCTTTTCAAAATTTATAATGAGGCAATGTTGCTTTTATTTATTCGATGCCTTGTGATTGTATTAAATAAAGCAAGGTATTGAAAAAGGTATTTTTACTGCATATTCTACTTCAAACCAAAATATTGCGGTAATTTATTTTTTTTTTTAAGGAACTGACACAAAGCACGTTTCAAACATATTATCTTGGTGGACGAGAGACAGACCATAGACTCCCTTGTCAAGCAGCAAGAGGAACTCCGTCACAGCGCTGTGCATCTCCTGCCAGTTGAGGTCAAGCAGTGAAACCACCTTGAAGTCCATTTGTCTGAGGAGGTTGGTCAGCTCGTGCACGTCAGCGATGGGAGCACACAGCTGAGTGTGGTGGAGGTAGTTCATGTTGCCGATCAGCAGAGCGACTTTGTCTGTTGCTGTGGAGGGGGAAGACAGGACATCAGTTAAGAGCCACTAACCTAATAAATAATATACTGTAACTATTATTAGTGATCTACAAAAAGATGACAGCATTTGTTTGGACCAAATTCACCATGGAAATGTTTGGATGGGGGCGGATGACTGGCCATTGGTTGTGTTGGATTTATTCCCGGTCCAGAAGTTGACCTGTTGATTTCCTGTGAGTCTGGCAACACATATGGAAAATATATTTACATTAAAAAGTCCCATATTGTTTGATATTATCTTCGAATGTTTGGACTTATAACCTGAACTGAGTCAACACTTCTAAGTCCATACACTGAACCCACTACCAACTGCTTTGACTCACACAAAGTAAAGCCACATGATACTGTTTGACAGTTTACTGATGTGCTTACAAGAAACAGGAATTAAAGTAATTAAATGTTCCAGAGGAACAAAACTGTGAATCAAGTTCCTTTATTCACTGGGAAATATTCAGGTAGAAAAAAAAAGCACACCTAGACCACGATCAACTTCTACCCAGGATGCATCAGTAATGGAACTGGGGCCTGCAAAAGAAATGCAAAAGTATTATGGCCATGTAAGAATATCTTTTTTCTCATCTATACATTTACACTCTGAATATGAGAAAATGTCTCTATGTCTCACCAATTGTGACTCCTGCTGTGTCGCTCCACGTCTCGTGATAAAAGTTGAACACTTTACATCTGTACTCTCCTCTGTGTGCTGTGGTCACACATGGGATCTACAGGGAATGATACACGGTGTACTTATACAGAAATGTCAATCTTCTTTTAAAAATATATAAAAAAAGAATTGATTGCAAGATTTTGAGCTCACAGTAAGCCGATTCGATCATCTTTACACTCATTCAACTTTCACAATTAGTCTCCAGAATACAGATTAAAATCCAAAGGTTGTAAAGCTTTACTCCTTTTATTCAATGTTTTAATCCTAACAGGCTTTAATCTGACATGACTGTTATATGCAGTGCACAGCAGACTCTGTGGACATACTTACTTTAAATGAACTTGTCTTGTGTTCTTGCATGGGAACCCTGTTGTGGTACCACTCGTACTGGGCGGGAGGGCTGGCCTCTGCTTCGCACACCAGGAGCAGAGAGTCACCTTCAGACACCGTTTGGGACTCTGGCTGGTGGATGATGTGCAGCCCACTCACTGAGCCCTGAAACAGACTGCTGCTGCAGTCTGCAGATAATGAGATTCACCAGAATGATACATCACACATCATGAGATGGAATGAAACAAGGGAAAAAAGGAGAATAGAAAGGATGGGAGGAGGGGTACCTGGACTGGAACCTGCAGAGGAAACCAAGCGAACTCGAGCCCACTGAGAGAAGATGCACTTTTCTCCGTGGTTGACTCTGCAGATATAGTGACCCTGGTGGACCGGCGCTAAAGGACACAGAATCAACTCTGGTGTGTACCCGGTTTTATCCAAAACCTAAATCAACAAAATGACCAGTGGGCTATTTATATAACACAGATATTATATTATCTACAGAGGAATTTATTTGTCTCACTAAAATGACATCAATAGGATGTAAAGGTGACAGATTTAGCCAAAAAGTTACATAAATACAGAACACATCACGATCATATGTTGGACCGACCTCTTCTTTGCCTCTGAACCACTGGTAGCTGAGCCCAGGAGGACCAGCGGCTCTGCAGGTCAACACCACCCTGCCCCCCACTGTGGCCTGCTGACACTGTGGCTGCACTGTGATCTGAATCATCTCTGCCACTGCCACACACACACACACATGTAAATGTAACAGACACCACAGTTAAACCTTTCAGATTTCACAGCCATGACAAGTCGGACTGTCCCAGATGAGAAAGTGTCAGGGGCTAAAAAATGTACCTTGTGCTCAATTACTTCCTGATTTCCACCTCTGCAAATCACCGTGTATGGTGGTTATGACTCAATATATCAAGAGCTAAAGGTCTTCTACCCTGTAGTTATAACAGAGATTATATCCGGTCCCTGGATGTTTTTTTTAGTTGGAGTTGACTTTTATACATTTGCATATGTGTGGAACCACATCTCCTTTACTACCTGTGCTGGTGAGGTACTGCACGGCTTCCTGGTGGTCCACCTTCCTCAGGCAGTGGAGCAAGAAGTCCAGGGAGCAGGAGCGATCGGCCAGCTGAGCCAAGAGGGTGCGAGCCGGGCTGCCTGCAGGGCTCAGCGCCTGGAGCGAGCAGCTGGTCAGCTGTCTCTCACTGCAGAGAGGTCAGAGGTCACAATTTGAAAAGGTGGTGGCACTCTTATGGACCCCCAAGAAACTTAAAGGAATGGACAGTAGTATTAAAGGAGAGCTCAATGACAAATACACTGTGTTGAAATGAGTTGTGGTGATCAAGAAAGATAAAGAGGACCAGAGGTGAACAGGCGTTTTCTGTCTTCAGAAGAATCTCCCTGTCCACCTGACAAACTCCTTATCCTCTTTTAAGTCTCTCTTACAGACACATCGGAATAGGTACTTCTGATCTTAACATCAATTTTAATCATTTCACTAGGTTTTATTTTGTCTTGTTTTTACTCATTTCTCATGTGTAACAGTTTGTATTTCTGTATCCGTGCTCTAATGCTGTGTGATCTTCAAACTGCTTTTGAAATGGTTTCTAATTGTTTGCCTTCAATTTGTAACTTTTAACTTGTAAAGCCCCTTGTAACTTTGTTTGGAAATGTGCTATATAAATAAAGGGTATCATCATTATTGCTAATATGAAGATGTGTAAACTGCAGTGGGACTATGTGTGGAGCTCTGCTTCCTCTGATGCCTTCAAGAGTCTCACCTGCAGCACAACCGCGGCTGCTCGGACACAGCTCGGGCCAGCTGCCTCCATCCGCAGGTGGAGTTGTCCAACATCTTTGACAGTCTGTTCAGGACTTCTTCACTCATGTTACCGACCACCATGTTCGTCTCCTCCATCTTCTTCTGTATCAGCACTAACAAACCCAGCAGAAAAGCACAGGGGATATTAACGCCGAAACTCCTACGCGCTGAACCTGTCCCCGGTCCAGGGGGATTTTCCTCCGGGTGCGGTGGACTTATTGTCGGATGAGTCCCCCTCTCGGTCGCCCACACGGATGGTTCAGTAACAGGGTGTTCATCATCTCGGGTTTCCCCCTCGGTCAGCGTTATGTTCGTGTGAGGCACACACACACACGAAAGTGAAACTACACGTTGTCTTCAGTACAAGTAAGAACAGCGCAGCTCACCTCCACTTCCGCCATTAAAATGTTCATCCAGGTGAAAGAGAAAAGTTTGGACTCACCGGCTGTTTCCCGTTGAACCGAGGATCGAGTGACTGCTGAGTACAAAGAGATGTCTGCTGTATATTACACACGGTGACAGTGTTGTTCCCCACATTATCCACTTCTCTTCTCTCGGTTCCTCATATTTGTCATCAATAACTCCGTCATTTGCATGACGGGTTGTCATAGCAACACCGTTTATTACTTTAATTCGGAACAAAGCAAAACCACTTGTGAACCAGCTGACCTTTTTTTATCAAGTCACGTGTGTAGAGACTTTTATACAGAAACTGATTACATCAAGGTCAAATGTGGAGGAAGGAAGTATAGATTTCAAAAAGCACATTGTATATTGAGTGAAACTGTGGAATTCCCTGGACAGGGATTTATATGATGATGAATATTGTTCATTTACGTACAATTGATTTGTTATGTGATTTGTGAAAAGATTGGAAATCAAAAAGGGGGGATGTCCATCTGCATGTTATGTGCGGGTGATATAAGATTGTTCTTCTTGCTCCTTTTTTCGTTCATTGAATGTGTGTTAGTGCAGTGTAATACTAAACAATAGATTTGGTACAAAACACAAAGCAATAAGCATCAAGAGAAAATAAATAGAGGAAAACCAGTGACTGACTCAGCTTTGCTTTAGAACTAGTCCATAAGATCTAAAGAAAAACTTTTTAGGTATATACATAGTCAATGCATGGAGCTATGAGCTAACAATAGTGTATATATAATGCATCTTGATTCAAGATATTTTGGTTTTATGTAGTTAGGTAGTTTTAAGATTAATGAGGTTTCTAAGTGAAACACATAGGAAATTATTATATCCTATTTTCGATTTGACGACAACCATCAGAGAAAAAGAAATCTATTTAGTAATTTATCTACTCAAAGGCTGCTCTTTATAATTGGTTTATTAACCATTAGTTCGTTTTTAAAGCTTTAATAAAGTGGTAGCAGGTTTATATTCATAACATGGTTAAAAATGTGAGGGCATTTTGCAAGAAATGAAGACATTGTTAGTTGGATTTGTATTTATTTCTAATAAGTCTGCAAAAAAAAGTGATTAAAAAAAAAGGACAAATTGTTTTGTCGAAATATCATCGGACGATTACCATTACAGACAGAATCAAATCCCATGTTATCAACCTGCATCAAATAGAGTAAACACTACATTCTTTAGATCGCACCACAAATTCCATTAAGTAGCTGTTCTGGAGATTTCCATTGTGTCACAGACGCTATTAAGTGGAGGTTTTGGTGAGATTGTGTCCGAGGTCAAAATGCATCATCCATAATTTGTTCAGCTTTTGATGAGACTGGGGTGTCGTGTTGGATTACACTGCATTATACACACTGCATTTCAGTGAGATTCCTCACTGTATTCATAACCCGTCATACACTTCCTGACGTCATTTACTGTGCTGAAAAGTCAACCACGAACACTTTCAAGCATTCATCTTTCAGACAATGTTCCCAGAGGAGCCAATGCAGCTAAAAGACTGAATATCCTGGGTGATTTCAGATAACCTACGAGATGAATGGCAAGTGGTGAAGAGTTGGTGTCATGATAATTCTCTCAGAAACTTAAGATGTGATCTGAACATGTAAAAAGCTGTCGTAATTCAGTTCATAAGAGTCTGAAGCACATCACTGTACAGGAGATCTGCCCACTGTCCACAATCAGGTGAAGGCTCAAAACTTCTTCCCCTTGTGGAGTCTGTTGAATCGCCAAATGTTTTCCTTCCTCAGACGCTTCCAGTATTCCCAGTTGTCCGACTCCAGCTCGTGCAGCTTTTTGGGCTCTCCCAGGTTCAACTGGTACAACCTGGGGAAATGATAAAAAAAAGGGGGGGGTGGGGGTTCAGATATGAAAATTTATGAAATACCTCCCTTAACCAGAATAACTACAGCGTTTGTATAAAGCATGAGAGGATGGTTGTAATACTGTTATGGCTTGAATAAGAGATGTGCCTTTCTGTTTTCTTTCTCTCCCTTTTCCCCCTTTTTTATTTTATGAAGTTTTTTCCCTGAGCTGTGCTGAGCTGAGCTGTTCTAGGTTATGTTTTAAACCTTAGGATTGGGGTTATCACTTATGTTTTTTGTATTTTGGAAAAAGTCAATAAAAAAAAGTGGGAAAATCAAATGAGAGAAACTGTATAGTTCTAATCGATTACAAATGGTGAAAGGTGTTGCTGAAATGTATGTATGGGTATGTATGTATATGTGCTCTCACCACTCTGGATATTCCTCAGGAGTCTTCAATATGGGGTCATCTCCTTGTTTAAAGATATTGGCCCCGACTGCATGAGAAGTAAGTCTGGCGGGGTCCTTACACACCTCCGGACCTTTCAGCTCTTCCTTCGCCATGCCTTTACCTTTTCCTTTGGCCGCTGGAAGACAGAGGAAAAGAGTCAAGTGTCATGTTGTTCATATCCACACATGGATGCGTTTATGGAGGATCTACGCAGGTTGACTCCAAACATGCTACCAGTGCTTTGGTATCTAACACATTATGATTTAAAGGCACATGTGTGCACAGCCAGGCGATTCAGACAGGTGGATGACCGTGATTATTATTATTTGGGTATTATTGCTAAATCACAACAGCATATCCAATTGCTAATAACAGGTGAACTGGACTTGGTTGAGTTTCTTAAAAAACATGTGGTTATTCAGACTGGGCCTTTGCCAAAACCACAAAAAGGAGAAACAGAACAGAAAGGGAGGAGAAGAAGGATCAACGGAACAACGCTGTGATCCCTTATGTTGCTGGAGTATCTGAAAACCCCCCCATCCCAGTACATCCCAAGCCTACCAAGACACTGAGGCAGAAACTGGTCCATCCCAAAGACAAAACCCCCCATGATGCATAAGCAGAGCAATGTAGCATATGCAGCAGGATGTTCAAGAAACTCAACCAAGTCCAGTTGACCTGTTTTTAGCACTTGGATATACCATGACCTGGATGACTGGGAAGCTCCACAGACATAAACCACAACAGCTATTAGTCGCCATTTATTATAAGTGTTCACACGTACATTTCATCAGCAGATGCTATTTAAACCTGACACAGAGGAACATGGAGATGTGTAGTAGGTGAACAGTGAACACACTGAACAGAGATGTCCTCTTTACTCACCAACTTTCTTCGCATATCCTCGTGTCTCTGCTCTGCTCAACATGTTGGACCTGCACACGTTGGCCGCTGTAGCGTTGGATGTGGCGCATTTTGTTAAGGCGACTATTCTAAATAAAATGTAACCTGACATTTTTATTTCACCCCACCGAACATCCCGGCCCACCGTGCTACAGTTTGACTTTCATAGCTGCTCTCGACTTCCGTTTTCTAGATCGTCTGTGTGAGAAGAAACGACTACCGCCCCTCTCTGGACGGGATGATGCACTGCAACATGACAGGTGCTGCAGCTGGAGCCGCCAAGGGGCGCTGCAGAGAGATAAACACCTCTGAACCCAAAGCAGGAAGCGGAACCACAGCTGCTGGAAGATGTCGGAGTACGCAGCGGCCCAGAAGAGTGCTCTGAAGTTTAAAGGCAATGGAAACATTTCAGCTGGGAAGAAGTGAGTTTTGAGGCATTTGGTGACTTGTGTTAGAGAAAGAGGAAACGTTTAAACTGGCAACAATACTTCAACACCCACTCGTGACTGATTAAAACCCCCTGGTGTAGACTAAGCTAACGCTAGCTTGTTTGCTAACAGATAGTATTGTGGATAGTGTATTTAATGGCATTTTGTGAATGTTTGTGAAGATTTTTTGGGTTGATTCACTATCCCAGTAAGTCCGTATATACAATGGCGACGTTGTAACGAAGTCTTTTTCCGAGTTCCGACTTCAAATCGTTCCAAGGCAAGGCGATGGCACGACATCAAACGTAAACAAACATGGCTGACCGAATCTGATGTTTATTTGGCTCGTGATGAGACAATTCAACTGTGACCGGTGCAGCATAAATAAAGCAGGGGCACGAGGCAACAGTTGTGATCAGCGCTACGTATTTAGTAATAACATGTACAACAGGGGATGTTAAAATACTCATTTAATCAAAGCAGTTATTAACATGAACAGTTAACCTTAGGGAACTCTTAGATTAAGGCCAATTAATACTAGGGGTGTAACAGTACACAGAAATCACGGTTCTGTACGTTTTCGGTACAGTAGAAACAAGGAACAGATTTTTTAATTTCCTTTTATTCAACCCCGGTAAACTATGGCTGTGTTTTCTTTCCTACGTGATGTTTAGAGAGTAAAATAACTAAGCGGCCCAGAAGAGTGCCCTGAATTTTAAAGGCAATGGAAACATTTCAGCTGGGATAAAGTGAGTTTTCAGGCATTTGGTGACTTATGTTAGAGAAAGAGGACACGTTTAAACTGGCAACAATACTTCAACACCCACACGTGACTGATTAAAAATAACCCTGGTGTAGACTAAGCTAACGCTAGCTTGTTTGCTATCCTAAGTATTGTGGATATTGCATTTAATGGCATTTTGTGAATGTTTGTGAAGAGACATTTTGGTCTCTGAAATACAAACTATAGTGTCCCTTCAGAAGGAAGTGGGTTCATGGGAATGGGGCTCCTCTTATCACCCCCACCACCAGACCTCCCAGGGGCATGTTTGAGGTAGTCAGCAACTATTGATCGATACTTTATTGATCCAGGGGTAACTTTCGCACACAAACAGTCAAACACAAGAGCATAAGAATAATAAAAAGTCAACAATAAATACACATAATCTGCAGTGAGATTATAGTCTAGCCATCTGAACTATTACAAAACTCACTGTAAGGAAATGTGTGCTGATTAAAATATTTAGCTATAAGATGGAATGAAAATCTGAGGTGAGAGGAGTAGAATAAGGTAACAAAAGGGACAGAGCCTGCGTACTGAAACCAAATATAAATACAGATTTAAAGATAAATATTTGAAACAATAAAAAAGTTGTACATTAGATCAACATAGCCTGTAAATTATGGAACAGCAGATGCTAAGTGTATTAAAAAAGGTTGCAATAATATAACACTAGATATATAAAGATCAAATCAAGATCAAATATATGAATATATGTACAACACACAAAAGGCAAAAAACTGCTGTCTGTTGCTGACCTGTCCAACTGTTCGACGGCTTTTATAATTAATATTAACATATCAACTGAACCTCAATAACCCTTAGTTAGTAGCCTCCACTGTCTTGGCCACAGGCATTGTGTGTGGACGTGTTTCATTGTCTATCTCAAGCCATGTATCAACTGTCATTTCATGTCTTCTTTCAACTCTCATTTAGGAAGAAGAAGAAGGATAAAGAGAGTAAACATCGCCTCGAGCAGGCTGTGCACAGTCACAACGAGGAGGAGGTGAAAACCAACAAAGGTTATGTTGACAAAAGGACACCGGCACAAATGGCCTTTGACAAGATGCAGGAGAAGAGGGTGAGTTTTTGTTCTCTAGCATTAGAGGCATAGTTGTATTAGGCAAATAGCAATATAACTAATTTAATAACACCGACACTTTTAAAATGTGATTTATTGTGACAAGATGATCCTGTCTGTTGCTATGGACAGTCACAAATAATGACAAATCAGTACAGTTACAGGTATACTGAAAGTTATGTGCATTTTTCAAATCATTAATTTGGCCCCTGTCTCTCTCTCTCTTTCCTTACAGAAAATGGAAAGGATTTTGAACAAGGCGTCTAAGACTCATAAACACAGAGTGGAGGTAAGTCATACATCAGATATTGCAGAGCTCTATTCTGTCCATCTTGCAAAACAGCTCAATTCTACAAGTAAATTAATTCTATATATATATATATATATATATGACATAAGTAAATGTAGCAGAAATGAATGAATCTTCTATTGTTTCATTTGTCTGCAGGATTTCAATCGCCATCTGGACGCCTTGACAGAGCATTACGATATTCCCAAAGTCAGCTGGACCAAGTAGAAGAGGAGGACTGTCCTCTCCATTTTGTTTTTTGTGTTTTTACTTGTAGAAAAATCTCACACAACCCTTTTTTTGAAATGTATGTTTATTTACTTTTATCGATATACAATAAAATTTAATTTTTATTGTGTATTTTGTTGCTGTCCCTGGTGTGTACAATGTAGGATTTGAGTGAAGATACATTTTGTCAAGTTTTTCCTTATCTTACATACTATACAATATATCCTTGATGACCAAGCATATTGGCTAATGTTTGTGTGTGTGTGTGTGTTGCAAGAAAAATTTCAGAAAGCCATAAAATGTTTTTATATAAATTCATTTGAACTGACACATTGCACAATCGATACAGGAACTGTAAACCAGAAGACACGAGGTACAGAAGTCCATGTTGAATTATTTGGGATGGCACGGAGTCAATATTGGAATTGAAGTGAGGGTACAAACTAAAACGAGAGGCACAGAGTGAGACTTTGAATCCCAGAACCAAATGTGTATTCGTATTTTGCTACAGAAACAGTTGTATCTGTGAAGAGACGGGTGTATGCAAACGTACTGCATTGCTGACTGACAACTAAATTTAAGACATACAGCTTAATGTGTGAGAAATCATTCATAAATAACTGGAGTACTAATTGATTCAACATTTTGTTTGTCTTTGCATCATATGTTGCAAATTTTTGGCCAATTGAATAAAACTCATTTGGCTCAGATCTATTATGGATGTAAGAAAATGTTTTAGTTCAATGACCGAGTTGAATTAACACCAGTAAGAAGCTGCATCACACAACAGCAGAGGATTCTCAGTTTTTATTAAGTATGAGATGTTCAGGTTATGTGCAGACAGTTCTTTGATCGGACAGAAACACTTCTCACAGGTATTTTGTGTGTAGTCGTGTCCTGTGAGTTTTTCTAGAGTTTACTTTGGCCCCAGCATTTCACTTGGCTTCACCCACTGGTCGAACTGCTCCTCGGTCACATATCCCAGCTCAATGGCCATAGCCTTCAGCGTGGTGCCTTTCTTGTGAGCCGTCTTGGCGATGGCGGCCGCTTTGTCGTAGCCGATGTGTGGGTTGAGTGCTGTGACCAACATGAGGGACTCATTCATGAGCTTGTTGATCCTCTCTGTGTTGGCCTGGATCCCCACCACGCAGTTTTTGGTGAAGGAGACAGACGCGTCGCCCAGTAGCTGTGCAGAGTTCAGGACGTTCTTGATGATCATGGGTTTGAAGACATTGAGCTCAAAGTGTCCATTGCTGCCTCCGATGGTGACCGCCACGTGGTTCCCCATCACCTGGGCCGCGACCATGGTCATGGCCTCGCACTGGGTGGGGTTCACCTTGCCCGGCATGATGCTGCTTCCCGGCTCGTTCTCTGGTAAGATGAGCTCCCCGAGGCCGGAGCGGGGTCCTGACCCCAAGAAGCGGATGTCGTTGGCAATCTTCATCATGCTGACAGCCACAGTGTTCAGGGCTCCGCTCAGCTCCACCAGGGCATCGTGGGCCGCCAGGGCTTCGAACTTGTTGGGAGCCGTCACAAAAGGCAGGCCTGTGAGAGAAGCAACGGTGGAGGCCACTTTCTCAGCAAAGCCAATTCGGGTGTTGAGCCCGGTTCCTACCGCTGTGCCACCTGCTGCCAGCTCATACACCCGGGGCATGGCGGACTTCACTCTCACGATGCTGTACTTGACCTGTTGGACATAACCACCGAACTCTTGTCCCAGTGAGAGCGGCACAGCATCCTGAGTGTGTGTGCGCCCTATCTTGATGATATCTTTGAACTCTTCAGATTTGGCAGCCAGAGCATCGTGGAGAGCCTGCAGGCCGGGCAGCAGGACATGGTGGACCTCTGTGGCCGCAGCTATGTGCATGGCGGTGGGGAAGGTGTCGTTGGAGCTCTGGCTCTTGTTGACGTGGTCGTTGGGGTGGACGGGATCCTTGGAGCCCAGCTTCCCCCCCATGATCTCAATGGCCCTGTTGCTGATCACCTCGTTGACGTTCATGTTGGTCTGGGTTCCAGATCCAGTCTGCCACACCACCAGAGGGAAATGATCATCCAGCTTACCCGCTGACACCTCGTCTGCAGCCTGGCTGATCGCATCTGCCACCTGTGGGTTGAGGCCGTAGTCCTTGTTCACCTCGGCAGCAGCTTTCTTCAGGACCCCAAAGGCCTTGATCACTTGGAGGGGCATTCTCTCACTCGGCCCCCCGATCTTAAAGTTCATGGTGGATCTGACAGTCTGGGCTCCGTAGTACTTGTCAGCTGGGACCTTCAGCTCACCGAACGTGTCCCGCTCCACCCTGAACTGTGAGCAGCTCATCCTGGAGGTGCAGAGGAGCCGTCTGGAGTGGACGTTGAGTCTTTGTAAAGCCTGGAGCTTGCAGTTAAACTGCTGGACGGTTCTCAAAGACCGAAACATGGCTTCGCATTAGAGGTGAATGCAGGGGGAGGTCAACGCAGCCAAACACATTGTCCCCTGTCATTGGACGAGGAGGAAACTGATCGCGGCTCAGCCAATGAGGGAGCGGCAGAGGCGGGACTTCCGCTCGGGTTGGCGTATCGCGTGGAGATGACCCAGCTGCTTCATCCGGATCCGTGAAGCTTCACGCAACATGGCATGACTTCATGTCCGCAATGAAAACAGGGCTCAGACGTCTTCCTAAAGTAAAAGTTGATAACCTTACCTAACTTGTGATTTACCCGACAAATAAACGTTTAAAGAAATACAGATGTGACATTTCTGACATATGGATTTTATGATATTGACTCAGAAACATAATATCGCTGATGTATGTATTGATCAATGTGTAGTCATGTTTTTATTTTTAATGCCAAGTTTTACATTCATAAATTTTGAATTAAATTATTATGAATGTAAAGGTTAACCCCACTTCAAGCCTTACAAGGCCCCTCAAAATCAAAAAGCATTATAGTAGGTGAGTGTGTAATACTTACACACTCACCTACTATGGAGGTGGACTGAATAATAGTAACAACTCTCTGTATAATACACACACCCTTGACCTTAAAGATGTATCAACATCTCTCTAAATCAAAAAAGCTTTATTGCAGAGACGATGTATTAGTCTACATTTGTTTTTAGTTGGGTGTACCTAATACACTTCTGACTGAATGTGTGCAGTATAATACTATCCAATCAATAATTAAATCAATTAATTAGACTTTATTTGTGGGGCACTTGTCAAACATACAATGGAAAACAAAGAACTTTACAGAATAAAAGCAATAAAAACAATATCCGTCCATACACAGAGCAAAGCAAGGACACGAGGAAACAATATTGTACAGCTCATAAATTAAGTAAACAAAGGAAAATCTAATAACTTGTTAAAAGATACGATCTATAACAATATTTAAAGAGATGAAATAAAATTACTAAATATTTAAATAGATGACGAAACAATTATAAATAAATTAATAAAGAACTGAAAGAGATGATAAAATAAATAAATACTAAATAAAATACTGGAGGAGGAGTAAGTGAAAGTGGTAAAAGAGGGATACAAAAGCAGGGTATTTAAGGGGAAACACTTCAGTGAAAGAAAATAAGAAAGTAAATACTTGAATAGTAACATGATATTGTTAATAAAGCTACTTTATTTGTATAGCACATCTAAATGAATTTAGAAGGTGATTTACAATGAAACACGATGATAAAGCACATTTCAAAACAAGACAAAAAACAAAACAATAAAAGGATGCAGCTGTAAAACAGCAGAAATGTATAAATAATGTATGAATAAACAGAAAAACAAAATAAATTAAATTCACGTTACAGTCTGATAACAAAGGGCTGCTCCCTCTGATATATGATTTGAATGGATTTTCAATAATTCCAGCCGTTTCATTGAATTGCAAGACAGATTACAATGTCACCATATTTTCGTTTCTTGTAGAGACCTTTATTTTGAAGCGCGAGCTGAGCCTGTCCGTTACCCTGCCGCCGTGCTTACGTCGCCTCCTCTTCTCGCGCTAACGTTAGCGCACTGTTAGCCTGCGAGCTAACCCCATCGTCTCCAGGTCCCGTGTCGACCTGAGAACAGCAGACGGCGGAGAGACACGGACAGGCCGGCGCAGCCGAACACTGTCCAGAGCCGCAGGCTGCACCGAGGAGCGGGACGATGCCGCACGACTTTCAGCCCGGAGACCTGGTCTTCGCTAAAATGAAGGGATACCCCCACTGGCCAGCCAGGGTGAGCAAGTAGCGTTAGCAGCAGCAGCAGCAGCCGGAGGGGCGGAGGGGGGTGGGCTGCTGCTGCTGCTGCTGCTGGAGAAGGTTCTCTGTGTATCTGTGTGTCTAACATGGACACCCATTAGAAAACAAACTGAAGTTCATACCACAGCAGGCTGACAGGCTGCGACACAGGCCCGCAGCCGGAGCACCAGCAGCGGCTCCTGCATCAGATGCTGTCGGCCTCTTCAGTATGGAGACGTACAGCAGCAGGATTTTCTGGAAATGACGTTAATGATCATTTCCCCCTGATAAGAGTGATCTTCTCCATGTCCCCACTTGTTAATCGTGCACCATGTATCTATAGTGTTTTTACATGAGTTAATATGAATATGTGGTGTTTTGTTTTGTTTACTCCATGTCACCAGTACACGATACCACCATGTTTAAGTCCACAGGAGAGTTGTGCATCGTTTCCTCTCTGTCGGTTGGTGTTTCACTGACTGCTTGTTTGTTTACAGATTGAAGATGTGGCTGATGGAGCAGTGAAACCTCCTCCGAATAAAATTCCTATTTTCTTCTTTGGGACACATGAGACGTGAGTGCAACACAACACAACAACAACACAGCTATGGCTGGGCGATATGGCTAAAACTAAAAATGTTCATATCAGGCGATGTGGTTAATTGTCGAGATAAATATCACATTATTATTGTTTATCTTCCGTTTAAAGACTGATTTTTGCTCCTGAGTGAAGTTTGTGGGTTTTAAATTCTCTTTCTGTCAGCAAAGCTTGATCAACTCTTGATAAACAGCTCAAAATGGGACTAATCTTAGGTTGATCAAATACCTCCTCACTCGAGCATGCACAAGCATTATATTGATATTCAATTAAATTTTACATGTCCACAACGTACATTATCTCAAAGCACTATACATAGTGAGGTCAGGACTGTAGAATATTACAGAGAAACCCTCTCTCTACTTTTGTCTCACATCGCTGCTTGTTATTCGCCTCTCATTAGCTTTACTCTTCTCTGAAGGTTTCTCTGTTTACCATTGACTCGTGTCGGTGTCAGTCAGCGTTCTGTATGTTTGATCCATCATCAGACAACATCACTTTCAAACAAGATGGCACCTGCAGTATATTAATCTATCACTAGGTGGCACAGTCTACTCTTATAAAGTCTCAAGTCAAAGTAAAACTTGATGTCAACAACCTTTTTATTTCAAGACCAGATTGGTTTTAGTTGATCAGTTTTTTCACTTTCTTTGTCTCTTTTTCTCACAGAGCATTCCTGGCAGCGAAGGACCTTTTTTCATATGAAAAGTACAGAGAACGCTACGGAAAGCCCAACAAAAGAAAGGGATTCAATGAAGGTTTATGGGAGATCCAGAACAATCCACACGCCTCCTACAGTGCCCCGCCAGTAGTAAGTCACCCTAATACCAAACATCTTCCATAATCATCCATAATAATTTGGCATTAACCTGTGCTTAAAAAGATCCATATTCTTATTTTAGCCTTGTTAGAAATAATTATGTTTATTGTTTTAGAATTTGGTGTTTAGAATATTTCCTCTCAACTGTAACTTACGAGTTTCCTCCAATTTCAAGTTCGGTCCATCAGTGTATGCTGTTGCCCCATAGAGTGCAGCTCGGGTCAGAATGTTTTGTCCGTCAGATCCTAACAGGTGCTGGCGTGTTTGGGTCAGATGTAACACTCTAGTGCCCAGCTGAGTTTGCATGTGCTGGTCCAAAGACATGCAAATTGGGGTTAGATTAATTGGAAACTCTAAATTGACCATAGGTGTGAATGATTTTTTGCCTCTGTATATTAGCCCTGTGATATGCTGGCGACCTGTCCAGGGTGAAATCCCTCTCGCTCAATGTCAGCTGGGATTGGCCTCAGCTCATCCGCGACCCTCAAAGGATAATTGGCATAGATAGTGGATGGAATTTTTTCTCGGCTCCTTTTTCCCTGTCTCAAGGCTTTGTTTTATGTTTGCTTTTCCTTGACAGTTGCACTGCTTTTTGAAGCATCTGTATTAATCTTCTTATCGTGGTTGTTCTGCAGCAAGCCAGCTCATCCGACAGTGAGGGCAACAACGCTGGTGGAGGAAGTGATGAGGATGAGGAGGATGAAGAGGCCCCGGTTCCTCAGAAAGCGGAGTCAGGAAGTGAGGTAGACTCAGACTCTGGAAGTGAAGACCGTGGAAAGGGAGGAGGAGGAGCAGCAGCAGCAGCAGCAGCAGGAGCAGCAGCAGCAGCAGCAGCATCAGCAGCAGGAGGAGCAGCAGCAGCAGGAGTGAAGAGAAAGCCACCGGCTCCAAAGGTAGTTCTTCAGACATGTTGGCTTCATTAACAATTAACTCACAGTAGTAACACAGGTGTTGTAACAAAAGAGATGCAGTTAGTATGTAGAATCCTATCAGCAGAACCCTGACTGGGAATCAAGCTCTTTATATACAAATTGAAATGGTAGATAACAAAAAGATTAAATTGGCTTCGTATTTTTGTATCAAGAGTTTTGATATATAAGGTTGTTTGGCTTATATAAATTACTGCAAGGACAAAAAAATGGTCATAATAAAAAAGATTCAATTCATTTATGTTTTTCTATTGCTTGTGTTTTCTGTTTCAGCGGCCTCCTCCTAAGAAGAAGGCTCGAGGTTCGTCCAGTGACCGAGATGTAGAGAGTGGATCCCCCTCCGAATCAGAACCAACGCCCTCAGAGTCGGACTCCGGAAAGAACAGTGACCAGGTAGGTAGTTACACACACACTATATAGGATCATTTTTGTGTTCTCGGAAACTTAACAGCCCATGAATGTTACAGGATTTTACTCCAGAGAAGAAAGCAGGGGGACGAGGTGGGAAAAAGGCAGGAGGGAGAATGAAGAAAAAGGTGAACCATTTTTTTTATATAATTAAAGCATCTGTCATCTTTTGTGATGGAAGTTCTCGATTTCTTGCCCTTTCTCCTTCTGATTCCACCTTTTCTTTTGTGATGTTGCAGAAGGGATCATCTGACTCAGATTCAGACTCAGGATCAGGCTCAGAGAAAAAAGTAGTGGAGAGTGACTCGGAGGACGAGAAACCTCGACCAGCCCTGTCTGGCTCAGAATCCCGGTCCGGCTCAAAGTCTGAGTCAGACTCAGATCCACCTCCTCGGAAAGGCCCACAAGCACGGAAGAAAGGTTCCACAGAGAAGCCTGCACCAAAGCCTCGTGCACGGAAACCCAAACCCCCGCCGGCAAAACGAGCACCTTCATCGTCCTCCAACAGCGACAGGTTAGGAAGCTTCCTTTTACCCACTCACGCACCTCAGAGTAATTCATTTATATGAATTCTAGTGTGTGTTTTAACCGTGTGTAAATGATTCCCTGTTTTGTCACAGCGACAGTGAACCCGACCGCATCAGCGAATGGAAGAAAAGAGATGAGGAACGGAGGCGAGAGCTGGAGGAGCGCCGGAAAAAAGAGGAGGCAGAGGAGCTCCGCCGTCTACGTGAGAGGGAGAAAGAGGAGGATGACAAAAAGAAAAAAGACAAAGATAAGGGTAAAAAGGGGGGCAACAGTGACAGCAGCAGTAGCTCAGATGAGGGTGTAGATGAGCACCCGTTGAAGAAGTCCAAGAAACCCCCTCCACCTCCGATTCCTGCACCATCCGACTCTGATTCTCCAGCACCAGCTGAGGTGCAGTTGCTTAGTGAAAACACGCAGTAATAGAATTAGAGGTGAGTCTTGGTGCTATTGACGTGTGCAACTTCTTGTGCTTTTCTCATCAAAAGGTGAAGAGAGCACCTAAAAAGTCAGACAACCAGAAGAAAGCAAGAATAAAGAAAGAGAAGGAGAGAAAAGAAAGGAAGGAGAAGAAAGCCAGACGGTTAGAGGAAAAGTCCAGAACCAGGTGAGTGCTCAATGAAGAACAAGCGAAAGTGTGCGGCCTGACTTTAGATGAACTTCATTGAAACACAACACCTACACAGACCTCAGAGTTCCTTCTCTTTCTATTAGAGCTAAGCCTGAAAACCCCAGACGCAAACCAGAGAGGCCACCGGAGAAGAAAGTGGAAAAGAAAAAAGGTCTGTGTCTCATACATTCTCACTCAGTTTCACATGTACTGTTGTTGTTTTGTGCAGCTGACTAGCACGTGTATTTCCTAAAACCTGGGGTACCATGCAATACACCACCAAAAGCTCAGGTACTTATTCACTGTCTTTCTGTGTTCATATGCAGAGCCATCACCAGAAGAAAGGCTACAGAAACTCCACACAGACATAAAGTTTGCACTCAAAGTTGACAACCCAGTGAGTGACATCTATGAGTTTGTTTTAAGTTTTTCTATTTTCTGTGCGGTATGTCTGTTTGAAATTAAACTTTGATGTGTTTTTCTGTGTGTTTTCCAGGACATAGATCGGTGTCTACAAGCCCTGGAAGAGCTTGAGGCTGTGCCCGTCACCAGCCAGATCCTCCACAAGAACGCTGAAGTTATTGCCACGTTAAAGAAGGTGCAGTTTACCGTCTATTTGTTTTGGCTGACGTCATTAAAGCAGGTTAATCCACATTTAAAATGATGGAAAATCGTTCACTTGATGTCATAAATGTACCATATACTGTACTATCTGTTACCAGTTGCTTCCCAGTGTTAGAGATGATGACGTGAATCCATTTTTAATGCACCTTCTCTTTGCTTTGTCTGCATTCATTCAAAAACAGATGTTGTAATATGGGTGCTGTAATAATCAGGGCCATCCTATATTCAGGCCAGTGAAGTATGTTTCTCATTTCAATTATCCTCCCCATTTTAATGCCTATGGTTTTCATTAATAACAGATCCGGCGGTATAAAGCCAGCGCTGCAGTCATGGAAAAAGCCAGTGACGTGTACAATAAGTTAAAACTTCGCTTTGTGGGCAAGTCAGATGTGCCAGGTAAACCTCTAACAGACGACAAGGAGCCAGAAGATGATGACAAGGAGCCAGAAGAAGCAGGTAAAAAACAATACAAGCCCATTTTGGATCTACTGGGTTCTACATTATGTGGATTTTTTCCCACCAGCCTTAATATTCTTGTTTTGGTTATATTCTACATATTTATACCAATCTGTATCAATTTGTTTTTTTTCTAGACTCCATTCCAGTGAACGGGGAATCTGAGCAGAAAAACGACGATATGGAGGTTGAGGGAAAACCGAAATCCCCCGCCCAGGAGGAGAATAACGACGCTTCAAGTCCTAATAGGTGAGTATCACAGTAATATATCGTATTTTTGCTCTACTTTCAGTCATTCAGTCATTATGACATGTACTGCTGAAAGGATATTAAAAAACGGTTTCTTTGAACAATAAAAAGATGGTATTCTACTTTGGAAAATACCACATTTAGGTATTAACAGAGCCGTTGCGCATCTTTACTTCGCACTTGGACCCATTTTTTAACAGAGATCAAGCGTGTTAATGCGATTAATGGGTGCAGCTTCCATATTTTAATTGAACTAGTGCAGTGTCTGCTCTAAACCTGCCTGTTGTTTGCTTGGCCTGTGGTATTGCTGGTTGCTGTTTTCTTTATGAAACTGTAAAAGTGACATGCAGTAATTGAGCTGCGGCAGATTAACACGTGCTGCCTGACTCTGTAGAACTCTGAGGCCACTGCAATAAAGTTCAGTGAAGCTCCTCTCAGTACGTAGAAACCCGAACAGAAGAATTAACTGTTGTTGTCATGATCTGCAATTTCACTTACATTGATGAGGCCCAGCAGTCACTGCTACCGAGCACTGTCCGCCTGTTTAATCAAAGTTTATTCATATTGAATGGATGAAATGTCCACATCACACCAAAATCTGACGGTTCTCGTGATATGCGAGCTATAGTCAGACAAACAGAAATATCTGGAATTATTAGATGAAATAGATGGTAAATGTGATCTCAGCACAGTTGCAGTGGTGACTGACTGTGCTTCATCTGTAGACGGAGCCCAAGCAGCCCTGCTGACCACCAGACACTCACCTATGAAGAAGCAGAAAACTCCATCTCTGCAGAGGCAGACCCACCTGCTGTCGAAAGCTGAAAGACCCTGAACCACCACTGCAGGGGACCAAGCAACTAAAAGACGGCGGTGGTCCCTTCGTTTGGCATCGTACAGTGCTCCTAGCTCAACAACATCGAAAACACACACCCAGCATCTCCGACAGTATCTGTTACATCAAAATTGATATGTTGGACATTTTGTACTATAATGAAATCAAACTAGAACGCCCTGTTGCTCACTCCCTTTGGTCCATTATTTATCCCAGCACAACAGGAAAGCTTATTTGTGTGATAGTTTGTGGCGCGGTGTGAAACCCCTTTTTGTTTCTGAAATGTACGTTTCTTTTTATACGACACTTGGCCCGTCCTGGATCCTCAACCTGAACCTCTGCTCCCCTGGCTACTTCGTTCTTTGTACCACATGAACTCTTACTTTGGTCTTTCATACCGTATGTATATTGAATGATTACATTTTTAGCACTTGTAACCAGAATTTAGGCTGGGGTAGTGTGAGATCAGACTTTAAATGATTCTTTGCGGGGACATTGGGTGGAGATGGAGCCATGCTTTGAGGATTTTGTGCAGCCCTTAAATTTGTTGGCTTCATTTTTTTTTTTTATAAAGCCTACGAAACATCATGAACGCCTCCTGTCTGTGTGTATGACATTGTGAGAGTGGTGAAGAACTAATTGTGAGTCTTTTTCTTATGTTTTTTCAGTATTTTTTTAATTATCTGGTTTTGATCCAGTTAATCCAGTCTTGACGAGTTGTGTCACAGTGAAACTGAACCTGAAGCCATGAGCTGAGTCTCTTAAATCTGTTTTCCGACTGAGGTCCACCTACTTTTTTTAAATGCCTCGTTTTCAAATACTTACATCTACACTTTTGTCTAAAACAATAACTGCTGTGGAGTTACACACCTTGCACTCTCATCTCCCTGTAGTATCTGCGTTCAGTAACTTGCATAATAATAAACGGAATAAATGTACAGGTCGAAAAACTGCCTTTTTAAGCAGTCGTGATCTCATGTAGCTGCAGTTTATTTTGACATTTCCCCATCATATGCATACAACAGGTGTTTTTAGTGCTATATAAATTGGTAAAGCATTTCTATCACGTAGTTGAGACTTGAATAAAAATCTCAGCATGGCTTTTGTTTCTATCTCATTTCTTGGTGTTTAAGAAAAACTGCTTCTAATTACTTTTCTTTTCCAGCTGCACCATCACGTATAGTGATTATTTGCTGGTTGGTGGTTTTGTGCAATATAGCATAATGATTCACATACTCCAAATGTCATGGCACTCATTTAAAGTAGTAACAAGGGCTGGGCAATAAAACAATGTGACACTCATTGCGATAATTATTGATTGATCGACTAATAAGAACATTATCTTGATATAAGTTTGGGCCACATCATCCAGTCCTAGTGGTTACCTGCCATTTATTACTATGTATTTTATACTTTATTACTATATATTTTATATTTTATTACTACATTTGAAAGGAACAGTGAGATCTGATTCAGGGGGTCCAGACCTTTAACTCGTCTCAGCACAAATGACTACGAGCTAAAAATCTATAATAGTTTGGCATTTATAATAAGGCGAGAATTATCTATATCAAACGTTCTTGTCTAGATCAGATGCTGTATGTATATCTATGGACTACTTGTAAGATGTTAAACATTTGAAATGAACAGTGAGGTAACGACAGTGTCTGTGTTTGGGGGCTGGACCTTTAATTCCCCTGATTCCCAGATGAGAGTCTGGCATAATACTCCAGTCAGCTGACTTTCGACGCCATTTTGTCAGCCATTTCCTACACTGATCCATTGCCAGCGTCTCCTGCACGGTACGGGACGCCCCATCTGGCCTCAGTCAGCTTCTCCTGCCCCGGGCTTGGTCAGCAGCAGCGGACCCCCCTCCCCTGCACGCACGGGTGGATGAGAGACGGTGTAGCGGGTCGCTCGGCTCCCACCAGACCTCTGCAAGGCGCTCGGCCCCCGCAGGACACTCACTCGGCACCGGAGCGGCACAAGTCCCAGACACAGACATGGCTCTGAAGATTGTCAAGGGGAGCATCGATCGGATGTTCGATAAAAATCTCCAGGATTTAGTACGTGGCATCAGGAACCACAAGGAGGATGAGGTAAAAAACCACCCGCTAGCTGCCGCTGCCACTGTTGACATGTTGAACTCCTCATTCAAACGTGATTTAAGTCCCACAGAACACCGCTGGTACCGTTAACCAGCCAGCTAACGTTAGCGTCCGCTCAGTCATTTCACCCGCTAGCTTACAGCTACACTAAACACCCATTTTATTAGCCCGAAAGCTAATTCTACGTTAGCTAAATAACACCTTGACCCACACACACGCCTACTAACTTAGCACGAATGCTACCTGTCAGGTTGGAAGCTGGTCAACCTGTTGTCGGGCTGCTACTGACCGCGAGCTAACCTAGCTAGCAGGGAGCCAGTTTAAGGAAGCAGCTTGATAGTTGATCACAATTCAGCAGATTACTCCTCTGCATCACACGCGAGTGCATTGCTGCTGTCAACGTCTATTTAGCTTCGGTCGCTAGCCTTGTCGACGTGTGGCCTCCAGCTTCATGTGGGAGAAACATCCGAGGTTTGAGCTTCCCTAGTTATATTCATCACTATTTTGAATTGAGGGTACCAGAGTCATTAGCATGGATTAAGTGACGCTCAGATGCCTTCTAGTTGTAGATGGTATATGGGTGAAATACACAGATCACCACTCAGGATGTTGATGATTGAATGCATCTTATTCTTCATGTCAACTAGTAAATAGAAGGAGCACACATCGGTGACTGAGGGTGATGTCACCCCTGTCACAGCTCTTGCCTGTGGGTGAGGACTCAGCTTCTGGCTCCATCACAGCTCCAGACCTGAGTGGGAGGAGGAGGAGGAGGAGGAGGAGGAGGGTGGGATGGGCCTTTTGGAGGGCACTGTTGTGGGGCAGCCACGTTTCCATCTTCAGCCCCAGCCTCCTCCCCTGAATAGATCTGAGTTGGCTGTGTCTGTAAACATGTTGTTAAAATGTTATGTCAGGTAGTACCACAAGGTGGGTGTGCAGCAGGATCCCTGTGCTGCAGAGCTGTGTGCACCTGTAGGGGCTAATCCAGCAGACAGAATCAGCTATATACACAATTTCAACGTCATAATAAAAACAAGGCCGTCTGTGTTGCGTCTGTGACGATATTGCTTATAGAGAATAAGCAGCTAGATGAGTGGTTCTGTACCAGGCCTTCGGATCCTTGATCTCTTGATTGAGTATACGGTCTATGCTGTTCGCCAGTGGTAACCCAACCTGGCAAGCTTGGATAAGGTGGCAGTCCCCCCCCCCACTGTCAACACTGGACAGTTTGCTGAAATATTCATACAGTGTGTGTTGACTTTTTCCAGGCCAGCCCACAGTTTCTCATGCGCACTATTTGTCTTTCACATATGAGTCTCTGCACGGCTCATTCATTCACTCCCACGCCTTTGGGACAGCGGGCCTGTTGGAGAAAGGTGTGAGGATGTCCTCATTTGATTCAGGGAGATCACTCGCAAAAATTTTAGGCCTATTTGTAATTTTTGTTCTTGTAAAAAAATAAAAAGCATAGCACTATCAGCTAACACTGAACCCTTGTTACTTGGAAAGTCTAGGCCCTCTAGTGTATCTCCAGCTCAGCTTGCACTACAGGCAGAAAGGTTTGTCTGTGTTGGCCCTGGGACAAATATTTCAGCTATTTCAATGGGTTCTGAGTTGGTCATTGAAGAAGAGTGAGAAGGATCACGTGATGCTGTGTTGAATCAATCCCTGCCTGCCCTGCTAACCACAGTTTGTCCAACAGCATCGACAGTAGGATCCCCCCCCCCCCCTTCATTTCTGTCTCATGACCAGCACACATGACCAACACACACACACACACACACACACACACACACACACACACACACACAGCTATATGTATATGTGTTTGTTTAGCAAGGTTGCTCCTCTCAACAATGGTTGACTGATTGGCTTAACTAGAGGTTTCACTGAGCCTGTCGTCCACCATTCAAATTCAATTTACCTGCTTTATCTTTCCTGCTTAATTGGTTTCAGGATGTTGTGTCTATTCATAGAAGGGGTTAGATAAATGTGGCTTTTTCCTACAAATTTTTGATTAATTTGTGAAAATGCATTATTGGATTTAACAGCTGTTCAGTCACCCATCACCTGTTAGATCCAAATAAATAACCAGTGGTAAGCTACTATGTAATTAGAGTGAAACAGATTCAACCTGTACTGCTGATAATGTTTTTAAGTGTGTTTTAAGAGCTTACATCGTCAAAATTGTCATTATGCTTGGTGTAACTTTGAATAGCATAATTTACTTAACTTTCCTTAACCTTAGAGTGGGGTTAAGGTTAATGCTAGAGGTATATTAAGAAAAGACACCTGCATTCTGTAGCTGTTTTCAGACATGAAGTCCAGAAAACGTCTGAAAATAAAACCCCAAAGAGACATCTTTAGGAGTTTGCCATCCATGTATGGAGAAAGCAGCAGGAGATTGTCTGTGTCAGACATGTTAAAAATGATGGGAACCTTTCTGGAACATTCAGGGGAATAATATATTTCAGGAAAATGTCCAGACATCAGTGCATATCTGAAAGCAGCTTACTACCTCATAAAGTCTAGGACTTTCCTGACTCGACTTGGGAATTGACAAATCATAATTCAGCTCCACCGCTGTGGGCTAGTGTCCTGAATAGCAACAATAAGCAGAGCAGGATTCTCCAGCTCTGTCCTGGTGCTTGGTACCAGACGAGCGCTTGATTTCACCTAAACTGATTTGTTGTCCGTTGTTTGTCCTCTCGTTTGTCTGCCCACAGGCCAAGTACATCTCCACATGCATCGATGAGATCAAACAGGAGCTCAAGCAGGACAACATCGCCGTCAAAGCCAATGCTGTGTGCAAGCTCACCTATGTAAGATCTGTCGACAACCTCAACTGACTGAGTCTTCCTGTTGGACACTTCTATTTGATAAACTTACAAACAGTGTTCTCTGTATATGGCTCTCAGTGTGGCCCCACCTGTGTTCCTTCAGATAAATACACACAGATAATATGGCTTGTTTCCACGGTGATGCTGCAGTCTTGCTGTTCCTGCTCCAGTTCATTATTCACTACCCAAGATTAACAATTTAAGAATGATATATAAAAATAACACAACATCAACAATGTAAAATTTCACATTGAATTTAGTGCCTCCCAATATGTTGATACAGTTTTATATTTTGTAGGTGTGGCATATTGACTTCATACACACACTCACACAAATGCACACAATGTGGAAGGGAACCACGCACAATCTTTGTATGTTATCTCCTCTATTCAAACAGCGGCATGCTGAATCAAAACACATTGTTTTCACCCAAGCCTTCATCAGGGTCTAAATATCTAACCACCTCGCACATTAGTAGAAATTACAGAGCTACTTACGAAAATGTTGTTTTTATAGCTTAAGATTAGTCAGTAGAGATCCAGATACCTTGCAGCCTACACGTATTGAGAACAGTGCAAAGTTGCTGTTTAAATCAAAGTACCCTTTCCATTAATGGCCTCGGCCTGCATTTAGGTTTTGATGGCTTGTTGTGATTAGCATCAGCGCTCTATTTGAGAGCTTTTTGCTCAAGGCATTTAGCCTCTTTGCCCCAAAAGGACAGTTTACATCCAATCTCTCCTCTTATTCAATCATCCCTCAATATGTTTCTGCTGTTTTCTGTGTTACAGCTTCAGATGCTGGGCTATGACGTCAGCTGGGCCGCATTCAACATTGTTGAAGTCATGAGCTCCTCGAAGTTCACTTACAAGGTACGACGAGTAAAAAAACACCATGTATATGTAGATATACCGGAAACCTGTCATAAGGACACTTGGGCTCTTCAGAGAGGAAGTCCACGTCTAATGACAAGCACATATGCTAAGAAAAATACAGTTTTTGAGACTTAATTAAGATCTCTTCATAGATAAACTTCGGAAATAGCACAATGAATAGTGACAGAAAGTTAAATGCACTGTGCAGGTAAGTCTATGGAACTGCTGCAGGGCCACATATGCTAAATGAAATATACATTATGCAGTTACACTATTTAAATGCTGCACAATGCTTATTGTTTTTCCTACAGAGGATTGGCTACCTGGCGGCTTCACAGTGCTTTCATGAGAGCACCGATGTCATCATGCTGACAACCAATCAGATCCGGAAGGTCAGTTATATTCTCTGTCTGTGCGCTCTTTGAACATCCCTGGATTCTGCTTTATCCCTCAGCCAACCTTTTCTGTCTCATGGCCTTTCCATTTTATAATCCCTCCTCTTTCAGGATCTCAGCAGTCCCAACCAGTATGACACGGGCGTTGCCCTCACTGGCCTCTCCTGTTTTGTGACCCCTGACCTCGCTCGGGACCTGGCCAATGACATCATGACACTGGTGGGTCATGGAGTGAATGTCAAGAGGTTTACCCACAGGGCTTAACATCTTTAGTTGGGTTTTTTTTTTCTTGGTCACAAGCTAAAATCATGTCTACATGGTATTTGTTGTGTTTCTCTCCCTAGATGTCTCACACCAAACCCTACATCAGGAAGAAAGCTGTGTTGATCATGTACAAAGTGTTCCTCAAGTACCCGGAGTCACTGCGCCCTGCTTTCCCCAGGCTTAAGGAGAAACTGGAAGATCCAGACCCAGGTATTAGGAAACTCACCATATTCTCGGAAACTCCAAAGGTTTTACTCCAATTAACTGCTGTGAAGAAAAATATTTTTTGTTAGCAGTTTCATGGGCGTGGCTCCTGGGTTTAAGGAAAATCGACTTTTTCTACTTTCGCGTAGCTAAATCCTAGACAGTGCTGGTACGGCTGGTGAGCGGCATTCGCTGTCACCTGAACCCTGTGAATTATTCAGCAGCTACGAATATGAGATCAAGAACGGCTCATTTGTGATTCTGTCGGGGTTGTGTAGGAACACTCAACAGCTCACGGAACTATTTTTGTTGCACAGATAAAAAACATCTCTCAGGACATTTATCTGACACAAGGATTGTGCATGTGGTCTCTCAATTATTGACTGTTTGCAAGTTAGTAAGTTTTCACTGGTCTCAAATTCTGCTTTATCTTAAGAATATAAGCTGCTTCCAAGTGCTGTCAAAAAGATAATTCAACAGTTTTAAAGGTGAAAAGAAATCTATGTTAAAACAATATGTTAACCAGTTTTGATGGCACAAAAGCTGGTTACACACATTAATGAAAACGAACAGACCTAAATAAATGCTTTTGTCAAACTACATTCAATAAGCACAGTTTTACATTTTTTGTTGTGTCCTTTTTTTCTGATTGATTTCCTCTCTAATCTGTTTCCTCCTCCTTAAGGCGTCCAGTCAGCAGCAGTAAATGTCATCTGTGAGCTGGCCCGCAGAAATCCCAAGAACTACCTGTCTCTGGCCCCGCTCTTCTTCAAACTCATGACCTCCTCTACTAACAACTGGGTCCTCATCAAGATCATCAAGCTGGTCAGTCGACCGCACACAGGGTTTCATTGTTGCTAAGTTTTCTGTTTGTAATTCCCAATACTGCACCAATCATACAGGGACATATCGATCAGAAAAGAGGAATTGATCAAAGTTCATCCTGCAGCAGTTGGGCTCAGAACACATAGCAGTTAAATTATGACAGTTTCTATACAAATAATTTAAACACATTTTTCACAAAATTACTAATTTAATGCACTGAGGATTGTCTGTATTATTGAAGGTCGACTATAATACACATTGTAGTAAACTAATATTCATCCCATTCATTTAGCTTATATGTGTCTTTGTGTTTGTTTACAGTTTGGTGCGCTCACACCACTCGAGCCACGGTTGGGGAAGAAGCTGATCGAACCTCTGACTAACTTAATCCACAGGTGAGATGAAAGCTGTGAATCACTCTTAAACCGATTGTAATATTAGTCTGATGTGATGAAAACAACAACAATAATCTGTCCTCTCGCTCTCTCTCTCTCTCTATTTCTTACCTCCTCCTCCTGTCTCACAGTACCTCCGCCATGTCTCTGCTGTATGAATGTGTCAACACCGTGATCGCAGGTCAGTACTGTTGTTCTGTTGGCTTAGCTTAATGTCTTTGGTAAAGCGAAGAACACAACTCTTTTCAATCTAAGTGATTTTTTTAAGGCAGACTTTTAAATCATTTCTTCGTGTCCATGTTCAGGAGTAAACGCATTTACATAGAATTTAGTATTCTGTAGCAGTAGTGACTTATTTACGGGTTTTCAGTCCTGCTCAATCCTGAAACCATCATTTAGTCAACTCTGCTTTCCTCAGTTCATTTGAAGTTACGTTTTGAAAATGTACCTTTTAACTCTCCCGTACTTTAGTATACTTTTCACGTCAACATTTTTCCTCATACAAATATCCACCTTGAGATTTTTTTCTCTTCTCACAAAATGTTAAGTTCAAATTCAAATCTAATTTATTATTTTCCTTCACTACAGTGTTGATTTCTTTGTCCTCGGGGATGCCTAACCACAGTGCTAGTATCCAGGTAAGGTATTGGTTATATGTTGATTTTAATCCTTTCCACTCCAGTTGAATCACACTGCATGCTTTCACCATTTTCTTTCTATTCACTCGTCTGTCTGTCCAAACGTAGTTCATGCGCAAAGCAAATGTCAAACAGGCTAGTGGAGAGTTTTATTCCTTTTAAAAAGGCTGTTTTGCATTACCAGATATATTTCACCATTTCTCCCACTTGAGTTTGTTTCATCGTTTTTTTTAATCGTGCCTGTATGTGATGTTAATGGCTCTCCACTTCTCCCTTTCTGTTTTCCTCCCTCTTCCTCAGCTCTGTGTGCAGAAACTGCGAATCCTGATCGAAGACTCGGACCAGAACTGTGAGCCCTCTGTCAATGCCTGCAGTGTGTCATTTTCTCATTGTCTGTGTGTTACTGACTGTGGAACAGTCCATCCATTTAGACGACGGAAACGTAGACGCCCCGACTCTGGATAACTCGAACATTACTACCTTGGGATTCCATTTTGCTTAAGTCACATCTACTCATAACCCACATGTGGCAGAGAAAATGAACAACATCCAGCTTTGTTTTCTCAGCGTCTCGCATCAATCTGAGTTGATCGATGTGATATAAGTCGCCAATTTCACTCCCTCACCCACTCCCAGTCAAAGCTGCGATTACTGCATCCAGCAATTCGAGTTATCTGCATCCCCCATACATAGATAGTTACATGTAGAGTAGATTATAGACCTCTGGTGTTATTAGAGCAGACTGTGAACCTGTGGTTTATAGTTTTCTTTATCCACTTCAACGCTTAACATTGATGCGTAAAGGGATGAGAGAGCAGAACTACCCTGGATTCTGAACCAATAAAATCAATAAAGTTGAATAACAAACAAAGGGTGTTAGAGCCAAATTAAAAGCCTTTAGTAAAGAAGTAAGAGGCCATGTTGTTAAGTATTTTTCAGACTTTTTTTTTAATCAATGCAAAAAAAATATATTTAAGTTAAATAGAGATCACTAAAAGATAGTCAGCTGACATATGCAGTATTACACTTAATGCATTAGATGTGTTACAGTCGACTGAAGTAGGAAAATCAATTACTATTAAGTCAGTGTTTTATGTTGCTAAAAACACCCGATATGTTAGATTTGTTCTATTTAGGTTTCATAGATTTTGTGCAGTTGTGTTTGAAGCATTTTAATGAACGGCACAAACCCTGGGAATGAATCGATGAAAGGCGTTAACGTAATAAACAATTTTTGAAATATTTGCTTACTTCTCACATTTCAGTCAGCAAGTTGGGACTGACACATAAATGCAAAATTCGCACACAGTCCAAAAACATTTAGCTGAACTGCCCCTGTCAGTTTTTTTTCCATAGCTGAGGCAGATGCAGAGTTGATTCCTGTGTCATGTTCCAGGTCATTTCTGCAATGTATTCACTGCAGTGACCAGCCTCACCTCACTGCAAGGTCACTACTCGACATGCCCTCATCGATCGAGGAAACTGAGAGGCGCTTGTCTCTGCCAGATTAGATGATCAACACAATGTCGTGATTCAGCACATTTCTGAATTCTTAAAATACTTAATGGTGAGAAGGAAAATCAGTCAGGGATTGGACAGAGGATAAAGCAAAACAAAACGACTGTGTCCAGTGTATGTTCGTGTTGTCCCGTGTATGTGTTTGTATGTCCTTTCCATTGTTCTGTGTGTCTGTTGTTCCTTTCCTTTTGGTATTTAGTTTGTGTCATTCACATATTCTTCTTCTTTATTACAATTGAAGATAACATAGAAGTAACTTGTCCATACTAGACTGTTTTGATAGACTACATGTAGGTAGATGTAGTATGAAGTAACAGTTTTTAATAATTAGTCCAGTCCAAACCAGTTCATTGATCTTTTGTAAACCATGGACCTCTCCTGTAAACACATATTGTATTTCTGGTTTGTAACTGCAGGATAGTCGGTAAGGTTAGTATAAATGTCACGTATAATAAATAAATATGACAAACTTTGTTATATATTCAGAGAATGATTATGTCAGGTAATAGAAGTAAGAGATAAACAGAAGTTTCCATCAGAGGATGCGGTGAACTAAGAGTGTATGACTGTTTTGCTAACACCATGTGTGTGTCTGCACTTATGTAGTGAAGTACCTGGGCCTGCTGGCCATGTCAAAGATCCTGAAGACCCACCCCAAGTCAGTGCAGTCTCACAAAGACCTCATCCTCCAGTGTCTGGACGACAAGGATGAGTCCATCCGCCTTCGAGCTCTGGACCTGCTCTATGGCATGGTGTGGAACCAGAACTTTCACTAATGCATCACTATTACTTGTGCGATTATATTGTTAAAGATATTAGAAGCTTCATTGTCAATTTTAGCAAATTATCTCTGACAGTAAAGAACTTGTTGCTGCTTGTTCTATTTTAAAAGCTGACTTGATTTGTACCACAAGGTAAAACTAGACAGTGACAGTAGTCGAAGTGGCTCATAGAATAGACAGAGCAACTTGCTGGCGACCTCTTTATATCAGTTTATGTTTGTGTGATAATTGATTATCAGTGTCATCATCACTTTTCAATTACTAAGTTGATTCTACAGAAAGTGATATGAAATGCCATTTGGACAAATTAATGTAATTAAGATTTATAAAAACAAAAGCGTGCTTGAATATATTACAAGTGTGCACTTGTAGTTCTGAGGTTATTTCTTTGAAATGCAGTTTTCATTTATGCATTTAAATGAAATCATTGTTGACTCTGTGTCTCTGTTCTTTAGGTTTCTAAGAAGAACTTGATGGAGATCGTAAAGAAGCTGATGCTGCACGTGGACAAAGCAGAAGGAACAACCTACAGAGACGAGCTTCTCACCAAGATCATTGACATCTGCAGCCAGAGCAACTACCAGTACATCACCAACTTTGAATGGTCTGTCTCTCAGCCAATAACTCCACACCTGCTTAGTTTTAATGTTCCACCCCAAATTCTACATGTTACTGAACTTTATTATCCACATCTGCATGACAGGTACATCAGTATCCTGGTGGAGCTGACCCGGTTAGAGGGCACGCGGCACGGCCACCTCATTGCCTCTCAGATGTTGGATGTTGCTATACGGGTCAAAGCCATCAGGATCTTCGCTGTGGCCCAGATGGCTACTCTGCTGGACAACGCCCACCTGCTGACCGGCAACATGCAGCGGAACGGCATCTGTGAAGTGTTGTACGCTGCAGCCTGGATCTGCGGCGAGTTCTCAGAGTACGTTTATTTCTCCCATTGGGATGCATTCATATTACCACTGGTATAAGAAGTACAATAGAAGGCTGTGAATATCCACTCAAGCTAACATTAGTTTAAGCACAATAAAGACCATAAACCTGTATTGAAGCAGCTCTCTTTTACAGAGTGTAAAATGAGAGTAATGGGATATCCCATTATCCCAGTCATCTGTAACAATGAATCTACAGGAAAATGGCTGACAGCTGAGCTCAGATATTGTGCTGTCTCCCTGTGTGTTCTTGTTCTCTTATGATTAAAGCACAAGCTAACCCTGAGAGCCTAACTTTAGCAAAGCTAAACCATCTCTCTAAATTGGACTCTGACACGTGGTATTTTTTATACCTCTTAGGGGGGAAAAAACACTTTTATATCCAATTTTACATGAATAGTTGTATTTCTATTGGTGATACAATCTTTACAGCAAGCACAAACATGTAGCCCATTTCTGAGAGTAGAGAAACATGACTAAGGAATATACTCCTTCTCTTCATAGACACCTGGAGAACCCAATGCAGACGCTGGAGGCCATGCTACGGCCAAAGGTTGCCACCCTCCCTGGCCACATACAGGCAGTGTACGTGCAGAATGCAGCCAAGCTGTTTGCCACCGTGCTGAAGAGCCAGGAGGGGAACACTGAAAGCACACCCGCACAGGAAACCAGCCAGCTGATGGTTGAGAGGCTACCGCTTTTCGTCCAGAGCGCAAACCTGGAGGTGCAAGAGAGGGTAAGAGAGGAAGTTTGAGAAGAATGAGTCATGTCTGGGTTTTTTTCCCCCCAAACCATAATAGATATGTTTACTTGTTACCTTTTTAATAAGATGACTCACCGTAAATCTGATGAAATACCTGTGATAATTTCTGTCTGACGTGCTGCCATGTTCGCAGGCGTCTTGCATCCTACAACTTGTCAAGTACATCCAGAAACTGCAGCAGAAGGATGTCAAAGTAGCCGAGGAAGTGAGTGCTCTGTTTGCTGGAGAACTCAACCCTGTGGCACCCAAGGCACAGAAGAAAGTGCCAGTTCCTGAAGGGTATGCTTGCTATGATGTTACTTCTGTAAAATCCCAGGCATTTTAATTTACTACTCTGTTGTTCCAACAAGAGAGAGAATTGCTGAATGTTTAAGTTAAAGTCTTGATCTGTGACGTGTAACTGAGTGTGTCTCTGCAGTTTGGATTTGGACGCCTGGATCAATGAGCCTCCGTCTGAGAGCGAGTCTGAGGATGAGCAGCCCAAGGCTATTTTCACCAAGGAGGAGCCCAAACACTCCCGCCCCCGTCACACAGAGGTGGACGAGAAGGAACTGGCGAAGGTGAGCTGGTTGACGATAGAAGCTTTGCTCAAAACAACAAGGATGATTTTTTTTTTACAGTTCTGAGATACACTACTGAGCTTTTTGTAAGTTTATTGTCTAGCCCTTATCTTTATTCTCACCCACTTGCAAATATTATTTCTCCCAAATCCCACTTACAAGTACAAATAATCACAACATTTACACTAAGTTGCAAAAAGTGGCTGTAATCATACGTATTCTATCTCTAAAACTAACAATACCAGCAATATTGACCCGTCTCATCTGTTTTCCAATGTGGTTCCCTCTAATGTGTGGAGGCGCGCTTTTCTTCATTGATTTTAATTTATGTTGTTTTTCCTCCACTCCCAGAGGAGAGAAGCCAGAAAGCAGGAGCAAGCCAACAACCCGTTCTACATCAAGGCCTCCCCGTCCTCTCAGAAGGTTTGTTTACCAGTCATCACCAGGCTGTTTTACAGAGCACTTTAATTTAATTAATTTATCCAGTCCGTTTCAAAACCCTGAGCGTATAAGTCATAAATGCAGTAGATCTTGAATTAAATGTAGTTAGACTTGTGTACGAAATGTATGTGCTAACCAGTGTGTGTCTGTGCAGGTTTATCAGGAAACCCTTGGAGTGGAGCACATCCCAGTTGTGCAGATTGACCTCAGTGTGCCTCTCAAAGTACCAGGTGGGACACCACCACAAGACACCAGTGTCACACTCATTAATTTACGTATTCTTATTAAATTTGGATAATTATTAGAAGATAATAAATTACATGTTTGTTTTTAGTATGTCTTCTTGTAATACACCTGTGGCTTGCTCTTGTCCACCAGGTCTGCCTATGTCTGACCAGTACGTCAAGCTGGAGGAGGAGCGCCGGCAGAAGGATAGAGCAGAAAAGAAGAAGAAGAAGAAGGAGAAGAGGAAAGACAAGCGCACTGGACGGGGGAAGAGACATGACTCCGGCCCAGAGAGCGAGGAGGACATCACCCCTGCGCATATGGTCGACATAGTTACTGAGGAGATGCCAGAGGTACACCGGGCTGGAGCTGCGCAAACAGCACAACATGTTTATACAGAACCATTAAATCGTAAAATAGGAAAATGTGTCAAATGTGCAAACAGTTTTCTTTCTCCTGACCACTATTTGTTATTTGTGTTGTGAAAGTGAATCCAAATCATGAAGAACACATCAGTTCTCCTAAATTGATTGATAATCTTAATCTTAAATGGCAGTGCTTTTTACACATCACTGAACTTTGTTTGAAGCACATTAATTTCACTTATGAGAAGCTGTGGAAAATAGTAATAGATTACCCCTCTCTCTGTTCCAGAATGCCTTACCCAGTGATGATGATGACAAAGACCCCAATGACCCTCACAAAGCGCTGGACATCGACCTGGACAAGTGAGTCTGCACAATGCACATGGATCCTATATCTACACATTCACAGATATTTGTGTAAATCTATAGTTCATTTTTGTTAGTATACATTAATGTCTAAGCCAATCAATCATTGAAACTTAGATTTTTCAGCCCAAAGGTGAGGAAAACAAAAGCTTGTGTGAATCATTTCTAATCTGAATATTTCCTAGTTAAAGTTGATGATTTATTCCTGATTATATCTTGAGTTTCATGGCGACACAACCAGGGTGACTTGGCCCTTTCCCTCCTCTCGCTCCCTCTCATGGCGTTCTACTTTCTGCTTCCTCTTTTCTATGCCTACACACACCCACTACTGCCTCTCTGTGTGGGCAGCTTGTTGGAGATGGCTGGGCGCAGGTGAGTAGCACGGCAGCAACAGAACCTGGCCTCCAACGCGTACAGGGACCGCCTCCCTGTCTTTTTCTTTCCCTCTCTACAAATAGCTGTCTTGCTCCTCTTACTAACATAGCTCTCATTTCTTTACTCATTTGGAGTTTGCAGTACCCGCTTCTGCTTTTTTTTACTCGTCTTTCCTTGTTCTTTCAGTATCTATTATTAAACTGAAGTTTTGACTAAGAGAACTATTCAGTATCCCTTTTCATTACCTTGCTTCCCATTTTTTAAACTTGTATAATCCTGACAATATCAGCAGCTGTTCCTAAACAATCTGGTTTATATGATTCATCATCTTAAGAAAAGACAAGTTCCCCATCTCTTTGATAAAGAGACATAGTTTTATAGAGAAAAAAAAAAACGTTTTTAAGAGGCTGCTGCTGATCTTCTCAGGACTTAGTCTTGCACCACCTGTCCTCTTGGAATAGGCTCCTGAAAGCTTTTTGGCACTTGTTTTTCTTGGAAAAGCTAATTGGCATCAACATGCTTTTAGGAAAGCTGTCCTGAGGGTCAGGTCCTATCATTTTTTCGCTCTGAGTTCCCAGATCCTCCTCGGTTGAGTTTAGTCTTCTTTTTTTTTAAGTGGATACTCCCCGCCTGGCCTTGGTGGAAATCACAAGCACATGTGCCCTTAGACCAATGCTGTAGTTTAAAAGATTTTTATAGAATTGGGTTAAATCCAAGTTTTAGATTAGGCAATGAAGAAGAGTAGTGATTGTGCTGCAGTAATTGGAAACATATGAAAGAGACTGACTGCAGAACATACTGTACATTTATATCCATACTGGTGACCTCATTTTACACAAAATTGGCCTCAATAGTAATGACTCAATCCTGTTTTTTTCAGGCTGTTTCAGGTATATGTCCGCAAGCTTTTTTTTTTTATAACTTTGGACTCCTGGAATGCATTAATTACATAAATAATCTGTAAAAAATCTTTGTTAGAAAACACTTCTCATCTTCAAACTGTTAAAAATGTTATAATGTGAGGGCTGAATAGTTTCTTTACAGAGAAGAGCCAGCAGGGGGCTGTAGTGAACTGTGCTCTCTGCTTACAAGGTCCAGGCTCGGGTCAAATAAACTTGACAGCTCGTTTCAGTTGGATATGGAGGAATTTATTACTGTAGTTTCTCGCTGTTTTTGAACGTCTGCTGCTTCCAGCTCTGCCAGAGGAATGGCTTAACTCAACACCTTGAATGAGACAGAATATGTGCCTGAATTCAGTGGGTTGCTGCACCCTGCAAGCCTTTTCCCCCTTTTCTAACAACCGAATGCTCACTAAAAAGAATGAAGAGAGATTGAAGATGTTTTCCAGATGATGGCATCAACTGGACCCCAGTCACCTCACTAATCCTCATCTAAGCAAAGTTCAGACGTATGACTGTGCTGTTTTCTTTGTCCAGGCCTCTTGCAGACAGCGAGAAGCTACCAGTCAGGTCGCACCGTGCAGCAGAGGCTCCAAAAAGCCCGGAAGAAGATGGAGACGCAGTGAGTGCCGCCACACACACACTGGAGCCCAGGAAGAAGAGAAGCAAAGAAAAGAGGGAGGAGAAGAAGAAGGATAAAGACGGAGATAGGAAGGTGAGGTTCAAGTGTTTCTTCCTCTTCTGTTACTAGAAAGCCTCATTCTCTCAAGCAGATGAGACTTCCTCTTCGAAACCAATAACCAGATTTATGAGGTGGTTGGGAGCCGCGAGCCACGATAACACGATATCCTTCGGAACCTCACTGTGACACCGAGCTGTATTTATCCTCCTGTTATTTGCAGAAGAGCAAAGAAGAGAAGAAGAAGAAAAAACACAAACGCGAAGAAAAGGAGGAGGATCTTCTCAGCGGTCAGGCAGACGAGCCTGTGGTCCAATCAGAAGAAAGCAGTCAGGTGGCGGCACCGCCCACATCGACCAGCGCTGAGGTATGCTCTTGTAGAAGGGTGGAGTAGGGCTGTTTCCTACCCAGCAACAGAGTTTGTGTCTTGAATTAATATCAAAACATGATTACATTAAATATTTCGAAAAATATACAAAAATACCATTATATATTTAAAATACAAACATATCAAGTTTACGATCTCTGCTGAAAGGTAACATTCAAACAAAAATACATAATCATTTTTATTGACTCAACACTTCTTCCCAGCCTCTCTTTCAATCAGCTTAAAGGGATAGTTCACCCAAAAGTGATAATTCACTCATTATATACTCACCCCTATGCTGATGGAGGGGTGGGTGAAGTGTTTGAGTCCCTAAAACACTTCTGAAGTTTCAGGAGTAACAGTGTAGCAGCCGAATCAAATACAATCGAAGAAATTAGAGACCTATCTTCAGACGTAAAAAAAACGACATGCCTCCATACTGCTCATGTGGTGTCATCCAAGTGTCTGCAAGCCAAGACATTCATATTCGACCTGAAACAGCATAAGTTTACACCAAGTTTTAAGCCTAAATGTCCATTGTTATCTTCCGACAAGGTGCATTCAGGGGCCGTTGGAAATGCTGGAGTCCACTAGCTTAGCCACTTCCTGTGGACATTTAGGCTTAAAACACAGTGTAAATGACACCGTCTGAAGATAGGTCACTAATTTCTTGGATTGTATTGGATTCGGCTGCTACACTGTTTACCCCTAAAACTCCAAAAGTGTTCTGTGGACTCAAACACTTCACCCACCCCTCCATAGCGTAGGGGTGAGTAGGTATGAGTGAATTAACATTTTGGGGTGAACTGTCCCGTTTTTAAGTGATCAAGTATCTGTTTCCTCATCTTTTACCAAATACTTGAAGTATTCATGAAATAAACCTGAGTATTCTCCATTTTCACGAGAAGTAAAATACAGAACCTGTTTGGCCCTCACCCCTCTCACCTCCTCGCATTCCTCTCCTTCCCTTCCTCTTCTAGGTGTCGGATCTGGATTTCTGGCTCTCAAACGCTCCAGTGCCCTCTAACACCCAGGTGGAGTCCCCCCCCCCCCCCTCCCCCTCTCTCTTCCCTTCATCTCCTCAGTCATCACATTCCATCCTTCACTACTCCATGTTTTATTGATCTACCTCATACGTTGGTCTTTGCCACGCGATTTCTTCTCGATATGGATCAGTTGTTCATTTGTTTGTTTTGTTCTTTTTGCTCATCTTCCACTTTTTCACACAGCTTTCTCTCTTTGGATGATCACATAACACTTTCCTCTTTCATCCTCCAGCCTCCCTCTGTTTTCTAGCATGTGCTTGTTGGTCTCACAATGTCAGTGGTTCTCTCCCTCAGCTGTTGTTTTGCTCTCTGGATGTCGTGTCGGTCTTGAAGTGAAAGTGGTTGTTGCTGTGTCGGTGGTGATCAGTGAGTGCAGGTTGCCTGAGCTTCCCTGGAATCTGACCTGGAGTCAGTTCCTTTAGTTCCTGTCACTACTGCGTCACGTGTGTGTGTGTGTGTGTGTGTGTGCGCGTGTGATCTCTGACTGCTTCCACTGTGGTCACATGCAGTCATGCTTGTCTTTGTTTTCCCTTTTTAGTGTCACAACTGACATACATAGAAACTGAAAACATGCTCAAAGAAAGGAAGTACTACTAAAACTAGTAACTAGTAGGCTCTAGTTGAAGTTACCCAAATGCTAAAGCCTATATGAAGCAGTATTTTTAAGCACAGATATCCAGTCCTGTGATATTACAGAATAACATCAGAGTAGCATCTTCATTGGCTATCACCAGGATTCTATAAATCTGGCTCTTCTAATATGTGATCATGCGTTATTTGTATTATTTTGGCAACTAACGTGTTGGTTTCTCAGGCAGGCTCATTTTTGTTTTAGTCCCTTTGGTCGTATGATGTTGCTGCATGCAACACTTTTGGTTCAGAAAATCCAGTTTGTGGTATCACAGAACTCAGTAGGTTGCAGGTGGTTTTGAATGACTTTCTATGAATGAGAGAACTCACTAACTTCACTTACCCCTATCAATACAGAAATGGCACAATTCTGTGGGTGTTTATACTGTGGTTGCTCTTGCTAATGCTAATGTGTGTGTGTGTTGGTGTGTGAACAGGAAGCAGCAACAGTAGCAGCAGCAGAAGCAGCCTCTGTGCCTGAGGCGGTCTCGGGCACAGCTCCAGACTCGGAGCCTGATGAGCCTAAAGATGCCGAGATGGAGGAGACTGTGAGTCACCGCCAATGATGACGATAATTACAAAGTAGAAAGTTTGGCCGTGGTGCTATAGATCCCAGTTCGCTGTGACCTGACAGCACACAGCACATTGGCAGCTCCTCTTCTTCTCACAAGTCTGTCTAAATGATGTACCAGAGACCTGACACTTCTAATGGTCTCTAGAATATTTCTCCCAACATTTCTGTGTGGGATTTCTAATAAAGTGTATGCGTCTTTTCTCTGTCTGGATTTTCAATGATAAGAAGTCCTCCAAACACAAGAAGAAGAAGCAGAAGAAGGAGAAGGAAGAGAAGGAGAAGAAAAAGAAGAAGAAGCATCATCACCATCATCGCCACAGTGACGCAGGTGGCGAGGAGTCTGTGCAGAATGGCACTGTGGAGGATGAAGAGCCTCTACCGGTCTGTCTTTAATATCCTAAACTCCATCACAAGCGTTCAGCACACATATTCACATTTTTATTTTCTGCGCTCATAAAGTAAAAACAAGCCTTTTTGTTATTGGCTTAATGTCATGTTGTTCCACTTTGGTCAGTGTGATTAACTGTCAACCCCATCATGATGTCTATAATCCAACTAATTGTTTTGATAAAAAAATAATTATCTTAAATAAGTTGAGCAACATCCTTGCGTCATTCTGTATTTTGATCTTGATTTAATATTTCTGTTGTGGTGGAAAAACCAGTCACTGACCGCAAAGCCACAAATAACTTGAGGCTGCATTTAGGCAGGAGGATTTATCATCGCCCTTATCGGATCTGTGTAGATCCCACTGTTCAGGCCTGCTGACTGACTGACTGACACACACACACACACACACTCACACTCACACTCACACTCACACACACTCACACTCACACTCACACTCACACTCACACTCACACACACACACACACACACACACACACACACACACACACACACACACACACACACACACACACTGACCTGGACTGCTTGTTATACATCGGCCAGGTAGAAGCAGCTCCTGTTGCCCAACTAGCATATTGTGTGACAGAGACTGCCGGATCTGACCTGAGCTCTTATCTCATTTCAGTCCATGTCCAATTACTGCCTGCTGGCGGAGAACTCCTACATCAAGATGGTGAGTGATAGCAAAAAATATATTTTTCGCTCATTTTTTATCATATTTAATTATAATTGTTAATTATATCATCAGAATCACTGATGTTGACATCCGACTGTAATACAGTCCTTATCTGCCAGATTTTATTATATTTATATCCTGTCATTCACTTTAAAATATAGAGGGAAGAAGAGTCTTGCACAAGAAATGGGTTTACTCTTGAGATGACAACACACACTACTGTGTAGTTAGTAAATAGGAGGAACATCTGATAGGCCTCATGTGACGTTTGCCCTCAGTTGACCCAGTTCTTATGTTGCATCACTGTGTCTCTTCATTTTCACATTTGTGTAATAAAATGAATAAGTAAAATGTTGTAAACAATTTTAAGATCCAGATTATGAAAATACCCTCAACACTGAGCATAGGCAAAATGCAAATGTTCCTGTTTAGGTTGGTGATTTAAATGTAAAGGTTTTCTAAGGCAACATAAGTAGTTAAGTGTGTAGTTTTCTAATTTCTATCCCTCTCTTTAAAGATGATGGAAGATGCTGATCAGGTACTGGATAAAGTTGACAAACAATTCTTCTTTGAGACGTTTCTCTGTTTTCTCGTTGCTCTTTACAACCTGGCCTCTGAGACTAAAACACAGTAGCATTGCTCAACTTTCTGAAAATGTTTCTGTGGTGTGATCTTCCTTGTGCTCAGACTGGTTTCTTGCAAACAGTGACGTGTGCTTTGGTGTTGGACTTGCTGTGTTTACTATGTTACTTCTCTAAGTAATCTTTCAGTGTTAAAAATACAAGGACGGAGGATTAGACACAGTTTTTCCAGCTTCAAACAATTGATCTAATAAAAATCATTTTCTTTTTCACCTCACCCTCTAAGGTTTATGACATCCAGGGGAACCTTCAGGATGGCAGTCAGGTCGTGGTGTCTGTTATATTTGAAAACAAGTGTGACAGCTTCCTCAAATCCATGGAGTTCAACGTCCTGGACTCTCTCAACTCCAAGCTCCAGAGGCCAGAGGGCTCGGGTCCACATGATGGCCTCACCGTCCCCTTCCAGCTTCCACCAGGTCAGCGGTTATCAGCAGAATACACATCTTTAATATAAGCAATGAGGTTTAAATCGTCATTGTGGGCAGTTTGGTTGAGTCTGATTACCTAACTCTTAGCAGTCTCTCTTGTGTTGCAGGGGTGTCCAATGAGGCGCGATTTGTCTTCACCATGCAGAGCATTGTGATGCCACAGAAACTGAAGGGAACACTCGCCTTCATTGTCAAGGTTAGGAGAAAAACCTGTAGTGTACATCCACACAGGAAACACATCCACACTCCTTTAAAACCAATTATATTTTCCACAACGTGTTTTCTACACACTTTTCTGTTACCCATCCCAGTATGTTAAATATAAATCAGAGAGGTTGGATATTGTGGACTTGTGTAAATATATTTTTTTCCAACTATTTGTTATTCTGGTATTCTATACAGAATGATGACTCCTCCACTCATGAGAAACTGGACTTCAAACTGCACTTTACCTGCACCTCCTACCTAATTTCCACTCCTTGCTACAGGTTGGTGTCAGAAGATGAGATTTTCTCTAACTGGTTACTTGGGCCAAAATAATTTATGATAATGATATAATCACAATATCTCTTGAAAGTTTGAAAAACAATAATAATAATACTATCAGTCACTTTCATGGTGAACATTGTTTGTGTGTTTTATCTCATTTTTGACAAATTAATAATGATCAAAAAACCACAAAATACTAGGTTTGTGCAGATGGACAAAGATCTTGTTGATTAAAGGTGGTCAGAGTGATCAAATAGCTATTTTACCATTAATGTATCACATAGATTAAAGGCTACAACTACAAATAATAATAAATTGAAATGAATTTGCCTTTGCCTCGCAATAGTTTAACATCACATACTGTGTTATTTTTATATATATATATATATATATATATATGCAAATTAACAGTAAATTTAAAGGTTCAGTGTGTAGCATTTAGTGACATCTAGTGGTGAAGTTGCAAGTTGCACCATAGTTTGGCCAGTCTGGGCTACTGTAAAAAACGCTCCCGATAAAAATATTAAGTATTTAAATATGAAGGGCCCATTCTGGGGTAAAGAAAACAACAATTCATACAATTGTTGTTGTTTTTTCCAGTGATGCGTTTGCAAAGCTACTGGAGTCAGGGGACCTGAAGAGCAGCTCTGTCAAACTGGAGGGGGTCATTATGCCCTTCCACCACCTACTAGCCAGGATCTGCTTCCACCACCACTTCTCAGGTACATAGCTCACCAGGAAATATTATGCATTTGTGTCAAGTGACAGATGTTTGTCCACAGATATAAAGGTATCCGTTGGTCAGGTGTTCCACATACAGAATATAACAATACGCTGCTTTTCAGGAAGTTAAAAACAACAGAGGAATGTTTTCACAAGTGACTTCTTACTTTTCTATCAGGGTAAACTTGGATAGCGTGTTGGTGTTATTGTTAATGTGTTGTAAATTACCATACCTTCATGCAGTTGAGCATTGCTGACAGCTGTGTTGTTTGTGTCTTCTATGATCAGTTGTGGAGAGGATCGACTCCTGTGCCTCCATGTACAGCAGAACGATCCAGGGTCACCACGTCTGTCTGCTAGTCAAAACTGTAAGCGGACCAGTCTTATTCCTCCCTTAATCTCAGAAATGATAAAGAATGAAAGGTTGTAGGAAATAAATGTAATGTAGGAGTAATGACTTTATGACTCATGTGTTATAGTGTTAATTAAGAAATGAAAAAGTAATGAGTGCAAAATGTGGACATTGTATGTTTCAGAATTGTTACACCACTCATTTTGAGATACTCATTAATAAGTAGTTTTCGTACCAGCTACAAACAAAATATTAATCTTCTAATATTGACCTTGATTCTCTCTCTCTCTCTCTCTCTCTCTCTCTCTCTCTCTCTCTCTCTCTCTCTCTCTCTCTCTCTCTCTCTCTTCTCACAGTCTGATCAGACAGTTTCCATCGACGCTAAATGTGACGAGCCGACGCTGCTTGGGAATGTGCTGGATGAGATCAAGCAGACCTTCTCTCAGTGCTGATTGTGTCTGACAGCCCCGGGGTGCCCCCAACCCGGCCACATCAACCCGTGCCCCCCACCTCTCCCTTACTGAAACACAGTATAATCATATTATGAAACACTGAGGCTGGCACTTCCATCACCGTCCCTCTGGTCCTGAAATTTTCACCATTTCTTTCCCCCTTACCTTCCACTTCAGCATCCTACAGTCTGTTTTTTTTCCCTCTGAGTTCTGTGGTCGCTCTCCCGACTCTCGATTTGGTTTTACAGACTCGCTGTGTCCACGTTCCGTCTTCTCTGCAATGCACTTTCATCTTCCCTCCTGTTTTTTTCAGCTCCTAACAGCCGCCCCCTGTTTCCACCCCCCGACTCTGTACTTTTGCTCCAGTTTCTGGACGCCCTGCGTACTCTGCTCTTTCCTGTATACCTATACGCCCTCTACTCTGTCGGCAATTCAGTCTATGACAGTCATTTAATGTAATGTTGAAAACTGGACTTTTGCTGTTGATGGTTGAATTGTGTTTTTACCGTTTTGAAGTTTTTGTTTGTTTCTTTGTTTGTTTATTTCTGTTCATTTTATTTGTCTAAAGCCTTCCTGCGCCTTTGTCTCACCCCCGTCTGTCTGCTCACTAAACATCTATGTAGGCCTGGAACAACCATGTGACCGAATCCTTCTCTGATTGGTCCTAGCTGGAAAAAAATGGGGAGTGTAAGCTGCTCACCCACCTCTGATAAGGTGCCTAGAGGAGACCAGACACTGGGTGACTGCAGTGAGAATAGTGCAGAGATGAAACCAAAGCTACATACAAGGCCTGGGTCTTGAACTAGTATCACAGCTGTTCCCCCTGTTGCCTTTCTGGCGAGGCTCGGCACAGATCGGCCAGTGCGAGTGTAACGGAACGCTTGGTACTAGGGATGACTTGTGCAGCAGATCAGTGGTTTTGCTCTGTGCCTTTAGTCGTGCTGTTGGACCTACTCCAGCGCTTCAGGAGTCTCATAGAGCCAAACCTCCCTCTCCTGTGCATTCGCTCCGTCATCCAACTGTGCCACGCTGCAGTTTGCCCCAATCCTCCCCCTTCCCCACCACCAACAAGAACGTCCAACATATCATTCCTGTCACAAATCAATGAAGAAATTGGAAGAATGTAAAACAAATGGAAAGAAACTGTCAACCGATCAGGAGTGTGATGTGAGATTTCTGTTTCAGTTCGCTGTCAGGCCAATGCCGCCTTCCTCAGCCTCTGCTTCGACTTCAGGATGGAGTTGTTAGTTATAAAGAAGATGTTACATTGTAATTATACAGAAGCATTGTCTTATTTTTTAAGAAGCTGCCGTGGTGCTGACGACCTTCATGTGTGTCACCACATGAACACGTTTGTGACAGAATAATCTGAAAAGGAAGAGAGCTGCTGATGTTACATCACTGTCTTGCCTCTCACTGAAAAAGTCCAACAATGACTTGCTGAAGGATGACGTAGTTACACTGTCAACCTCTCTGCATTTTTTAAAACCAGCTGCTCTGCATATCAGGTTGCTGTAGTTGTTCTCTCTGTAAGCAGAGACTGTGAAGTGGTCAGTGGTTTTAGGTTCTCCTAAATTAGCAAGGCAACGTGGCTTCCACGCTTTGTCAACAGCAGAACAGAGTTTTGTCTGTCTCCAGTGTGAAATCATGTGAAACATGTGTCTGTGCCACTTACGCATCACGGTAGCTGCACTCAGGCTGCCTGACACTCAGCCGGCGTGCGTCCAGATAAATCCCTGATGTTTCTTCTCCCTTGTTAGAAACGGCCTTGCCACTGTTTTGTGCATCGACATGTTATGGTGAACGTGAAAGGCCGATCTTTAAAAGAAACTGCCTCCTCTCAGAAGTCTCTCAGAGGTACTTGGATGTTTTTGTTTGCGTCATTCATCTCACTACCTAGTGCAGCACGACTTAATCCTAGTAGTAGCAAGATAAAAACCTACTTGGTAGCGTCTCTGTTCTTATAGCCTGATAAGGCCCCTTCACATCTGTCTGCTTTTGTAGATAACAACTATATGATAATGATGTCTGTGACCTGAGGGTCAGATCAGCCATTCCACGAGATCTTCTGTCCAGTAATAGTGTCTGAATACAGAGGTGATCAGCTGTATATCAGGAATGTCAATAGGAAACAAGTATTTATGTATTCCCTGTATGCTCCTGAAAATGACCGATATCAGTGAAAGTGGAAAAAAAATACAACTTCCCTAATCATACATTGTCCTAATTCTGAGTATTTTCTTGTGCATAATGTTTGATTAAAATTTGTATAATGCATGATTAGGAATGTACACTTTTTATTTCCTGTTCATCGGACATGCTAACACAAACAAAAACATTGTCATTCCATCTTGTCCTTTTTCCATAGTCTTTTTTTTTATTATTATAAAGTTTACTTGACCATTTTCTGTTTATGATGGTATTTTGTTTTTATCTATTCTAAAATCAATTATTTGAAGAAAAAAGATTTAAAAAAAAGATACTGTTGAATGTTTTAAATTATTAAACAAAGGGGAGGGAAGGGGGTTCTGTTTGCTGTCATGACGCACAGGGCTTGGGGCTCCGAATAGTAAGTTGACGAACACGGGTCACGATGTGAAGCAGTGTACTGAGAGACAACCCACTCTTGTCTTAAATCTCTATTGGTTCAGTTGTAGTGAGTTATTTTACCGATGTTGGCTTGTGAGATTGATTTATACTCTGATATGACTCTGATTTCTGAAGGTCCTGTCTTTTCATTTCTCCATAACTCGATTCTCCAGCTGTGTAACGTAAACTGTTTTAAAGGGGGCAACATCAATGATCCACATTCCCTTTAAAGAAAGTCCAACCCAAATTAAAAATAAAGGCTTTAAGAAGCTGCTGTAGTCTTTTTGTGTTACAGTGAATCAATAAACAAACACATATTCCAAAAACATATTTCCTGTGTATGTGACTAAAAGACAGCAAGTGTGTAACAGAATGGTGTTTGTGTTGTTCCATGTATTCATTTTTATTATTAACATTTGATTCATTCATCATTATAGAATGTACTTGAAAAACGTACGTGAAAAAGACACGACTTACACCAGCTACACTACTAGATCAAAGGGCAAACTTCAAAGTAAATCGTATATTTTGAAAACATGCATATGGCTGAGTACTTAGACCGCTAAGTTGAGGTAGCATTTATATCAAGCTAGCAGCTGAAAACTAAGGGGAGGTGATGTACCAATTCCATATAGGCTAATTTCACCAAAATAAAAATCTTTTCTGTTTCGAGTCTCTCTTGTAAAAAATAAATAAAACTCCATTATGAAGTTGTAAGCCAAACAGTGTGGCAAAAGGGACAGCTGCCTCTAAACAGTGTGGCATCCATAGACTGTATGGAGGCAAAAGGGACAGCTGCCTCTAAACAGTGTGGCATCCATAAACTGTATGGGGGCAAAAGGGACAGCTGCCTCTAAACATGTGTGGCATCCATAGACTGTATGGAGGCAAAAGGGACAGCTGCCTCTAAACTGTGTGGCATCCATAGACTGTATGGAGGCAAAAGGGACAGCTGCCTCTAAACTGTGTGGCATCCATAGACTGTATGGAGGCAAAAGGGACAGCTGCCTCTAAACAGTGTGGCATCCATAGACTGTATGGAGGCAAAAGGGACAGCTGCCTCTAAACAGTGTGGCATCCATAGACTGTATGGAGGCAAAAGGGACAGCTGCCTCTAAACAGTGTGGCATCCATAGACTGTATGGAGGCAAAAGGGACAGCTGCCTCTAAACTGTGTGGCATCCATAGACTGTATGGAGGCAAAAGGGACAGCTGCCTCTAAACAGTGTGGCATCCATAGACTGTATGGAGGCAAAAGGGACAGCTGCCTCTAAACAGTGTGGCATCCATAGACTGTATGGAGGCAAAAGGGACAGCTGCCTCTAAACAGTGTGGCATCCATAGACTGTATGGAGGCAAAAGGGACAGCTGCCTCTAAACAGTGTGGCATCCATAGACTGTATGGAGGCAAAAGGGGCAGCTGCCTCTAAACTGTGTGGCATCCATAGACTGTATGGAGGCAAAAGGGACAGCTGCCTCTAAACAGTGTGGCATCCATAGACTGTATGGAGGCAAAAGGGACAGCTGCCTCTAAACTGTGTGGCATCCATAGACTGTATGGAGGCAAAAGGGGCAGCTGCCTCTAAACTGTGTGGCATCCATAGACTGTATGGAGGCAAAAGGGACAGCTGCCTCTAAACAGTGTGGCATCCATAGACTGTATGGAGGCAAAAGGGACAGCTGCCTCTAAACAGTGTGGCATCCATAGACTGTATGGAGGCAAAAGGGACAGCTGCCTCTAAACAGTGTGGCATCCATAGACTGTATGGAGGCAAAAGGGGCAGCTGCCTCTAAACTGTGTGGCATCCATAGACTGTATGGAGGCAAAAGGGACAGCTGCCTCTAAACAGTGTGGCATCCATAGACTGTATGGAGGCAAAAGGGACAGCTGCCTCTAAACTGTGTGGCATCCATAGACTGTATGGAGGCAAAAGGGGCAGCTGCCTCTAAACTGTGGTAACCAAACTCTAAGCAGTGTGGCAACCATAGACTGGATGAGGCAACAAAGGCAGCTGCCTCTAAACAGTGTGGCAATCATAGACATGGCGACAAAAGCAGCTGCCTTTACATGCCAGTGGCAGTTTCTGTTAACACCGGAAGTGCCTCTACGAGCTACCGCTGCCACGATTTGAGCTTGCCCTTACTGATCTGGAGCTCCACTGGACTGTTCACAACAACAGAAGAAGAAGAAGAAGAAGACGCTCCACTTCGGACCGAAAGAAGCACGGTCGCGATTTTTTATGAAGAAGAAGCTGCTTCGGAACCAAACCCCACAGAAACCAGCGTCACTCGTGCGACGGGGCTTCGCTTGTTTTTGACTTGGCGGCTATTGTTCGCACCGAGCTCGCCTTGTCCTCCTTCTTCGCAGGGACAGCGGTGGTGGTGGTGTCGGCTGATACATCCGATACGAGTCGTTGCGGAACATGGCTCAGCATGGGCACCATGTAGCCAGTTCCCAGAAAGCACTGATGCTGGAGATGAAGAGTCTCCAAGACGAGCCGGTGGAAGGGTTCAAGATAACTTTGGTGGACGAGTCGGACATGTACAACTGGGAAGTAGCGATATTTGGACCCCCGAACACGCACTACGAGGGTGGTTATTTTAAGGTAAGTGGCTAATGTTAGCTAGCAGGCGATCCTATTGTTCTGTGGCGTCTTGATTTAGCTTGTGTTAAAGTAGTTCACTCACACAGGACAGCGTTAGCCTTTCAGTCACCGTCTTTGTGAACAGCGGGTAACAGTCGATAATATTAACTCGGCTAATTGGCAGTAGTTTCCTGTTTACAGCGATAAAGCAGTCCCCCCACCTCTTTGTTCAACTTTCAATCAACTCCACTCAGTCGGGATTATTAGATTGTGTTCGTACAAGCTAACAGACGCGGAAACTTTCTGCCCGAAGCTCATTTTTAAACAAGCTAGCTAGGATATCCCCCTTGGTGACCGTGAGCGTTTGACCGTCACTTCTGTGTAGAAACAAAAGGTTCATCTAATCAGACAAGCCCATCATCCAACTTTGTGTTTCGTCATTACAAGCCCACTGCCCCAGGTCCAAGGCCCCTTTTCTGTTTGTATACTCTAACGTGTTGCTGGTGGAGCTGTGGACACTCAGCGTGTCGAACCCAGGGGAACTCATGAGCCATTTAATCTGTTTGCTGGCAAAGTTCCTCCCATGTGATTGAAGATGTGTTGCTTTCACAGATACAGTGTTTGTGTTACTGGCAGCTGAGACAGTAGCAGATCTAGGCTGTTTCTATATTTGGGGCCATGAGGGGCCACAATTTACTCATGGGGCCTAATATATATATATTCAACCTCCATGCATAATATATAATCCAGTAAGGTACACGTTCAAGGTGAGTATTCCTTGTTCACTGATAGCTCTATAGATTTGACCCACACATCATTGAATATATTTAGAAAATTGTACCTTGTTCAAGCACATTGTGTACTATTAAAAACCGTAGAAAATAACAATCCCTAACAAATAGTCATTTATTGATAGTATTGTTTAAAAAAAAACAGATTTCAACTGGATCTGCCCCTGCAATTTCGACATTTTAATTTGTTCTTACTTACGATTTACTATCTTATTCAAAGGTTCAGGGTTATCAGCTCTTCTCCTCATTACAGCCATGTGTCTGACCTATGACCTACTGTCAAATACTGGTTGTTTATCATGTTTTAGGCTAAACAGATGCAGACACGCAATGCTGCCTCGCTTTGAGTCCCACTGTAACAAATACACCTACATTGTCAATATAGAACAGCTTTGCATTCATTGGCACAGCAGGGAGCCAAGAGTTGACTTGTCTCAAACCTGTGTGTGTGTGTGTGTGAAAAAAACAACTTCTGATGTTGAAAAACAACGAACGGATTGTTGTTCACCCACATGTTCAGTCCTATACTAAAGTGGTCATTCACCCTGTAATCCACTTTGATTTATGACTTTCTCAGTCAAAAAAACCAACAAACAAAACATCATGAGCTTTTATTATTGGGCCACTGCCACAACAGTCCTGTCCTATTGAGAAAAACACAAGGTTAATACATTTAAGGAACCTTCAAATGTTTCTACTGAATATAGCAAATTTTACATGGTCTCTTTACAACGGCTTTTTTTTATCATAGGTTCATAATGCTACGCCCCACGTTATTCAGTGGTTTCCACATAACAACTACAGTTGAAGTATCAGTAATGGCTCCCACTGTGTTCAGCATATTGCATCAGTTAAGCCATACAGTGCTTTGTGATTCCGGTTCTTGAGAAGCCTGTTCATTTAGCCTGTGGTCTTTTTTCAAGCCTGTAAGTGCAGGCAGTGGGCCGCCCCGACCAGGCTACCGTAGACAGCGTTCTCTGTTCTCTGTGGGTGCTGTGTACAGGATTCCTTTGTCGGGCCAGGAATGCACAGGCTAGCTGTGAAATCCACAGCATGGTCGTGACTCATTGTTCTGTGCTGGGTTTCCATCCAACCTGTTTGCCATGCGTATTCTAACAAGAAAGAAAAACAAAAAAAAAAGCACAATGTTATGACCAGGTTACCCAAACAGACCAGCAATTATGACACGCAGCTGCCTGTTCATCAGAAACGGGGACGGTCATGGCGTCACACGAAACCCGGCTGAGTCAGACATTTATTTCACAAGGGTGTTGCTCTCGAAGAGTCACACCATGATAAACATATCCTGACCGCAGAAACACGGTGGGCCGATACATCCTGAAATGTCATTCAGACAGTGTTGGATAACTGTCCTGGATCCACAATACATTAGTAAACACTACCTTATCGTAACAAACTGACCATTAACCTCAGGGTCTCACAATGGCCCCGTGGTGACATTAATTTGCTAGTTCTGAGGTAGTTTCAAGCTTTAGATCGTGTGTGTGTGTGTGTGTGTGTGTGTGTGTGTGTGTGTGTTCGCGTGCGCGCGCGCGCGTGTGATCTCTGACTGCTTCCACTGTGGTCACATGCAGTCATGCTTGTCTTTGTTTTCCATTTTTAGTGCCACAACTGACATACATAGAAACTGAAAACATGCTCAAAGAAAGGAAGTACTACTAAAACTAGTAACTAGTAGGCTCTAGTTGAAGTTACCCAAATGCTAAAGCCTATATGAAGCAGTATTTTTAAGCACAGATATCCAGTCCTGTGATATTACAGAATAACATCAGAGTAGCATCTTCATTGGCTATCACCATATCACCAGTGTGTGTGTGTGTCATGTGAAGTTATCCTCCAGGGGCCTGTTATACAAAACAAGTTCAACATACTCAGGATATGTTATCGTTATCTGGCTTCACTCAACCTAACATTGGCTGTGCTAAAGAAGAAGTGCCGCAGCTTCATGGGACGGAAAAAACAGAGTTAACCTTGATGCTGCCTTAATAACCGCAATTCCTGCTACGTAGTAAAGTACGTAGAGCGCTCGTCAGTCCCTCCCTCAGCCATGGTCCTGGGTCATGTAAGATCTGAGAAGTACACACTTGAAAGGGTTTTAGCTCAGTAGCCCCCTTTTAAGAACACCTTTCATCATGCCACCGTTCCATGTTTATACTGAACTTCACCAGCTGGTATGTTGTTGTTTTTTCTTGTTTAATAGATTACATGCCCGCGTGATGTGTAACCCAATAATGTCAACAGAGGCTGAGACAGTGACACCTTCTGCCACTGTGTTTTTTGTTTATGTATGTATTTAGTTTGGCTGTTATGATGGTACAGTGACTATGAAGTTTAAACTTTCATTAATTTAACACAATCTTAGCCTTTAAAATATATACAGGATATATGATTTTAGAGTTTTTATACAGCTCTACAATTAAAATTAATGTGGAGGCTTTGCAGTTTTATGGTAGTTTTGCTTCAACTGTGTGCCGAACATATTGCATAATCACGATCAATTATGTGACATATGACCTGCATCAGTGTTTTTTCTCGTTGATCTCTCACACTATTTAGCACATTTTCATAACCCCAGGAACATTTTAAGATGCAATAATTCCTTTAAATAACACAATCACACTCCTGTAAACATCACTTCTACCACACCAGCTTACTTACTTTCAGGTATTCGAGATTTCACATGGAAAAGATTATGCTCAACATAGTCCTTTTCTTCAACGATTCTTCGTTTAGTTTGTTTTGCTAAAGTCTTAATTTGCTGATGACATGCGTAGTGAATCACAGCAGATTTTCTGCTTATAATACAATCTAGATCTGTTGGTGTGGTTTAAATCAAGTCACTTCTCAACCAGCCAAAAGTAATGTCTGTACTTTCAAAGTCCAGGCAGTGCACTGGCTCGATCAATAGGTTTTAACTTACATGGCATAAAGTACATGGTTTGAAGTTGTGATTTAGCTGTGCTCTTTTAGTTTTAGGTACACAGTGTTCCTTTAGTTAAGTTTAGTAACACACAGACAGAAATAAGATTGTTTTTTACTTTGCTCGAACTGAGTGCTAAATTCACCTTATGGTTATTACCAACTGTGTGGTTTATTGACATAAACGCCAAACCCACCAAATCTACTGTGCTACTACTATGACATTGCCTTTTTCTGTGTCTCCAGAGACTGTCAGTTCACAGATTTAACCTTTTCCTGCTCTGTTTTGTCTCATGCAACACAACAGCAGAGATTAATGCCTGTCATCCTTAACACGAGGCCATCTGTGGCCTCATATGTGTTTTCACAGAGAGGTTTCTCATGGGGAGGTACAGGAGAAACTATGCTCTGTTTGTAGTGACCCGGGGCTGCATAGCTGTGAAGATCTATGAAACTGCTGCTGCGTCAGCACCTAGCAGCATTGATTAGAATTTTGGTTTAGTGTAATTAGGATCCAAATAGGGTGTCTTGCATATCTCAATGAGGTGCTTTACCCGACCGACTACCTCTTCACATAGTATGGGAAGTGTTGCCCTTCAGTTTTGGCCTGGGCCTCTCTGTATCTCTTTTAGCCTCTGACAGACCGGGGGTCGAGCAGCTGATGCTGTGTTTGTGCCTGCTTTCTTTCCTCCTCACATGTGTGCTTCATAATTTGTGTGAGCTCTGTGTTAGCCTTGCTAGTGTGTGTGTGTGTGTGTGTGTGTGTGTGTGTGTGTGTGTGTGTGTGTGTGTGTGTGTGTGTGTGTGTGTGTGTGTGTGTGTGTGTGTGTGTGTGTGTGTGTGTGTGTGTGTGTGTGTGTGTGTGTGTGTGGGGGGGGGGGGGGGGGGGGGGTTACAGGCAAGAGGACCCAACCAGGCTGCACAGGACTTGTCTGGGCCGGGCCTGGCTGAGCAGTTGGAGTCATGTTTCCCCCCCTCTGGCTGTGTCACAGAGAAACAAGAGCAGGGCAGAGGGGGGAAAAAAGAAGGAATACAGAAATCAAGAGCAGACGGAGCCCTTCCTCGCTGTGGTGCCTCCTTGAAAGGAGAGCCTGCTGCGAGCGGAGGTAAGGGTGAGGCCCCAGAAGTCGACCATGGCCGTCTCCTAAAGACCTGGCCATGTGCTCCTTGTCTCATACTGTATGGGCTATGAGTGTGGTAATCCCACCTTTTGAAACATGAAGCAAATGTTGGCTGGTGGTTTTTAATTTCCCACGTGATACAGTCACCAAGGAATCAGTTTGTAACATAACACCACCCTTTGATCCTTTTCCTCTCCTCTACTTCCTCCTTATAAGTGGAGTTAATGATAATCTCTGGGACATGTATGTATGTATGTATGTATGTATGTATGTATGTATATATCTATGTGTGAGAGAGAGAGAGAGAGGTGTGCAGGGAGAACAGACTATTTTAATTTTTTTCCCCTGTTCAGGATTTTTACATTGACCTGGTTTACTTCACCTTCCTGTCATTTTCCACAGGGTGGGCACGTTCACTCCCATTCCCATTATCATCTCAAGGCAGCTTTTTTAAGTCGCAATCCAAGAAAGAGTTTCGTAGACCAAGCAGATTGATCTTTTATTCTTATATCGTTGTTAAAAGACCTTCCAGGGTCTCTGGTCAGGAAGTCGTGTGCACTTCATGTACACCGCTTAAATGAGCTGTTCAGAGTGACTCCCCTTCAGACCACGGACTGTATTAATTTAGTGCGCAATCGGATTATGAAGCATGACAGGAAATCCGGTGGTGGCATGTTGCAACAAATGTACTGAGGTTAACGCTTTGTGATGGACAGAGATCTTGGTAGAACTTGTGAAGCAATACCTTATTTCTATCACCCACTACTCCCTGATCCAAAAGGGTTGTGGATGCAGAGTGAGGAGAACGTGAGTGTTCTAATGATCACGCTAGAATATGACTCTTAGAAAGAGGGGGATTTCTGGAAAATCTTTTCATCTGATGCTGGCCTCCTAAGACCCTGCTGTGTTAGTCCCCTTCCTCCTCCTCCTCCTTGCGTTTTCTTTGCTTCTGTCTTCTCGGTGCTGATGAGACAGGAGACGAGCTGCTCGCTGCTACAGAGCAAATGAGCAAACCAAGCAGCCTGTCTTTGTTTAGTCCAGCTCTGCTCTGCCACTCTCTGCCACTCTGGAACCAATGCATCAATCTTCTCCTCCCTCCATCCCTTCCTCCCTCTATCCACCATGGGTTTGGTGTCAACTCATTGCTCGGTGGGCAGGTCAAGAGTTACAGCCCTCATCTTCGGTCCAGTGAAGTTTTACACCACATTGTCCTTCTTTATTGTCTCATGTAAGTTTTATAACACAAGCATTGGGGACAAATTGCCAACTATTCCCAATTGTTTTTAAATCAATCAACCCCCAAGCAGCCTCCTCACTTTGTCAGTGATATTTTGTATCACTGCGCTTTTTAATGGTAACTGCATGCATTACTAGTGTTTGCATTCAATTTGTGATATTGTGTTACTAGGAAAATTACTCCTGGTTAGCTGCATTGTGAAATCTTCTTACTGGGATTAATGCGCATGCTCTCCTTAATGCATATCCCCACCTTGCTGCTTTACTTGGTGATTGTATTCCCAATAAATATAGCTATTTTATGGCAAATGTTGATGCGTAAATCTCCCAACAACAGAGATGGAATCGTTTCATTTTTATTCAAACAGACTTATATTAAAATGCTTTATATGATGAAAGGTATAATTTTTCTGTGTTTGACCAAAGAGGTGGCTCTGGTTTTACTTTCCGCTGTTGGATGGAGTATTGGTTGTCTTCCATGCCTCACCCTCCTTTTGTTTCCAAGATGGCTCAGACACTCAATCAGACAAATCTTTGCCAAAAGATGAGTGAATTTAATTTTGGTGGTCTTTTGGGATTCTTTTAATCCATCTGAAGAGATCTGTGATTTTCAGATTTGGAACTGCTGAAGAGCTTTTCATTCACAATCTGTATTGTAAGAAAAATCATATCTAGAAGACAAACAAAGTGCTTTGCTGTTGAAGTGTTGGCATAAGTTTGCTCTGCTGAATGCCCTCTAGTTCTTTTTTGCACCATTTCCATCTCTTTTTGAATTGGATTAAATGGTTTTGAAGTTAATGCTGATGAGAGCAACTGTAGCTTATTTAAAACGTCCTCGCTGGCAGATGTTGCAGTTCTCAGCTCTTCTTATTGAGGTCAACACTCATTTGAACAGTCAGCCGCACATGGCATGACGGAGGGTGAGTTTTCCCAAAAGCACAAGCAAAGATTTTCTTCTCCCAGTTCTCAGGCGGTGGACAGAGATGAGTTGGATGCTGATATTGTTTGAGAAGACAAACCAAGCTCTCTGTGTTGCAGCCTTGGCCTCTTCTCCACGTCCCCGTCCCGCTTGGCTAGCTGCTATATCTTGTACTGCTGCCAGCCTGTAATCTGTACAATGTTGGCTTGAACCCTGCACTCTGAAAGTCCGCCAGTTTTGGCCAAGTCAGTCCGACCCTGGGATTTGGTTCTCTCTCTCTCTCACAGGCAGCATTCTCTCAGGGCTGAGTCAGTGTTTCCTCTGTGGTCTGAGAACAGGTTTATTCTGTCAAATCAGGAATTGGTATCAGGGAATACATCCAGTACCAACAAATGTTGATCCAGCACTGGAGGCCAGGACATGCTGACACACTGACACAACCAGCAGCAGCAGCAGTCAGGGAACATTAACGCATCACATTTGTGGACTTTTGCTCTGAACATTGTGTTTGAGCTTCACACAGCCTTGGTAAAACGCTACAATGCAAAGAGCACTAAAGGCTTACAGTATTATACAGAGCACAACCTCCATTATTCCAACTGGAATCCCCCTTCCTCCTCCCACTACCACTCCACCACCAACCTCCCTGCTCCCATGCAGCCGTCAAGCCCCCCTTCGCCCCCCCTCACCCCTCTCCGCTTGACGGTTCTCTGTGGCGAGGACCAGCTGACCATGCCGAATCTGCGTGCGTGCGTGCGTGTCTGTGTGTGTGTGTGTCCTGTGCAGATAGTGGGATGTGTGTGGGGGGTGGGGGGCTTCAGTGTCAGTGGTGTATATAATTGCAGAACATGGGGTATGAGTAGTGGATTGTTTTGGGTTTGCGGTGACAGCTGGAGAGGACAAACCCCCACCATGATGTCCCTATTTCCCACCCGACTCCACCCACCCACCCTCCTGGCGTTTCTCTAAGCTCCACTCACACTCGGCAGCTGAATGCACCGCGCGCCTCCCTCCCTCCCTCCCTCCACACCATATTACATTACACTGTCATTAGCTCCTCCACATCAGCTCCCCCTCACTAGGGTTTGCCACAACTCTAATGCTACTATTTATAGTTTTCCATGAGTCACTGTTAAAGCTGATCGATCTGATTGTGGAGACGTTTTAGCTGCTGTCTGTTGACATCGAAGCCATAAATGTATGTATATGAAGGTGTGTGAGGGTTTTGCTTCTGCATTATTGTACAGACAGTGAACCCAGAGGGAAGTAACCATGACGTGACATGGACAGGACTTCTGTTGCCGAGGGAGAAGTGTAGATAATCCGCCTGCTGCTCACATTGCTTTTATTTCTCTTCTTTCACCATCAGGCTCGGATCAAGTTCCCCGTCGACTACCCGTACTCTCCACCCGCTTTCCGCTTCCTCACCAAAATGTGGCATCCCAACATTTATGAGGTAACTGACCAGTGTAAATCCAGGTTAAAGCTGTACACTGAATGCTGGTTAAAATTAGTAGTAGCTTCTCAGAATTTGTTAGAGATCTACTGGTTGTATGCGAAGGGTATAAAGCAGTATATGATTGAACAATAGATTCTTGTCATGTGATTCCAAATGAGAATTGTTAAGATATTGAAGACAAACTGTGTAGAAGAGGTTCCAATGCCTAATATTTTCTCCTGCGTTCCTAGAATGGGGATGTGTGTATCTCTATCCTGCACCCACCAGTGGACGACCCACAGAGCGGAGAGCTGCCATCAGAGAGATGGAACCCCACACAGAACGTCAGGTACACAACACAATCCTCTAGGTTTCTCTACATCTAGATTCTCTTGTTAAAGAGCAACACACAAAACCACATCAGCAGAGTTACTCTTCGTCCAGTGCGACATAAAATTATTTGAATTATCTGTCGGGTCTTAAACATATCTGTGAGTAAGCATTAGTACTTAGACAGTTACACATCTGTGCCTCAGGTTTACATTAATATCGAAAGAACAGTGTGGGAGAAGTAGCCCTTTTAAGTCTGGACTGGACTTCAAGCTTTCTTAACCATTTCAGGGTTTTTTGTTTTCATTTTGTTGTGACTTGACAGTCAACATTTTCCATAGTTTCCTTTTTTTATGTGTGTCAAATATCTTTTTTTCTGCTAATGCAGCTGTTCTAAGATGCTTCTATTGTGGGTCTGCACAGTGGCTGGCATATTCCAGTGTTAACTAGTGAAATTAAAGACCCTGGACAGAGCCAAATGTCAACATGCCAGTAAAACTAGCACTAGAACCACCACTATTGTTGTTTTGGACTGACTAATTTCAAACTCAGTTTGGTCACAATCTCGCATCACAAAGGTTCTAGGAGCAACAGTGCTAATAAGCCAAGAGTCTAACAAAACACTAGACGGTTACTTGAGATCGTCCCTCGACTGCCAGCCAACTAGCTGCAGTGTAAATGCAGCAAACATCCAAACATGATGTATAATTCATACCCCTTTATTTCAGATATTTACTTGACAGACATTTATTCAACCCATGCAGCTTCCCCATTCTCTCTTCCTCTCCCTAGCATTTCCCTTTTAAGCATTATGTTAATGCACAAACTCACACAGTTGAATAGAGCCATGTTCCACAATAAAGGCTCCTTTGCAGGCCCCTTTGTAAGTTGAACAACAACAACAAAAATGGAAGAAAATTAGATGAGAAAGCCGGTGGGAGATCACAGGTGTGAAAACAGTTCACGGGACGAGGTTTACTTCTAACAGTCAATCTTTTCACTCCCCTGTATTGTGATCCATCACTTGTTCAGTCCAACTATTGATTCAAGTATAAATAATAAATGGTAGTATTGTCTATTAGTATCTCTATAAGAGCTGAGAACTAAAAGAGACAGATGGATGTGTTGCAGGCTGCTTGTCTTACTCCAACCTTCATGTCTCCCCCTCCCCCTCTCTTTGTCCACACCTCCGTCTTTCCATCCCTGTGCACATCTTTGTCTTGTGCTCTCAATGTCCCTTGTCTCGTCTTACCTCCATCTTTACCTCCCTATTAGTTTTCGCTTTTCCTCCCTCTGTATTTCTTTCCTCTATTTTAATCTCGCTCTTCACTTGCCTTTGTCTGTTGACGTCTCCTCTGCAGGACCATCCTGCTCAGCGTCATCTCCCTTCTGAACGAGCCCAACACCTTCTCCCCAGCCAACGTGGACGCGTCCGTCATGTACCGCAAGTGGAGGGATAGCAAGGGCAAGGACAGAGAATACATTGAGATCATCAGGTGCGGCACTCCTCATTCACCAGGGAGCTTTTTTGTAGCAGGTAATGACTACCAGCGGGAAAAAACCTATGTGGTTACATTTTCCCTTTTCTTCCCTTTCACAGGAAGCAGGTGCTGGGTACTACAGCTGATGCAGAGCGGGACGGCGTCAAGGTTCCCATCACATTAGACGAGTACTGCGTCCGCACCCAAGTCCCGCCCACAGACGACGGCTCCAACCTTCTATACGATGACTACTACGACGACGAGGAGCTGGAGGACGATGACGATGAGGACGACAATGAGGACTGTTGCTACGATGAGGACGACTCAGGCACCGAGGAGTCCTGACCTCGCCTCCCTGTGACGCCAGCCCCTCACCCTTGACCAGTCCCTGACCCCTACCCCCACCCACACCTCCCTCCTCTGTCATGGACTGAACTTTAACTCCCCGTCTCCCCAGCCCTCCTCCTTCTTGCCCTCAACCCCTCATCATCATCATCCTCACTTAGCACAGGCCCCACTGTCCCCTCCAGTCACATGTGCAGTCACAGTTGCACACTAAAACCTGATGCATCGAAGAAACGAAAGCTACAGAGTTGTTTTTGTTGGTTTCCTTCATGTGTTCTTATATTCTTTCATATTTTTTGTCTGAGTAGAGGTTACACACACAGCAGGAAAACTTATGGCAACAGTACTTCCTCGTCTGCTTCGGCTCGTCTGCTCCAGTAACTTTGTTCAAATTGTTTGGAGCTGCACAACATATTTCTTCCTCTGGCTTTGAGAAGAACAGAATAAGTTGTGTGCTCTGTGTTTTTTATTTGGTCACCCACTGTCATCATCATGATGATCATCAGCAGCAGCAGCAGCAGCAGCAGAGAGGAGAATGTAATATCACAGGTCAGATCAGAGCGTAGAACATTTGCAAAGTAACCTAATTTAGAAAAATTATACTGTGTTTTTGTGTGCGCACATGTCTGCGTGCGTGTGTGTCTTGAAAAGCTGAGTCATGTCCGCCTCTGAGCCATGTGTGTGACTTCCAGTTACCAGGCCGTTTGAAGGCCTGTCATGCCTCACCTCTGACATCTCTAGAGCCCCAGGGCTCATGCTGCTCCAAAAAAGGGAAGCCGCTCACTCTGCCTTGTGCCTTCCCTCGCTCCCTGATACCGCAGATCTGAACGGCTCATGGGGCAGACGGGTCAAAGCAAAAAAAAGTTAGCGGCCAGACAAACAAAGGTGGCAGGGGGAGCTATTCAGGCTCACAAGGTCTCCGGTGCTGAAAAACTGACAGAACAAGTTATTAATAACTGCTTCCGTCTGATTTTGTCCAGGGTTGTGAGTAAGAAAGGTGAGATCCAACAGCTGAACTGAAGTATGGAATGTAGATCACGATCGTCCTCGAACCGACTGCCACGCAGCCTTCATCACTCAAGCACGTGCTACTTGTGGCCTGGATGCATTAACAAACAGCTATCTGAGCCTGCTGCTGCTCATGAAATCCAATGTACTGTATTTAAAAGAAACCTATGCAGTCAGTGCTTGAACTCACTTCTTATGCAGTGCTTTAAAGCGTGGCGGACTCCAGCTTGAGTTTTACAAGTTTGTCAGTGGTTTAGTATTCTAAACCCGAGGAGTACACGTCTCCAGAGGAAGAAGAAAGAAGAGTGTGGTTCTACACAAGACGTCACAGAGCACATCCCCCTAGTGGCGGCTCTGTGCACAGGCAGCATGTTGTTTTTTCTACTCAGAGTTGCTTGACTGGGCCATCGTGACTCACCTGAATCAATGCCCCCTGCTGCCTGAGAGGAGATCAGGTCACAGTGCGAGTGATTTAGGAATTGGCCTGTTGGCGGTTCCTGGTTTTCTGTCTGTACTCTGTCAGGAGTCCTCTGTTGCACACTCAAAGACACAGTACCACCATCCAGCAGTATTTCTGATCAACATTGCTGTGACAATGTATCCGTTATGTGTGAGCGAGTGAATGAGTGAGTGAATATTTCGCAGATCGTTTATGAGACACTGAGAAGTTGTGGAGAAGAAGCACAGAATTGGGAAGGCATGGGGGGGAATAGGGTTGAACTTTGAGCATGAACAGGAGAATATGGTTCTTCACTAGCATGCTGTTAATGATGTGTTTGTGGTTTTAGATCTGCTATAAGGGTCGGGATTGTGTCCAGGGACTAAGGTTCTCAATTATTAATCTAAAACTGTTGCATTGTGAATGGCCTGAGGGCTGTCCGATTATTTTTTGGGGGGCTTCTTTTTCAGTTTTTTTTATGTAATCTTTTTATTTTCAAATTGTGGTGTGAGCTGCAATGTTTTCTGTCTTATATGTATTAAGTGCTAAGAATATTGATCTGATTGATTTGAAAAAAAAAAAGCAGGATTGTTCGGAAGAGCGAAATAAAATAAAATGTACGGCCAATTTGATTTCACGAAAATCCGAAAAGTAACACAGAACCAAATTGACCCAGCACATTTAACAGTACCTCTCTCCAGCCCGGCTCAGCTCTGAACGCTCAGCGAAGAGTGATCATTATTCCATAACTGACTGATGTCCGTTCCACAGCCTATGAATGATTCTCCCCCTCAGTTTTGATGGTTTTAGGGTGAATGGGATTTCATTTTTTCTTTTTTTTTTTCTTTCCTTTTGTCAAACCACTGTTGTTTTCATCGCCTCCTCCCCAGTTCTCTGAGCTCTGATTGGTGGCAGCATCACTGAGGGAAAAAAACTCCCAGCAGTTAATTACAGAAAACAACAAGAACCTCAGGAAAAAACTAAAAACAACCAACAAAACAAACAAATCCTTTTCCCAGCTGAGTGAACCTGACCCTGGGGAGTCTCACTTTTTGGCTTCACAGGACTGTTTACAATCCCTTGATATGCACATGTGGATATTTTGACGATCACTTGATGTTTTTTTTTTTCTTGTTTATTTCTTTTTTTCTTATGGTTTGTAAATCTATTTAAACTCTGAAATAAAGATCTTTATTAGATATTGACTTCTCAATTTCACTTTTTTTTTTATGGAAGGTGGTTTTCATTTGGTCAGTTTGAGAGATTTGTCTGTGTTCTCTTCTAGATGCAGAAATGCAAGCGAATGCAATTTGAGTGAAACTCAGGGTCTAGCTCCGGGAGGTAAGACTTCCTTTGCACTTGATGGTTTTATAAACCTTTCAGTGGACAGAGGAAAGTGCTTGATGAGACGTGTACTCTGGAGTCAGCCTGCTAAGCTCAGAGGGTGGTGGAGACTTTAAAAGATTTCCTGATGCTTCCCATGTTTTATATGTTAAAAGTGAGAACTGAAGAAAACCTCATCCCTACATGACCTTCTTCTCTTTTGTCTACTGCTCTCTTCTTCACTCTTTCACTCTGTCATATACAATTGAAGTAAATGGTGACTGATTGTTCAAAGTTAAAAAAACAACAGGAAGAAAAAAAGTAAAATGCCTCCATACTGCTCGTGTGGTGTCATCAAAGTGTCAGCAAGCCCCTATTTTCAAATTCAACTCAAAACGGGGTCATTTACACCAAGTTTTAGACCCAAGACTCCAAAAGTGTCATTTTGGACTCAAGCTCTTCAACCATCCCTTCATCGGCACAGTGGGGAGTAGATAATGAGTGAATATTCATCTTTAAACTAATTATCAAGGCTCCCGTCACTGTCTTTTTGTGCAGATGCTTTAAAGAATGCATGTGATCTTGGAATCAGTGAGACAGTGTTTGTTCTTGATTGAGACGCTCAAACAGTAAGGACTTTTGTTTGTTTGTATGTTTTTTTTCCTCTCAGCTCAAACAGGTCCTCCATTTGATCAGAGAGCTGGTGAAATGCAGCACTCTTTCCCTGATGCTCTCCTCTTTAAAACTCACGCAAACTAAATGCTTTTTGTAGAATTTGTTAGATGACTGCTTTATGCCTCTAGAGGGCAGCAACAGCATTATTCTAGTAACCTTGTCAGGTGTTTGTACCAGCCGGTGTGACCACAAAGATAAAAAATAAAATAATAATAATAATAACAGTCCTTTTCTGGCATTACTATGTTTTATTCATTTTGTAAATTATAGTTTTAGCTTATTAAAGTTTGTGTTTTTTTCTTTTCTCAGTTCAAACTTCTGTGATTCTGCAAACCGCTGCAGACAGGAGGCCTGCAATGTTTCTCTACCTTTATCCTCCAGCCGGGGGCGCTGCCATCTACTCACATAGAGTTATTAGGGTTTTATGTTTTCATCCTCCACTCCAAGCGTCTAAGGGTCATTTCCACCTTTTCTCATCGCCCACTGTGACTCTGTGAGTAGACTCAGTATCGCTCACATGCTCTATGCACTCAATGATTTATACTTGTATGGTTTATTATTTCCATTGTCTCATTTCTTCCCAGTAAAGTTGAGGAATCCGTGACTGTAATGTGGGTTTTGAAAATGAAAATCATCAGTCTGCGTGACATCGTTAAAGGAAGTTTAACACTACAAGAGGCTTTATGTGTTTCAGGCCGGGTCTGAGAATCCACTCTCCTAAAATTATCCTCTCTTTTTCTTGCTTCGTTTTTTACCCACACTCCCTTTAACTCCACACTCATCCCATTTGTTTCCCCCCACAGATATTTACCATCCCAGCGGCCGGGTCCACCCAAATGTGGTCTGACCTTTTGCCCTGCGTGTGTCCAATCCAAATGGCAGTTCAGCGGAGCAGAAAAAAGCAACACACTCAAATGGTCCCTGGCATTTGCAGAATTGCTTCTCTCCCTCTGTGGCTTCTTCTTTCATTCTTCCCACCATGTGTTGTTGTCTGGGAAAGGGAGCGACTGCCGGATCAGAGGGGCCAGATGTCACAACCTGTGGCCCCAACCTGTGGCCCTCTGACGCTGTGAGGGAGCTGGAATAGCGGCATGAACTGGGCAAACTGTAACAGGCCCCAGTGGTGGAAAAATGTGAGATGAGAGGAGGAGAGGGATTCATGATCCATATGTCTGAATACATGTCTCCAAGGCAACAGAGGTTATGTGGAAAGTGGGAGCAGGTTGTCAGGAAGAAGGAAAGATGGATGGCAACAATAGGGGGCAGTGGGGTAAAAATGGAACCTCATGTCGTGTCGGGCCTATTGAGTGGCCATACAGTACTTGCTGCAAGTCAATGCAGACACACAGTCGCAGGAACAAGAGAACAAACCTGGAGGTGCAGTCGACCTCCTGCAGAGCTTTTGAGCAGCTCCGGTTCAGTCTGACGTCCTTGTTTCTTCGTACCAGCCGCGACTCCGCCCTCTCGTCCTTCCAGGAAGCCGGTCGGATGTCAGCAGGAGAAGATGTCACACCACAGTGATGAAACGCACTCTGGATTGACTCCTTCAGCTCCTTTATTGATATGTAATCACCCCATCGCTCGGTACATCTGTCCGGATGACAGCAGAGAACAAGCCACACTGAGTCAGATCGGTGTTATTCAATTACAAACTTTATTTCTTTTCTTTTTTGTGTGTTTTTTTGTAAGAGCTGATGTTCCTCACACATTTTGGGACAGACAGAGATCCAGGGTCCGTCCTCTTAATGAGAGCAGAACAGACACATTAACCTTTTCACAGGCTGCAGTTTGCCCTCGTCTCTTCTCAGAGGCTTGTGAATCGATGCCATTATTTTGCAGAGGAAGTTGATAACAGTGTGATCCTGCAGTTGTTCACAGATTGCTGTGACATTCGAGTATTTCCCCAGGAGATATTATTTCCATTTTAATAAACAGATTTTATTTAATAGCCTTTTCTGTTTTTTTTCTACTGTAATAAAAAGGAAAATTCTGTTGTAATGTGTAGCGTTGAATTGATAAGCTGATTTAATGAGGAGTAAACATACAGACGAGTAATCAATACTTTTGAAAGTCACAGAATTAATGGAGCATAGATGCTGAAACATTCACTGGTTCAAATTTCTCTTCATCTTACTTGTTTTTTTACTTAATGTCTATATGTAGTTTGATGGGTAAATAACAAACAACATAAAATAAAATAGTCAGAAGAAAACAAATTAAATTACAAGATTGTAATATGATTATAATATATTATATTATAATAATAGAAATTCTATACATTTACATGAAAATTATTATTTTCTTTGGGGTTTAGACTGCTGGTCTACGAGACGAAAAAACCTAAGTTCCCCTATAACTATATAGTAGTGGATCCTCGGGGGGGAAGTTGGGTTTCGTTACAGTCGCTCCGGCCAAGAGTAGAAATAGATACAGACCAAGAGAACAAATAGAAATACAAAACATAGGTAGAAGTATGAATAAAAAAGTAAAAATATATGCATTATGATACAATGTATTTATAGAAGCCAAATAAGAACATGTAAAAATACAGTCTAAAGAATATAAAAGATGACATATCTCTTATATACTCACACTGATATAAGCAATATCAAGCATGTCTTTGCACCTTTAATAAACTACAACGGATTCTATGTTTTTCTGACCTGAAACCTTGAACATGTTTGGCTTGACAAGTGTAACAGGTCGAGTGTCTGCAGGATGAGTGAGTAAAGGTGAGAGTTCACATGTTCGTCTGCAGTCAATAAGGTGAGTGGCTCTCTTCAAGTGATGATTACATCACACGGTGACCTCTGTGAGGACCTCTAAAAGATTTGTCCTTAGCGCTACTCTGAGCATCAAATAGTGTCTTTGTCTCTGCAGGATGACCCATGTAACCTCCGGGTTCTGGCCAAGACCGTGATGTAGGTACACAAACAGACATTGTGTGTGGGTTGGTACATGTCACTAACTCGTGCACCTTTGATGACCGTCAGAATTGATGTCACACAAATCAACAATTCAAACAACCAATGTGCTTCGTGTGTGAAAGGGGACTGCGGCTCAGGTGGCTGCTGCTGTTCTCAGGTCTGTGGGTGAGGCCAGGCTGCATCATGAAGCTCGTTCAGACTCAAAAGGTAATTGTGTCAAATCAAATGGATGTGATGACTTCATATGATTTATGTGGCTGAAAGAACATATTCTACACTCTCGGTGGTCGGTTGATCTTTCTGTGACTTAACTTTTGTTTAGATCTCAATAATATTGAATTTTCAAATGTCCGTATTTTGATAAGAATATTATAACTGAATATGGAAGTTCTTTATGTTTATCTCACATTATTTGTTTATATATTTTAAGGGACAGTGCTCACTCTTTAAAACAGATTTAGCTATATAGCCACTTTTTACAAGGCAAACTGAATGAAATTAAATGACAGATCTTATATAATTACTATTTTAGTAGACATTTTGATATTTCTCGTGGTTTGTTTTTGGTTTTGCACTGGTTTGAAGTGGTCCTTTGCCGGTGCATCACATACTTCTGTGCAGCAATCAGGATTTAGCCATATTTTAATCTGAAAGCTATAGTTTTGTGGCTGTTTGATTCTTCTTCCAGGTCAGAGTCAGTCATATTTCATCAAATGAAATCCTCAGTCCCCATAAAGCAGGTCAGGTAAACTCCTGTAAGGATGTTAAGCCTCAATGACTCCAGAGGTAGCAACGTTGTTTGTTCCACGATTGTCAACAACTATCAAATGGATCCATATGAAAATTGTTACAGACATTTGTGGTTTCCAGAAGATGACTCACACAGACTTTCGAGCATTGACTGCACACTCTGTTTTTTAGAATCTTATCTTTGATTGTTGCTCATATAAACACTCAATGCTTTCAAAGGCTTTTATTGGAGGCTGAAATACAAATGGAGGTCGCATCGGCTCATTTACTGTAAAGCATTGCTTGTTTTGCTCCCAATTAGCTGTTGGCACGAAGGGCAGATGCATCCAGAGCAATAAAGCTCATCTTATTTTCCATCTGGAGGCAGAGGCAGTCGGAGTTGACACCTCCTGCAGGGCTGCTCACATTAAAGTTATTCATTGTTAATCTGCTGTTTGTGAAGCCTCAGTCTCTCACTGTCCCCAGGTATCGACGCTCACACTTGCCGACATCTAGTTTTCGAAGTTCCTCCCTCTCAAGTCAATGCAGCGCTGCCATTCAGCTCCATATGCGGCTGCTCTGTGATAAAGCAGTGACACGCCTAAACAACCTGTCTCCACAATACAGGTTTAGTTTGTCAATCTCTCAGGGGCACGCTGCCTGAGGATATGTAAACAGAGGGGACATAAAGTGATGGAGAGAGATGTTATAGATTGGAAATGAACTGGGCAGGTTGATGCTGTGTGACGGAGAAACAAAGTGCTTTTCGTGCGGCAGATCAATGAAGTCAGTGGGACCCTTTCTATTTCAGACACACAAGTGTATTTGTTGCCATAGCAAAGTTTCCAGGGTCGCTTTAATCCCGAAGAAGGAAAGACAAAAAAAATGAAAAGAGGAAGAGGGGGAATAGAAGGCTGTAAATTGAATTAGAGCACACAGGTGCATCTTCTCCACATTGTATTGTCTGCTCAGCTGCATGTGCTTTTCCTGCTCCTATTAGATATAATGGGTTACTGACACACTCGAGCACTGTGCCGTGTGTGTGTGTGTGTGTGTGTGTGTGTGTGTGTGTGAAAAATGGAAAAATCTGACAATCTGGATGGAGCATGGTGATGAACAAAGAGTCAAGTCTTTCTCTGATTTTCATGAAGTTTGATCTGAGCTCTGAATATTGGAGATACAACAGAGTACAAAACACTTTATTATATTAAGAGTGTGACATTTTTACACCCACATATATATGAAAAAACAATACCTAGATGCTGACCTCTCTCCCCACAGCCACATTTACAGCATATAGTTACAACTATTTGTTACTGTATGAGAACAATTGCTAAGATAATGAGCTTTTATCCAAGGAAAACGATGAAAACCTTGTCTATGATATTATTATTGTCTAAGTTGTGTTCAGATTTAACTGTTTTCTCTGACCTGACTCTGGAGCGTCTGACTTTAACTCTCACAACATCCAAAGTTGATCTTATCACTGGTACAGACAATTTAATTTAAAAGCAATAACCAGTCTAAAAAGTGTGCATTTCTTTGGAATATATTGCATTTTCTTCCCTCCGCCAAACATCTTGTGACCCCCAGAAATGATTTTGTGACCCCAGGCTGAGAATAGAAGTGGACCACTCCAATATGCTGTTCACAGGAACATTTGAATTACCTGCAGCCACACTCCAAAGTGCAGCTGCCATCTGTTTTAAACAGAAAAAGGAAATTAGAACATTTTGGTTCCAGTTAATTTTGGAATTGATTTTGAAATTTCAATTCTTGTCTTTGAAGGCCCCACGCGGCCTGGCACCTCGGTATCTTTCTGACCTGCTGTTTTTTTGTTAGAGGTGCTTCAACACCTCTATCATCTTTTCTTATTAACACTTAAAACAATCCTTTCAAGCTGTGCCTTGTAGTATGTAGTATGGTTGGCTGGTTTCAATTAACAAACTTTAGTTTATTTCTATTCCTATGATGTTTATTCATATTGTATCCCTACCCTTAATATGTGTGTTTGTTTTTATCTGTGTCTAACACCTATCTTTCCACTCCCCCCCCCTATAATTCGTTTGCCTGCAGCTGCGATGAAAACAACAAAACGTGTCGTCAGTTTTGCGCAGTGCTGAGTGTTGAATAATGGCAGTGGCCGTGCAGGATAGACGCGTTAACCCCACCTGTAAGATTGCTTCTCCCTCTCGGTGTGTTTGTTTATGCATCTGTTGTGAAACACGAAACGCAACAGTTGGATCTTATTGGTCAGCCGCCGCCGCCGCCGCCGCCGCGCGTCGCGTATAAAGCGCAGCGCGGAGCCTCCGGGGCAGAGACTGTCTGAGGGCGCAGCGCCGCGCAGTGCACAGTTCATCCGGGGAGAGGAGCCACCTGTTAGAGACGAGACGGAGCAGGAGGACAAGAGTTTTCTTTGCTTCTGTAAGTATTTTGATCTTCAGGTTTATGTTGCTCAGATCCGCGTGTTTACTTGTCCCAGATTCCAAGGCGATGTTAAATTTTGGAGATGTTGAGCGGCGCCTAAAGAGAGGAAACCTTCTCGCAGCTGCTGGATTTTAGTTTCCAATTTATACACAGAATATTTTCCTTCTACCTGTCAAGTTAAAACTCAAAAGTGCAAATGTTCTAAAGAAGCATGGAGATGTTGATTATTACCATTAGAAATGTTACTTGGTTATTACAACTGGACAAAAAAGTGAGGAGGATTAAAAAGAAAATCAATTGTAAAACCCAAATATTGAACATCATGAGTTTGGTGAAACTGAAAATTAGGATAACATGTGAATTTTCTTAGTTTAAAGGATAAAATGCACATAAACTGTCCTTTTCAGTGTAATACATGTGGACTAGTGAAATATAGACTCTCAATCAATATCAAGAATAAACAATGAAGGAGCCTCTTTGTATTTGTTCATCGATTCCTACTGACTGTATTTACACTGCAAATCAATCTGCAGACTCACTTTCATTTGTTGTTGAGTTCTGGTTAATATTTTAAATCATTTGTCGGTTTAACGACTTTTGCTCCTAAAATGTTATGAGCCTATTGAATTAACTTCAGTCCCTGCAGAAGCCGCTGCAGTTTATAACCTGAATGTGAGAGATTTTACCCTCCAGCGTCTGTAGTTATTATCTCAAATATTTAAGCTCAACTTCAATATCCTGGGTTTGTATTATTTCCTTGTTTGTTCAGTTTTAAGCTTAAATACTTTAGGCTTTAATCTCAGATTGTGTTTCACATATCAGAGCTACGACACCTGGCTGTTATTTTTATCCCTCTGCTCCCTCCTCTGATCATTTACATCTCCCCCCTGTGTGTTATTAATTGCAGACAAACTTGACTGGCCTCACACACCACCACATCCCACTGTCTGGTGGGACCATGTGGGTTCTGGATAAGATCCGCGGGTCGGTGGAGAGCGGCATGCTGCGACAGGGAGAGAACGGGGACAAGAAAGGCATAGCCCCGGCTTACAGCAACGTCCTCACTCCAGACAAGATCCCAGACTTCTTCATTCCCCCGAAGCTGATCAGCTGCACCCCGGAGCCCGAGCTCCCTCACTTGAAACCCAAGGAGGGGTTGCAGCCGTCCACATCAGAGCACACTATCGGCAGCGGTAGGAAGATAAGCAGCCCGAGGAGTCCTCGTCTGGTGGCCAAGATCACAGGAGACACCAAGAACTTGCTGAGATCAGCAAACCGCCACATCATACAGATAGAGAGCGCTGATGACGTTGTGGCTGGAGACACCAATGCAGACCCCCAGTCACAGACAGCTATGTCCCTGCCTTACGTTCCCAAGACCCATACATCGTACGGCTTTGCCACCTTGAAGGAAAGCCCCCACACCCGCCGAAAAGAGTCTCTGTTTCACTGTGAGCTCACCAGTCCCATCACCTCCCCAAACATACAGAGGAAGCCCCCGGGGAAAAGCAGCGAATCAGGGAACCACCTGAATCCAGCCGACTTCAACACCTCTCACATGAATCCATATCGTTACTTCAGCGGTGGGGAAAGTGACACCTGCTCCTCGGCCGAGTCCTCGCCCTTCAGCTCTCCTCTGCTCTCCCGCTCCGCGTCTCTGCTCAAGATCTTCACCCATGAGACGCAGGCCAAGGTGGTGAAGGCCAAGCGGACGTTCGCTCGCCACAGCTCCCTCTCCACCGACGAGTGCAGCTCGGCCGAGCCCAGCCCCAACATCCAGCGGCGGCTCCACGTCCCTTCCTTACACGGCGGTGCCGGAGCATCCGACCACGGCCTCCAACAAGAGCACACCATCAACCTGCACAAAGGTGGCACGGTGAGGATCATGGCCAACTATGACTCCAGCACGTCGCGCCTGCTGATCCGCATCCTGGCGACGGGGAGTCTTTACGACAAGCATTTTGACATCAAGAGCATCAACTGCTGCGTGTCTGTCTACCTGAACCCGGGCAAGCTGCAGAAGCAGAGGAGCAACATCATCAAGAACAGCCGCAACCCGGTCTTCAACGAGGACTTCTTCTTCGACTCCATCAGCTCAGGTTCAGGTGAAGAACCTGTCGGTGAAATTCAAGGTGGTGAACAAAGGCACCAGCCTCAAGAGGGACACGCTGCTGGGGGAGCGAGAGGTGGCGCTAACGAAGCTGCTGTCAGGCCTTTAAAGCTGCAGGAGCTGGAGGTCGGAGGAGGCACAAACCAAGGATGCTGACTGAAACTTAAATTAGATTTTTGCACTGGTTTCTTTTCAATCTGCTCTTTTTATTCGGATCGATTAAATCCCTGGACACAAAGGGAGCGGAAAAATGAGACAGAGATTCTTAGAAAAGAGGCTCTGAGATCTAAAGAAATTGGAGTCTCTTGATAACCGTGGTCCGCATGAAGGATTTATCGAGGTAGATTTTTTCGCCTGACTCCTTCTTCCAAACATGAAAGCTCATTAAACCATCTGGGCTCGACAGCGACAGATGAATTAGACAGATGAAAGTAGTTTTTTCCGGACATGTCTCCTAGCCAACTTCCTCGGCAAGCTCTGGTTCAAAGGTGGGACAACACCTGTGCATCAGCCTGTGTCAGTGTCCTTGCATGCACTGTGTTCTTGATGCATGGCATGGTTTTATAACTGTAACATGGCATAAATCCACAGCAGCACAGGACACATGGAGTCTTCATCCGCTGCACCATGTGTTCAGCACAAAGATGCCTTTGTGAATCAGCGCGAGCTTTGAAGTGGTACTACATCCTGATGTGCAAATGATCCTTTGATCCCAGTTACCATGGTCCACCTCCTGCAAGGGGGGGGGGCAGAGCAGTCACGATAATCTAATTCACACACCCACAAAATTGAATTAGAGTCCAATTGATAATGCAAGCTGAAGATTGCCATAATGTCATTATTTCCCTACATGCCAGCGATGCCCAGCAAGCAGAGTATTGTTTTCATCCCTCTTTGTGTGTGTGGACAAAATAACTTCACAATGCATGGATGCATTTTCATTATTTTTGGAGGGAATATGACTTGGGAAGTTATCTCAAGATGATCAACTTTTGGAGCTAATTGGTAAAAGGTCGGCAAAAATATGGTTTGAAATTAGAAATGCTGCAATATCATTTTTTCCTTTAGAGACCTGGATTTTGTGTATTGATCCGATACCAGTGCATTAAGAGTAAAAACAACTAATATAACATATTTGAACGGCTGTATGCTCCTGACCTTTTGTGGAAGTGATGATTGTATCAGTGTATCGGTTGAAACTGGAGTCTTGCTGCTTGTGCAACTTTCCAGTGTGAAATATTTCAGTTAGCTCTGGACAACACTACACCACCGGAAAGCACTTCTGCTTCACTGCTCCAAAAACAATAGTACAGCACAGCTGCAGTTTGATCTTGGTGAATATGCTTTAAAGTTATGATATCAAATTGGTCCATAAATTTGTGTATTACTCACCGATAACCGGCCCTTCCTGATGCTATCAGCTATCGGAAAGTTTCTATCTAAAATAGTAAATTAATATCTCCTCATATAACAGGGCTATAGAGAGAATGTAAAGCTTATAATGGTCAGAAAAAGATTCTCCTTCAATCTTGGAAACGAGTAGAAATATTGACTTATGATGTAGGATGGGATGCAAGGACTGTCTCATCTTAAACAGCCACCAGTTATGTCTTAACCACATGTAGTAACTACATGGATCCACCGAGTCAATGAATGTGGAGCAAGGAGCAAAGGCGTTTGCACGGTAAATCAAGTTCCTTCATGTAATCTCCAATATATATTTGTCATTGGTGAACTTGCTTGGACTTTATAAAGGACCATTGTGCATCTTGCTACACAACAGACCTTCACCAAATGTGTGTACCAACATCTCCACTCTGCATTCAAACTGATCGACATCACCTTAGTGCTGTCACAGATTCTCAACACCAGGAATACGAGAGCAGACGGTCACACAGGCTGTTTAAAAATGTTATAAATGTTTAAATTTCCCTTACGCTTCAATTTATCATGTCAAATTCGTCTTTCCATTATTTTATTACACTATTATCTCAACTCTGTGGCTTTGTGCTTCACTGCTTTTTGGTTACTTCTGATTGCAATTGGACACACACACAATCGGTCACACTTTTTACTGTGTAATTAAATTACGTCATTCATGTAACATTTTATGCAAACAGGCTCTTGCCTTAGTCACAGTGTCGGCAGTGGACAGATACAGTACTTGTGTGCATGTACATGTAATAAATGTCTCATAAGAGAAGAATAGCGCACTGTAGTCAAAGTGCAAAGTACCAGTTGCATGGCACAGGAACATGTCAATAACACAGTGGTGTTTGCATGACGTGCTCGAAGTTTAATGAAACCCTAAAGCCTTACCGTATGTGTGCGAGTGAGTGATGAAGAGGTATAGTGTGTGTTTAGCATGACATTTTGTCCAAAGTTGTTAATTTTCTATGTAGTATTTTGTAAACATGTGTGTTGGATTTGTACTGAATATAACTACATACGTGCTGGTTTCTTCTATTGTCAGTGAAGAGCCAATCATGCACTAAAGTGAGTGAGAAGTGCTGATGAGAGGCTTTTGAATTATGTGTGTTTCAACTCTAATGAAGCCGACTGGACCGAGCAGAAACGTCAAGAAAGACACATAGAAAAACAAGCAGTCCTCCTGAGGAGTCAGAAGAAACTAGCATTGTGTTAACGCCCCTTTCAAAATCAGCCTGTTGGTACACTTCACAGCTGACACTCCACTTCCCAGGGTTCTCAGAGAGACGCCTGCGGAGTTTGAAGTCGATGGCAGGAGCGGCTGTCGAGAAACCAAAAGGACAGGCTGACTGAAATAAAGAGATTTCAGGATTTGTTTGCAGGATTGCAAGTGATTACAGCCTCAAGTGCTCGGCAGAGGAGAGAGAAGGAATCAGAGACATCAGACTGAGGATTCCCACACACTGGCCCAAAGCTTCAGTTTGAATCCTGGGCGCCTTGACTCTCACATAGTGTTTGTAGCACACTTGTAGCACTGCTGTTGATATGCTCTATTGTACCATTTCTATACAGTGACACTGTTGCCCGGCTTTGTGTTAAACTCGTTGGAAGCCCTGTTGCAAACATACAGTGCCTGCTCGTTTACAGCTATTGTATTTTGTACTTAAACTTCCTGAACTATATTCACCCCTCTTGTTATCAAACCTTTGTTTTATTCTCGCATGACCTCAGTTGTGTCAGTACTAAATTTCAGTGGATTCTTATTGTGCGGTGGTGGGTCGCCTTGTTCTCTGACTCTAGGTGGGGATTTTGTGATAAAATAATGATACACTGAGAATATGGGTAACATGTTCTTGAGTTTTGTTTTTACAACTAATTGCTTTGACTGTTTTTATGTGGCTTCTTTTTTAATAAACATTGAAATACAGGGCAGGATAAAACAAAGTAAAAAAAGATTTGAGCAGAACAACCTTATCAATATACATATCTGAAGAATATCTATCATAGCTTAAAGAAAATTGTCAAAATATAACACTTAAAGGAGAGGAAACAATTGATCTACTTTTTCCTTTGTAAAGGTTTTTTGGGTCTTTTTTTCCTTTGTTACAAGCCTCCATTGTTTTTAAAAATCCTTTTGAAATCATTTTGTCGTAATGTTCCATGACTGCTCTGACATAAAAATGCAGACACTGAAAAGAAAAACGTGGAACTGACATTTTACTTATTAAATTGATTTGTGCACCTTCTGTTGCTCTTGTGGTCGATGTTGAGCTGAGCTGGAGGCTTATTTCTCACAGAAACATACTGGAAAATGTTTGATAAGTTTTGATGAGCCCACATGAAAAAAGTAAACAAAATTCCCTTGCTGATTACTGATTACTATTATATATATATAATTACATAACAGACACTATATAAAGTTTGTTTATGAGGAACTGTCAAATAATTGGGATGAATTTAAAATTGAGACACATTGAACGTTGGGTTATAAAGACTTTACTTGTCAGACTTTGTTCTACTTGCCTCAGTCCAACAATTCTCCAAACTGAATGACCAGGTCCTAACGCAGAAGTTGTCGATCGTTAAACTACGTTGACTTCCTCCTTAGTTCCTATCATAATTACTATGGCCTCTGCAAGCAGCCTAACTTTAACGTAACACACACAGACGACCTGTGGTTTAGAGTTTTACAAGAGGAAAGTCTTGTTCAGTTTGCTGGTATCATTAGCATGTCAGCATGCTGTAGTGTTATAGAATATGGATTACTTCTTTGGGGTATTTCTTTGTTTTTTGTTTTCTTACTGAGAGTTAGACGAGAGGATTGATACTTCTGTCGGGTTTGTACTGTATGTTACTACTGAGCTACGTTAGCATTAGCTCAGCAATCAGGCTAAAAGTGGCAGGAAACAGACTCAAATAATCAAAAATACACAGACTGGTATATCTTAAGATAAATATTTAACACATTGTGTTGTTTAATCCAGGCACAAACTCTAATTTAGGATTAAGGACCAGTGCAGTGAATTAACTATGTGTTGGACAAGTAGACGTTTTTTACTTTAAAATATACATATAATAGGTGCTTTTCAGTATCAGGATTCATCCTCTTAGGACCATGAATATGCACCAGATGTGACAACAGCATATTTTCCTCTGGAAAAAAGTTGAGTAATGCTTTTTAAGTGAGTCATTCCCAAAATAAATGTTCCTGTGGTGAAATTCAGCTCTTATATCCCTGCACTCAATAGCTGTTTGATTAGATTCAGCGAGGAGAAGCTTGATTGAAGACATTTAAATTGAGTATTGAGTAAAGCGTTAATGTCTGTGTGTGTGTGTGAGAGAGAGAGAGTACTGATACGTTTGATGTCGTGTTTTCATATATGAATATACTGTTTATAAACTGAAGTGTCTCTGAAGTCTTCCTGTCTTGACAGGTTCTCTCTGAAAAATGAAGCTGCAAAGTGCCGGTCCGTTACTTGACATTGAAATCTCTAATCTCTCTCCAGTTGTATAGAAACAGTGGAGGCTGATTTACATGTGCTGTTGCTGTTCTTGTGTTTCTGGCTCTTTTTATTCTGTGATGCTATACAGCCACCGACAGCTGCTCTGTGGTTACTGTGTTAATGGATGTGAAATACTTACATTAATTCAATAATTAAAAGAAAAAGTTCCCCAGCATGTCTGCTCATGTCGTTATTGATTCACAAGTGACCAGTGCACTCGATTATTTGACTTTATTTATTCATGTACATTTCAAGTTTTAAATTTAAAACTTTATTTTAATTGTTGAATTTGACATGACACAGCGATGTTGAAGCCAATAAGGATTTTTTTGAATTCCTTCTTATCATAGGCTGGTAAATCTGGCTTTCAGCACAACAAAAGCAGGCAAAACACAGAAGAAAAACACACAGAGTGGCAGTTTTGCTGATAATTTGCCTGTTAAAAAAAGATTACAAATAATTTCACCCTGTGATTTGTTATCTGTACCCTGTGACTTAGTTCAAACACATTTTTTAGTTATTACTGACAATTTGGGATAATTTAGATTTTTAAATTTTGCTCAACTAAAATGTCTGGCAGTGTAGATTTCTAATCTTATTGACTACAAGAGCTCAAAGAGTCTTCTCAGGAAAAACAGTTCCTGATCAGTAATCTTTTTACTGATTGCATCAGTTTTATGTATTTAAATTCAGGTCCTGATCAATAATTGTTCTGGTGCTTGTAACCAGCACAAAACTCCCTTTGTAAGCGTCCATTTTTGAATTCCAGGACATCAGTTTACAGCTTCATCGTGGTGTCACTGTGGCGTTTGAGTGAGATACTGACACAGAGGAAAGTATGAGTGTGACTGACAGGATGAAGACATCAATGTGGCCGTCCAGGCTTGTCTGACATTTTTGGTCAGGAGAGCATCACCGCTGCCATTTCTCCCTCCTCGTCTGAACCCCTGCAGCTCTGCCTCAGTCCTGTCCGTCTTCATAATGACCTGATTCACCACAGTTATGTGACACCCTCACTTCTTCGAACTGACCCCTCGTCTTGTTAACGTCGCGCTCCCACTTAAAATGCCGATTTTCAGCAGAGTTTTTTAATGCCCGTGGTCCTCCTCGACTCCTCTCCCACGAATTAACACTCACAGCACACACAACATTAAACATCTCGACTCTGCCATGCATGCTCTCTCTAATTGCAGGGGTAAAAATACCACGCCATCACCATTAGCCTCAGGGAGGAGTCAGTCAGTTTGGAAGGGAAGTGCGTGGGAGGAGACAGGAACTGATACACGCCAGGGAAACACTGGTATTAACTGCTGCCACTGTCACATTTCTGTTCCACCGCACATAATGTGACAGTTTTACCCAAACCTGCAGTTCAGCTCTACAGAAAGTTTTAGTGTCTTTCAGCTCATTTGGTTTTAACAGAGCCTCATATTTGAAAGATTTAGTTCACCAAGTTCCTCATCGCAGACAGCTGCTTTTAATTTACGACACAAAAAAAGGAACACAAAGACCTACCCAGTCAGTTCCTAAACGCAGCGGGGAGTTAAGCCAGATGTTTTCTTCAGAAGGTGGTCGAGAGAGAAAGAGAGAAAGAAAGACAGAAAGCACAACAATCAGTTGGAGTCAAAACCATGGCTACATAAAAGTCTAAATTGTACTCTACTTTCTATTGAAGGAAACTTAAGAGGAAACAAAAAGTAGCCAAAATAATCACAATCTTCCCAGAACAATTTACTGTTTTAACAATGATATAAAACAGTTGGTCAATTGGATTGAAAATCACCTGATCTGGCAGCAGTGAGATAATGTCTAGGGTCTGGTTAGTAACTTTAAGAAGTGCATGTCAGGGCATGCCACGTTTTCCACAATCTACCATGAAAAAATATCTGAATAAAGTGTGTTATTGCTGCATTCCTGCCCTATTGCTTAAACCTCGATTATAGCTTACATCAGACCGACACATCTCGAATTTCCCACTTGTAGAAACACAACAATTGACATGTTAACAAACTTGGCAGCACAACCCAAACCTTGATTCATAATCTTAATGATGAATACTGGAGACTGAGAAGCTGGCTCCTGGGTTGTCTGTGTGATGAGACACGGCAACAGCATTCCCTCAAGGCGGCCTTAAGATATCACATTCACATCACAAAAACATATGAGTTCATCCTTGAGTCCAAGTGAATGTTTGCACCAAATTTGAAGAAATTCCCTCAAAGCGTTCTTCGGATATCGTGTTCACAACAATGGGATGGATGGACAACCCAAACACATATTGCATATTATGATAATTACAGAGACGAAGCAGCTGAAACTCTCACACAGGTTGGAAAGTCAGCAGCTTGTCCTGTTGCTCATGGTCTGATCCTGTGAGACACACACGACTGAAACTCTACACTCTGACCTCACAGATGAATTTATTCAGCTTTTGAATTTGTAATGGTTGAAAGCGGCGATAATCTCAAAATCAATCAGCTCAACAGGTTCACAGACGTCACATCCCAACACGCTCACACGTTCACTCACGACAGCTGAGAGATATTTGCCCGATGGTTAATCAGAAACACTGTTTCTGTCCTTCTCCGACCACGTCATTCAACAACCGAGTTACCTCAAGCAACTTTGCCGTCGAACATTTCCACCATTTATTATTCAGTATCCCTCACAATCCCACACTGATTCTGTTTCTTTCTGTTCGTCCTTGCCGCCTCTAATTCATCACCCGCACACGCACGCAAAAAAACTATTAGGTTTCCTGCAGCAGCTGCACATGAGACACTGCCACTGCCCCGGCACTCCGCTCGCCGCAGCGGCAAGAAAACGTTTTCCAATATCCTTCATCTGCCATTGTTCATTTCCATCCCTTGGCGGATGTTTCTCACAGCTTGTAAATTGATTTATAATGCTGTCCTCTCCCGAGAGCGGGGGGGAGGTTGGAGGGAAAACACCATGGAGGTTGGGGGGATCTGGGAATGGGTGCAGGGTCTGGATGCAACGTGGAGGTGAAGCAATGAAAACCTGTATTCTGAAGAGAAAATCTGATTGGGGCAATTTTCAGCCCTGGCTTCCGTGGCTTCAGGGAGGAAAAGGTTTGGGGCTGTTATAGGCTTTGGGATTACTATGGCAACCGCAGAGCAGATTGCTCTCGAAGTGAAGGAATGAGATGAATGTGTACGTGTGTGCATGTTTGTGTGTAGTGGGGGGTTGAGTATTACTGTGTAAATTACCATCCAGTGTAATTGCAGCATGCCGCGGTTTTTCATGAAGCATTTACCCTCAAACAAAAGGCAACATTTTGTAAGATCAGTGACCCTCACGTTGTTTGCAACGTGTTGCAGATTTGATTCATTCAATCTGACACCGATTATAGATGCAGCTGCATTAAGGTCAAAAAGTCCATTAGAATGGCTTCTGCTGGTTTGCTCTGTAGTGGAAAAATGACTCAGTGTGGTTGAAACCTGTTTTGTAGTTTTTATATACCTGTATGACCTTTCTATTACTTATTGACTGTCCAAGAACCTAATGGAAACGTATGCAAATCAGTTTCCTGTGTCTCAATTCCTGTCTCAAACTGTGCCTACAGAACCAGTCTGAACTGGTTCAGAGAATCAGCCTTAGTCCTCCTATATAAGATCCTTGCATTTGATTGTCCTGCATCTTCACTCTGAGATCCCTGTGACTCACTGTGTTGATCCTTTCTGCAGAAAGCCCCTATTAAAATACACAAAGACAAATTTGGTGTTCCAGCCTCTTGTATTTCCAGATTTCCATCACAGCTCATTGACATTTCTCTTATTTGTTGAGTAGCACTTAATATCAGCAGCCTGTGAATTGCAGTGTAATTTTGTTGTGTGAAAAAATCATATATAAAAGTAAAACAAAATGACCTTTTAAAGGTGTGTAAGACTTAGGTGAAATGGATCTATTGGCAGAAATAATCCTTGTGATGTTTTCACTAACGTGTTTCATTCAAATTGTACCAATTGTAGTTTTCTTTACCCTAGAATGGGCCCTTTATATTTAAATACTTTATATTTAGAGGAAGTGAGTCCTCTCTACGGAGGCCACCAGGTTTTTTACAATCGTCCTAAATGGACAAACTAAAAACTATCTCTATTTTGTGAACAGTTTTTATTAGTTCATGCTGAGAGATGAAAAATAACACATACAGTCCAGGTCAATTCATTGTTGGTATACCATGTATCAGGCATTGTCTCCTTACAAACAAGTAGTATTTAAAACAATATATCAATATCCATGTAAGCCTTACAGGTAAGTTATGTTGTGTGTAACTTGACATGCATGCAGGAGTGACCACAGACATACGTTCGCACATATTTACAAAGAAACAGAAACGTTGCATGCAGGCACAATCACACAGTTTAGGGTTTTGTAGGTTTTTAACTTTTTTTGTGACATTTGACTTGTTTCTTTGTGGTTCTTTTGTTTGACTTTTTTATGGACTTTTTTTTACGGCCTTTTGGCCCAATTGTAATCTTCTTTGCATTTGGTTTTAGATTCTTGAAAGACTCAATTGGTTATTGTCTTGTGTTTGGGGCGATTTGTGTTTTGTGTTCACTATTGCAATGCCCATTCTACACATGCCCTTTAGTGTCCATGTCCTCTCCCTTGTGATTGTCTACACCTGTCCTCATGTGTCTCACCTGTGTTGACTTCTCCCTTTAGTCTCTGAGCTTCCAGTCCTCAGGTCGGGTTCTGTTCACGTTGGGTTTTGGTTTCCTGTTGTTTCTGTGCATTTCTTATACTGGTTTTGTTGGTGGACCCACGATCCAGCTAAGCATGTGTATAATAAATCACTGAACTGCCTCGTTGCAGTTGGATCGTCACCTTGCTCTGGACATGACAGTTTTCTGAGCGTTTGTGTAAACTGTTTACCTGAAACAGCATGTATACATATGGTGGGAAAACATGGTGTTAACAAAACACTGATATACTGACACTGTATGTTCACCCTGACCGATGGCCTTTACATTGATTGATGTCACACCTCCGTCATTGTCCTTAAAGTCTGTGTTATAACACTTTCTGTGACACGGTGTGAGTGCCTGTCTCTTGGTATCTGGTCCTAGATGATTCTTTGCTAAACATTGATTGATCCGTTCCAGCTTAACAACTCTAACCCCACACTTCACGGTCAGTCAGGCTTTGGAGACTAACCATAAATGGATTTTCCGGATGCTGCTACAGCGGAGTGTCATGCTGCTGCTGCCTCTTCATCACAGGAGGCATTTTGATAAGCACATGTGTAAATTATCATGTTTATAAAGTCTGTTTTGTATTTAGGTGTGCAGGTCAGGGCAGTGTAGCGGTAGTATTAGGGAATGAGAGTGACAGCGAGCAGCTCTGCTGAACTGATTGGCTCACTTGTTTGTGTTGTGGTGTATCATCAGCGGGCTAATGAGAGCAAATCATCAAACGTCATGGCGGACGTACTAGAAATACAAAATACTGGTGGTGTTTTTCATCATCAATTTCTCGCATTGGCAGAACAAGGGAAACATTTTCGGATATATTTTGTTTTCAAAAGTCAACAGATATTTTTTACAATTTCTCATTTTACAGTACAAACAGCAAGCACTTTAATCAGTACTTAAGAATAAAAATAGTTATTAGTTACGGCGCAAGTCCATTCAGATTTATAGTTGTGAGACCAGGGTCAAGAATAAAACACACCTCAACTCCCCCCCCAACTTGAGGTGTGTTTGCAAACTCGTAGCTTAATTCTCTGTTGGATTTTTTTCTTGTGTAAAATGAAATGCATATAAATTGTTTGTCTCGGTTCAAAAGATTTTGAATTGAGATTATTATACTGTACATCAGAAAAAAGTACAGTCTAATTGTACAGTGCACTGTTGTCCACTAATTGAAAGTGCTATAAGTCTATAAAAACCAGACCAGTGCTGCACATTAAAATAATTTTTTAAGAATCATAACACCTTGTGTGTAACCGAATGTTCAGTTCACACCCTTCCATGCCACCTTTCTTTTGTTGAGAGAAACAAAAATTACATTTGACCAACTCCTGGAATTGGTGTTAATTTACTAACCAGTAAAAGAATCTGCAACTGTCATTTTCAGAGGCTCAAATACCAATGGCAGCTGGCGAAGAATTAAAAGCTGTTTGAAACCAAAGATCAGTTGCTTTCCACAAATGATTGTAATTTTCATCTGTGTGCCAGAGCTCAGATTCAAAGCTTTACAGCCAGCAGCAGTGACAGAGATGAGGTTTGGCTAAGAGTCAGTTCCAATCACATTTGAATCCTTTGTCAGACGTGTGAGTGACTCTGTAGATAAACAGGCTCTGAGCACACGGCTGTGTGGAGTCCTGTCATAGTCCGGTTACTGTATTAATCACCTGGCAGCCAGCAGTAGCATTAACAATGAGCTTTGTGGGGCCTGGTGGTCTTCAGTGACCCTGTGACCGTCTGCCCCCGGTGGCCCCAACCAGTAAGATGGCTGACCCTCAACCGCCACTGCTGCTGACCAAATCCACGGTGTTGGTGTTACCATAGCAACCAAGGGGACATTTGCCACGGGTTTCTGAGGAACACCGGGTGGTCAGTGTTGCAGAAAAGGCATTTTCTAGGTGTTTGAAGTCAGATGAAGCAGGCAGTGTACAATTAGCTGCGACGGGGGGTTTAACAGAGCTGAAAAAGAACTCATCATTTGATCTCTAATTTTGACCTTTGTGTTGTGTATATATACATCTAAATGAATTAGGGTCAATCAAAAATGACTAAATGACTAATTCCTGTTTTTCTTCATTGTTTCCACTGTTAAAAGGCAACAAACTGAATCATCACAAATTCCATGGTGAGTTCTGAAAGCAGATTTTTTTTCACAGCCTAAGAAAGAATGAGTTTAGTGTCACAAAAGAGTAAGAATACCAGACCATCCATCATCAATACCACTTATCTTTTGAGGGTAGTTGGGGGATCTGGAAATAATCCCAGCTGACATCAAGCGAGAGGTGCCCTGCGACACACCCAGCTATGAAACCCAGAGAAAACCCACACAGGAGGACATGCAAACTCCACACAGAGACCCCTGCTGAACCAGGATTCGCGCCGGGAACCATATCAGAAAATTATTTCTTTAAAGAAATCCACCTGCTCTTCAGTTATCAAAGTTGTTCCTGATTATTTTTGTCTTTATCAATGAATTTACTTTATGGTTGCAGCAGTTCATTGATTAAAGGTTTCATTTCTAAATTAGATATTCATGTTATAGAATGGCATCTGATGGAACTAGAAGGATGCACAAAGCCTAACGCTCCGTCTCGCAATTGTAAAGAAACATCCTTAATTGAATCGGTTCCTTTGTTTCGTGGGAAAAATCTGTTTTGTAGTTTTTGCATAATCCTGCTGAACTGGAACAAACCAACAACCAACAACCAACGAAGGAAATAAAGCTCACAAGAGAAGACTATTGACATAATTTTCATCTTCAAAACTAAATCACTGTATCAATCAATTGCATCCTGGAAATATTTACTGATAAAGATTGAGCATTAAGCTACAGCTTTCTGAGACAGAACAATCAATATTAACTGTGAATTACCTGCTTTCCTATTTACCAGACAGATAGAGGAGGTTCATAGAATAAAAACTGTGAGCGTTCATCTTCCCCTATTTGTCACTGACAGGAAAAGACCCACCTCAGTGACTCCTGTATTGATTTTTTATGATGGAAGTAAATTTGCCACAACTTCCTTTTTCCAATGAAAAGCAATAAAGGAAATGAAGGTGTTTTTCATTAACTAGTCATCAACACCCTGTTGACAAGGCGAGGGCTATTTTTCTCCATAATCTCTCATCCTGTCAGGACAATATTGGGGAAAGTACTGTTCTGTTTGTTTAGTTGTTCCCTCACAAAGCAACTAATTATTCATCTCCTCCAGCAGAATGACAACATCCTGCCATGACGTGCTTGTCAACAAATGTACATGATACCGTTTCAACTCCAAAGCCCTCGTTCTCACCCTCACACTCTGTATTATCTCTGCATTACTGGATCATGTTTGGGTTTTTTTCTCTTCACGGCTTCACAGGTAGAGACAACATCCCGTAGGGGCTTTTTGATTGACACCTCAACCACGAGCTGTGTGCATTCCCCACAGGCTGAGGTAAAAGAGGCTCATTGTTTTCATTTGATTGCACAAAATGTTCGGAGACAAATGTTACCGTAAAGAACAAATCAACATAGAGGGTAATTTTAAAAATTTGTGCAACAGGGTCAACTAGCGACGTCAGCTCTTTGGGAATGAGTCCATAAGATGTTGTCAGGGTATCAAACACACTATGATTGAATAAATAATTGTATTACTGTGTCAGTGTGGGGTTAGCAATCTGATGATTTTGCATTCACCACTGTGCCACTAGATTGCTTTGCTGTTTGGACAAATTATATCATCTTTCACATGTGACATATTTGAAAATACAATTCAATATGAGATATAGAGGAGATGGTCATCAGTGGATTGGCTTTGCACAGACAGGTATTTCTCAGAGTACAGCTATTTATAAACTTTGTTGGGCAACACTTGATCTTTCCGAGGTAAAATGGCAAATCTATTCAGCCACCTTAAATTGAATTATCTGAAGAAACACGCCAAGAGTGTTTCATTCAGGTCAGAACAATCCCAGTGTCTCACTTATCTTTGATGACCCAATAGAGCAGTTGAAAAAATACAATAAAACGATTTGAAAGAGGTGACTGAGGCCTTCACATTCTATCAAGATAAGGATATGGTGCCTTTCAGAGCCGTGGATAACCTGAATCCATGGATTGATCTGACAGTATCTTTAATGCAGTATTGATTAAGTCATGTAATGTCCATAGGTTGGATAGTCTCTACAGTACATTTCACTGTTGTGATTGTGCATTAATAAGATTGAGATATATATGGGAAGATGTTTCCCAGCTCTATAGGTGCCCAGGATTGTGGACATTTAATTTGTAATATTTTTGCTTCATGTGAATTTGTCCTAAAAGTGGCCATTGAGACCAATTAGCTGCAAGACTGAGAGGTTGAGCTATATCAAGCATTTTGATACATCCCTGGACTATATCCTGAATCTCTGATGGTTGTTTGGAAACTTCCCAGGATGAAACCTGTGTTAACAGTCTGGCAGGTAATCGCTCTTGAAGTCAAGTTCACGACAAACCAGATATAGGGTGTTAACTTGTGAGTTTAAGAGGTGTTGTTCACACCTTTTCATTTCTTTGGACACAGACATTCTGGCCTGTCTCCCTGTTTAGAGCAGGGATTAAGCTCTAGCTTAATATTTGCAGATAAATAGGTGACATAAGTCATGTCACTCTTTGCAAGAAAGTGAATTAGTGTATTTCCCAAAATGTCAAAAATAAACAGCCATTCCAATTTTTTGATCATACACCATAAACTGTAAATAAAGATGGATTCATCTCCACTTCTTCCTGTTGTTCAAAAATTAAGCTACAATATCCTGAATCCACATGCTGCCATCTTGTGCTTGTGTCATTTGGAGCCAGAGTCTGCACAGTGGTGTAACTGTGGAGTGGAGTCAAGGTATGAAGGTCCTTTTTTTATACCTATAATTACCTATTTTTAGTCCATGTTCTACTGCAACCAGTCACCAGGTGGCGATTAAGTTGGTTGTCATCAGTCTATATCCAACATGTTTGATCTACACACACGAAGAGGCGTTTAAATGCAGAGGGACACTCAAGTCATTACAGGATGTTCAATATAAAGACAAATGGAGGCACTTTACACTTTACAGGATTATTATTTTTTGGTTTAGCAAATATCAGTAAGAATAACATCTGCTGGAAGTGAAATGATTAGTAAAGAGTGCAGCCTTCTTAGAGAGGAAAGGTGCATTGAGATGTGGACGTGTAATGAATCCACCTCAGATTCCCACGATGGCGAGAGCTCATCGATCTTGCAAACAGGTGTGTGAGCAATAAAGCTGCCTGTCCTGAGACTCTGCATCAATGCTCACATTTACAGATCTGTTCTCCACAGCCAGAATACACATCCAGCACAGTTGGTTAGCTCAGGGGCTTTAGTGCTCTTTTATGAACAAGCCTTTATGCACTTTAAGATCTGACTTTTACTAGACAGCCTCAATTTCCTGTTCAAGTTGAAATCAGCGGCAGGTTGCCGACGCCACAACAAGTATTGTTTGTTGCTCAGATTAATCAGTCCGATAAGAGGAGGGGCGGAAGAAAGTGTGTGTGTGTGTGAGTGTGGTACGGATGAGACGGCATACCTTGAGGTTACCATGGTGACGGGCAGGCGGCAGACACCTGTGAATTAACATCAGCGCTGCAGCACCGGGATCGTAATTAGAAACGTAGGGAAGGAGCAGGACGGCCGCATGATTCAGTGCGTTATCCCGGCCCTTTATCAACACGCCGCTTCCATAACATCAAAGAGAATTAGCTTCCAAATGAACACGTGTCAGACAGAGACACTGTGAGGGGAGTGACGAGAGAATGAGCCAGAGTAACTATGGTTTGTTCAAATGTCACCTGGTCTTCAGGACAATTTATCCAGACTGAAAAGGTGAAGACAGTAAAATGGAGGCTCCTGGCTGCTTCCCAAACAGGATTTATTTTTAATTTTTAAATGTCTGATCATTTCTGGTTTATCCACATCTGCTTTATTCATGTTTCTGGTGAATAACGATGATGCCAGTGGCAACATCAGCCTCTCAGAGATTATGGCTGTAAATTGAGGCAGCAGTTCAAATAAATGAGTTTAGTTGTAGTGGTGGTGCGTTCACACCGAACGTGACGCAAACCTTTCACACGTCGAGAGTACATTCAAAGTCAATGCAAAGATGCGATTAGATGCAAGTTTCGTGACTCTGGTGCATTTGGGGCTGTGTGATAATAAGACAATAATCTGTTTATTATTAGATTAATCAAAATATGCTACATTTTCTTGTATTTATGCTTAAATAAATCAATGCTGGCTGAGCTACCTTTATTATTGGACATGGCAGCCTTGGTTTAAAGGTGGATTTCAATCTGTCTGTACTGAAACGCTGCAGTTTGAAAAGTAAACACTGCAGTTTGCTGTTTGACAGTTGGTGAAATCTTATTAAAAGAAATATTTGTCCTCTCTCTTCTCTCCGTCTCTCCTGAACCTGGTCTCGACTCATCTCAGATCAAGACTGTTTGCTTTGATAAGGCCTCATTTCCTTGACTTGAGTAACTCCCTGGTTAAAATGTCTCATTCATATTCATCTCATTCAGGTGAAACAGTTTCATCTCTGCTGATTAGTTTTCACACGGTGCCGTTTAATGGGATTTCTTCCATACTTTATCCTTTTCACAGTACAATGACTCATCTTGTGGATTTGTGATTCATTCATCGTCTTTGCTGATCGGTTCACTGATTTCTGGGCTTTACACTTTCCTCTCAACAGTTTCATAAAAGCTCCAGACTGCAGAGTGTCACCTGTGCACGCTGCGTTATCAGCAACAACACATAACACATGTCTGTTGTGTCATCTCGAGATAATGAGAAATGATTAATCATTAATATTATTAGCATTTAATCATCTTCCTGATCTGGCCTCCAGGTTTATGTGTCGGAAAACATGACCTCACATGTTATCCTGTCCGTTTCAACATGAGAGAGGGTGTTTTCAGTTGTTTCTGACGTTCTTCACCTTCTGCAGACAAACAGGAGCAAATTAAAGTCAGTGGAAATATGAAAGTGAACTTCTGGATTTATAGATTTATAGACTAATTGTCTCTTCCTTATTAATTACTTATGCAGTGTTACAGGAAATGTCAGATTGGTGCACCCTCTTCTTCCTATCAGCTCTTTTAATGAGCAACTAAAGGAGGGTTTGTAAAGTGACACAAAAGCTCCTTCAGAGAAGTTTTTAATGAAACAGTGCAGGATGCTAATTAAGACAGTTTATGGTAAATAGAGCGGTTTCTTCTTTCTCATTTTTTTCTTTTACAAACTTCATGAAGATACTCAGTACCTTGTCTCTTTCGAAGAGATTGGGATGTAAATGTATATAAATTAAGGTTTTTTAAATCCTTAAATCTGAATCTCACATGTTTGTGGTTTTGATTTCATGAGAACATTATGTGAGTTTGCAGTGTTTACATCTGCTCTAATATTGTATGGAGTTTCTGAAAGGCATTATAGCTTATTTAATATAATGGCTGTGTTCAAAATCAATCACTCATCACTATCTAGTCCACTATGTGGTAAATTTGCCATTTTGTAGTGGTTCCACATGTTAAGTGAAATATTATGTACCCTATATAGTGGACTCATTGTTTCCCACAATGCATTGTGAAAATTAGTGTACAACCTATGGTCACTAACCAAGCACTGAATACCATCATGCAGTGAACTTGCAGCGGAGAGGTGAGAGGGCAGCAGGAACAGCCCGACCTGTCGTACAAATGTTAATATGAGCAGAGCAGAGCATCACAGCACAAACTGAGACAAACAAGTTCATTTCTACATTTAAAGATGGTCATTCAACCTTTTTATTTATGTTTTAAATGTTATCAATGATATCTCACACTGACAGAAAGCAGAACTGGATGATTCTTTAATTTGCACCTGAAATAAAGATAGATTTTGGACCTCTGACTTCATCTGAATGTACTTCTGAGTTGTAGCTTATTATATGTAGATGAAACCTCACTTTATATTGTAGATTTGAACCTTTGTTTGATGTAGTAGATTCAAAGCAAACAGTCGGAACAAAAGACCTTCTTCTCATAAAACGCGAATGCAGTGTATGTTTGCTGTGCTTGAATCTTCTACGATTTTTTTCTCAGACAACAACAATGCTTGTTTTTAATTAGCCATTTTCGGTAGCCTAGTTGTATCAACAGATCCAGGAAACAGCAATTGCTGCCATGGAAAAAATATCTAATCTCCCAGTGAATGCATTGCAACATCTATTTTACCATCAGCTGGACCATGTGAATACATCCTCGTGATTGGTAGTTGTACAAATCCATTCATCCATTCTTATGTTGGAGCCAAACACAACCTGTTATCTCATTCAACAGTTGTCCCTGCTCTCCACATACAGTTCTAGGAAACGTGTTATTAACTGCTGAATTGCTGTGGGTGCTCTCAGTGTGTTGTGTGTGTGGTTGGGAGTGGCTGTGCAGATTAGTGATGTTTGTAGAGGATGGGGACAAGGACAAAGAAACCATGGCGAACGCTGAGGGAGAAAGAAAAGACACATGTGTGACAAGAAGAGAGTTATGTACATTTACTACCTTCTGCAAACCTCCGTCTGTCTGTGGAAGACATATCACGTGAACTGTTCATCTTATTGGCTTTACACTTGGTATGTGTATTCCTGTTTCATTTAATGAAAAACAATGACTATAAATACTTCATTGCCAATAAACCAGGTAGGATTAACACTTGAACAGCGTTTTAGACAGGCAGAAAATAAGATGTTTGGAAATGATGATGTAGACGCTTGCAAAACACATGCTGATTGGGTCTTTTCGGTCACAAGGTTGTCTTTGCGGATTTGTGAGGCTTCTGCTGAGCGTTGCTGAGCCTGTTGTCTTTGCTAACAGCTGTGGTACAGTTAAATTCTGCATTTTACAATGATACAACAGTTTACATGCATAGGAGACAAGTTATTATTCAAGCAATCAATGTTTACACCGGCACGCAAGTGTCCAGTGTCTGTGTGTCATGTGATTGATGTCAGTGTTATGGACGGGTATGTCCGCCATCCTACCTACACGGTGAATTTTCGGTGACTCCTCTACACCGAGCTTGTTTTATTGTGACTTTAGTACCGAGCCCACATTCCCTGAATCCTCATCCCCTATAACAGTGATGAATTAATAGACCTCTTCCACAAGTCTCGTCTGTCTGAGACTCTGCTGCTCCTCTTCAGGCTGGAGCTGAGAAGATTAAAGCCGACATCCGGCTGAATGAATCCACACGCTCTATTAGAAGGGACAGCCTGAAAGCAAAGCACGAGTGGATAACAGACTGAGCGCATGTCTCCTATGAAATGTACGAGGAGCTTCTTATCACGTACCAATCTCTGTTGATTATGAAAAGGAAAATACCTCTTAGATCATCAAAGCACAACTCAAAGATCCTGTTGGCTCCATAAAGTGCGTAGTTAACCTCTCTGCTTGCTCTAACACAACTTTCCGTCCAACCGGCTGTGAGCAGTTTCAAGATTTCTTTCTGAATCTAATTCACAGTATTGTGTCAAATATTTTACATTCCATCAAAGACATCTCACTGGGACCCTCCTGCTTTTGATCATTTCCACCCAATCTCTTTATTTTTGCTTGGACACACAATCGCAGGTGTGAAACCCACAAACTCAGTTTGATATAATCCAGACAAAGGCTCCTGAAACAGTGAATTGAAGCAGTTGCTCTGTGCATACTGAGGATTTTACTGATGGTTTTTACCAGATCTGTTTTTATTTCAGGCATGTCGTAGTTCATCCCCACATAAAGAAGCCTGACAAAGCTTCCAAATAATTTGTGAGCTTGATTTAAATATTGCCTTTTTTATGATCAAAATACTTTTGTGTTATGGCCATATTAACAAAATCATTAAGGGAAAAAGCAGCAAGGTGCCCGTGCAGTGAAGGAGAGGCACCACCAAACTGCAATCAATGGAGCCAATTTCACTCTACACAATGTTCAGTTCAATTTAGTGGTGTTAAAGCTTTTCACTGACAAGACGACAGTCAAATCTATTTTCTTCAACACATCACTGGCCTGAGAACAGACTGGACTGACTGTACTGTGATACACAAAGCTCAGAGGAAACGTCACAAGATGCAAGCCTTGATGAAAAGATGGATCAATAAAGTGCAGTCGACCCTTATCTCGGTTCCCTCTATGATTATTATCTGCTATAAAAGGCTCAACCTGCTTTGCACTGAAGAAAGAAAGAGAAACTTCCTCCACTACTGTGTAGTTACAAAAACATGTCACCCACACAGAGACAGTGATCATAGATGACTCCTACCAACAACGTTTAGTTTTTCAGCTTCTTGACAGGTAACTATTGTGCAACTTGAAAGAAGCACAGGCTTTAAAATAGCCCTTGAAAGAAACCTATAGTTGACATGACAGTTGTGACAGAGGAAACACTGCTGTTGCTCCAGAGCATGACGTGCAGGGATACTTCCTCCTAGGTGGGTTGTGGAGGAGCTGTCAGACATTCACTGAACTCCAGACATTCTCCTGAAATTATCTGGAGGGGCTGTATGTGAGAACCATCAACCAACTGATTGCTAAATTCAATATGAAATTGTCAAAGCATCATGTGACCCACAGAAATGAAGTGCTGGATTGAGCAAGCAGTGTCAGTAAGAGTAGTAGTATCGTTCAAATCTTAATGTAATGTCTTGGCTTTATAAGTTGATTGACTCATAAAACTAATCATTTCAGCCTGGGTGCTGATTCCCACACACACGTACATGGACAGGTAGTTCTAGTGTAGTACAGCTCCAGCCTGTCTACTTCCAGCTGGGCCCTTCGTTGTTATAACGATATTAAATTCATTCATTCACACCAGGCTGAGGGCACAGAGGCTTAAACGTATTGATTGGTCACGGAGCTGTGAAAGGCCCTGAGAGGAATCAGACCTCCAGGTGCATTTGAAGATTGGGCGTGATGGTGCTCATGGAGATGGTCTCAGCTCGCTGTGTTGAAATTCTCTTTTTTGATTACAAGAGCCCAACACTGCATTTTATAGTTCATGTGCTGCCTCTGTTTCTGTGACGGACCGACTCCCTGTTCTTCAGAACCTGTGGATCAATGCGTGATTTCATCAATGTGTATGTTTTGGGATTGCATATTTATTCAGTGTATATTCTGAGATGGTCTAATAGCCATTACAGTTAGCCAGACGTGACCTCGCTGCACACCAGGCAGCATGAAATTAGCCTGAAGGAGAAAAGGGAGCACAGAGATGTGAGGGACTCCCTCAACACCGCGAGGACACAAATCTCCTTCCGAGCTGAGCTCAAGCTGCAGACCTGATTCTTATATATCTATTTATGGTTGCATATATTTATTGAGTTACTTCTTTTTAAACTATGACGTAGTATTAGGGCCACTTAAAGGGAAAAACATTGGACATTTATAGAATAAAATCATATTACTAGAATAAATGCATAAATATATCAGAGTTATTTATGAGAGTACCTGTAATTTCACTCGAAAAAAAGTTGAGAAAAATGGAGAATTATGTCCACTTATAAGAAAAAAAGACAGCTACTTTGAGAAAAGTCATATGATTACAATAAAAATAGTTATAGTATTACATGGTATAAAAAGTGGTAATGTTCTAAACAATAAGATGTGATATTAAGAGCAAAAAAAGGTCCGACAGCTGCTTTTGCCTCGAATGAACTACATTATCACAACCTCCGCCACAGTCACCTTGTTTGTTTATAAACGCCTCATAAAGTCTTGAGCCCGGAAATTGTGTTTTGAAGTCTGACCATAAAATGTAAAATTGTTGGTTTTACACAAAAATGTGGTAATGTATCTTAGAGATGCTGAGTGTTGGACAGAGCCAGGTTCGATGTCTAAGCTTTTACCTGCTGGCTGGAAACATATTTCCTATTTAGAGTGGTTGTGTATTTATCTTCCACAACTATTTAACATAGACCTTTGAGATTCATAGATTTTATACATGGCTTCTCTGCTTTGTCTCCTCTTCTTTATGAAGACCCCTCCTCCTTTACTTCTCTCTCTGTCCTCGTCTGCTCCAGCCTCATCTGGTCACATGGTCTGTGGCTGGAGATTTAGGAGAGCGATGAGAGGATTAACTTTAAGATTTGGTTTGTTTTTTCTCTGCAGAGCTGAGGGCTATGTGCACCTAAAGAGCAAACAGAAAAGGGAGTGTTCATTTCTTCTGTAAGCAGGCGTAATTAATCTGTCGCTTCGTTTCTGGTTTGGAACAGACGAACCAAACTGCAGGAGCTGATTCGGATGTTTTAAGGTGATTCACAATGTACAAACTAATGTAATGTTCAGGACCATTTTTAATATTTACCCACATCATTTAAAATAAAGAGCTGCTGTACCTCTATAGTAAGGAGCTGCACCACACTTTGGATTTTAAGTTCTTCATTTTTTACCTCTTTTGAAGCAGGTCTTGAAATGTCTTTTCATGGTGAGTAATAACCGTTCTTCGAAGGTCGCACTTGGTGGCAAAAGCACACAGCTAATTAAAGTCTTCAAAATTCGATGAAGAGTCTATTGTCTCAGGACCTCAGATACCCCCCCCCCCATATCAACAAGCCTCCACTTTATACTGCCTTCTTAAATCTAATGAAGCTTTAATCGATTTTTTTGAAATCATGTTGTTCAGCCATCGTTCACTCGTGATAAGCGTGATATTGAGAGTGAGAGTGGTATTGATTAACTGTCAGTTATTGTCAGAATGATCTCACAATCTAGCCAGCACCTATAGCTACTACTCAAGGTTCACATTCACTGACTTAAATGAACCAAAACAGTTTGAGGTGGAGCAATTAAGCTTTCACAGAAATAGAGCTGGCTTCTCGTCACTCAGCCTGTTCACTGACGCATGAGGCAGGTTTTGGAATTTTTCCAATGGGAAACACTGAAACAATCTGATGTCCGCTCGCTCTCTTGTTCGCATTGGGTCCTCATAGGGATCGGCGTAAGGCTAATTTATGCTCAACACTAGATACGTTAGCCTTCTGTATGCAATCTGCGTTCATTTTGTACTTATTTGTGCACGTCTTCTGAAAGCTTCCGGATACTGGACGAAACAGAGCAGAACTACAGGAAATCGTTGGGGGTACACAACCAATAGTTCAAAGTGAGACAACCACTTTGTTGTTGGAGAATATAAAAACATGTAGGCATCTATATGATGTCATTTTGTCCGAAATGAGCCATAAGTCTGAATTGTGGTTATATTTAGTTTTATATGGGTGTTGAGAGAAACTTGATTAAACATGGTCACCTTGTGTGCAGATCATGCAAAGAGAATATGGCTGCGGAGGCCGAGATGTCTCACACAAGCGCGTAAAAGGAAAACACGTATGCAAGTGACAACTGAACTACAAAAGCCAAAACCACAGCACGTGTTAGCTTGTTTGTAATGTGACCCGATCCAGGGACCGCATCCTTCGGTCTCGATCAGTCTACAATGGTGTGGCCTCTGTGGACTGAGTTGACCCATAGACCATGAGACGGTCTGTTCACCACCGATTTCCTATTTGCGTCACCATTGTCATTTGTCCCTCTTTTACTGTTGCACCTGTCCACTGATGAATCCTGGGAATGCGTTGGCCTGAGAGGGTTAAGGTATGAAATATTCATATGGTGTCATCTCAATCTAAATGTGCCATTGTACACTTGTGCATTTCCCCAGGAACAAAGATTTATCTCTGGTTTTCAGTTGCTTGACATTTCAAACGGATCAGATACACATATTGTCCGTTTCCAATATTAAAGTGTCATGACAACTGCACAGCCTTGATTTTTGCCATTGGCTGTGTCTACATGTTCTGACATTTCCTGTCATGTCCTCCCTGTTCCTTTCTCTCCCCATGATTAATTCACAAAGGTTTTCAGCATTTAAATCCTGCATTGTAGTACAAGTCTCAAGAGAGAGGGGGCACACAGAGATAAAATACACACAAGGAGTGGTGGTAATTAGACAAACGTTTGTAAGTAATGCAGTCAAGTGACTCACTAAGTCACATAGCAGCTATACAGTTATGGAGCTGACTCACTGTCAGTAATAAGATGGCTACACAGTCTGTAAAGCACTTATACAGCAAATCCACAGACACCATTATCATTGACCACTGACACATTAGAGCAGTCAAGAAAATATGTACGTAACAACAAGTTGGCCCATCCGCTCCTCCCAAGAACCTCTCGTCCCCAACAGCAGTACTTTTGCTTTTCTGATAAAAGATGAATACTTAGTAGATCTCAAGTTCTCAGTAGCTTCAAAGTAACAACAGGTGGCAAATGTGGTAGAAACAAATGTCCTAATACATCAGTGCTCCCCTGTCGCTTGTGCGATGATAAGCCAGATATGACGAATACCTTCAGGCAGATTCTTTATTAGCCTCTAATACTTGTCTCTCTCCAAGTCATCGCTCAGATTTTTTACTGCCATCCTCTCCCTGCCTCTTCCCCCAACAGGGAGCATTATCTCAATTCTTTCTCGACCATCTCCCCCTTTTTTTTGCTCTATATTGCTCCATCTCTTCTCCCAATCCCATCTTTAATTTCACCTCCCATGTTCAGGCACATATACGCACACGCACACATAGACAAACACACACACCAATACTGTCTCCTACTGTCTCTATTCTAGGGCGTCTGTATTATGTTCAAATGACGTCATGTTCTCATTGGCTCACTGTTGACAGTTGCCATGGTAATGCTGTTTAAGCTTATAACTAACCAACTCAGCTCTCTTTTGATTTGTTGTTCTAGTATCATGCTCTATAATTATTCAAAACGTCCAACTACTACTTTGCAGCATCCGTTTATAGGAGAACAATGCTTTCTCTGCTTTAGTAATTTATGGGTAAATAGTGTTGATAAGCAGTAGGAGTTGTTATGGGTTTGTCCCAAATGTTTCAAAGCTCCATCCATTGCCATGATTATTGTAATTATCATTATTACCATTACAATATATATAATACACATGGAGGACACTGACGAAGATGTCAACAAAAACATGTGGTGGAATTCATATGTCTTGTGCTGCCTCCTACATTCTCTACCCACCCCTCACTGAAACACTCCATATATATTTCTGCTGTCGTGAACACATCTGACCCATTCTTCCCAATTGTTGGGACATTTCCCAGAGTTCATGTCTGAGTCAGTAAGGTGTCTGAGGCCATTTTCAACCAACTGGACCCATTGTTTGCAGTTTGTTATCTACAATCTGCATCTTGATGGCAAATATCTGCAATCACTGTATTAATATTGCAAAGCTAAAAACAAAGTGATTGTGCCATAGCCTCTTCTGGAAATTTCTCAATCCTCTACCGACATATGATCACAACCTCTGATGGCTATACAGTCATTTTAACTGCAGAGAAGTGAGGTTAAAGCTGCAAAGATCTAAAAAGTGCATCGTGAATGTAGCTTGAAACTAGAAACATGAGATAAAAAAGCCTGTAATGACACAGCTTGTGTGGCAGACAGCTCTTTTTTGTCCTTTCACCTAGACACATGAAGTTATCATAGTAATCTAGCAGTCATTTACACCCTAAAACCTTAAAGTCTAAATATCCTTTTTTTATTACAGTCCAAAGCCCTTAATTCATTCAGTCAGCTCAGTGATCTCTAAAGTCTCAGTTCCTTGCATTTCACGGCCCTGCCCTCCCCTGCTGTTGTTTTCAGCACAGACAGCTTCCCCATGCTTCACTGGGTGTCTGATCAGGGGGAGAGAGGGGGAGACTGACAGAGACAGGGGGGGGGGGCGTTGTGGTCTGGTGGTGTGAGAGAGCAGGTGAAAGAAAATGAAAGAGGAAGTCGGAGAGAAGTAAAGACACCGGAATAGACGGACGAGGGCAGACAGTCATTTCGTGAAGGAGGGAGTGGGTGGATGTGCTTTGACGGAGGTGGGCAGCAGCGGATGGGAGGTGGAGGGGAGGGAGGCCACTGCGAGCGCCCTCTCTCCCCCTCATTCCAAATTTTATTACCCATTTCATTTTATTCATCCGAGGCGACTCATAACTTTCCTCCCCCTGAGAATTAAGAAGTGCAGATCACCGCCTGAATTCCCCGGCTCTGGGCCTGGTGTCTCTTCCCTGCTTTAAAAATTTAAAATGATATCAGTATTTTGGGCATCCGAGTCAACACAGGGTCAGTATTTGCATTATGACTCTTTTCATTAAGAGGGATGGGCCAGGAGCTGCTCGTCTCTCCACAACCTGTCTAATTACACCTCGGATGATGAAGGAGAGCAGGGAAAACCATGTTAGCTCTAAAAGCCTTATGTCATTCTGGTTTGGAGCCGCAGCAGCCGAGGACTGTGAGAAATAGACCAGGAAAGTGTTTTCAGAGAGATCATGAAGTTGTGAAAAGGACGACAAGCCAGTTACCATTCAAATGTGACGCTTGTCTCTTTGAGGTGTTAGCCACATTTTAATGGTACCTGGTGTGACTGGTTTTCACCACCGATGGCTCACTTGACTCATACACCCATGACTTGACCACAGAGAGTAGCTCTGCTTGTTTCATTGTCAACATCCTGTGTCACTCACATCTGTTGTAGTTGTGTTTCTGTCCTGTGGCTTTTGTAGTTGTGTCGTGGCTTTTGCATTCGTGTTGCAGCTTATGCATTAGAGTTGTGACTTTTGCATTTGTGTTGTGGCTTTTGCATTTGTGTTGCAGCTTGTGCATTCGTATTGCAGCTTGTGCATTAGAGTTGTGGCTTTTGGTGTGTAGACATTTGTCATCTTCAAGTTTCAAGTATATCTTGTAAATATCATGTAAACGAATGTACAGTAGCTTTGCAGGCATTTGAAAAAAATTACTGAATGCATCTTATTGCAAATGAAAGTCCTATAGATCATTCAAGATAAAAAAATACACTTTTTGGCAAAACAATTAGCTATACATCCTACTGAATACACAAAGTTTACTTTGGGAGTGAGGAGTGACTCTTGGTTTGAACGATTTAATGGGTGAGAAAGATGACTCAAGTATGAAAGAGATAAACGTAAGCCTTTTTGTCTCTCTCTGCTGTTTTCATTGATCCACATCTTCTCACAATCCGGCAGATGCAGTAATTGCAGTGTTTTGATGGCGAGAAATCTCATCATGATGGAATCAGGTGCTCGGCGAAATTGCAAACTCCCCAGTATCATCAACAGAGAAGCTGTGTAAAAAAACATCAGCCCCTGAGGACGGAGGAAATATAAGACAAAGACAACAGCAGTTCAGAACAAAACATGAACATTCAAGGATCCAAATACCCTCAGTCTATGACCTTGTTACAACGATAACTGTCATTTATCATTTTAAGTTTCTGTTGCTTTTGTTGAAATAGGGAGGTGTCTTCTCTTAATTCTGATAATAATAGTGATGATAATTAATGATCTGATTCTCTGCTTCCAGCTGAATTCAGTATGTCCTGCGCTTAAAGCAAAGTTAGAGGGAGAAGGATGTCTGGACCACATGAGACATAATCATCTTTGGTCTCTTGCATGTTTTACCCTTTGTTTTACCCTTTATACCCTCATTGTGCAACTTGCAAATACTGTGCATTTCACTCTCAAACCACGTAGTGTGAGATCTGAGGGCACCGAGCATGAGCTTCATGCACAGTTGTTTAATCCCCTATACTGACAGGCACTTTATGAACAGGCACTCAACTAGTAAAGTAAAATGTATGAATGTTGGTTACACCTTGTGCTCAAGTTCACTCACACAAATACACAATAAAGCAACAGGCACATCCCTGCAGTTCACCCAGAGCTGCCTGGAAAATGTTATTAGAGTGTTGTTTGGCACAGGTAAGTGCTCCATAATGTCTTGTTTTGAAAGGTCGACAGTGCATTTAAAACCCCTGTCTGCTCCACACTCATCTGACAACCGGGTGTTTCTCCCCACATCAGTCTCCCTTTTCTCCATCTCTGTCTATTTTTATAACCGTGTCCCTTAATGCCTCTCTCTGCTGGTTTTAGCTGGAATTAGCATGTCCATCAAGCAGAGAAGTGCTGGTGATTTTCAGTAAGCAGGAAGAACAAGGTGAGAAAGTGAGCGCAGAGAATTGGGTCTGGACTTTTTCTGCAGTTTTCCTTTAACACAAGGTCAACTCTCAGTGGGAGGTTCTCTGCTTAGAAGCGTTCTCAAAAACAACAAATCCTCCACAGGATTCGGGTGAGGGCTGTTGCAGCAGGCATAAGCAGAAAGGAACGTATTAATTCTGCAGCAGAGATCACAGGATTTTGTTAGTCATTCAAATTTTATTTGTATAGCCCAAATTCACAAATCACAATTTGTCTCATAGCCAGGTGTAACAGCCTCTGTCCTTAACCCTCAACAAGAGTGAAGAAAATCTACCCCAAAGAACAGGGGAAACAAAAGGTTGAAGGGAGGGCAGGGAGGGAGTGCGCAGAAGTTAGTTAGCAACTTCACTAAGTACTGAAATCTGTTATTGTTCATTCTGAAGAATTATTACTTTACAATAGACTTCAGCACCAATCCAATTCGACACTGAAAACAAATATAATCATACATTAAATTATTATACATAAAAAAGATTAAAATATTAATTTTGTATTTTAAGTCAAATGTGTGACTTAGCAGATGTTTGTTTTGCGAAAAAGGTTAAAAAAATTGTGTATGAAATAAACTAAGATACATCACGCTTGTTTGTGAACTTTAGTGTTTCTGGTAGATACTTTGGACAGAGCCAGGCTCATTGTTTCATGGTGTTCGCAGTCTTGCTAAGCTAAACTAAGCTAAGCTATAAGGGTCTCTTTGCTCCAGCTTCACACTAAACACAGATATGAGAGTGGTATTGATCTTCTCTTCTGTCTCTTTGCAAGAAAACAAGTGAACCAGTTGTCCAAACGTTTTCCTTTAAGTCAAATTTAGAATTACTTTCTGTGTTAATGTGTGTAGCTGTGTGTGTCTCAGCCTTTAAACAGAATGGCTGTGGCCTCGTCACTGCTGTCATGCACAAAGGAAAGGTCAGACTCCTGCAACCTCATCTAATCAACACCCATCAGTGTACAAAATGTAAATAGGCCACCCAGCTCTGCACCTACACTGATGCACACAGGTCACAACCCTTTCATTCATCCACATGTTCACACACTTTAGGGCTCAGTCGCTGTAAACATTCTCTTGAGGTAATTGCACCCTTGTATTCAAGTCTTTCTAAAATGATACCCTTAACAGATGCCCTGCACTGTACCACTGAGCAGAGAGCCACCGAATCAGGGAATCAACAGTTTTCAATTCCCTCATGATCCATTTCTTTTCTTTTTTTTACGAAAAAAAAAATAGACTTTGCTGGTTCTTGTTGAACTGCATAAGAGGGTAAGAAGTTCTGAACAGGGCAAACTTGACGTATTTCCAGTTTGAAAAATGTTATGTAGGTCCTTACAATTGCATTGTCTAGAAAGAAAAATAGAATTACAAGAATTACATAGCTTTTATTTGTTGCATGGATGCGAAACAGCGAAGGTTTATTCTGAATCCTTCCTGTCTGCTGAATACAGTAAAATCTTTACAGATTTTTTAACGGCTACTGATGCTGCCTAAATTTCTCCTAGTGCTGCTTATGGTCAATCCCACTGTGTCAGATCGTCAGTGTGTTTGTGTGGGAGAGAGTTTGATGCCTTTCGCTTCATCAGCAATAACTTTAGGACTCTAACCAGCACACTCAAACTTCTCTCTCTCTTTCTATCTCTCTCTTAGAGGAGATGGAGGATGGCAGAATTGACAGGTTATTCAAGGAGACGGTGTCCCCCCTGCTGCTATAATTATTCATCTACTGCTACCCAGTCCTGTACATATATTCTTATTCACTTTAACTTTAATTTACATCTGTATTACTTACCTCAACGCACACCGATCACTTTAATCATTCAGTAATTATCATTCAGTAATTATCTATGTTATTTCAATCTGTTTTCACAGCCGTTATCCTGTTTACCATATACAGTTCTCTTACTTTTAAATTTTAGTATACTACACAGTTTTTTAACTGTCCGCGGACATTGCACTGATGTCATCGCTGTTTTCTTTCTTGTTTTTACTTGTGTTTTGACATCTTCTATGTGCCTTTGAATTTCCCTCCAGGGACAAATAAAGTTCTTTTGAATTTTGAACATCAGCTTAGATCAATTATTCCTAAAAAAAAGAAAAGAAAGATAGGCTTAAACATTTGGATCAAGTTTCTCCTCATTGTGACTTAACGCCTACTCTGCTGCACTGTACCACTGAGCAGAGAGCCACCCAATCAGGGAATCAACAGTTTTCAATTCCCTCATGATCCATTTCTTTTCTTTTTTTTCCCCCCAAAAAAATAGACTTTGCTGGTTCTTGTTGAACTGCATAAGAGGGTAAGAAGTTTCTCCTCATTGTGACTTAACACCTACTCTGCTGCCTGGTTGCTGCTGCTGCAGCGCTGATTGTTCTTACGTGTGTCTGACACTCAGTCAGTGTGAGCTCCTCGAACCAACATGACATCCCTGTTACATCTTGCCTCAGCATGTGTCAGCGCAGTTTGAAAAGTCATTAATGACAAGAGGCCACATCGAGGGTGTCACAGACTTCTCTTCTTTTACCTTATTGTTTTGTCTTTGTGATTGAACTTTAAAGCTGTGATCTGTTAAGTTCTCATTCACTGTGAGACTCCTTAATGTCTTTTCAGCCGGTTTACCAAGTAGTAAAAACAGAAGAACAGGGTAGTTAACATTATGAAGCCACCATCACTGAGAGGAGGTCGTATAAACAAAACTAAATTGACAGAGGAGCAGGCACATTCAGGAGCAAAGCCACCATGTCTATCGAAATTACAGTGAACATCTGCTGGGTTTTCACGGTGCCCTGCAGACTGACGCAGATGAGCCTCTGTCTGTTGAAACTATAATGTTTCCAGTATGATTCCGTCAAATTAAAGACTCAGGAATCCACATAACTTTTATAGCAATGCAACTCAATCCCTCAAAACATACCTGCATACATCAATTAATTATATATATTAATAATTACATAATTTCAAACATTTTCTTAAAATGCCAGTTTGTAAAAAAAAAAAAACTAAAAGCTAAAAAAATCAATTCTTAAATTTGACTTATTTTCCACATTATGTTTCACAATTTATAATGTTTCCCTTTTTCTATATTTTTCCCCATGAAAATGTCTCTTTTTTGACCTCCCCAAATAAAAATTCTGTAATTCTTTTGTATGTTATTAAAATCTTCATTTCATAATATTTAGTTTGTGGTTGATCACAATATTTTTTTTCTTTTAATTTAAACGCTGAGCCTTTGACTCACCTCTGGGTGTGTATGCATTACACTGTGTATGTGGTCAGTATGAATGAACCTTTGTTAATGTCACTGTGCTAGGGAGCTGTACCAATTCAGGCTCTGCCATTACGAGCACAACGGTTCATCTGGGAAACACGTCACTGTTTCGTTGCACCTCTCTCATCTCTACATCATTTGGCAGAAAAGTCAAGAAAAGAGACGGAGAGATGGAAAAATGAAAACTCAGAGAGAGATAAACAGGTGCTGAAATAGTGAAAGGTAAAAAAAAGGGTTGGAGGAAGCAATAAGAAGGACAGCCGGAGAGGACCAGAAAGAGAAATGATTGATGTAAAATGCTGCTGCTGTGCTGCCTGGGCCAATTAGAAAACCATTATTGAATCTCCATAATGACACATCATTTAGCGAGCTGTACTCCTGCACCACCCCAGGTCCATTATTCCCTAACGCCTGTTCCCTCTTACTCCTGCAGGCTGTGAAGAAGGACAAACACAAAAGGGGTGTGTGGGTGAAACTTATAATTCTGAGGGTTGACGTGCTCCTGTGATTACAAGGCCACCCTCAGGGCCAGAGAGACCAGGTGACACCGTGCCGATAACTTCACCTCTGGGTTCCTGAGCTGTTGCGTATGAAGGGAGATCTTCTCTGATAACATAATGTATTTATCTGTGCGAAGAAAAAATAGATTATTGACTTTCTCAGTGGAGAGTGCTTTGACTGTTTGGGGAGAGCATGATAGGATTCAAACATTTTTACTCACCCTAAATTTATTTTGTCGTCTTTGCTTTGAAATATTTTTTTTTGTCTCTGTATTTATGACAAAATCTTTTTCATAATTGTAGGACCAGTATGTCAGTTTTGACCTTAGACTGTCTATAAAGATGGATGACGCGTCTCTACTTCATTTTGGTCCATGTCCTATCCAATAACATGGAGGAGGCGGGATTGATAACCCATACCGCAGCCAGCCACCAGGATTAACCAGGATCTCAGAAATGACGTTAAGCCTCATAAGGACCAGGGTTTGGTCCCCGCAAGGTCCAGTGTGTATGCTGGAAAAGGTCGTACAGATGTAACAAAAACAAGCACACACACACACACACACACACACACACACACACACACACACACACACACACACACACACACACACACGCACGCACACACGCACGCACGCACACATCCTCAGTGAAATTAACAGTGAAGAGAGAAACTGTGTCTCAGCTGTATTTCTTATGGTTGAAATGACAACAGAGGCAGCAAAAGCAGAAATGAGCCGAAATGAAAAGTAAATCAAGATGTTAAACAGCTCATACTCGTACACATTAAATATTCATAAAATGGAGTTTCTGCTCTGCATCCATTATCTCTGCAGTGTAAATGCAGAAGCCTTGAATCATCGTCTTCCATTTCTGCTGCACGAGGAGCCCAGTATTGCGCCTTGGCACAGTGCAATAATGTGATGCTCAGGAAGATTGCTACCCGGGGATCCAAGTTTGTGGCGCTCAGGCTCCGACTGTCTCCCAGGTGTAAAATACACTGTTAGAAGTATTGTGTCTCATCTGTCTCTTCTCTGTAATTCTCATTACTCCCTCTTTAGCAAACACAGTACTCCTGTAAAACACCCAGCAGCTTCAAGGCTAATTAAGCATTCAGGCTCATATAAATAGCACTCAATGGATGACTAAGTGACCTACTGACTAATATACCCAGTTTGTAATTTGCTGTCTTTGCCTTATTCCAACGTCCAAAAGAGTCTTTGGTGACATTTTTGTGTTGACTACACTGTAAAAAATACACCGTTTTCAGACATGAACTCTGAAGGATGTCTGCAGAATTTCATCCAGAGCTTGCTTATCACGTATGAACAACACAGCAGGAGATTGTCCATTCAGACGAGCTCTCAACAACAAAAGTCCCCTGAGTAAATTGCTCTGCAGAGATCTCGTGTGTCTCTTAAGAGCACATTGACTCCGGCACCCTTATCACCAAGAGCTCTCTTGACGTCGGTGTCTTTGACGTGTGTGGCTACGCTTTTTCATCCTGTGGTATTTTTTTTTTTCAGTTTTGCGTCTGTTGCGAAGCCATCTTGACTCACTGATTGGTCTGGTTTCCAGCCTGAGACACCTGAGGATTTGTATTAAAATTGTTCCTGTGAATCTTGCAGGAAACTGGCTGAAGTTAAAGCTTATGTTTTAGCATCATAACATCCTATCCAAAAGCGTCTGAAGGGACTTTGGGGGCCTCAGGCAGGATCATGCATAAAAACCTACTCTACCTACTTTTTTCCATGAAATTTTGTGAAGGAGTAGGACATGGCCCAGTGAAGAACCTCTTAAATATTGGTAAGGATTGATGTGGTCGGACCCAGGATTTTCCCCCCTGCTATCTTTAACATTGTTAAAGTGTGTGCAATTTGGTGCAGGTCGAACTAAAAGCTAGTGTATTTTAACGTGGTTTAATATGGAGGTGTTTTCACCACTGAGTGACGTTCTAGTTTATTTATGTTTCTGGCATTTTATTGCTTTTAGGACAGATTATTGAGTGGAGTCGTGGTGGAACCTGTGGCCGCTGCAGAAGTCTCTGTATTTTAGAGGCTGTTTTCACATTTCCAAATAGCTATTGTGTGACCACTGGACCAAACTCCATTCCATCCATCCATTATCTATACGCTTATCTGAGCCAAAAAATCTAATCTGTGGGAGCATTTTGGGAGGTAATGTAAACTCCATCAGTTGTTGGAAAAGAACATCTAAAAGCCTGATGGCAGTGGCCTCATTGATCTCATTACAACAAATGTTCGTACAAACTGTTTGACATTAAGAGAACGAGTAATTACAGACTTGTAGAGGTGTGAGGATAAATTAGGTTTTGAAGTAAAAATATCATTGAAAGTCAAAATGTTTAGAATATTTGCACGATTCCCCGTAAGAATATTTATCTGTACCTTTTTGATAAATGACATATGAGCACGAAGGTACAACATGTGTCTGTGGAGAGACAGGAGTAGTTATTTATATCTAAGTGGTTGACGCATCTCCTCCTCAGCCTGTAATTGTCCAGGACAGATGGGCAAAACCATTTTTGAGGGTTTCTCTCAGAGAGCTGGCATTAACTGCGATTTCTACATGCACCGCTGAACGCCATAATTACTTCTATCACATTTCAGGAGCCTGTGGAGCAGTCACATGAAGAGCATTCACTTCTCAACAGCTCTACCATTCAACCACACACACACACACACCTCACAAGACAATTACACATGTGCTTTAGAAGAACACATGCATACATGTTTTTATTCTGCAGGAGAAACAGCATTCCATTGTCGATTATTTGTTCCCTAACTATTCATCCCAACTGAGCTATTGCGTCGCAATAGACTAAAGTCAATATGCTGCTGATCCTGTTCCAAAGAGTGCAAGCGAGCGAGGTGGCCGCTGGTTTCACTTCATGGCAGCATAAGGTGTGATGATTGGTTAGCAGCTTGAAACTGGTAACACAATTATCCTTCTGCAGCTGATATCTGAGCTCGCTGCAGAGGAACGCAAGGCCAAAATTATATTAACAAGTTGGCTAAACCGCTCCTATCCAATAGCGATTGTCAAATTGTAGCTTATTTCTCTTCATGTCCAAATGGTGCTGAAAGAATGGATTTGTAACTCTGCTTTAGAGTGAGCTGCACCTGAACATCAGCCCAGCCTTACTTCTCAAGCTGCAATTAGTGATTATTACCTCCACGAATGAGGGAAACATAATATTGTTTTCAGCTGTGTTTATTTGTTAGTAGTTAATTTTGTAAACAGGCAGATTCTATATGATTCTTTAACACAGCGAGGTAGAGTGCCCTTTAATTATCGAGTCATCTGCTGATTATTTTCTCGATTAACTGGTTGTTTGGTCGATGATTGTATTGTAAAAAGTATTGCTGTGCCTGTTCTAAACCTGCCTGTTCTTTGTCAGTGTTAATGCTCCTGAGCTATGTCAGAATTATTCCCTGTCATAAGTGAGTCCTCCTCAAACCATTCTACCGGTCTCTTTTTATTGTTTGTGTTCTGGAGCTTTTTATCAACAGTCTATGGTGCAGACTGAAACTTTATGTTCATCCTACCTGGTTTATCTGCACTGAAGATTTTATAGTCAATGTTTTCTTTGTTATTATTCACATGTGTGTCATATTTATATGTTTGAATCATTTACTTCACTGGTGTTACTTTTTCATAAATTAAATATTTCAGGTCTGTTTCACAACAGACGCAATCTTCAAACCCAAGTGTTTCCAAATAAAAACTCTGTATTAAAACAACTAAATTAACATTATACTTTCACTTAAAAAACAAATTGCCAAACAGGAACTGCTGCACCTGTGTCTGTCTCAGTCCAATATGGTGAAATAATAAAAAAATAAACTTTCCCTAAGAATACACATGTGAAGTGTGAAGTCAATTCTATTAATGGTTGGCGAGATTAGTAGATGGTCCAAATAAAAATCTGAATCCTGAATTTAAATGTGGTTTGTCAGGGGATTGTTGGCCCTTGGCTGAGGCATTCATTCTACTAAGTGCCAGTCAAGTTTTACATAAAAGAAACTGGCAGAGAAATTGCAGCTTAATATCATGCATGTGTTGAGAGCACATGTCAGAGCACTTTACAGAGTTCTCATGAATAAGCCCAGTTTGTGCAGCCTCTCACACAGTCTCCTTCACCATCTGCTCAGACAAACCAGGTAACTCCCCTCAGATTTCAACAATTATGAGCTTTTAAACCATTTCACAGACTGAACTGAGGCTCTAAACCAGACCAGACAATGACTTGCCTCAGGGAGAAGAATGAGCCACAGAGACAAAGCCTCTCCAGTTAGAAAAGTGCTGTGCCGCTGACCTGATGTGGATCTCATATCTCGCCAGTGTCTCTCCCCCAGGCTATACTGTATGAGTTTGTACTTTTCCATTTGATTTGGTGTCAGCGGTCAGGGACGATAATGGGGTAAACAGCGTATAGCTCAGTGTGTGGCCCAGAGAGAAAAGAAAAAGTTTTCAGTGAAACTTTGCTGATATGTGTTCACATAGGAGGAGATAGGTGTGTGTGTGTGTTTGTTTGTTTGTTTTGTTACTTCTGTACAACCTTTTCCAGCATAAACACTGACCTTGTCAGGACTAGTAGACCTCATGGGGACCAAAGCCTGCTACTAATGAGGCTCATTTCTGAGCTCCTAGTTAAGGTTAGAGGTCAGATGTGAAGTGTGGTTAGGGTAAGGTTAGGCATGAATTGGTTATGGTTTGGGGTAAGTTTTTGGGTAGGCTGTCCACAATGAATAGAAGTCAATACAAATCCTAATTAGGATAGATGCACAAATGTGTGTGTGTGTGTGTGTGTGTGTGTGTGTGTGTGTGTGTGTGTGTGTGTGTGTGTGTGTGTGTGTGTGTGAGAGAGATGAGATAACATTAAGCCCTGAGGGAACTAGGAGCGAATGATCAGCAGAGTCTTTTATCCCTTTGATTTGTTGTCCATTAGATGAAGTGATCAGAGTGACAAAATGTAGAGTGACATTGAACAGATAAAGAAAAGAAAACTGAGAAACAAAAAGCACTATGCGACGCCCAAAAGACAAAACATTCTTTACTCAGTAAAGAAATGAGTTGTCTATCACACAAAAGTACTTGGGCCATATTTAAGCTGTTACGAGCAAGTTGACACTTTAATTCTTGCTCATTGACTGTATTTCTTTAATCCTTTAAGTTAAAACAGTGGAAATAAACCAACTCTTTCGGTCATGACCATAGACTTGATGGACAACATGAAGGCTCCCTTTAGGGTAATGCTTCATTTCTGGGTAGGGGGGGGAAGTGGATACTTGTTGTCCTTCTTTATTTACAGACTGTGGTCATGATCAGTATGGCCGTTATCAGACTTAAACTCCGAAGGATGTCTGCTCAATTTGGTCCGGACTTCCTCTGGAGGTTACCTTTCACACATAGTAACCTGTGGAAATGAACACTTTCTAACACTTACCCTAACTGCCCAGGCGACGGACGAGGCAGGGTGGGGTCCTGACATCATTTAGTACACTGCAGTGGTTTCAGAATAGATTTCAAGGTTTTACAAGTAAATCATGCTATGGTCTACCTTCAGAAGACATTTGTGAATTTATTTTTCTTCCACTCAGACTCGGATGATGCAAAAATAAAAAAAAAAAGTCTGAATCAGCTTGTTAAAATTCACTTCACTAAAAAAAATGTTTTCCCCCATTTGTTTTGCCTCCGTGTTAGATTGTGTTTTTGTGCCTGACTCATTTGATTAGTCTGCTTTACCGTTGTGAACCGAGGTGCCTCTTTCTGTCTCTGTGAAGCTTTACAAGGCTGTTATGAAGTGTGATGCAAATTAAGGGTATTATTATTTTTACATTTTGAATAATGCATTTTTGGATGTCGCCCTGAATCATGCCAGTTTTAAAATGTCTGTTTTATGTTTTTGTTTGTCTTTCATTATGATGCAATCAGGCTCTGAATGAATAAAATGTACTTATATAAATGTATATATATATACTGTATATATAACATGCACCAGTTGAACACAGCCTCTATTTTCCTTCATATGAAATTAGTCTTTCAGGAGACCTTCATAAATGTGAACTTTGGGGATTTAGTGGTCACTTTCAGGCTAATTCAATCCTTCTCCTTTGGTTTAATGAGAAACAGAATGAGAAGAGAGCAGCTGCTTTTAATGTGGAGTCAAGATTTCATACTGAAGCAGAATGCTAAGGGATTCTAAAGCACCAGACCCTCCTTATTACTTTTATCTCCTGCCTCCTCCTCATCTTCCTCTCTTTCTCCTCCTCTTCATCATGCTTTTCCTTTTCCTCCTGTTCCTCCATCTCCTGAGTATCCCCTTTCTTCTCTTCCTCCTCCTGCACACCCTCTTCTTCCTGCTCCTCCTCCTGCTCCTCTTCCTCCACTTCCTCTTACTCCTCCCTCGGCTCCTCCTTTTTGTCCTTCTCCTCCTCTTCCGTGTCTTTTTCCACCTCCTCCTCTTCTTGTTCCTCCTTCTCCTCTTCCTCCTCCTCTCTATCCTCCTTCTCATCGTATTCCTCCTCCTGCTACTTCTCCTCTGGCTATTCCTCCTCCTCCTCCTCCTCCTCCTCTTTTTCCTCTTCCTCCTCCTCTTCTTCCTCCTCCTGCTCCACTTCCTCTGTTTCCTCCTGCTCCTCCTCTTCCTCCTCAGGTGTACAGTACACAGAGCTCTCTGCGATGCTGTGTGACTAAAGCAGCCTCTCTTAAGACCTGCATGTCTTCATGGAGCCACAATGGAGGAATCTGCTGCTACAATCCATCTTCATTTTAATTGGGAACATTTTCTGTTGCTCGCATTAATAAAACAAAGCCCTGCAGCAGTTTCTCAAAAGCTCATTAACGTGGTCCAAGCTAAGTGTTGCTGAGCAGAGGACTCAGAGGAACAGAGGAGATACTTTCACTCCTCTTCATCTTCACATTATCATCGATTCATCCTCATACTTTTACCATTATTGTCATCAGAGCCATGATTTTAGATGAGATTATAATTTTGTATTAGAACTTCATTTGGTAGTTTTTAGTAATTGTATGGCGCTTGTGAAACTTACCAGGGGATGGGATTGGTCATGTCATGTCAGTGCTGCTCATTCTGTCGCCAAAGGTCTCTGAGAAAAGTGGACACACCCACACACAAACACAGTGTAACCAAGTTGCCCAAGAAATAGTGAAGACAGCAACTCCCATGATCCCACACTGCTTCGTGACATCATCAAATTAGGTTTTTTTGTTATTGTTTTAATTGAGAGACCAAGTGGCAAAAAATATTTCTTTGGTTCCACTCGGCCTGATCCCCTCCTTTACTCTATTGCTTCATTTGTTTGCAATTGTTTGTAATTGTTAACAATAAATACATTTTAACTGAACCAACAACATGTGGTTTTATAACAAGAATATAGGTTCTGATATAGTCGGTGCACAGTGTTCAGGTGCTAAGTTGAGCCGTGTGTTGGGAGCAGCACACAGCGAGGTAGAGACGGCCCACAACGGGTCTCCAGCTGCGACAAATGCAGTTGTTTTGGGAAAGCGAGCTGGTGATTCATGCTGGCAAACTGATTCTTTTCATGTGCTGATAAGCCCCTTTTTTCCCTCTGTGACCAAATGCTGCAGTGGCTTTGAAAAGCCCTGTTTTGTAAAACACAGTGAAAAAGGGACAGGGTGGGTTCACAATAACAGCAGCATCTTACAATCTGTAGTGATTCAATCCAAACATCCCAAGTGGTCTATTTTTATATACTAACCTTGACAGGTAATTGTTGTGATTGCGACAATCTATGTGTGTATCTCGGTGTTCGGGGCTTATGTTTGATAAGTGCCCTGCAGGTGTGTATCTGCTTTTAGGAACATTGGTGACTGGCTCTTATCAGCAACAGGCAGTCCATAGCAACACACCAGGCGCCGAGATGGGTTTTGAAAGAGCCCACCAGCTAACCTGCGCTACACATCTCAGCTCTGCCTCGGCTGCAGACATCACACAAGCTGCCGGACCTGCAACCTGTCACTCAGCTCCGAGCAGAGCTGAGTGCTCCGTGTTTCGCGGGAATCAAATGGGGGAGTCTGTCCCACACTGGAACTCCTTCTGACAGTTTATGCAGAGGATTCAAACCAGCCACCAGACAAAGAATAATAAGACAAAGACGCCAAAAGAAACCTTGATGTAGGCTACACCCCAACAGCAAATGTAGCACATTTATTTGATGTGTCTACTACACTGTTTGAGAAAATCATTGTTTAACTTGGTGAAATAGGCTTCAAAAGACAACAGAGGTTTACACACACACACACACACACACACACACACACACACACACACACACACACACACACACTCATACACTCTAGTACTCACAGATGAACAGATGCCACAGCACATGTATACACACACATAAACACACAGACACACACACACACACACTCACACACACTTGAGAATATCAAGTCTTCTGGATGAGTCTGAGAGTCAACAGTGCCAAAGGATCACACTCTTACACTCCTGGGGTGCGGTGTGTGTGTGCATGTTCATTTGTGCGTATTATAGTGGAATTCCTCAGCGTCCTGTTTCTTTATAATATTATGTAAATATGTGGCGTGTACAGCATCAAACTGTTGTCAGTGGATCATCACAGTCGCGCTCTTAGAAAACTGTGACTGGAAAGTTTGTTTTGCTTCTGCCAGGAGTTGATGAAGGCATATCGCAAGTTAAACAACACTCATGTGATCGTGTCAAGCTTGAACTGCCCCGACCTGGTGAGGCGTTTTCTCCTTCATGACTTTGTTTACAGAGGAGCTTTCACAGTCAGCACCATGTGCTGTGTGTTACAAAATCCTACATGTCAGTCTGATGCAGAGCCTGCAGTGTATCTTTTGCAAACTGTGGGTCACAGCGAGCGTGTGATTACAGCCCGTGAGATCATGCTTGTCCGTGTGACGAAGAGAAAACACAGCATGATGGACAGACTCTCTGGCCCCATCTGCCAAGGAAGACAGACAAAAGCAAGCAGATGAGTGCGTGTACAGACGCTTGTTTTTAATGTTAGCTAGAAAAATACATATTTGCCCACGTCCTTCACCCGAATCTACAGTAAAATATTTGCTGTCACCGTATGAGAGGAGGTCTCCCATTGCAAAACAAAGTAGTTCACTAGCAAACACCTTCTCTAGTCACAGTTTATGTGCTGTTGGTAAACAATATTTTAAAAGACAACAGTTAAAAATCAATCAAAAGTATAGTAGTCATCAGTTAATGTACAGTAAAATCAGACAATTGTGTTTGAAGGCATCATAAAGATTCAACAACATATCTACCACATCTGCATACATGAAGCAGCCGTGTAGAGATCAAAACATGTTATGTACAATCAACAAAACAGCAGCCGGAACCTCGTCACAGACACATTGTGAACTAATATTAGCTTCCCATCAAGGTCAGTTAATTTACTAAATTTCAATGTCATTTTCCACTCAACACATACTCAACACTCAGTGACGCACACAAGGGTAGAACTCAAGCTCCGGACCAATATAAAATTCCCCTCTCCACACACTGATATAAATAGGACACACAAGGAGATCACACTGCCACCTCATATTAATATTCTTTACCCTTTAGCCAGCAGAGCAGATTTTTTTTGCCCACCGTTGTTGATTGAACTCACAGCATGAATGGAGCTGTTTTCTCAGTCTCGCTTTTTTTTTTATTTGTGACCTTTTAAAACCTGTCAGCCACCAAGTGTGATTAGAGCTTGAATTGATGGTATTGATTTTAATAAAGTGTCTTATTTTTCTTCTGGGCTGGCAGAAAAAATTGTCCAAAGACAGATGAAGGAATTGGTGCAGAATCCTCTCAGACTCAGCTCAGAGGTTCGACGAGGCTACATCGAGACGACTAAAACGCTCTTTGGCTTCGTATCAGTTTTAATCCCTGTCCACACAAATATTCTTGAAAAGGATAACATATCAATTGACCCCTCACGTGCATGCACATGCTGTTGTAAACAGGAAGGTAAACACGCCCCGCTGGACACAGGAAGCATTGGTTGTTGCAGATTGCTCGAATAATATCTTGTCTCAGCTGAAAGCAAAGACAACAGATTCAGCAATCAATTTCAAATTAAAACGCAGTAGTTGATATAGCATTAAAATCACACTGTTAAAAAGCTGCTGTTGGCTCCATTGCTGTAGGGAAACTGGTTGTTAAAAAGTACTGAACAGACTTTTTTCAGAGTCACTGAGAAACAGACCTTACAGCACTTTAACAGATTTTTTTTGGTGACTTGTATAGTGTGATAAGAAGCTCTGGACACTCTTTTTAGCTCTGTTTTGGTCTCAGCCCGTCACAGGCTTATCTTTAACGGAGTGTGACTCACATTTCTTTGAGCTCAAAACTGCTTCTTGGTTGTTGGCCAGAAAATTGCACCAAAAAAAAGGTGGTTTGTCACTATGCACAACTCAATTGTCTCATGATGTATTCCATTCTTTAAAAAAGTAATCGGCAATAAAAATTTACAAAAAATGAAAATTCAATTCAACTTCATGGCGTGTTTGGACCCTTTCCCTCTGTTACCGTTGAAGTAACTGCGGGCTGCAGCTCAGTGTCTTGAGCACCAGAGCAGGTGTGAGCCATGAACAAGTGTCTCTCTTAACCACCAAAGCTGGAGGTTATGCATACAACCAATGTTCCCCAAGGGAGGGAAACAAGGTAACACATCAGCAGGTGGAGCTGCAGCTGGTTAGCAAGCTAAACAAGGTAGGAACTAGCATCGTAGCAACGCCCTGTAGGCAAACAGGAAAGGGAACATCATTTGTGCCTCCTGTACCAGTGATGATCTGCTTTACACGACATTTTTACTTTGGCTAGGATAAGCTAATTCATTTGTTCAAAGGTGACGTTAATTTTAAAGTAAAACCCTTATACGTAAAACTTTAAAAAAGCTATTAAGTATATATTTCCTGGAGGATTTATCACACATCACATCACATCTATTGTGATTCTGTCTTGTTTTCTTTGATTCACTGCCTGTACGGTCTGTGGAACCATTTACAGGTGCAATACACATCCATCCACTTTAGAGCACACAGCCTTCAGTTTGCCCACATGTAACACAGGACCTTCTTGTGGCCCGAACAAAATGGATGTGAGCCTAAATTTCCCAAAATATCCCAAAACAATTTCTTGGCAAACATGCAATGCTCTCGGAAAGGTGTAATCTGGATGTGAACCTACAGGGGTCATGGGATAAATGGTGAATATGACCCTAATAGCACAAAACAAATTTTGGCACCTTTGGTTGAAACGCAGTATTGCTATGATTTACTTTCGGCACAGATCTGCCAAACAGGAGCAGACCACCCAAGTGCCATCATTCAATGCGGTACATGCACCTGTGTTCGGTGTGGGCCAACTCCAGGCCTAAACAATTGAATGGAAGCATTTGTGTTTTTGCTGTATGTGTGGGAGTGAGTGCAAGTAAGTGCTACGCTTGATGGTAATAAATCATTTAAAATGTGTGAGACATTGGTGGTGTGCCCATGCGTGGCCCCATCTTCTCTTGTACAACGTATTACTCTGTTAATGGCAGCACAGCACTTCATAGCATTTCTGCTCCTTCTTCAATTATGGATTCGTTCAGTCACTGCATGACCCAAACTCTAAACTCTGAAAAAAATAAGAACCAAAACAAACAAACAAAAGAACGACAAACTCAAAATGGGCAGAAAGGCTGAGAGGAAGGACTGGATCCTCGCTTCCTAATGAAAAGTCACCCAGTCTTGCCGAGTCCTCCCAAAACGTTCTCATGTTTTCTACTTGAGAGGAAGAGGAGAGAGTGTGGCAGTGATGAGTACAATCTCTTCCCTTTCTGCACCTGCTTCTTCATCGAGTTGTGATGAGGGAGAAGAGGAGGAGGACATATGATTGTCCGGACTTTAGAAAGAATCGTTGGTGTCCATCAGAGCCTCCACTCATACAAGCCAACGATTTTAAACAAAGTAAAAGTTCACATGATTCCATATTCCTCAAGAGATTTGAGCAGCACCGTGTCCTTGACATCATTGAAGACCCTGCGGATGTTGTTGGTGTCGGTAGCGCAGGTGAAGTGTGGGTAAAGAGTCTTCCACTCCACCGTCTGGTCACGTTTCCTCGCCTGCTGCTCGTACATCTTACGGATGTACTTCTTGGCTTCCTCAGGGTCTTGCCTCTTACCTGTTACAGGGGTGAGAAGGAGATGAGCAATGGAAGTGGATAACAAAAAAGGCAAAGTATGAATTCAGGTCAGTTACTATTGATTGAGATGATCCCTTGCTCCAGTTTTTCAATGTGTTATGTGATAGTAAATCTCCTACTACAAATAATGTCACATGAAACAAACATCCTGGATAAACAGTCTTATCAAATCACAAGAGAGGCAACTCCCTCTGTGATGATATCAGGGTGTTGTGATGATGTTAAAGCCAAAGCTGCAAAGCCCTAAAATAACAGTCCACCTGATTTGGATGATAAAAACAGCATCATGCAAAGGCAAATTAATTTATATATTTGATGCCAAATCACATAAAAATTAGTTCAACCAACAGTCCAAAACCCAAAGAGAAAAATGTAACTAGAATGAGAAAAAAAGGAAACTATATGTTTCTTGGTATTGGACTGGTAGTCAAATAAAAGAAGCTATCTAAATAGTTAGCTTTTTAATAACAACATAATCTGACGGTTTAGCTATTAAATAATAATTGTTAGTTGCAGCCTGAAATCTTGCAGTGTTAAAGAAAGTTCCAGGATCCACAACCGTTTATGGATCCCCTGCCAAAATGTAATAGTTTTTTTTTGTTAAGCTGCTAACTATCAGACAAACAAACAAACACAGATAAAACAGATAATGAAATAATTGAATTGACCAAATCAGTTTGGTGCTCCGGTCCAAATCACCACATTTCTCACTAATTAACATCAGGAGCATTTAAATGAAGCTACAGCAGCAGTGAGAAGGGCCACACTGTCTCCACACAGGAACATGGCGACATTAGCGACAAATAGCAGCCAGTGGTTGGAGCCGCTCAGAGCTGGCGTTAAGGTTAAATTGACATCAAGGAGCTTGACCCTGTATGAGTCATTATTTTACGCTACACGGTGGGCACACTGCAGACACACACACACAAACACACACACACACACACACACTAATATTCACTTGCAGTCCCTCCTTGCACACACATATTCACACATGTGCACCTGGGGATTTGGGTGTGGGTGGGGGTGGGGGGGTGGGGGGGCTGCAGGGATTGCAGGAAGCACAGTATCTGTCTGTAGTTGCCATGGGTAACAGAAGGAGAGAGGATAGAGGTGGAGGGTCTGGGGGGTGGGGACTGTTAGGGTGCCGCTGAACAGCCTTTCACACCACGGAGGCTACAGGCTGCAGCCACATCATTAAGCACACTGAGTACCTGGAAATGACTCATTTGTGTGCATGTGTGTGTGTGTGTACATTTGTCCGTGCATGTACTGTATGTGTGTAGACTCACAAGAAGTAGGGAGGAAAGAAAAACATCCTCACAACCCTTGTTTTGTCAGACAACCACAGTAGCTGCAGTTGTACTTGTTAATGGTGGTGAAATCTGCTGCTGACCTCTCTCTGCACCCGGGCTTTTCCTCCAATACTGTTAAATATTAGACCGTATATAAAGATGGACGATGCAACTCCACTTAGTCCCTTTCGACAAAAATGAATTATATTTCCAGTCTGCACAGTAGTCATCGAGGTTGTGAAGCCGTGGTATCAAGGGCCTGTCCAAGCATAGGCTCGACCAATCACGAGTCAGCATCAGGTGTCAATCATGATGTTTCACCTCAAAAACCAAACTTGCCCGAAAGACGAACAATTGAATAAACACCAGCACGATAACAACTAATGAATAAGACATCATTAAGAAAATTTTACTTTGAAATGTACTTTGATTTTTATAGTTTGGTCCATGTTTCATAAACTAAAAAAGGGATTTATGAACTATACTGCAGCCAACCACAAGGGGGTGATCAAGAGTTGTTGCCTTCACTTCATGTCGTTCATCTTTCTATACAGTCAATGGTGTAAATCCCCTTGTCAGTGTTCAGATCCTGTATTTAAGCCAAAATACAAAACAACTCAGGTCTTGGAATCCTAACTAAAGTAAAGTGTTTAAAATTGTGCTGGAAGAAAAGCTAACGGACCACAAAAGACACTGGAATTCATCCTGTGAAGGTCTTGAACGTGTAGCAGATTTCCACCCATGAGTTGTTTAATTGTTTGTTCAGTCTGAAATCAAAAATCCAAATATTTCACATCTAGGTCACTTGTCAGACTTCTGAGCCATCAACCAATTAGTTCACCACTAAACTAGTTTATCCAACAAGTCCTATTACTTAACCTCACTATATAGGAAACAAGCTTACCTGTGAAGCTGGGGAAGTATTTCTGCAGATCGGAGGTCTGGATTTTGTCAGCCAGGATGTCAGTCTTGTTGAGGAAGAGGATAATGGAGGTTTTGAGGAACCAGGGGGAATGGATGGTGGTGTAGAAAAGAGCCAGACTCTCTTCCATTCGGTTCTGAGGCACAGAGAGGGAGATATCACACTGTGTCATTAAACTTTGACATTGTGCTCATTGTTGGGGGAGATTTTATTGTATTTTACGTGTTTGAGACTTTGACATGGAGTTAAACTTGTTCTTTGTGATGGGTAGATTCAGATGGCTTAGGTCGACGCACAGAGAGGAAGCAGTCCTTTCAATGAAAAGGGGGGGTTTATGGGGGAGGTGAGGTCTAGAGCGTGCAGGCCACAGTGGAGGTTAATGAATGTGTTGGCAGACTGAAAAGTGGCTGGGAGAGATAAAAGGCTTAGTGACAGGATGGGAGGGAGGAAGTGGACAGAAGGCCATGGGGAGGAGAGAGGGGGGGGGAGAGAGAGGGAGAGGTTTTCTTGTACAAGGGTGAGACCTGCTGGTGGAAAGATGAAATGACTGCAGTTGGATGGACAGATGGATGGATGGACAATGCTGCACCAAGTAAATTTTGTAGATATTTGTAAATTATGGTATTGGTGAATAAGTAAAGGATTTAGTTATGTAGGTAGGTAGCTAGGTAGGTAGGTGGGTAGGTAGGTATTTATGTAGGTGGGTAGGTAGGTAGGTAAGTAGGTATGGGTAGGTAGGTAGGTGGGTAGGTAGGTAGGTAAGTAGGTATGGGTAGGTAGGTAGGTGGGTAGGTAGGTAAGTAGGTATGGGTAGGTAGGGTAGGTAAGTAGGTAGGTGGGTAGGTAGGTAAGTAGGTATGGGTAGGTAGGTAGGTAGGTATGTGGGTAGGTAGGTAAGTAGGTATGGGTAGGTAGGTAGGTAGGTAGGTAGGTAAGTAGGTAGGTGGGTAGGTAGGTAAGTAGGTATGGGTAGGTAGGTAGGTAGGTATGGGTAGGTAGGTAGGTAGGTATGGGTAGGTAGGTAGGTAGGTAGGTAAGTAGGTAGGTGGGTAGGTAGGTAAGTAGGTATGGGTAGGTAGGTAGGTAGGTAGGTAAGTAGGTAGGTGGGTAGGTAGGTAGGTAGGTATGGGTAGGTAGGTAGGTAAGTAGGTAGGTGGGTAGGTAGGTAGGTAGGTAGGTAGGTATGGGTAGGTAGGTAGGTAGGTAGGTAGGTAGGTAGGTAGGTAGGTAAGTAGGTAGGTGGGTAGGTAGGTAAGTAGGTATGGGTAGGTAGGTAGGTAGGTAGGTAAGTAGGTAGGTGGGTAGGTAGGTAGGTAGGTATGGGTAGGTAGGTAAGTAGGTATGGGTAGGTAGGTAGGTAGGTAGGTAAGTAGGTAGGTGGGTAGGTAGGTAGGTAGGTATGGGTAGGTAGGTAGGTAGGTATGTGGGTAGGTAGGTAAGTAGGTATGGGTAGGTAGGGGTAGGTAGGGGTAGGTAGGTAGGTATGTTGCTCACATTCTGCAGTGGTGGACTGACAGAGGTACACAGACAAAAAGCCCACACACACAAACAGGATCTTACTATGTCCTCTCTCTCCTCGAGGACCTGGTCATACTCGCTGAGGGAGGCCAGGAAGATGAGGGAGATGACATTTTCAAAGCAGTGTATCCACTTCCGACGCTCTGACTTCTGACCGCCCACATCCACAATCCTGTCAGGGACCACATCAGAGGAATAAATAGGTGTCAGAGTATGCAGCAGTTTGTAAAGACTTTACGAGTCTTCATATTTACACTGATACTGTATGCTACTTGTTTAGATTTGAAAAGATTATACACTATGATTATCACACATTTGTTATGGATACAAACACATTCAAATTAAACCTAAATGTCAGACCTTTTAAACTTTTAGTTCCTGTTTGAGCAAAACCTTGAAATATTCTGATGTAAGGAGACAAAAAATTGCAATGATGGTTCTTCTTAAAATTTGAGAGAAAGATAAGGAAAGTACTTATGAAACCAGACATTTGAGATTTCCTTTTTCAATGGGAAATATCCTGTACAGGAAAGAAAAAGGTGTGATTTCCTTCGGGAACAGTTTCCCTTGTGCTGTAAGTGAACCTTGATCTTCTTAGCTGTGAAAGCTCCTTCTAATCTCCGAGAGAAACGACACCAATACAAGGTCAAAGAAAAACACGCAGAGCGCCACCTCACTTCCCGGCAGGAGCTCTGTACAGAGGTGATGAGTAATGTGATCCTACAAAGAGGCGCAAACGGACAAGGCCTCTGTCAGAGTCAATAGTTTTTTTTTCACAGAGCAATGAATAGTGTCGTTTTAGATTTGTCCCTGTGAGAGACTGGTGATCTGAGGATTGGCCACCTTAGCGTGACGGGCTTGATGGTGAAGGAATAGTCGTGGATGCCTGTGGTGGGGAATCGAACTCGCAGCACATCCTGTTCTGTGGGGATGTAGTCTTGGACGGCGATGCGATCCAGATTACTCATGTAGCTGAAAGAGAGGGAGGTGGGAAAGAAAAAAAAGATTAACAACAGTAAATGGAAAAAAAAAAGTGTTGCTGACACTAGATGAGTAAAACAAACTGTCTGTGTTTATGTCACATCCAGCCTGGCCCATGTGAAACAAATTGAAGTGAGATGAAGAACGATGATGATGATAGAAGAAAATCAGTGATGTGGAGGTGGCTCAGTGAGCAGAATGTGCGGAGATTTATGTTTGGTCTGGACTTTATGTTTCCTCAGTGGCAACTGTGCACATGTCGATACCACCGGGGTCTCGCCACAGCAACCAGAGACAAACCATTCGCTTTTCAGCATTTTATTTCTTCTTTAACACAAGTGATGAAACATAACGGCCAAACCAGACATAAATATATGCACCTGGAGATGCTCACTGAGCCCCCTCCACAAGTGATTAAAAATACAAGGAGGTAGTGGGGTGAGTCCATATCAGCCTGTGTACAGATGACAGCTTTATGGCTCGTGTTGATACAAGCTGTCATTAGTTCATGTTGACTGGACATCTCTTATCATGCTCACACCACAATGATTGAGCTGCTGGGTAAACACAGAGCAGCAGTGGAAAAGAGAAAACACAGAGGAGGAAGGCTGAGCCCAGGCTTTGTTCTCTGATACCTCAGACACTCGCACCTACTCTGTGTTTTTATCTTGCCGATTCAAAAGATGTTGACTCTGTGGCGCTTACTGACAATATTATTGTCTCACAGTTCATTTTTTTCTATTTCACTTAAAAAGACTACGTCAAGTGCAGGTTTCAACAAGGCAGAGAAATGAACAATTGCCCCCTCTTGTGGTCTGAGTACAGAATAATAAGTGTTAAAGACAACACAAAAGCACTAAGTATGTGTATCCAAAACTATTGAAACAGATCAAAAAGAAAATAATAAACAATCTATTTTGAATATTTTCATTGAAACCATATTATAAATATATATTCTTTATGTTTGTTGTTCTTTATATTTTTTGTTCTTTATATTTTGTACAGTTTTGTTGTATTTTATATCTTTTATGTTGCTGCTACAACACAGGCATGTTTGTCTGTCTGTCTATTAACTACCTATTGATTGGTCAGTAAAATGTCTGAAAACATTTTCTCAGAGCCTTTGTTTTATCCCATCAAGAATCCGAAGATGTTCATAATTTTCTTGTGATCATTTGATTTTAAAAACGTGTTGGCCGATGTTTTTTTCCGTCAGTCGCTTGATAGATTAATCAATCTCTAAACTGATTTATCACTAAATTAGTTAGTTTTCACACAAGCTTTCAACAACTCATCTGAGTCTCTTTGTTGTGCTTCCACTTGTGAGTTATGGTGCAAAGGTCACATGTGGGAACGATGCAGCAATATGTCGCCACATGTTCTCTTGGGATTCAATGGCAGGAAAAAAATGCTGTTATTAATACACGTGTGTAGTTTTTCTGAAATGGAAAGTTTTTTTTTTCCAAGGTTGCTTCCTTTCTCTACCATGGCTATTTAAGTGTTGTGCTGGGTCGTTTTTTGGTTTATACCAGTTTTCTATTCCAGAAGATTGACACATGTTGTTATGCCTTGTGCTATTTAGCCATACATTGTTTTACAGTAAAGATTTATGAAAAATCATTAAATAAAGAGGTTCAACGCTGGCTGATCCAAAACCTGCTCTCACTCCATTATGCATTTGTGCATACATTTATACATTTTTTTTATTTTATTTTGTTTGCTCTTTTGATCATGTCTTTTTGTGTTTGATCCAGTTAAATTATATTTATAGAAACGCGCAAAAAAATCCTGGATTTGCACGTTAATTAGATCTGCACCAAAATGTGATGGCCTCTTCCCTGACCTATACCACATCCTTCTGTCATGTATCATGGTAAAGGGTCCAGTTGTTTTTGTGAACAATTAGATCCAACTAAAAAAATACAGTATGCATACCATATTCTCCTTGCACAACTCTTTGTCCTTGTCGCTAAAGTAAGATGTAAATAAATACAAAGTATGATTTCTGTTTTTTGATAAAGTAAATTAAGCCATTTACAGGTGTGTTTTCACAGGCATTGTGATGTGGTGTCTAGCTGATATTGTCTCCTGCCCATCATAGATTCCTTTATAGTGATATCATCTTTGGCAACTTGGTCTGACAATGTTTCACCATGTGACACTCTCAAATTCCCTGCCCTGACTCAGGGTGTGGTGCAGTGTTGACAGCAGCTGTACTCACTATTCTGTGGAATCCAAGAGCTGGTACTCGCAGCGGCGTCTGTAACAGACACGGATACCCGGGTCTGCCCAGAGGCGGCGAATCGCCTCCACGTAGCCCCGTTCCAGCTGGGTGATTTGCACTGTGTTTACGTCCTGCAGCCACTTGGCGAACATCTGAAAGACAGCGAGAGAAGATGTCAGCACTTACTGATGTGTGTGTGTGTGTGTGTGTGACGTTTAAACACAACTCTCAACTCTTTGAACTCCTGAGTGCATCCTGTTACATTTCGATGGTGGCACAAAATGCAAATAAGAAAACACAATGACATTAACAATTAAGGTTCCTGCTACCTGTTGACAAGGATCATCACGAATTGGATGAAAGCACTGTCCGTCTTTTTAACATGAAGGAAATACGCCGTACAAGGAAAACAACAAAGGAATGTGAAAGCAGTATGTCCTTCCTGTTAAAAAGACGGACAGTGCGTTCATCCAATCAGCGGCGATCCTTCTCAACAGCCATTTTCCATGGAGAAGTTAATCTCGTTGTGTTTTTCTTGATTTCACTGTGCTTTGTGATTTGCTGTGTGTTGGGTTTTCCCATTCGTCGTTGTGATTTGCACGTCAGGGCCACAGATATTTTGTGTGTAATTAGACCCTCTTTATTTGCCCTGCTCACTGGTTCAGTTTATGTGTTAATGGTTATGCTTTTATTTATAACATGGTGAGTGTGCAAAGAGATGTGTGTGAGTTAGTGAGTGTTACTGTGTTTTGTGTATCTTGTTTAATGTGTACAATAAAAAATTGTTGTCTTCTGCTATGTCTGCTTTTTTGACAAAACGGTACCGGAAACGCTGGCGGTGTGTACGAGTTTACCTCGTTTTCTGGGTTCGAGTAGGGGATTCTGAGCGTGGTCATGGCGCCGGTCATGGCCTTGATGGCCAAGAAGATGTTCTGGAAGATACATTTAGCAAAGGTTTTCCTCTCCTCTTCTGAGAAGCCTCGCCCATGGATGATCCTCATTTGTCGGATGAAGGTGGTCTTTCCACTCTCGCCGGTTCCTGCACCAACAAAAATTACCGAAAACACAAATTAGTGTTACGATTCTACAGATGTTAGCAGTACGGCTAACTCGGTTTGCGTCCACATTGATGTAGTATTCATGTTCTACATATGTCTGTAAGGTTTTTTTTACAGGTTCTAAAGGTTCTTCCCTCGATCTGAGGACATGCAGAATAGGTGAACTGAAAACTTGATGTGCATGTGTGTGTGTGTCTTGCTGCCTTGGACCCTGTCTTGATAGGTGATTTATAAAATGGACAGATAATATTGGATTTAAAAATTGGTCACTGATAGTGACACTGAAACTCAGTGTAAGTTTTTCCACAGAGAAAGCTCCAGGCTATCTGGTAGTAGAGCGCTTGGCAGTTCGCAGCACTTAAAATTCCACTTTTTATGTGTATAAATAATATAATATTCTAGCTTTAACTTTCTTCTAAAAATGGATCTGAAAAATCATTCACTAATGGCACTCAGAAGAGTGAACACCTCCTCTAACTCCCAACAGTCAAATTAATTTAATCGAGCTTCACCAAATTTCACACACTCACAGACACCAGTCCCCTCGACATGCCTGGTTATTGCACGTTGTTTGAGAAGGTGAAATAAATCCCTGGGTGTGCAGATGAAAATATAACCTCCTTGGCAGATGTAATTAACTTGAAATCTGCTTTAAACAATATTGCTCTGCGAACAATGGATCAAAAATGGTGTAGCTGAGAGTGACTATTACAGATAATTACCAACTCTTACTCAACTCTCCCACGCTCTCATCAACCCTGTTTTCAGCATGAAAGCTCTGGTGAACAGTTTGAATGTAAACTGTCCAGCACTAAACAGCAGACAAACAAAGTAAGTGATACCCTGTGAGCACAGCAAAGCATTTAACAGACAAGTATCCAGAAAAGACCAAAACAGAGCTCAAAGGAGAGTGAATATTGGACTCAAAGGAAGTGAGTAGTTCACCCAGAAATGAAAATTCACTCATTTCTGGGTGAACTATCCCTTTAAGTCAGGTGGCCAGAGACATTTCTCCAAATCAGTTGTAAACATGCTCACAATTAGTGATAATATGTTCAATCTTCAGTTTGTAGGATTTAGTTGCATATGGCAACTAACAAAATACCCCTTCCCTTCTAAGTGTGTATGGGAAATTATATTTAAAATGCGATGGGCCCTCTCTAGAGCCAGAGTTTGGTTTGTCCTTTCCGGGCTACTGTAGAACATGGTGGTGCTACATGGCAGAAGGAAGAGGAGCTGCTCCTGATGTAAATATAAAAGGCTCATTCTAAGGTAACAAAAACACGACTATTAGTTTAAGGTTAGTGAAAACATGATTGTAAATATTATAATTGAACACACTGGACCTTTAATGTTTACATTCAATCGTGCTGCTTTTCAGTAGCAACAAAGAATTTCTCATTTTAAGGTAATGAAGAGAGCCCAATTTGTGATATCATAGCATTAAAACAGAATGATAGTTGAAAAGACTAATGAGTCACCACCATTGGTATTAGTCCTGCCTGTAAAAGCCATACAAACAGCAGACTGTGAAAAGGTTTAAATGGATGGATATGCTCAGAGAACATAATTCACCTCGTCTATAGGGTTAGATGTAGCACTGATTTTTTTCCTGAAAATACATCTAATCACCACTGCCACTTAATTTAATCTCTATTCAACAAAAAAAAGATAAGTGGTAAAAACAAATCAAGTCACCAAAAGTTGAATTTCAACAAGGCAATCTTTCTATTTCTGCAATTAAGTGGTGCTGAACTCTAAAAGATCGAAACAGGAAAAAGAAAACCAGCAAACAACATAAGAGGAACAAGGGGAGTGACAAACACTGTTGAACCAGATGTTTATCTAATTAGAGCCGGACCAATAAGGACCAATTTGTACCAATAAGGACCAGTAAGGACAAATATGGATAAATAAATTGGCAATGATCGATGATCAACGATTCCTAAGATGTCGTTTTCAAACCTTTATGACAAAGAAATGTTAATTGAGGCTTAATATTTAACAGTTTAATTAGAAACTTTATTATAAATAACTATTAAGAAAAAGAAAGTAAGTATACTTTTTAATGTAAAATGTAAACATAAATTCACATCTTCACATCTTTGTTTATTGTGTAAAATAAAAGTTTTCATATCACCACATATCGGTAAATATAAACCCTTATACTGATTACAGACTACACACAGAAATGTCAGAATGCAGAACCTATGACCTCTTGTGATTGGTTGTTCAAGAGGACTGAATGTGAATCATTCATTCACTTATTCATTCATTCTGTAGAAGAAATCTGCCAAAGTTTTCAGTAATTCCTTAACACTGCTTTTAATCCTTGCACAAAACTGGATCAAAAAAATGCTGTAAATGTTTTATTAACAATTCTGGTCCCTGCACAAACAAGTGTTTTCAGTATTTGTATGCAATAAGAAATAATGTATATAAACCAATAAGAAAAAAGCAGCAAATCTTTGCGACTGAGATGCTGGACTTTGCTAAAGCTCTGCTGTTCTTATGCAAAATGCCTAAAACAATCAATCTGTAAACTAGTTTGATAAACAAGTGTCAAAAAAGTTTTCTCACTTCAACTAATAATCTGCTATAATCTCATCATTTTTCACTTTTAAACTCAATTTAACCTGCAATTATTATCCTGACCTCATAAAAGTCTCAAAGCAAAACTACACAGCTGCTGCCTGTCAGGTGTGAAGTCATTAAAGGTTCAGTGTGTAGAATCTAGTGGTGAAGTTGCATGTTGCAGCTGAACACCCGTCACCTCAGCCTCTCATTCCGAACATGAAAGAGAACCTGTGGTAGCCATCAGTTGTCATACAAACTCAAAAGGTTTAGTTTGTCCAGTCTGGGCTACTGTAAAATACATGGTGGCGTCCATAGAGAGGACCCGCTCCCGATGTAAGTATTTAAATATAAAGGGCCAATTGTAAAGTAAAGAAAGCAACAATTAATTGAGATGAAACACAGAAGTGAAAACGTCACTATGATTATTTTATTTCCAGTTTCTGCCAATAGATCCCTTTCACCTAAACCTTACAAACTGGACCTTGAAAGCGGTTGTGAATTCGGCCCTCGGGCTCCTGGGCGGTGCATCTCCACAGTCCCTGTGGTTTTTCAGGTATAACCAATCTCAATGTGGACCATTCTTTAAATACTCAGATGGTGACACATGCCTTACATTGTTTTCTCACTCGGCTGCAGGCAATCAAACAGGCCGAGCAGTTTTTATTTGCATGCAGGGTGTTCCTCACAGTGACATCCAAAGTCAATTATATTTCTTTCATTTGTTCAATTAGTGCCGTTTGTGTTGTTGAGCCTTTTCCAGCATAAACGCTGACTTTGTCAGGACCAGTAGACCTAATGGGGACCAAAGCCTGGTCCTTATGAGACTAAACTTCATTTCTGATGGTTAAGGTTAGAGGTTAAATGTGAATTGAGGTTGGGTTGGGTTTCGGGTTTGGCATGAATGAATTGGTTATGGCTGTCCACAATGAAAAGAAGTCAATACAAAGTCCTAAAGAGGATAGCTGCATGCCAGTGTGTGTGTGTGTGTGTGTGTGTGTGTGTGTGTGTGTTTGTGTGTGTCTGTGTGTCTGTGTGTGCGTGCGTGCACTGACCCAGCAGGAGGACTTTAACTTCCTTCTTCTCCTTCTTCTTCTGCTGCTTGAGGATCCTCTGGATCTCTTTGTGCACAGCCATGGTCTTCTTCTCCTCCTCGCTCATGAGGCACACACAGGTGCGCTGGCACCACTGCCAGCAGGCCATGGCCACAGCGACTGACACCAAACTGTTAATGAATACTCAGCTGTAATGAGCCGATAAGGACTGACAATAAAATCAAGCTGCCGTGTAGGGTCCAGTCCTCATTCCCTGAAGCTGTGAACACAATCACTGCCTATGTCAACAGGTCAGAGCTGAACTTTGGTAACTTTACAATATTCACCTGGAAATCAGCTCAGGCTGCTGAGTCAGTGTGAACGTGTTGGAGTTACAGACAACATAAATCATCCAGCTTCTTACCTCCTGTCAGTCCGTCACTCCCGATTACGCGCAGCTCCGCGCTCCATTTCTCCCCGCGTCCCCCGTCCACACACACCGTGGCTGAAGCGCAGCTTTCCAATTTCCAGCTGACAACGAATCGGCAGTCTGCTCGGGAAAGTCCGCCGCGCCTACAGAGGAATGCGCAGCCTCGGTGGTGCGCGGCAGACTCACTGTACCTGGAATGCGCTCAGCGGCAGGAGGAGCGGCAAGTTACCGCAGCAGCGCCGGAAGTGATGGGGTCGCGCGTATGAAATAAGAGCATGTCTTTTAAAACATGTTATATGTTGTATAAAACACGTGGCATTGTATACAATCTTTTATTTCCACATGGGGTGACTACTAACAACATATACATATACAATAGAAGTGCAATATTTGTATTACAATGTGCAATATCTAAAAATAATTAGCAATAGTTTTAAATCATGTGCAATATTTCAATATCATGTAAAATCCCATATTACTTACTTCTTTTATCATTACTACTTACTGCCACTTTTCTATTGTTATCTCCTTAAGGCACTGGTAAACATATATATTTATTTAATTTACAACATACTATCATATTCTTCTTCTAATAATTATTATTTTTAAGACTTTATAATATCTTATTTGATTATTTTATAGATAGATAGATAGATTGATAGATATAGATATTTATTTATTTATTTAGTTTATTTATTTATATATTTACATGTATACGTTTATATTACTTCTATGATACTTGTCACCTACTTTACCTAACTATGATGGTGCCACTTCATGCTATTTTATACTCTTACTACTGACACTATTTCAATGTGAAATAATGGGTTGTTTCCTTCAGTACATTTATTTAACAAATATTGTGTGTTCAAAATGTACATATAATTTTTTTGCAGATAAAATGAAATCTCTGCAATACTGCCAAAGAATTAATCATAATAATCGACTTGTGAATGCAAGCTATTATATCTCTCTTTTGATTGTTCACTCTGCATACCATCATATGAATTTAGTTAATATTTTTGATGAATTTATTTACCTTTTCATAGATGACTTTTAGATTGTGCTATTTTTACTATCTTTCTCAATTTAGACAATAACTTCTGGAAAGGTACCATACATACTATTTACAACACAACTATTATCATGTCGTTTTTATCAACAAATGGCATCCTCATATCAACATAATCAATCAATCAATAAATCTAATTTTTATTTGAATAGCCCATATTCACAAATCACAATTTGGCTCATAGGGGTTAACGCGGTGTGACATCATCTGCCCTTAACCCTCAACAAGAGTGAGGAAAAACTACCCAAAAAATATTAACAGGGGGTAAAAAAAAACACGATCAGCAGCTACCAAGATAAGGATCCACCACAATGTATTTCAGCTGCATCTTTTGCAAACGTTTTTTAGTCTCTTGGATCAAACCGAGAAAAATAAATCTTTTCAAAACCTGTTATTATTGTGACATAATCAACTTGTGATCAAAGATGCAACACGCTTTACGAGATGATTCCAAACCGTTTAGGGCTGCTCTGTTCTTCTGAACCATATGATTCATTGTTGAAACTGACCACTCCTCAGGTGCATTGTTCTAAAGTAAATAAGTGGTTCATGAGTCATGCAGTTGCATGATGAGAATACACAGAGCTGTAAGTGCACCGAAGGCTAATCCATATGACAGCAAATAATATATGGGTGTTGTGCAGGATGTGGCTTCGTCTGAGCCCTGCTTGATGTTACTGTTTGTCAATTTGGAGAAGAAAGTTATTGTGGAAAACAGTCTCATTGTGAAAGTGTGATAGCGGAAGCTGACTTTCTCTAACTGCGTGCGATTTGCGTGTGGTGAATCAGTGCGCGGCGCTGCGGGTAAAGTTTCGGCCACAGCGGAGGCTCCCTGCTTCTGGTGTCAGCTCCAGTGAAATCACTCTCACACACAAGTTATACTCCTCCACGAAATTTGTGAATCACTCAGATTTTGCTCAATTTCAACTTTTTAGGAAATTATTTTTATTCTTAGCTCATACACTATTTGAAATCTCAATCAACTCATCGATTTGGAAACACAACATTTCTATAACAAATATCATAACACTAGAAGGAATGAGTCTCATGGTAAACGTGTGAGACAGCAGTGTTTATGTGGCAGCAGGTTATTTTACTGAGCTTATAACAGGTATTTGTTGTCTCTCCTTCTCTCTCTATTCTGTTTGGATGTCAATCTTTTGTCTCAGCCAGTAGAACCGGTTTGTCCAGGTTCTCATGGTCTCACATACTGAGCACTGCATTGCCATGGGAACCAGGTGAGGTGAAAGAGTGAAATAGGTGTGCACATTTACTGCAAGTTATACTGTACAGAGAGTTTATCAGGGTTTACTACAAAGCTGCTGCAGTAATGATTTTACTTCACATGATGGATTTATGTTACAGCTGTTATTCCTATAAACAAATAGGCCTTCTTGTCACATGTGGTGTAGACGAGTTTGTGTGTGTGTGTGTGTGTGTGTGTGTGTGTGTGTGTGTGTGTGTGTGTGTGTGTGTGTGTGTGTGTGTTTCACAACAGTGCAACAAGTTACACAAGCGTCAACATACATCATATATTCTACATATGAATTTATGTGTTTATGTATGTTTAGTTTACAGCGCATTAAATTCCTCGCACAAACAACGACAAATGAGAAGAGACAAAGAAGTCAAATTCATTATAATTATAAAAGAATATAAAAAAATAATTATGTGCCCACTTTACATGCAGCACATAAATGTAAATCTTTATGGCCTTTGTTTTAAGACTTTACGGAAATCTGGACAAAAGGTGTCAGAAATCAAGAAGCCAAATATAACATGTTCAGTAACTGTAAAAACAAACAAAATTGTAATTGTCAATTTGAAAAAATAATACAGATGTTGCCAAAAAAAGATGGGGCACAGTTTTTCTGTGTCTATGAAATTATAAGAAAAGGAAGAGTGGGAGGGAATCCAGTGGGTGTGGACTGACTGTAACAGAAAACTATCTACCACATCCTTCCAGGTATGTTACAGTTTACAGTATGTAGATCCCCATTACCTCGTTCTGTTGTGAGAGTGACAAATATCCTTCCAGTCACAGACAAGGGGATGTTTGATATGTTCACCTGCTTGTGGAGGTGAAGCGGAATCTCCCAGATATATTGTGAACACGAGTTAGGACAACCTGTCAGTTCATAAACATTTGATGCACTTCATTTTATTCTATTTTACTCAATTTTACTATTTTTACTAATTTGTCAATATTTCCAGGTAGTAACAATAAGATTAAAGGAAGATCCAAGAAGAAAACTAAAATATTTGAATGACTCTAATGACTTTAAATACAGAAGCTGAATCCCTAAAGACAGATGTATTACATTGTAGAAATGTGCAGGGCCTGTAGGATTTGAGTCTCCTCTTGATGGATCCTTACAGGCAGCAAAGAGACCAGCAGGAAGTGGAGGACCGCGAGGAGACTTTGTCCCCTGTCGCCGGCTGGTATGGGAAACAGGGGATGATCAATAATTAATCTGACAACAGCAATCACACCCTGGGACGCACTTTCCTCTCATGTTAACATCACTTCCAAAACAAATTAACACACATGGATAATGCCAAGTGTTACTATGGTAGTGTTTAAAACACAATTGTTCAAACAAGACTTTGCAGCATAAATGGTTGGAAAATGGAATTAAAATGTTAAGCACGATTAAAATTTGAAAATGATTTAAAAACGGGCAATAATAAGATCTCCATACTGAACTACCCTCACATCCTCTACTTTTATTTTCAGTAAATGTTGTTTTAGGATTTTTCCATTTGAAGTCAGGTTTAAGTCGGTTGTATATGATTATTGCAAATGTTGTATTTTTTGAGATCCAGAGTGACTGAATAAGGATGTTAGTCACTCCTGTGGGTGGAGTCTTGTGGCAGGAGTTGCAGCTCACAGCCCCCAGAGACGTGGGCAGGCAGGTCAGGCTGCAATCTCATGAGTCATGTCTGAAGCTTTTTCCTCATCATACCAAACATACCAACAATGAAATCTGAAGCGCTCCATTTCTCCCGTTACGTTTATGTGTCTTTGGCATTTGACAGGATTGTCAGGATGTCAAACTTGAAAACTGCATAAAACAGCCACTTTTTTCAACTTTCCTTGAATCTAATTGTTTAGGTGTTGTAGAGAAGAGATCACTGCTTTCAGTACAAGGCATAGAAAATATGACTGCAGTCCTATGAAGTGTTTTATTGAACCCAAGGCTTGCAACTACACCATATGTCCACAGGATGTCACTTGGCTCAACAAGATTGCCTGTCGGCCCATTTACTTGAAAAGAATTTACTCACAGTGACAGAGTTGTTGTTTCAACTAGGATGAAGATGCCAACAGTCATCATCACCATCATCCACCTGCTCTGCCTCATTCTCGTAGAAATATTCACTCTGCTGGAGGAGAGTAAACACGTACAAGTACAAGTATTGCACTTCAGCACAATTTTAACATTCTACTGCTCAATTATTTTATTCGTCTACTATTTTAAACTTGTACTTCTCCACATTTCTAAGAGATATATTGTGTTTTTACTCCAGTACATGTATTTGTCAGCTGTTTGGAGATGAAGATAAAAATTATGCACAAAATATGAGTCTTACACATTCAACTTTCCAACAATATACTGACTGCTTCAATGAGATTCACCTTCATCAGTGACAACATTCACACAAACACACACACACACACACACACACACAGAGAGAGAGAGACACACACAGACTGATGATGAAGGGCAGATCCAGGAGTTTTTCCACTTTCCAAAACATTTTTTATCGTTTTCTTAGGAAATAATGAATGGATCATGATGACAAAAACAGGCACATTTAAATAACTGATATATATGAGTGTGTGAAGTTTGTTGCAGCTTTGAATCTGAGCGGACCATAGGGCCATGGCGGAGTTATGTGCTCTACTGGGTACCATCCTAGTTTGTGAGAGAGTCATATTCGTCACTAGTTTTACATTGAGGTCTTATAGCTTTTATTTAATTAACTCATTGAAATTATTAGTAAAGCTTACATACTGGTTAATGGTCAGAATATATGATAAAACATAATGGACCTAACTACCCAACAGTATAATATTAACTGAAATTAAATAGATAGATGGATAGATGGATAGATGGATAGGTAGATAGATAGATGGATAGATGGATAGATGGATAGATGGATAGATAGATAGATAGATAGATGGATAAATAGATAGATAGATATATAGATGTGGTTTATTGATCCCAAAATACCTGTGTTATGTTACAACAGCAAGGTATCAAGCACATAAAACACTAAACAAGTAAGAACAGAACTATGCAAACTATAAAGATCAAACATATGAAAAACATTTCTAAACAACAATTTAATGGGTTCAATGAAAACACAATGATTATCATGAAATGATTATGGTTTTTTGGGGCGGCTTTTCGAGCAGCTCCAGTGTGGGTGATCGGGTCTTTGACAGGAGATGGGCGTTGCCCGTCCAGTCAAATGTCAGCCGCTGATCGCCGACACGCCTCCAGAAGGAAGACTTCCTCTCAAGCAAACTTGGGACGTTGACCATGCTGGGGGGAAAGTCCCTCCCCCCACGCTCACAAGCGCCATTCTCATTGGCTATGCCCGCGTCAATCAATCATATCCCGAGCGACGTCAGCAGCAGCGCCACACCGGGACTGAAGAAGGAGTGGGTGACGAGGAGCGATCGCCACCACCAGGAAAAAACACCAGGAGCCGTAAAATGCACGGACTACATGGCTCCATTTGACCGCCAGTAAGACGCCCTTTCCGCGTTTTACAGGGTCTGGTCCTGGAGGCCTGTTTGGGGGAAGTCTAGATAAATGCGCCGGAGCTGCTCCGTCAGGCCGAGCCCTGTGCTTTTCTGCTTCAGCCAGAGTGCTGCAAATCCAAGGATGGCTAGCTGAGCTAACCTAGCCCGCTAACAATTAGCCTGTCCATTTAGCTACCCTGGCCACCGGAGCCTGAGTCTGCGGGAGGATACCTGCCCCTGAGCGCGGTGCTTTTCACTCGGCTGGTCGTGGGGGTTGACTGTCAGTAGCCTTTCCGTGGGCTCGGTGGATTGACAGTTTGACGGGCGCTCATTGTCACTGCGCGGGCGTACGGCGTTGGTTTCGGGGCGGCTAGGCTTGTGCTCGGCCGGGCGACCAGCGGAGGAGGGATTGTACAAATGTGGCAGTGGCAGCCAGTTGTGTCCCACTGTGTCTGGGACCGAAGTCTGTAGTTTATTCAAATTAAAAACCCGTAATTTTTCTTACGCAGGAAATATATATATATATATACATATATCTTCTTTTTTTTTTCAAAAGTGTTGTTACGCTAAAAACCAATCAACTTGACACGCTAGCTTGGTGGTAACATTAGCAGCGTTTAGCTTACTGACTAATAACAGCTTTTGTGGAAAGTGCGTGGAATAATGTGGGTATTTGCACCGGTTTTCTGAGACGTTTGCGGACATGCTGCATTGCACACTGTCTGTGATCGGTTGTCAGTCCCCTTAGCCTGAGGATTTACTCAAGACTTTGACTAAGCTGTCAAATATTTGACACTTGACAGCGGTTTTACCTTCAACGAGGAAAGGCCAGATTCTGCAGTGAGTCTCCCAAGCATCGGTCTTCAGTGTCTAATAGAATTGAAAACGGACTGTTGCTCAGAGTGGGGTTTTTCTTTCTTAATTTCACCGGTACTTTGTGTGAGGTGTAGCCCGGCGCCCCCCCCCCCCCTGTCAGACGGGCTTTTTCAGCTCATGTGGTGATGACTTTAGACTCCATGATGGCTTGTTGCCTGAGTGAAGAGGCGAAGGAGTCCAAACGAATCAACGCCGAGATCGAGAAGCAACTCCGGCGAGACAAGAGAGACGCGAGACGGGAGCTGAAGCTGCTGCTGCTGGGTAAGTAAAGCCTGCATGGTGCCTACGTGTTTGTAATAGTTTCTCACACTGGCATGGCTGCACTGTGACACTTCACCTCTACCTCTGACACACACACACACACACACGTCATATATACATACATGTGCATACAATGGGAAACACAAAGTCCTATGCAGAAAGCCTATATGTCTGTTGATGCTTCTTTAACTTGTACTGTTGTTAAACTAAATACCAAACACATACATGTGCATACAATGGGGAAACACAAAGTTCTATGCAGAAAGCCAGGATGATATTTCTATAAAAACACACCAAACCATGTTGTTTTTGATTTGTATTGTACAGGCTCCTCATGCAAAACACTGCACCCGCAATCGTAAAAGATCTATTTCCCTGGTCACCGCATGATTTGGCTGGGATGTGATATACGCAAATACAAGATGTGGTTCAGATGGTGTTTCCAGTCCAACACGAGCAAATAGTGGCAGAACGGTTACATCGAGCCAGGAATTCAAGCAAACGTCTTACGATATTACATGTGCATTTATTTGGGGAAAGTTGGGAAATGCTCTTCAGCTAATAATTAGATCTGTTTTGGGTGTCCTCTTGCTTTGCTTTTTTGTTTCATGTAAAAGGCCTTTGACATTGTCAGATTTACAAGCTCCTAAGTAAGTTAGGCGATCACTCATATCAGATGAGACAACAGAGGCAGGAGACTGGCTTCATTACCTAATTACTCTCATTTACTAGCAGGTTTTTTTTTTTTTTTTTAATGGTTGGGGATTTGACTTCACAACAGCCTCTCTGACTAGTTTACTGATAGTTATCTAGACTTAATTTTGATAATGTTGTGCCTTTGCCAAAACTCTTAATACACAAATAGAATGTGCTTTTGTACAGAGACAAATGAGTATTCTCCTCCTGTACATGAAGACTTATTTTTAAGATCCTAGAAGTTGATGAATTCAATAAAAAAAATATCCCAAAGAGTGACTTCAGTTAAGAAAAGCTGTAACAACCAGCTGTCAGCAGCTGCTTTTTTTTAACACCTTCCTTTAGTCCTCTTCCACACAACCATAGTTTTATCTGCCTTTAAAACATGTCTTAAATGATAACCAGGAGTTGGTTTTAATTAAGTCTGGTACATGGGAGACAGTGCTGTCTTGGTGTCTGGCCTCTACTGAGTTGGCCTGCTCTGGGAAATGACTGTTCTCCAGAGAATAGGCCGTGCCATCCGCAGACTAATTTTCATGTTTAAAGAAGAGTAGCAGGGCCATTGAGCATTTAAAATGTAAAATTATAATTACTTTTACCATACTTTGGTTTCACTCTCGTGCACCATAAACAATGGTTGACACTTGGGCAGCTCAGTCGATTGTTGTCAAAGCTGACTGAGGCTCATGCAAATACGTTTTTATTTTAAAATACTGTTTTAAAAACAATTTCCATCCCGATGTTGGCTCCATATTGAAGTAATGTCCATCCACACAAACATAGCTGAATACACAAGTCACATGACCTCTTGTACACTAGGCATCTGCGTGCTGGTGTAAATAGGAAGCAGATAGTCTACTGTGCATTTGTTTGCGTAGTACTATACTATAAGTGAGAAAAGGTAATGGTGAAAAGTAAGACAAGGGATTCTGTCTCTCAGAGTGACAACGAGGTGGAACTGTTACTGAAAGTACGAGTTGGCAACACGTTGTCTTCACCGCGGTTAGTGGGCTTGCTCCTGATGAGACCCAATCAGGAAGCGAATGTTGGCGACTACGTCATAGTTTCCAAAGTCTCCATTTCTGCCTGTCCAGAGCAAAACTCAGCCCTGGTGTTTTCAAATGGGTCCAGAGACGATTTCAACCTTCCTCACTTTAGGTGCTTGAAAACTCTGGAGTAGTGTGGACGACAGACGTAAATACCGCCCCTCACTTCATCCCTCCTGTTTGGTCTGTTATTGAGAGTAGTGATGCAGAATAAAGGCACAACTTTCGCACTTTGAACACTTTGCTTCTCCACTTTTAGTATTAAAGGCTACACATCTTTTGGCCTTGCCCCTGGGTTCATAGTTGGCTAAACACAAAGAGCATCTGTTGGTTCAGTTTGCCAAACATTGATTAGAATAAAAAACTGTTGTAGGCGGAAGAAAATATTTTTAATGTCCTGCTTTTCCTGTTCACAGATGAGATGCTGGTCCTGTGACTCATTGAAAGAGACATTTGGTAGACATCCCTTTTCCCTCCTCACAACCCAAGTTTTTTGGTGAAATGTTCAATTACTAATTGGCAGTTTTTTTTTTATTTCAGTAAGTGGTAGGAGTCTGCTGTCTCAAAAGCATCTTAACACTATCTAGTTTTATGGCACTCTGGTTGTCTCACTTCATTTGGAACCTATGACTGTTTAATGCTGTTACAGACCCTCACACATAGTGAGGCTTTTTATGATGTGGCTTGTGACTTCTTATATTAACTTTTGGATTGTATATTTTCTTACCAATTTGGATAAAAACAATGTTTTGGTTGTTTTTTGTAGTTGCTGGTAGAGCTGAAACACTATCTGTAACCAAATATAGCTGTTTTAAGATGGGAATCTTAAAGCTTGGTGTTGCTCTAACTTGAACTTGCAATTCCTAATTAAGTTCAAAACCTTTTATTTAAATATAGTGGTGTTACTGTAGTTTAATATGATGCACTGGTGAAATTCTTCTCTGCTACGGAGGACTGGTGGTTTTGTCAGATGTTTTAAGCAGAGGCAATTATTCCAGCTGTTTATCAGCAACAGGCTGGATTTCCTCAGTGGTGTGGTTAGCTAATGCAAGGTAGACATGCCGGCTGAGGAAGCGCCAGGGTCAGAGGAGTGCTCTGCCTCCTGCTCTGTAGCTAATTAAAGCCACAAGTAATTAAATGTGTACAGCCAGAGCCCAGGGAGCTGCAGTAACAGCACTAGTTTGTGAGCTTTCTTAAGTAAATAGAAGTGTTTGTTTAGAATGGAGGAATGGCTGTCTTTGTTGGTGCAACTTTGTTAATATGGCAAATGTTTTTTTAGTTCTTTTTTTTCCTCATTAACTGATATGATCAGATGAACACTTATGTATGTACGGGGTTTTGACGAATTGAACTGGTATGTTGTTGTAATGTATTGTTAATATATGCCATAGTGTAAGTAACAAGTACCTTGTTATGTGCAAAAAGGATGGTGCTGGAGTAAAAATAAGTTTATGTTACGCATTGTGTGTGCAAACAGTGACTCGAGACAGTGAGACTTTTCTATGTGGATCCACTGTTGACTGAAGGGTAAGTCAGTCATATGGATGGAAAAACCTGTAAAACCTGTACTAATGGAACGCTGCACTAATGCTGCATATTTTCTCTTCCTCTGTGAAAGCATATTCACATTATAAAACTCTCATCAAAGAAGTCAGACATTTGACTCATCCCTTAAACACATTGCTCGAATCATTTGTGGCTCTTTATATAGAATAATACAAAATCCCATTATGATTCTAAAATTATCTTGATTAATGCATTTTTAAAATTTTTTAAGAAAAGGTGCTACCTCTTCCTGCCATAGTTCAAAACTGTCTGGTCAGCATTGTACATTTTTGAGGACCAGTCTGACAAATAAGTCGATTGAACTTTGAGATTATAGAATTATGAGACAGTCAGTCGGAGCTTTACAAAAAAATGCTGTTTGCAAACTAGACAGATGCAGTTTCTTGTGATTGTGGAGAGGTGTGTCGCCTCCCTTTTTAAATAAAGACAAGTTTTTCCTCATGTCAAAGGAGATTTAACAAAAAGAGTGATCATGTCAGAGGCAATACTGCATGTATTTTTAGTGACATTTACTTACATCTCTTTCAAAATGATAATATTTCTACTGCAGATTCTCAAAATGTATTACTGAAGTCCTGCACACATCCTATGACATATGATGCACCTTCAAGAGTGGATAAGAGGGATATCTGGGCAAACAGTTGCTTATTTAACAGACTAGCACCAACAGAGTATCACTCATTTGAAGTTAGCTTGGTGAATGAAACTCCTAAAACTGTTTAGGGTCTTCTAAAACCAGAGAGGACATTTTGGCATCAGGCTAAATGCTTCACTACATTGTTCAATAACGTTGCCAGTCTGCTCTTTACTTTTCAGCTGGCACTGTAGAATGGGGTTTGACACTGAGTGCAGTGAAAGTGCACCAAAACATCGAACTACCGGGTCAGGCAGCTGAACAGTAAGCAGAAAGATGCTACAAAGCTCTGTAGGGAAGTGGGAAATGAAAGCTATGTAGATCTGGGGACCTGAGAACTGCAAAGTCGAGAGAAATAAACTGTAGGTTTAAGTAAGTCATGTGGTCCATTTTTATGTAAAAAGTATTCAGTACAGTTATGATGCACAACTCGGCAGGAACACGGTGCCTTGTACAGAGGACCACCCCAGAAAGTCTTTAAGCTACGATTTTAAGTTTTGTCATTCACCTTTTCACATCCAACTTGACCTGCCTTCAGTTCTCCTCATGTGTTCTTGCTGCCTTTCTGAGCATTGCACTGTTTGTCATGTGAAAGCCCACTGTGAGGAACAGCAGAGAAAGAGAGCGCCTAGCAGCCAGATTCAAATCCACAACATCAGGAGCACATTCTGTTCACCTGACTGAGCTAGCACACTAGGCACAGGATATTTACCTAAACTTACAATTGAAATGGGAGTCAGGCTACAGTATTCACACACACACACACACACACACACACACACACACACACACACACACACACACACTGAGCACACACTTCATCTGTCAATGTGCACAGCGCTCAAACAGGTCGGTAGTATGTGGGTTAATGAGTGTTTGCTTTTTGGCAACACCCAAGGATGTCTCATGTATGGAGCCCTACCTACGCCTATTGTGGTTTTCTCTTAGTAAGTCTTACAGTAAGCCAAGCAGATAAGCCCTGTGTTCTCCATATTTATTCGGATCCCTGTTAGCTGCTGCCAAGGTAACGGCAGGCATGTCTGGAAATAACAAATATTTCAGACAATACAGATGAACAACCCACACACAGATTTAACATGGCCCATAAGAGCTTTGTGAGAGTGTTTGTACGTACAGTAGCATCACAGGCCAGGATTGCCCGGTTGTATCCCAGTTATTCTCACAAGCACAATAGCAACACTGAAGGCAGAATTGGCAGAGTTGCCTTCCTGTATCCTCACTACCACAGCTGTATGTCTATCAGCACTTACTGCCTCAGCTAAGGTTGATAATGCTAATCATCACCCATGTGAGCTTATTTCCCAGAAATCTCAAATTGCTAGACTCGTACAGTCTAACTGGCTCTCTGGTGTGACTGTGCTGACTGAAATTGATATGGTTTATATCGAAATAATTTTTTTTCTGTTCCACTTTGCAGCAAAATTTATCTTATCAGATCGAACCTTTTCAACCCGTTATCCTAGCTGTACGTCACAGCTATTAGTGGTTTACTGAATACATTTTCACAACACTGCTTAGTAGCAGCTAGAACATCTATTTATTTCTTGTGTGGTACTTTATTCCTGTCAAAAGGAAGCATTGACAGCCACTGGTGGTCTAACATTTATTGTGTTGGGTCAATTGATTGTTGTTTTCATCCAGTGTATTGCTGAAATTGTTTGTTGGTTAATAGATAAGTTGATTAAATAAAATAAAATCTTTGATAATTAATAAGCAATGCATTACGTAAAATTCCAACCATTCGTTGCTTTCAGCAGCTCACCGATTCTGAGGGCTACGATTATGGATGCATCAAAGAATTTTGGATGAATTATTATTATTTTTTTTTATCAGTGCGTGACTACTGGAGGTGTGCCTCATGATTTATGCTTTAGACTGTTACTGTTATTACAAGTAGGCTATGCTGTAATTTTCAAAATAAGGTTTTCATTTGAAAAATCAGACTACAACAGTCAGTCTTTAACAGAGGTCAGTGTTCTCCACCTTTGATTTGACATTGATTTAGACTTGTGTTCTGCATCTAAGAAACCATGAACTCTGATTAAAGCCTTTGGCAGCATTGAGGCGCATCAACTGGTCAACAAGAGATTCTGCTCCTCTGATCTTTTCTAATCACTCACACTTAGAGCTGATCTTTATAAATACCTGCGGAATTCATATTTATGTTCTTGTACAAGCAGGACATCGCTTCTTCTGCAACAATGAATTTAACTAATATTGTGCAAACTACCACTGTTATTCCAAATATTGCTGATGGCCTGCTGTCTTATCCTCCTTACTAATTTTCAGCAAGTTTTTCTTTCTGAGCTTATCAATACTGTGATTTTTCTTCCAGCCCTCTTGGTAGTCTACTCCCCTCACTGCTAAAAGAAGTGATCGGTGCTATTGGCCCTAGCCTTCTCAAAAATATGAATTGCTCTCTTTCTTCTGGCTGTGTCCCTGATTATGTTAAGAAGCCAGGATTCAGCCTTCACTGGAAAAGCCAAATCATGATCAATCACACAGAACTAAAGGCCTATTTCAAAAATTAACACCTAAATCTACTTGTCTTTTAAGCCAGACCATGTCCGCCGCTTGAGTGCCTAGCTGCCATTAACGAAAGAATTCCTTCAGATTCGGTCCCGATCAGCTAGCAGGCAAATTACTACCATTTCTCGGTCCTCTGGCAAGCAACAGTAAACAACAGTTAACAATCGAGGTGTCGCATTCGATTCCCAACTAAATTTTGAAACGCATATCAATGATGTCATTAAATTAATGTTATTGTGATTAAAAGGCTGAAACGCCAAGGTTCAACTGACGATTCTTATTTTCATTATAACCACCAGTCTGACAGGTTAGACAACTGTTCCTGGTCTCTCTCTCTCTCCTCTCTCTCCTCTCCCCTCTTTGCCACCCTCCTCTCTTCCCCATTTTTCTTCGCTCACCCCAACCGGTCAAGGCAGATGGCCGCCCACAATGAGTCTGGTTCTGCTAGAGCAGTGGTCATCTACCGATTCAAGCCCAAGATTGCAATTTAATTTGAAACATAAGCCAAGATCTTCCACCCTGATATCTTCCAAAAACTCACTTAGGAGGGGCATTAGGAGGCAGTAATCCAACTTTATCTATATTCACATAATATCAATTCATAATTAAAAAAAGAATGGATTTGGTCAACAAATACTGGATTGCTTTTATTTTGAAATGCATACAGGAAGCTTTGCAACCATTTATGTTTGTGACATAAATTCAACAAATAAACATTAAAACTCAGGTGAAAGATCATTTTCTCTGTTTATTCTGCTGTGAACCTAAAATGTTTACCTGTCCTTGTCACAAAAGTATTTCCAACACTCAAACACGTCGAACCCGTTTCATAGTAAAAGTAATCCAGCGTTTCACTTTCTGAATCCATTAATTTGTTCTAACAGGGCTTTGATTGTTATCGCAAGACCAGAAGAAGCAGTCCTTCATACCTTATTGTTCTCGTGTTAAGTACATAATCCGACAGTAGCAGACACACTGCTCATGTGAACAACAGACAACCACCACACAGCTGGTCCAAAGCCTGTGTGTCCAGAGTGGGGATCGACAGTGAAGACTGTCGAGATCGACCAGTCATTGGTGATCTCTCCACAGTCTCCAAAGTGCTCGTTTCTCATTGTGGAAATGGTTGGGTTTCTCTTGACCCTAATATTTTATGATTTGGAGCTTAAAATAGAATAGATATGGAAGCCCATTTCTGCCACTGTGATGAAGAAAATAAAAATCTGTATCTCATAATTATGAGATAGTATCTCATTGTTATGACTTAGTATCTCATAATTATGAGATACTGACTGTGGGCAGAGCGCAACAGAGCAGGGAAGCCGTGGTTGAGAGGCTGCGGTCAGGACAGCCGCCTGTGTCGAGGCAGAGACATAACATAATCGATTCATGTTTTCTGCATCGTTCATTGTCTTAGCGATGTGCTGTCGTTGCATAATTATAACCAGCGCTGCTCCAGGATCAGAACAGATGCACATTGAAAGTCCGGTCGACCTGTATGTGTCGGAGTCTGTTTCCGCCTCACTTCTCCTCTGACCTGCGCTCACTTTACACTTTAACAATAAACACCAACACTGATCACAAGTTATTAGGACACGAACAGGACTGATGTTTACTTTGTGTTTGTTTGAGTTCATGAGACACATGTTTAAACACCGTGTGCACGCATTCCCCGCTCCACACGAGATGTTACGCGCCGCGCACAGTCAGGACATCAGGGTTAAAGTGACGGAACGATATTATGACATAGTTAACTCATAATATGTCTCTGCCTCGATTCATAGTCGCTCACTTCCGCGGCACAGGCCGCTGTCCTGACCGCAGCCTCTCAACCACGGCTTCCCTGCTCTGTTGTGCTCCGCCCACAGTCAGTATCTCATAATTATGAGATACTAAGTCATAATTATGAGATACTAAGTCATAATTATGAGATACAGATTTTTATTTTCATCATCACAGTGGCGGAAATGGGCTTCCGTAAATATACTTTTTTGTTTTTTTTGTTTTGTTTTGCTATGTATTTTGTAAAGCACTTTGTAACCTCTGTTTTTATAAATGCTATACAAATAAAGTTATTTTTACTATTATGTCATAAAAGACAAATTACACAGTATGATTCATCCTAGCTCTGACATAAGAAATACTTGTTAGTCCACTTTTCATAGGTGGCGCAAGTATACCTATGCTCTCAGCCAACCCTAACATTTCTGGGTTTTTTTTTTCTTATTTTTACCTCCAGTGGCTCTAATGCTCTGTTGTAGAAGCCGGACTAAAATGAAGTTAGAAGGGAATGCTTTGATAAAGGTGTTTTCAACTATTCATTAATTTCCTCAAGTATTTTTTTTACAACAGATGAATTCTTAGAAGTAGAGGTATACGTATGAAATCCTCATCTCCTGTACCTGTTAGATGAAAAATTGAGTTTCACAGTGTGGTACAAGTGCAGGGCATGTAGATGTTTGTAGTTCTCCACTGTTTGTCTGGCGGCTCTGTTGGTTGAGCAAACTGATGTTGACACACCCAGTTTCGGCAGTTATGTGGCAGTCATCCCTGTGAAAGACTGCCCAGTCATTCTCATGTCACTGCCTGTCTAGCTTGCTATTACAGGTATGTCCCACTAAAACCTTTAATATTTCAATATTGTCTCAATTTATGTCCGATCTTTGGTAAATGGTTTTGTATTTATATAGTGCTTTTCTAGTCTTGATGACCACTCAAAGCTCTTTACAGTACAGTTTTACATTCACCCATTCACACACATTCATACAGTGCCTCTATAAGCAGCACTTTGTTGTTCTATGGGGGGCAATTCAGTGTTCAGCATCTTGCCCAAGGACACTTCGGCATACAGATGGGGAAGATTGGGGATCGAACTGCCGACCTTCAGGTTGGAGGACGACCTGCTGGCAAGTAAGGGTAGTTTCAGTTTGTTAAGTGCTGAACTTTGTAAAGTTCGGCACCTACAGGACCAGCCATGCTTCTGAATGGGTAAACTGGCTACTAACATGCAAAGAATCAATATGGATTTAAAAAGTATTTTCTCATCAACCCAAATGCATGGACATTTGTAGTAAACTATTATGGTATTACTTACAGGACAATTTGTTTTCCTTCATTCGGAAACATTGATTTTGTCTTTGTACAGTTAAGGACCAGTTAGACGTTTTTGTTTTTTTTTAAAATGATGGCTGTGGATTTTGAATGGCAGCGTGGATGTAATCTACCCAGCACTAAAGGCCCATGTGAACTGCATAAAGGTGAAGGTACAATGTACAGCTGCACAAAGAGGTGATATTGTTTATAAGATTGGTCCATTACTTATCTTGACACATTGGAACTTAAAAAATGAAAAGATCATTCTGAAACCACATGCAGCTGGCATCGTCAAAAGAAGATGATCAGAGAGTGGCCAACTGTGTCAGAAGCTTTTGACAAGTGAGTAAAAGGAGGGCCCCAGTGTTTGGCATTTTGTAGGACTGTGCTGGACAGGGAATGAAGGCTGAGCTCTGAGCAGTTGGATGACTGGCCAGCAGCCAGGAGAATGAGCTTGGGAGCAGACTGATGGGGCATGAGGCTGAGTGAGAGGCGCATTGTCTGGAGTGTAGCAGGCTAGGTCAAACAGGAAATAATGTGTGATCCTGAAGCACAAGGAAATAAAGGTTACACAGAAAAAAATGCATTAGGAACATCAGAACAACACAAGTGGCAGAGCATGTGGTACCACAGTGACTGCAGCACACAGTGGGTAAAGAGAGTAACAGAGAGACCTACATGGGAAGACAGAACAAAGTGAAAAAGCAAGGAATAAACAAGTTATGGTTAAGATATGACAATGTCAATTTTTAACATAAACATGAATTGGACCGATTCAGAAGAAAGCTTTCACCTCATTTAAATCAGTATGTTGTGTCCTGCTTTAACCAGGAACCCATTTGAAATGTTCATCAATGTAACAAGCTATATCCTGGCATCTATTAAATTGCATTTTCAAAATGTCATAAATCTGTGACTTAGGTTTTAGAGAGTTTTTTCCCCCTTGAAATCTTTATTTTAGTAGTCATCTCAGAGTATTTAAGCCTTTCTACCAAATGTTTTTTTCCTCAAATGTATTACTTTAATCCCAGAGAACAAACAGGAGTTTTGTTACATATATTTACAACTTCAATCTTCTTTTATTTTTCTCAGAATATTACTCCCCTCCCTTGACTCTGTAATTTTCTTTTCTTATTTTTACCTCCAGTGGCTCTAATGCTCTGTTGTAGAAGCCGGACTAAAATGAAGTTAGAAGGGAATGCTTTGATGAAAGTGTTTTCAACTATTCATTAATTTCCTCAAGTATTTTTTACAACAGATGAATTCTTAGAAGTAGATATATAGTAGAATATTTTCCAGAACTTACTGGGGTTTTAAGAGGAATTAGTGAAAGAGTGCGGATAATAGACAGATTTGGCTTTTAAGGCAAGAGCAGTGCAACTGTCCTCAACTGTTTGAAGACAAGCCAATATCAAGGGTCTTTGGTGTGCCTTGCCAGAGCCCATGTTTATGTCTCCGCTACTGCGACAGCCAGTGGCCCAGAGGTACTACATTTTCAGGTTGTTGGTCCGTAGGTACGAATGTCTGTCCATCCCATTCTCATGAACACCATATCTCAAGAATGCTTACGTGGAATTTCTTCAAATGTGGTACAAACATTCACGTGGACTCAAGGATGTACTGATTCGATTTTGACGTTCAAAGATAAAAGGGCGAGGTCATGTGGCCTCACAGGTATTTTTTACCTTGTGAATGCGATTTCTCTGTGAAGGAATCCTTTCACATCAAGCACAAATACTGACTAGGTCTCAAGGATTTATGATTTGATTTTGGTAACCAAAGGTCACGGTGGCCTCACAAAGTATGTTTGTTTTTCTTGAACGTGATATCATAAGAACACCCTGTTGGTATTTCTTCATATTTGGTACAAACATTGACTTGGATTGAAAGATGAACTGATTAGATATTGGTGCCTGGAGGTCAAAGGTCAAGGTTATGGTGACCTCACATTGTTGTGAGTGCGATATATATCAGGAATGTCCAAAAGGAATTTTGTTACATCTGATAAAAACATTCACTTGTTTGTTTCTATAGTTTGCTTCTGGAATAAGTTTGAAAGCTCAGCAGCGAACCAGGGAGTGGAGCTACATTTAGTTCTTGTCTTTTCAAAAATGTGCATTATCTAAAACTGATTTTAAAATATTGGTAAAATAGAGTAAAACTAATTCAGAATAAGGAATAAGAATTTTATCCTGCTGATAGTGAACTCTTGTTAATTGACTGCTCATTTTTAACCAGATCTGACTGAATGTCAAATCAATGTGGAGAGCAATGACCACTGTTATAGACTGACTGTTGGAGTCAGACTTTTGAATTGAAAAGCTTATTTTGTACATTACAGCACACTTGTAAGAACAGTAACAGTCTAAAATACTTTTTAAAGCACAAATCATGAGGCTAGTAAAGATGCACACCTCTAGTAGTCACACAATGATACAAAAATGTAATCGTGTATGGAAATAAAATTCTTTGATCATCGATAATTGTTTTATAATCGAATCGTAGCCCTCTGAATCAGAATAAAATGATGAGGTACCTAGAGATTCCCACCCCTACTCCATATGTTGAGTTAGTGGATAGCGTCCAAGCTCAAGTTTTTTCGGGTGGGGACCATCTGGCCCAAAAAGTCCCCCATTCCCAGAAGACATTCAAACCGTCAATAAAAAACATGAGCTACCAAAAGCATCACAAGGACAGCAATGTGTTCAGGCTCATCAGCCTACTGAGATGCCCCACTCCACAGACAAATCATTCATATGTCATATGAATGATTATTTCTGGAAGTTTTAGCACTTTTTTTATCAGTTGTGTATTTCTGCATGTAGATGTGTACATATGATAATCAAGCCAGTCTGGACACCTAAAAGACAAAGAACTTAAATTGTCTTTTTATGTTTATATAGTCAAATGTCAATTTGGCAACTTCCCAACTAGATCTTGGACAAGGAAGAAGGAAGTGAGGCTGAAGATGGATTGCAATTAGTTGAGGGATTGTGAACTGCAAAACCTCTGTCATGTGGGAAATACTGCTGTTCCAGTAGAACAAGCATTTTGATTTAATGGGAACCAAATTAGGCAAAATAATTAAATTGTCTAAGAGTCCTTTAGAAGGAAAAGTATGCCAGGAATTTTCTCTTAAAACTGGAACGTATACAGATGTATACATGCTGACCCCCCTCTCCGTCAGTCCACGTGCTCCATATAGACACAGTTCAATCCATATAAAGCAAAGAAGACTCAGGTCCTCATCACTCCCACCCATTCTCTCTAGTTGCCCTCTTATTAAGAAGTATGTGAACAATAATGGCCATATAGACATGGATTGGATTGGAGGAATGGCCTAGTGGTGGTCTGGTCCGCAAAAAAACAATGTCTAAATAGTTTTATGATTCAGTGCAATATATTTAGAAATATTTAATGTATCCACTTCTGTGTGTAGTCAACAACTGACTTTCAAATCAAAGAAAGAATAATGCAATAAATACAAATTTTGGTATATTCATAAAAGGGAGTTTTCAGGACTGCTAAATCAGTGCCCTATAGGCAAGAAAACCTAAAGGTTAGAAAATGCTCAATGATTATTTTGTTATAGGTCTCCAGGCAGATAGTGCAGCGTCTGGGTCATTACAACAGAATACTTTACTTGCACACACACACACACACACACACACACACACACACACACACACACACACACACACACACACACACACACACACAGAGCACAGAGCACAGAGGCTAATCCAGTGATGCTATTATCAGCCACCCAGTTCCCTCAGACAGTAAAGTTAGCAAATAGGGTTTTTTGTCAGCAAATGCAAATATCAGTGAGACTTTAGTTTCAAGTCCGGAACAAGCAGGAACTAGCCCCAGGATCTAAACGTTTCCTATGTACATTTGTTTTTCTACCACATTTCAAGAACCACAGAGACTAGGCAAATTAGCCAGATAGTGGATTCCCATTGGCTTTGTTTCATAGGGCAATTAAGATGAGTTTGTTTGTTCTAAAGAAACCAGCTTTTAAGGTTTCTTGAAAGCACCATGAAGGCAAAACACACCAGGTTGTAGTCAGGTTTCTCCTTGATACATGATTGCATTATATCAAACCATGCATGTATGCATATGAAAATTATATCAATGGTAGGGCTGGGCAATATGGAAGAAAATCTTATCATGATAATTTCAGTCGATATAGATCTATATCTGAATATATATATATATATATATCAAATCGGACAACAAGTGACTCTGCTCCTCTGATGCTTTCTAATCACTCACACGTAGAACTGTTCTTTATTATAACCTGCTGAATTCATGTTCCAAGATAAATGTGGCGTCGCAACAATGACGTCAAAACACAGCATAGCGTCATAATCTGCGGAAAGAGCGTGTGTGTGTCGTCTCGTGTTGTTTAGCAGGTTTAAACATGTGTCTCATAAACTCTAGAGTGAATCAAACATCAGTCCTGTACATTGCCTAATAACTTGTGATTTGGTGTTTATTGGTAAAATGTAAAGTGAGCACAGGTCAGATGAGGAGAAGTGAGGAGGAAGAAGACTCCGACAGAGACTCTGACACATACAGGACAACCGGACCTTTAATGAGCGTCTGTCCTGGTCCTGAAGCAGCGGTGTTATAATTATTCAGCTGTGGAAAAATGCTAAAAGAATGAACGAAGCAGAAAATATGAATGAGCCCAAACATTAGCATGAGCCTAACCTGACCTGACGTGGGTGTAACTCTATTCCAGCCACATGATTGGTTCGGGCTGTTTGTGTTGTTTGTCAAAACACGAATGGAATGAGTTCTATCAACATTCTATCAACCATGTCTTAAATGTCTATCGAGGAAAAGTTATATCGCAATAATTATCACAATTGCAAGTGCAATGCTTTCCCTTGAAATTATGTGGTTTAAAAGTTATTTAAGGAGTACAGTACTTTTCACCACAGACTGTATATAAAGATGCAAAATGCGTCTCCACTTTCCCCACCATCTAAAAGAATCTGGTTACCAACGCCATCGTGTGCATTTGCAGCCAGAGTTGGCGTAGTAGTGACTGGGAGATGGAGACATAGTTGCGCTGTCTCACTGCACATACTCGACCAATTGCAAATCCATCTCACCTTTCAATCATGATAATCACCCTATTTTTATAGCATCAAATAACAAATTAAAACAAAACATACTATACAAATTAGCACTTGATCAAACATCAGTGCCGTATGAACTACTAATCAAGACGGTAACCATTTTGGGGGAAAGTGTATTTGACGTGTAATTTGCCTTTTTGGTCCACGTAGCCGCCGATGATCAAGATGCTTTGGTTCAGTTTGATGGATCAGTCATGTCTCATGTCATCCATCTTTATATACATGATATGCTCTCCACCAATAACAATGACTACTGCTGTTGTTGGTCTTTTTTAATTTTTATACATGTTATAAGCAATATTTACCATTTGTGTAACTTGGTTTTCACCAGTCTCTTATGCTCAGTAAGGCAAAGTTAACCCCAAAAGTTATTCTGCCAACAGAATACCTATGTAGTAGGGCTGGGGCGACGCGTATATGTCATCGAAAATTCGTTGACTTGCTTAACATGTACCGCCGCGTCGTATGGAAGGTGGCTGCACCTAATCAAACAATGTATTCACCCTAAGAGCAAGCTGAAGTGAAAATAAATTGCCCACGGTCATCTTAAGCACAGTTCATTTTATTTTACTTGAAACGAGGAAAGAAGATCTATTTTATTATTATTTTGTTATTAAATTACCCTCGAGTTCAATGTGAAAATTATAATAATCATTGTTGAAATACTATTCAATTGTACTTTTGTAATTTTATTTGACAGTCAGTTTTTGACTTCATACAGACATTGATACAACTACTAGGCTACTTTAACATATATGGCACTGAATCATAACTGATGTTTTGGACTTTTGCTTGAGGAAATTCTCTCTAACTGGACTTCTTTGAATTTTAATTGATTACCCCTGATCTAAAGTGTGGGAGTTTTTAGTCAGAGACCGAACAACATGGTGCTCTGTAAGCTCTGCAAATCAGAAATGGCTTATCACAGTAGCACAACTGCAATGCACGGGCAAGAAGGGGAGGAAGAGGGAGGGAGGAGAGAAGAGTGGGGGAAGGGATTATGTGCTTGGGTGTGTTTGTTACTCAGAAATGAATTATTCCTGTTAAAAAAAAAAAGTTAAGTGTAAAGTTTCAGTGTTACTCAAATTGCTCTAATTTTACCCTAAGATAGTTTTTGGGATTGATTGCTAAACTTGCAGTGCATACTTAATATAATCGATTAATTGAAAAACCTATCGTTAGATTAATCAATAAAAAAAATGATCGATAGATGCAGCTCTATGTAGCACGGACCTCTTTAGTTTGCAGAAACAGACTCAGGAACTAAACCCAGAACTAGACTCTGGCAGTCAAATTAGAGCGTGGCTTCGTAAAAAGTTTCTTGGAAAAGTTCCTGCGGGCGACACAGGTCTCTAGACAGTCATTCACTACAGTACAGTCATACGGGCCTTCAACAAGCCTTTCCCAACACAGAGCACAAGTGGACATAGCTTCCTGTTTGATGTGCTTGGGGAAGTTTTAAAGAATCATTTACTCAGCGCCCTTCTCCTCCACTCAGTCACACTTTTGCCAAACTCTGCCTCAAGTCATTACTCTTCATGTAAACCTTAGCAGAAATGACTGCTGTGGCCTCCAGCTGCCCCGACTCGTTGAAACAGATCTGTTTCAACTATTCTCCTGTTTTTGGTGGGTTAATGGTTATTTCCCTGGTCAGTGCACGATGTGGGCAGAGTGACATGGTTCTGCTTTGTTTAACGGTCACAGCTGTGTGATTATTGGGCTTCTTCTCACTCTGCCCCCTCCAGGCTTTGCTGTGTTGGGGATTTTGAATTGGCTCAAGGTCTCTAAGCCTGTGTTCGTTCTCAGTGCTGTAATATTTTAAAGCTTCTAATTTAACACCTCTGCTTGTGATTGTACAAACATGTGGGTTTAGTATTGCATTAGTATTAGGCTACTTTTTGTAGTCAGAGTATATGCTTCTTAATGACAGATGGCCTTCAGGGGAGCACCTCTTTTTCTTGCTTTTTCTGAAAAGCAAAGATGACCACTACTGGTATGACGGTGTGTTTTTGGAATTCATCAAGCAGCAAGGATCCTGTTAAAATATGATATTGGTTAGCACTTTTTGGAAGTTGACCCCATGCAAGGAACAAGAAACCAGGATATATTTGCCTCTGCTTCTGTTACCTACATGTTACTCTTTTTTAAATATTTAATATTGCTACATGCCTACATACATAAACAATAAAAAACACAGATTTTATAGCACTGAACTATTTTTCTTTTGAAAACCATTTATCTGGTCTGAGTTCCCCTGAAATCTTCAGTTGTGTTTCAAGTTTAGCAATTTCAAGAACTTTTTCAGTAGTTTATTCTTTCAGGGTTCGGAAATTCAGGCTAAAATATTTTCTCAATATGCAGAGGAGAATTAGATGTTTGTGAGTTTCAAATCTTTCTCTTTTTGTTTGCCTCCATAACTTATTAATTCCCAGGACCTTGGGGGGGTGAATAGTGGTTAAGGACATTGTGGGATTCAAAGTTGCATGTTTGGCTGGGCTCTGTGGAGACGTACTGAAGCCTATCAACTGGGCCTATCAGCTGGTGTTTTCTGCCATGTATTTATGAGACTAGAACAGGAGTTGCCATGGGAACTAGCATTACCCCTCAGGAGAAGCTCTAGTGAGTGTACAGTAGCTTGTCCGTGAGAAATGCTTCTGCTGGGTTTTCCTGTTAGGCAAAACAATGGGATCTGTTGAATTAAGCTGAATCATGCCTGCAAGACCTGCCACTCTCCTTTTATTGCATGCATGTGAAATTGAGATATACATGAATACACACTAGGTGCGGATGATAGGACCTAAAAATTATATTACCTTTTTTTTTTTTGGCTGACTAGATTTATTATATACATATATATATATATATATATATATTTTCTTTTCTTTCTTACTCAATCACTCACATCCCAGTAACACCCCTCCCCTCTGTTCTAGCTCTTAAGTCAATGAGAAAGTGAACTCCAATGCTGTTTCTTGACAACTGCTATTCATGTCCCACTCAAAGACATACTTTGTCTGAAGGGGAAACTCCACTGTTGCTTGACTTGCTTTCAGCAGTGAAAGATCCTGTCTGGTTAGAGGGCAGGCAATACTCGGGGCACTCCTTCACTGTACACTCAACTGTGCTCTTTAGTCACCGACAGTCAAAGTTGACTCTAGTCATTCTCGGAAGACAATTCAGCTACTTTGCCTTTTGGGATCCCTGCTGTACTTTATACAATAAAGCACATTGTATTATCTAATCTTACCTACAGCTCTGCTTAGACAACGCCGCTGTAAATATTATCAGTGTCACGAGTGTTGTTTCATATTTCCTTTGTTCCCAATTTGTATTAATATTCCCATTTCCTCCAGTGCAATTTTACTTTCACTTTTACATCCATTGCTTGTCTGAAGAGGCAACTATGGATGACATTGTCAGTAGAGCCACTGGTTTGTTCCACTAATTCTGTCCAGAGTTGTTGACAACTATTAAATGTACAAATATTGTACAGTCATTCATTGTCCCTAGAGGATGACTTTGAACTTTCTCACTTTTTGTCTAATGCTACCACCAGGGTGACAGTTGTGGGTTTGATTGAAGAAACTGAACAAATTGCTGAAACATTTTTATTTGTGCAGTGATGGCCAAATGCCTGTAAAACAGATGACATTCCCATAAGCTTCAGCTGCACTTTGTCTTTGCTGCTGATTAGCAAGTGTCAGCATCCTGACTGACTTAAGTTGGTGACCATGGTAAACATTATACCTGCTGCTAAGTATGAGCATGTTATCATCACTGTGATCACGGCGGCTTCCTGATGTTAGTAAAAATCACTGCTGGGCCTTGAGCCCAATTCATGCTTCTGCGCCGAATTTACACCATAGGTCCAGTGTAGCCTATGCATAACCGTGTATTTTCTGAATCTCTTGTTAAGCCTTACTCGGTTTAATGGTCATACAGAGACCGTCTCATCCGACGTCTTTCTTTTCTTCATTGCAGTTCTTCAAGAAAAAGTAATTGCTCTTCAACATCTATCATCTCCAATTCCAACATGATAACAGTTGCCATTATTCCGAAGTAAACAGAGACTGCAGAGTATCTGACATGAACTCGGGAGCATGTCCTCACAATGGGGTCCGGACATTCTCTGGACTTTCTTTTTAACAAATGAACAACGCAGCAGGAGAGTCTCCGTTCAGACACGTTCACAACAACAGAGAAATCTTGAAACTGGAGCGTTCAGATGAGGGGTGCTGCAGGCAGAGGCGGGACATAGCATATAAGTTCTGTGCGATCAGGTGTTTTTCCGCTTACAGCACATTGACACCCGTGTCAGCCCTTATCATGGAAAGCTCTCTTTACATCTATGTCGGCATCTTCTACATGTCTACATATATGACACCGCTTTTTCATCCTGAGATATTTGTGTCTTTATTTTTCAGTTTTGAGCCTGTCACATGTTTGAAACGTCATCAACACGCCCACGTTTTACATTTTCATCCTTGTGGATTAAAAGCAACTTTGAATTATCTGTAAAAATACCAAACATGAAAGTAGAGGCTCTCATATGTGATTGAGTTGTTTTTTTGTTTTTTTTTTCATCAAGCTACACGATGTCAGAAGTGTAGCTGGAACTGCAGTGACTATGACTTGAGTATTGGGAGAAGTGAAATGGAGACTGAGTTATAAAAGAGTGTGCGCAGCTTGTGCAAGCAATTTTCCTCCCCTATGACTTGGTCTTTCTGCATTTATGCACATGTGCATATGCTTTGTCACTGCAACACAATATTGAAGTAAAATGGGTTTACCGTTCTCTGTGTTGGGCTGAGATGAGCCATGGAGCCCTGTGAGTCGCTCCACTCACCCACACTGTCAGTCAGGCCTCTGTGGTAACCACTGCCCTAAACACTGCAGTGCACAACTCGCCCTAACACGATCCAAGATACTTTTAGGATAAGGGCTTGAAAAAAGTTAGGCCCAGAGTTAAGTCTACATTCGTATCTAGAGTAGATTACAGAGTTATGCAACTTCCACATTGCTTCATCATCAAAACTCTATAAGTGTTAAGACCATTCTGCCTCAAAGTGCGCCAGTGGGAAAGAAATAAATCAAAAAACTCAAGGGTACATAGGTTTATTTTTTTTATCATGTTTGAATACATACAGTCCCCTCAAACTATTGGAATATCAAGGTACCTTTTTGATTTTTACCAGACAAGACATTTGGGCGTAAGATTAAAAAATAAAGATGAGAGTTACGAATTTTAGCTTTTTTTCTGGTATTTGTAGTAGCCATAGAACGTTGGGCATAATCAATACAACAAATTGTAATGTCCTTAAAAAGAAAAAACAACTGGTGTAATGAGCAAAGACAATGAACAGGTCGTCCAAGGACAATTACAACATTTGTGAAAAACATTGAGGTTCGAATGAAAACCTTAAAACATGCTCCACAGGGCGGAGGGGAAACCGCAACACGGGAAAGAATGACCAGTTCAGCTGAGCAGCCTTTGTTGGTTAAAAACAGACTGTGGTTGAGTTCTGGACCATTTTTTGGGGTCATGATGATGCACATTCTTTCACAGTCTAGTTTGTCAGGAGCAGGGTGTAGGTGGACAGATCAGGGGCCTCATTTATAAAACAGTGCGTAGGATTCTTACTAAAAATGTATGTGCGCACAAATAGTCAAAATTGCCGTATGCAAAAAGGTACATAAAAATATATAAAATTCAAATGATTGCTTAACACTGTCAGAATGTGAGGAAACTGTAAATGAAAACTAAAGTTGGACTTGATGATTTACGCACAGTTAGAAGATATATTTTTTCAAACGATTAATGACTCTGCTGTGCAACTCTGCTGTTTAATGGAATCTGATTGTAATATTATTTTAATTTAAGGGTCTTATGGAACAGTTATTTTGCACGAGCACAAATAACGCCCTTTGTTTTTGATGTATTAATGATGAAGTGGATGAATAATCTGCCTTCAGTTCACCACCTCACGCTGCATCGTCATTTTTCCATTTCCTAACTGTTTGCATGCATTGGTCAGAGTTGGCGTGGAAGTGAGCACATTTTCCCATCAAGTTAGTTTTTACAGATCCCAACGTTTGCATGAGAAGTGGCATACTCGTCTTTCGTCTCCTGTTTTTTTGCGAACACAACAGTTATAAATAAGACCGCTTGGCACCCTCAGGTCTATTTATTTCACTACAAATTTTGCATTAATTGGAGCAGCAGTAAATACTTTGTGACTTCATTATACTGTTGATTGTATTTTTAATTGATTCATGAGGGGGTGGGTTGCCACCTGTCATTGTCATATGCAATTGTGGTTTGAATATATTAATCATACTTCATCATTGCATTAATCATACTCATTCAGAAAGTTTTCTGTATCATCTACATCATATTCTATATTTTACCAATTTATCTGCACACAAGAGTCCTCACCACACCTCATTTTGGTTTTTACTGCTCTTTTATAACATTGTAAGTGACTATAACTTTGTTCTCAATGTGGCATATCCACTTCTGACCTGTTTTCATTTGCCGACTAACCTCCTGTCTCTTCTTGTCCTCCTCCTCAGGTACTGGAGAGAGCGGCAAGAGCACTTTCATCAAGCAGATGAGAATAATCCATGGGTCAGGCTACACAGACGAGGACAAGAAGGGCTTCACCAAACTGGTGTACCAGAACATCTTCACCTCCATGCAGGCCATGATCCGCGCAACCGAGACCCTTAAGATTCCGTTCAAGTATGAACAGAATAAGGTACGTACTGTCAAGTGCTGGGATTAAGATATTGTTGTGTGATGTAATATTGGAGCAGAGGTACATCTTAATGCTTGTAGTTTTGGCAGTAGTGTGAGAAACAAGATATGAATGTATTAAAACAAATTGTACAAGAAATTGGATCCTACAGTAACACAAAAAACTGGTTTTACACTGTGCAAAGTAAAACATCTGTAGGGATTCAAATTTTAGGATGCAACTTAAATCACTGACATGATTTAATGGGAACTCTGGGATGTATAAAGCCTTTTGTGGCTCCAGAGGAGATTGTGTACGATCTGATAAATTACCTCAGGTCACTTTAAATTGGTAGGTAATTTAGGTACCAGGTTTAGACTGGAAACAATAATCTGTGATTCTGTATATCCATTCGATCCTTTGTTGTGAGGCTTTTTCTGGATTGACTCCAAATTGAATGGTGAACTAAGTGATTGTAAGAGCTGTCATGATGCATGGTGTTATGTGGGTTGGTTGGATAAATCAGCTCTAACCTGCATGTTTAATTTACGTTTCACCCATTCAGCAGACTCTTATCCTTGAATTGTGAAAAGTTTGGTGTCATGGACATTAAAGACTATTAAAAACACAGGCACATGTCTTGTGGTTTCTTAGTCAGTCTCCTATGAAATGTTTGGCTGCAGTTGTCATTACCAGTCATCGTTGCCCAGTCCAACACCCGTTTGTTCAGTTAATCTCATGTAAACCATATTTAAATAGATCATAAACCTGGTATTAAAGTAAGATGTTAAGTGAATCGAGCTGTCATTCTCCAGTTAACTGTGGCCACTGATAATTTACACTATATTTGAATGAAAGGGACATTTTAAAAGTAGTGATGTACATTTTATTGAACATGTTTTACTGCTTAAATAAATTATACTGCCTTTTATTTTTATAATATTGTAAAGAAATTGCCTGTCTTGTGCACTTTTGGGATGTTAATATATTTTGTACACCTTATTACGAATGAATTATGTTTTTACATTAAATCTGAAAGTACTGAATCCAAATGCTTGTGTTGAAAGATTGCCTCTTCGTTTTGTTGCTTTTCTCTCAGAATAATGCCCTGGTGGTGCGTGAGGTGGACGTGGAAAAGGTGTCATCATTCGATCAGCCGTACATCGGTGCGATAAAGATGCTGTGGGCCGACCCTGGCATCCAGGAGGCCTATGATCGCAGGAGAGAGTACCAGCTCTCCGACTCAACCAAATAGTACGTCTGATTATTTACTTTTTGAGGGTTTTTAAGGGTTACACTCAAGCAGAGGAAGTGAAGAGGGTCCAGACAGATGGGAAGTCTGGGAAAAGGAAGAGGTCATGGTAGGTTTATAAATGACTGGTAATAATATCAGAGCTAATTACAACCAACATTAATCTATTCTGACTTAAATGAAAAGTTGAACACTGGGTAAGAATTCAAGCATATGCATAGAAGTATAGTATTTTTATGAGCTGCTGCTGGCTAAATGCATTCATTTTTTACAGAAAGGAATTTGTGTGTCTGAACTTGAATGTGCTTGTAGTCTTGTATTGTTGAGATTGTTGGTTTGCCTACATGTGCATCTCTGTGATATGTTCCCTCCACCTCCACAGTTACCTTAGTGATTTAGAGCGAATAGCATCACCGGGGTTTGTGCCCACTCAGCAGGACGTGCTGCGGGTTCGAGTGCCCACCACTGGCATCATTGAGTACCCATTTGACCTGGAATCTGTTATCTTCAGGTACTGGTGTCAAGTGCTGCCGATCACTGGTTGGCTCGCTGCCTGTTGCCAGTCAGTTGGAAACCGCCGATGCCGCTATCCACATCTACCCTGTGTTGCACAGCAGGGCTCAGCACTGTTACACATCCCTGATGGTGCACTCTCTAAGACTGGCCTCCAGACTCACCAGAAAGACACTAATCTTGTGTGTTCGAAAAGGGGGTCACAGTTGGCCTCTTAGCTAAATTGTCATTTTGGAGTCAAGTTATAGTTCCTGCTTCCTTTAAACTTACAAACCTGCACTATGCGAGAAAGCAGAGGATTGGCTTTGTCTTTGGGAGCTGCCATCACGGATGAAGCTAAATTTCTAAGAGAGAATTTGCGGGGTGGTGGTAAGAATTGTCACCTATCCCCCTCACAACTCTTGGGAATGTTTTTTTTTTTTCTCCCCTTTGGTTACCTCTTGACTGTTCCACTTGCTTTTGGAGGGGGTGTGCGGTATCTGCTGTTATGCTTCACTTTCTCTTTCCTCCCTCTTTTGTTGTCCTTCCTGTCTTTAGCTATCTAAGTGATCTGGATCGTATTGCTGAACCATTCTATCTACCAACCCAACAAGACGTGCTTAGGGTTCGAATCCCAACCACTGGGATCATAGAATACCCTTTCGACTTGCAAAGCATCATTTTCAGGTAGAAGAAGAACTACACTACTTTACTAACCCCAGTTTTGTACCCTACTAGTGTTTTTTTATCATTTAAAAAAATCCCAACTGCCAACTAAAGTCGGACTCAACATGTCTGTGTGTCCTACAACATGTTTCATGTCCCCGTTTGTACATTTAAACCCAATGTCTGCATATGTCTCTAATTTATTCTATTATTAATAATGTGTTTAATGTGTTCCAGTAGATTCTACTGAAGCTGAAGTTAGTTGATTAGTAATTGGTTTATTGACTGAAAATCTAATTATCTTATGATTGATTTAACCTTAAAGCATAAATGTTCAAAGTTTCAGTTCTGGGTGTTTTTTGCGACATGTGGTTACTATGGTAACAACTTGTGTAGTTCTACAGCTAAAACACTCTCCAAGCAGCTGCTTGGACAGAAATACAACAGAGAGCGTCTGGTGTAGCAGGATTTGGTGTGTTAATAAAGAATTGCGACGACAATCTGATATCATGCTGTGCACAGCGTAGTAAGTTTTCCACACGTTTGCTACATTTCTGAGAAGATGGAGGTGTGCAGCCTGTCGCCTGCAGTTTTTCATCACACAGCTCACTGTGGCTGCAGCTTCGTGTTCCTCTACGGGCAAGAATTAATAACCAGCCCCCTGAAAACAAAGATGCTGAAAAATTACTGTTGAATTGTTTTTAAATACCTGTGAATCCTCTTCACAGTAAAGCCATCCTACTTTTAAACCAGTTGCATGCTTTTATTGTGAAGCTATAGCAGTATAATATTCCATTTGCTTTACCAGTAATTTCAAACAGCTCTGAACAAAGTTAACAGCGAGGTCATTGTTGCATGCATTATATCCTATGAATCCATTATGCACAGGCAGGCAGTAGAATCCAAAAAGAAACTTCAGAATTATAACTTAAAGCAATTCTAAAACCGAAATTTCAAGCAAACATTTGCAGAGTTACAGCTCCAGTGTAACAATCCCTTTTTGTTTGTATCTTATGTGATAGATTATCTTTGTGATTTGGACTGCTAGTTGGATGAAATGAGCAATCTGGTGACATAACCTAAGAGAAGTTGTCATGGACTTTTTTCACAATTTTATGAAAACAAACCAATCAATTGTTTTTTGTTGTAGCTCTAGGATTTTGCATGATTAAAAACATTCCCAACAATGGATGCTTTATAAACACTCCCAAGCCTCACTCACTATAAACGGCAGTATTTTACCATGATATTCCCAGTGTCGTCAGGACTTGCCATAGACGCTATCGTACAACCTGCCATCAATACGCAGAGCAGCTTCCCTTCCTCCTCCTTTTGTTGAAAAAGAGAGAACATACAGAGATAGAGATCCAGGGAAAAATTGTGTTTACAGAAGAGTGCAAATCAATAGGATGCCATCATGTCAGCCCGCTCCTACGCTTGGCAAGGCTCAAAATAACTCTGCTTGCAGTGACGTGCTGAAGAGGTTCCCAGCAGCCCTGTTGCAGTTGGCCGGTGGGCTCTGCTGGACGGTGCTGCTGATGGTGAATCACTATACGCTGTCAATTACATCAATTTTATGTTGAGAGACCAAAAATACAAAAGTGAAGTGCCGATGAATGTGAGGTGTCAGGCTTTATTGAGAATAACTTTATTTTTGTAGTTTCCTATTTTTAGTGAATCATAAGTACGCGTTGTCATGTACTTGTAATTAAACATGGAGCGCAGTCGCTCAGCCCAGCATGTGGATAGTAACGAGCACATGTGGGATTAAACTGCTTGTGCTTGCAGCTGTCGGGGCAGTAGCCACAACAAGGAAGCCTTTCATAGACAAACATCTCCATTAGGCGTGCTTCCTTCTCTTTTAATTGGCTTTTGAAGTCACAGAAAATGTCATTTTACTTGGCTTATCCAACATAGGAGAGCTTATCGTACTAAGTAGGTCACTCATCCTTGCTAGAGGGAAAAAAATGGAGGTCGTATTAATGTGAAAGAGTTTTAATTTAGGCCGGCTCTTCTTCTCCGGGACTCCATTTATCAATGCCCTCCCTTCCTCTGGCCGACTCATTGACTGAGTTCACCTTTGTGATGTGTGATCACATTTTCACTCTGTAGCTCTACAGTGATATGGAGTAGTTGGTGGAATTGTCTGTTGAACGGAGACTTAAACTTGACTGTCGCAGTTGAATTAGTTTCAATGGACATATCAAACAAACTGACCCCTCTTCAATTCTTATGCCACAGAATTAGGTCTTCATTCTAATTTCATTTCATTAATTGTCTTAATTTCTGTTATTTAAAGATGAAACTTGTATAAATGAAAAGATCAACATTTGAAACAGAATTGTCCATGAGTCGATCCAGTTTCCTTTCCCAGAATCAACCCCCGTATATCGAGACTTCCGAGCCCTTGTTTTCATTTTCTCACATTCTTTCTATGTGTCCTCCCTGATTTCTCAATTCTTTTATGTAGCCATTTCCCCTCATAATTCTTTTCCTCCAGCCATTCCTTTTTTTCTTTTTGCCTCCTACCTTTTATCTATTGATCCTCTCGTATCCCTCACTCTTTTAAACAGGGTAATATTCCGCAGATTTACTTTCTATCTCCTGCATGGACTCTCCAGCATTTTCTCTGGAGAGGAAGAAGATGATGGCATTGTTTGCACACACATGTACTTTCTTGTAGTTATTTTGATTCACCTAAGGGAACGTTTGCTCTGTTCTTGCTGCAGATTCTTCTTTCTTTTCTTTTTCTATTCTCAGTGCAAAAAGTGTTTGGCTTGAACTGCACTAGACTCATTAGATATTGTGTTCAAGTAGTCTTTTGTCTGTCAGACTATACTTGAAACATATCACTTGGCCCCAACTGAATACAAATCTTAGTGTAACTAAGTGAAAATTTTGGCCCAACATCTGCAAGATTAATGCCTCTTTGCACTGATGGATTTTCTACTGGAAAATCAAACTCCTGTCCTGAAGTGACCCAGATTCTTGGCTTGTCCTTGGCTGAATTACTTCAGGGTTTCCTTTCTCTTGGCTTTGTTGCCAACTACAAAATTTGAATTAAATGTGAAAAATGTCATGTTTAATTTAGATTCCGGTGTATGTAAATCTGTGGTTGAAGTTGGATTTCTTATCCATGGTAGTTCCAAAAATTTGACAAAGTTAAATCTTTGTATTGTTCATCATAAAGCATGCTCACCTTATCGTTTGACAATTAAAAATCATCAAAAGACCTTTGTGCTAATTGTAATATCTTGTCTTTCATGTTATTCTATCGGCCGTTCTTTTGGTGGCCCTCCATCTTATCCCACCATGCTCCTATCAGGATGGTGGATGTGGGGGGTCAGAGGTCAGAGAGGAGGAAGTGGATCCACTGCTTTGAGAATGTCACCTCCATCATGTTCCTGGTGGCGCTCAGCGAGTATGACCAGGTCCTGGTGGAGTCTGACAACGAGGTGAGACAGAGACACAGAAATAACTTGATTTCACACACAAAACATTTTGAAGCACCACATTCATACAATCGGCTCTAGTTGTGTATGTCAACACAAGAGGTTTACACCGTGGTTTGAACATGATTTAGCTTCCATAACTTTAAACATAACGTCTTTACCCTCTCGAACTGCCTGTTGAATGTCGTACATCTGAAACGGGATGTTCAGTTAATTGTCCAAGGAAACGAGACACATTCAAAGTCGCATTATATATGATGCTTTTTGGTGGTATGTAGTGATCAGAATGCCTTTTCCATCTTTGATAGTTTTGTTTCTGGAATTGATCAATGATCAACATGTACCTTGCATCTACAGTTCCATTATTTTAAGTGAAAGTGAATCATTGGATTCAAGTTTATTGCAGCAATAATGGTTTATAGAATAATCCTTTATTAGTCCCACAATGGGGACATTTGTTATTTCTTTTTGGACTAGAATATATCATGTGCACATTCTGTGTCATGGACACCTCAACATATAAATAATCCAAACAATTCCATTAGATAGAAACTGAATCAATGTAACTTTGAATTATGGAGAAGGCCCCAGTGACTAAAGTTCTCTGTGGTTTCCACAGATTCTTTTCTGGTCAGTAGTGACTGTCATTATCTGTGAATTCACTAGAAGCCAGAGTTACAGAGTTTGATGGTTAGTACAAGCTGTCCTGTTGGGCAAGAGAGCACAGTTCAGCTGTCTCAGCCTTAGCTGTCAATCATGACGTTTCACCACATTTTCATAGCATCAAAAAACGAATTTAAACCAAAGTTAGTGGAAAGATTTGCACTTGAACGGCCTCTGCTAACAAACCCCATCTTCTATATTCAAATATAAAGAATAATAACAAAATAAACAAATAAAAAAAACATTCACTTGGACTTTAGTGCCCAAAGGTCAAAGTCATAGTGGCTTTATAAAATATGCTTGTTTTTCTCGAACGTGATATCTTTAGATCAGCTTGGACACTTGGACTAAAAACTGAACTGATTAGATTTCAGTGGTCAGCTGGTTGTTGGAGCCGTGCAATCGTGCAGTATTTCCAGTTGTTTTCAGCTATAGTAGTTTTACTTTCCATGCTTGTGTGTACGATCACAGGTTGCACTTCGCACTAGAACATTTTCATGCCATTATTCCACTGTATTTCTGAATTGGTGACAGCTGAGACGAGGCTCGGCACCGCTAAGGCAACACAGTCAACTGGGATTATCCTGAAGTGCTGACAAGCTCAAGACCGAGACTTTGACCAGTCAGAGCCTGATGAGATTGTTTTCAAACATCTGGTCAAGTCTGGCCAGGATCATGTTACGAGTCGCCAAGACTGAACCGCTGGAGTTAAAATCAGAAAGAGGAGGAAGAGTCACATTTAACAGCAGCTCTCAGCTTTAAGTGGTTTACATGAGCAGCTTTTTTCCCTTTTTATGTTTGCTAGACAGTTTTATTTTGAGGGACGGGTCTTACATTAGGGACACGTCTGGATCAGTTAACATAACAGGAAAAGTCTCATGTCATTCTCTGCATTGTTTTAACAAACTTGAGTGTTTCCAACTGTTTTCTCATCTGTTACTGTTCACTGTAATTCTTCCAGCTGCCACACCACGACTCCATCCAGCTCCATCAATCAGAGCTAAAGAAAAAGCTTAAAAAAGACACAACAGACTCGTCAGTGCTGTGGCTGCTAATTGAGTTTGAGAATTTTTTAGAAATAATCTTATGTTAATATTTTTATTGCAGAATCTGAGGCCTCTGTGTAACCGTTGCATTCACAACGAAGAGTGACTCGAGCAGATGTTGAAAAGTCGTGGATACTGAATGTAACCTGACGTCGTTTCTTCTCCTCTGCTCATCTCTGTCAGAATCGTATGGAGGAGAGTAAAGCTCTGTTCAGGACCATCATCACATATCCCTGGTTCCAAAACTCCTCAGTCATCCTCTTCCTCAACAAGAAGGACCTGCTGGAGGAGAAGATCATGTACTCTCACTTGGTTGACTACTTCCCAGAGTTTGACGGTATTATCCTTTGTTAATATATGCTTTTTCTTTAACCTCATGGCATTATAAAATGCATACGAGCTGCCTGTCCTGTAAAGGTTGTATATTGTAGAACCATGTTGCTCAGTGTTGAATTCACTTCCAGGATTTATTTCATGTATTATCCATGCAGGTGATGGGTTTAGTAATGGGTCAAACTCTGGCTCTAACTCTGGAGCTGAGTAGTATTTTTTTTTTTATTTTGAGTCTGTTTCCAGACGAAGCCTTTTAACAGAGCTCAACTTTTATGAACATCAAACATTCTGGTTTCTGTCATAACACTGATACTGGCCGCGTTCCAACTGTCACTATCAACATCTGCTCACAGGGTTGAATTTACTTTTCATTCTCTCAAGCTAAAACTTTATGACCCATATCTTTGATTGTAGGCTGACACCTTGTGGTTACTACGGTGTACTACAACACAACCTGACATTCAGCTGTAAGTGCCTGAGTTTTTGGCTTATGACCCTACAATATGCCTACTCGCCCTCATACCCCCCCACAATCATAGTTGTGTCTATAATTGGCACGTGTCATTAATAAATAAACAATAAGGAACCCAGTAGATGACTGTAGTGCACCTCAACGTTGGTTGCCACCTGCCAATAAACCAAACAAAGAAGAAGTAAATAAACAATAAATAGTGATTAAATGATAAGTCATAGATATCCGTCTATTCAATATTATATTATTCCTGGGAAAAAAGGAACTTCCTGGATCCACTCTTTTGTGTTGATCCACCCCAAAATTGTCAGTCTTGCTGAAGCCAGATGATTCTCTCTTGGCCCACGTTTCATCTTTTCACTAAGTTTCCTGGATCCGTTCTGTAGTTTTTGTGTAATCCTGCTGAGAAACAAACAAACTGACAAGGGTGAAAATAGTCTGAGGTAATAAAGGTTCAATAAGGCAAATATGATAACTGCTCAAATTATGTACTCTATTGTTCTCCTAGGTCCTCAACGGGACGCCCAGGCGGGTCGCGAGTTCATCTTGAAGATGTTTGTGGACTTGAACCCAGACAGTGACAAGATCATCTACTCCCATTTCACGTGCGCCACTGACACGGAGAACATCCGCTTCGTCTTCGCAGCCGTCAAAGACACCATCCTGCAGCTCAACCTCAAAGAGTACAACCTGGTGTGAAGGAGAAATGTAAAGAGAAAGAGATGGAGTGAGAGCAAGCGAGAAACCTGCAGCCCTCCCAATACACAACAACACATGCGCACACACACACACACATACATACTAAAACACACTCAGACACACTAAGCAGAGTCCACTTCTAGAAACACACTGCGGCTCAAAGAGATGAGTATTGCTTTATACTTTATACTCGACCAACACTACTCTTGTTCTGTTCACGTAGCTCCTCAGTTCTGTTTTATCATTCTATGAATTGCTCCTCCGGCACAAACACACATGAAACACACTCAAACACAACACTCCCTCCATGTGTCCCAGTGTTCGGGGGGTAGTCGTTGGTCCACTCCGGGGCTCCTCTTGCTCCTCTTTTGGCCCCTGGCGTGGCTCACATTTCTTTCTTTAACACTACATTATCACCAGTGCTTGTGTGTATGAGGTGGGTAGAGGGCAGAGCAAGCTTTCATGGACAAAGGGCTCTCTCCTCTTCTTCTTATTTAACCCATGCATGCTATTCACTACAGAATGAGGGCATGAAGGTCTGGCTGCAGACCCTGCACTCCGCTCCCCTGTCAAGGGTTACTAATTATGACCATAGGAATATATTATCAGGCAGTGCTGGGGTGCAGTGAGGTACTTGGTTCCCCGTGGGTCGTTAATTGTGTATTTGAATTTTTCTATTTGTTAACCCTGCCCTAAACTGGAGCACAGGAGCTCTGTTGAATGTAAATAAAGTTTTTGTGCTGCTCACACTAAGGTGAGGGGTAGACGGAGGTGACTACACGCTCTCTGTCGACTTTAAATATTTTCAGCTATTTCTTGGGTATATTATTGCTACTAATGTCAAAGTTGAAATTGAAGATGGTTACACAAAGTGAACACAACCCTGCAGAAAGCGTCACATGTTCTTATACACTGCGCCTCCTTGTGAAGTGTTAACGTACATCATGAAACAAAAGATTGAGAAACACTTCCAAGTATTTACACTCTTATCAACTTCCATGTTATTTTGTATCGCGTTGCCAAATTCAAACCACATATATTTGTGCTGTAAATATGATGACATTGCCAGTATCCCGTTCATCCCTTAAATGGTTCAGATACTAACAGAAACATATTTGGGAACCGGCTTTGACAAAATGAAGTGCAAATTCTCTCTCATGTCGGATCATTCAGATGTTGACGGCTTAACAACTCACTTTGTGTGGCATTTCTTTTATGTCGGCAGTTGTCTGAATCACACATGTATTAGTACTGTGATTTCTATTTCTTTGTTTCCTCTTCGATGGTGAGAATAATCTTCCTGTGCACAACGTGTGAATGATGACACATTAGTCCAGTGCAATAGTTGGTTGTAGATGAAAAAAAAAAAAGCTTTTGCGCTGCCAGTTCAGCTTCAGTCACGAGTCTCGATCATCTAAACAGCTCTTCTCTGTAATCAGCGTCATTTTGCCATATTATTCAGCCAACATTTGATGAACTGTAACCGATAGCAAGAGAGTAGATGGTTCTTTTTTGTATTGTCTAATTTATCAATCAGATCTGCGTATTGTTGACAGTAAATGAGACTTCCTCCTTAGTTTCAGCGCAACTTTTTTTCCAACCTTGGAGATGGGAGGAGATTTTATACTGCTGTAAAATATCAAAACTATTTTATGGACAAGTGTTCTATCTTTCTAATGATACTTCATATATTTAGTTGTTGGAGTTCTGTTTTGAAATGCTTGACAATGGAAGAAAAACACTGTTTCCATGTCGGGTTTATGCTTTATGCAAATAGGAAAATGAAAACAGACAAAAAACTTGGTGGTTAAATATTTACTGTTCAAGGATGCTTGTAATTTTAGGGATATGTGTTGGCTCTCGGTACCAATCCCATATCGTGTCTCTTGCCTGATAGTTGTTTAAATATTCCATTAAGCTGAAAGTTGGTAGATGGCTATTTTTGTCTTCACAATGTAATTCAGGTAAGTTTTCATAACTTTTTCATCACAAGGGCTACTACTAGCAGCTTTGGTAGATATGAGAAGGACTCTATGGAAGGAGTAGAGCGAAAGATGAAATTAATTAAATGGGGGTGGGGGTGTTGACATCCTACTGAGGATGAAGGTCGCAGGTTCAGTGAGGGAGGAATGCAGCAGTCCACAGATGCCTCCGTGACATTCCCGAGGGAAGTGTGGCGGCTGTTTGGCTTTTTGTTTGCTATCTCTCTCCTTTTTTTTTTTTTTGCCTTTCAGAAGAGGACGATCGCTAACGTCAAAGGCAGTGGGGGGGGGGGTTCCCCGAAGGTGCAAAAGCACATTGTTAGCATCCTAACTGTCCTGCACCTAAACATTTTTCTTTTGCTCTTGTCACAGATTGTGTGCTGATCGTCTTGGCTTTACAATAATTTCTGTTATGTGGTTATGCATATTGGTTTTATCTTCTCATTGGTAGTGTTTCCATGCTCGACTCTGGCATCGTCTGTGTTGGACTCAGAATAAATGAGTCGGACTAAACATCTTAGAAAATAGGACTTATCTGAAATTGTTTGCCAAAATGTTATTTCAAATTTTATTGTAATTTTTCCAATAGAAAAGATGTGTGTCTTTTCTTTTGTTAGACGACCTTAAACTTTGCACCTCACGTAAACGTGCACATTATGTTGATGATGCCTTTGTCTTGTATATTTATGCCCAAGCTTTATCTCGAGGATTTTTAGGGTGAAGCGCCACAAACACTCGCTGACAATTTTTTGGTTCGAAATTAAGAGCTTATGTATTTTGATGTATGAATGAATAAACTGACATACTTGAGGTGAGACTTAGGCTAATAGGGTTATGTCTATTTAACATTCTTAGCTGTGCTTTCTGAGATCACACTTGATTCCCCTGAACTGTGGTTTAACACGTTGAAATCTGTTGTGGGAGTCCTTACACTTTATTCTTATGTGGATGATTTAATGTTAAACAAATTGGATTGAATACGTTTCTGTGAGGATGATAAAATGTTAGGCGCATTCGTAACAACTTCATTTTTTCACTTGCTTTCAACATGTGAGCTTGATGCCTGGTCTGGTTTATTATGGCACGGGGACGAACACAGAAAAAGTCAGATGGCAAACACCACCAGTGATTAGAGCCACAGCAGAGCTGGGTCATGTAACTAAAACCTTTTGCATTTGTGTGTACTGTATTTGCTTTATCCGCATTGAATGCAAGTTGGAGAAAACTTTGTACGACAATCTAGTACAAAACACTGTGCCAAGCAGAATCAATCAGCAACAGAAAATATATCAAAAACTAAACCTTTCTAATAACTTGACCCAGATCTGTGGTGAAAACTTTTCTTCATCCACTTGTCCATTTATATATATTTCTTTTCCAAATGAAGCTTGTGTGTTAAGCCTCAGTATTAATTTATTTATTGAAACACTTGCCAAGTGAAGGTACCGAAATGGCCATTATAATATTTTTTGGTGGTTATAATAAGGAGTGAGTGAATATGCCGCGTGTTTACATGTCTGCCATTCTCCGCTCCGCTCTTTGTTTGTTTCTCCCTTACTTGATTGGACTGTGTATTCTTTCCCTGGGTCGAAGGCACTGAAACTGCACCACTGCAATGGGCCTGCATTCATGCAACTTAGACGTCCTTTCAAAACGCGCTTGTTGGTACTCTAAGGTGTGTATGTTTGTGTGTACACTTTTGATGGCTATTGCTTATGCTTGAGATCCATTCTGGTTAGAGGGATGGACATACAGTGATATTAAAAGCGATCTTTGCATATATTTTTTTTTTTCTCTTTTGTAAGGTTGACACACCTTAACACGTGTATTTAGGACCACTTAAGATGACAGACTTTTTTAAGAGTTGAACTTTGTGTAGTGGTGTACAAATTGAAAGTAATGTATTTTTGTTTGATTTTTCTTTTTTTTCTTTTTTTCTTTTTTAAGTATACCAAATGTAAATTATGTACAATGAGTGTGCCAATCCCCTTTCTTTGTAAAGCCAGACTCTTAACAAGTGCCAATGTTGTGAAAAATCAAGAGGGCCTGTGAATTTCATGGTCCAGTTTTTAAAACGAATAAACACTAAGTATGTGATTAATTAACTAAAAAAAGGACAATTTTATTCTATATTTAAGATTAATGATGAACTGCTGTTTTTAAGATAAATGTCATTTTAACTGCATGTGTTTGCCAGGTTGGGGAGGGAGTGGGTGGGTGAGATACTGTATTCATGCAACGCCCTCATGAAAAGGGTCCTAATGGTTATTGATTTACAGTATTTTAGCCATATTTCTCTTTTTGTATGTTTCATTTCAACCACTGTTGCCTGAACCTCATTCAGACATGAAAATGATTTTCATAGCCTTCTCCTTTAAATGTTTTAAATTGGAATAAAATATGTTCCTATACTCTCTTATTGCATCCCTGTAAGTTCCTTTTGCTTACATGTTGGGACTAAAGCACCACACACACCCCAAACTACATGTTCCATATTACAAATCTTATATATTTTAAATTGGTGGCAGCCTTTTTCACAGCATGCAGTAATGTTTTACATTAGTAATGTCTAAGGCTACTGTTAATGCCTATTTTTCTACCTTTCACCATGACAGGTTGAGTCCAAAAAGCATTGTCAGCATTTTTTCAAATAGATTTGACACTGTATTTTGAATTATGTTTTCAAAGTGAGATGATGAAACCATGATCATCTTAGTAATGTTTATTAGCAATAGCATCAATAAAGAGGAACCAGCGCTATAAATGCATCTGGACTGTGGCCACTGAAGACACTTCCATCAGGTGCTTGGTGATTTGGTGAACCCAAAACACATTGTGCAGTGATTTACATTTAAAACAATTACAATTTCAAGAGGGCCTCTCACTGTGTCCTACTGTTCGGTGCTCGGGCCCTAAATATAATTAAACTGTTAAATTAATTATCATCATACCAGCAACTCTTGGCATGTGTGTCACGTTGTCATTTGATAAACTAGAAAAAATATTGATGGGTTTCTTGAAATGACTAAAATGAAATAATTTTTATAGTTTTTATGTACTCAGTAGCAGTTTTATATGTAGCCTGTCAAAAATATGAATAAACATAAGACAACGTGATAATTCTTCATTAGTCCCAATTTGGCATGTTACAGCAGCAAAGAGGATATTAGAAATAGACATTTGGTAAAAGTAATAAGCACAAAGACCTAAAAAAAAAAAAGGTTTTACGATTCAAGAAGATTTATTGTCATTACAAAACATGAGGTATAAGAGAGGGAACAAAACTAAGTACTGAGAAATAGAACACTAACAATCTAAAAACTAAGCAGAAGCAGCAAATAAATATAATGAAATAAAAACAATAGAATCTTAAGCTAAACAAGGATAAAAACAATGCGATTTTAAAGACTGCAACTTGAATTGTCTATAAAACATTGCAGAAATCATGTTTAAATGCATAAAGATATGATTTATTATTATTATTTATGTTACTGCTACTACTGCTAACTAAATGATACTGTCTGCAGCAGCACTTTAATGTTGATCCTTTTACATCATACCATGCAGGTTTCTCAGAATAAAGTTTTCCAGAGTTGACCACAGCTGTTAACAGTAAAAAAGGGGGGTTGTATTGTTGGGGTCGCCTCGGTGCCTTTGAGCTACACCAGATTCAAGGTTGAGGGTTGAACTCTGGCAGCAGTGGACCTCAGCTCCCGTCCTCCACACCCGCAGTGCGCTGACCTGTCCAGAGGAGGCGCTGTCGGCTCAGACATCAGCCGCTGATAGATCCGCGGTGTGTAGATCCGCGCTCGTCTACCCGCCGCGCTTCTGTGTGGGGCGTTCAGCTCGGCGGCGTCGCGCCCACCTCCCTCTCTCTCCAGCTCCGGGAATCGGACTGACTTTCTGGCTCCGGCAGCACCGACAAACCCCGCTCTGCTCCTCCAGGACTGATCGACGCCCAGAGTCTGGGATAAATCTCAATTTGAAGTTTTCTTTCCATTTCCTGTTGGGTTTTCTTTCCGCCGTCCTAGCGGAAGCAGCAGCGGCAGCACTGATTCCTCGCTGGCGTCGGACGGAGCGGGGATTCAACTTAGACGAACCCGCAGACATTTTGTTATTTCTGAGAATTAGACGCGTTTCTTTCTCCTCGTCGGTGCGGAGCAAAGTGGGAGCGTGTGAAGGGCCGACACAAGAGCGGGGGAGAAGAAGCCATTACCGAGCTAGCCGCAGCACCGGACGTGTCCGCGTGTGGAACGTTATTCATTTACCCGCGTTTAGCTCGCGTCGCTGCCGCTGGTGCGTCGAGGCGGAAAAACAGCGATGAATCATTTTTGACGGACAGCGTCTGAAGAATTAGCTGAAGCAGAGAGGAGCCCGGCTGATGGTGCTTTGCTGCGCGCAGACACAGTAAACAGAGGGGGACAGGCACCGCTCAACGCTCCTCCATCACCCAGACGAGACCCAGAGCCCCTTTTCCACCGCGCTCGCCCTCCGCGTAGAGTTTATTTCTGTTGATTCCGGTGTGTTTTTCCGGGGGGGAGCTGGGTCGCTAGCTACCGCGTAAGCTAGTCCACCGGCTAACGCTGGACAGCTCCTGGTGAAGGCTGGGCTAGCTGTGGACAAAGGAGCACCGCGAGGTGAAAAATTACAAACACAGGGCACACAGTTGATCGTGTTTAGGAAGGAGAGCAACAAACAAGGGACTGACATGATGTTTCCACAATCCAGACACTCAGTAAGTGCTTTTTCTGTCTTTTAATGCGACATCTGTTGGGGAATTATGTGCCGGATCCAGCTGATTTATCACGTATTGAACTTGGTTTTGCATTAGACAGCATGTTGTGTTTCACACAGGCCCATTAGGAGGTGGTTTTGGCACAGAAGTAACACGAGGCTGGTTTGGAATTGCGTTTTTTTTTTTTTTTTTTTTAAATGGCAGGTAAGATGTGATGTGAGATTGTAGAGGACATCTGTTTTTCGGCTCTTGACTTGATGGCATCCTCCAAATCAAACCAGCTCTGGATGTTGGCTGGTTTCCTGGGTCACAACCAGCAGCGCCAGTTTAGTTTCAACCTGCTCCAAAAAGGAACCTGAACCCAGATATTTATTAGCTGTAGGGAAACCCAAAACTTCTTTCCTGCAGCATTTGTAAGAAAGACAGGCCCGTTGGAGGATATCCATGCCCAGTAATAATTATGACGTTGGTTTGGAATTGCAGTGATAGTTTAGGTAGATTCTGCAGAAGACGTGACATGAGATTACAGAGAGAAATAGATATTTTGGCTCTTGAGATTTCCCAAATGTTTTTTTGCGTCCTCCAAATCAATCATCAGGTTTTCTCACCCTTGGGTCAGTTAAGTTTCGACCTGTTTCATCCTCCAAAAAGGCCTCAGCCCTGATATTTGTTAGCTTTAGTCCTGGCAGAACATGGAAACTGGACAGATGTTGCTTATGGTTACTGTCATCATATGGCAGCTGCATCTCTCACAATGCACTGTACAGTGTTCAGTGCAGGTGGGTGTTTTTATGACTGTTTAAAAAGCGCACATCTCCTCTGTTCCCCTAAATCTCAAGTTTCCATGGTAACAGAAACTCAGTCCAGGGCAGGCATTCATCAGCGATGAGGGCTCTCAGCCCATTGGTCAAACATTTATGTATATTGACAGGCAGCTAAGGACTCAAATCAAATTATTTCCGTTTTTCGACTTAAAATGGAAATTGAAGACCACTCTGTCGTGCATGGTGCCATAAGAAACCTGCCAATAGGTCCGCTCATTTAACATCATACCTGCATTCACACCTTCCAGTTTTGCTTGAAATGTCACTTATCTCCTGCAAGAGCAAATATAACAAAGAGGTATTTGTGTAAGTGGAGCGCCAGTAAACCCAACAACAAGAGTGCTGTCATGTTGCCAGGGACCGTGCCCTCTGCTTTTTTCCCCGGCAACGTCTTGTCGCCACCACTAGTTCTTTTACTGCTGAAAGGGAAAGAGTTGTTTGCTGAAACTAGAACCTGAATGTCTTTTGTGACATGAATGGTTTGCCCTTTGGCGGTCAGTCTGCGTGGCAGCCTGATTGTGCTGCTGCTGATGTGTGGGAGCAGGATGTGAGGATTTGGGAACCTCTGGTCACAGCCCGGCTTGTCAGAGGTGTGAAATCCTTTATTTGCGCTGCATCCCACAAGTGTAACTTAATTATTTCAATCATCTCAAATAATACTTGTTTTTTTATCTTTAAGAACTGCAAATCCATAGTCATGGTCTGAGTGAGCGGATCTCAATTGTGTCCTCAATGCATCTTGTACCTTTTTTTTTTTTGTTTTACATCAAAATTAGCAGGTATACGCTGTTTTTTTGAATGCGGGTAAACCTGCTAAAAATAGGCCAATTGACACCTTTCCCACTGCCAGTAGAGGAGTTTGCCTTTCTGTGTTTGTCCCCAGTGCGTCATGTTCGACGTCACAATTGCACCGACTTCTTAGGTGCTCTCTCACCTTGCTGTCTTGCCAAATTAGTGCGTTCACACAGGTGTCACGGCAGAGTCATGACCAGGGAGTGAAAGCCAATTGAATCCATTCCCATTGCAGACAAAAGCGCACTGTAAGTGGGTATTGGTGGGTTTTTTAACCAGTGGAAAAGGTGCTTTGCTGTGCAGTCACACTGCGATGTGATCACCTGAGATGGATGTTAATGCCACCTTTGATCTGCTTCCAAACCAGCCCTCCTTTCCTCTGGGTGAGTCACCCGATGTGGTGGGAGCTCTGTCACCCTTTCCAAGGTGAGAACATGGGTCACGCCATTGCTGTCCGCCTGCTTGCCTGATGAGGTTATTTTTCTAATCCAATTGAATGCCCTCATCCTGCTTCATTGTAGAACTAAGACCCAACACAGGTTTAAAATGAGGATTGTAAATTTAACACATCTCTTCACTGGTGCTGCAGCAGGTTCAGTCTTAATCCACCACAACCAGTTATTTACAACCCCCCCACAAATACACCTGTGTACTCACTGCCCGCCCTCTGCCATGGCTTTAAATATACATGCACTCTACATACACATTTCCTCTGCAAATCTCACGTCTCTTCTGCAGCTGCTGTCACGGGGGCCTGAGGATGGGGAGAATGTGTGACACCCATATAGATATGAGTGTCAAAAGATAAGAAGGTGGAGGATGAGAGAGTAACAGCACTGCGTCATAATGACAGATGATAGATCTCTCAAACTGACTCAGTCACCGCCGAGTCTGTTTTTCGTTTTATTTTCCTTTGTTCGCCCTGTAGTAACGTTAGTGTTTAAGTTCCTGACTAGCATATGAAGGGAACAGAAGCATTAGGTTTTCGCAGCGGATATGCACAATCGAGGATTCTCTCATGTATGATGCATCTAATTTACAGCAGCGGAGGACTTGCAGGGGGAAATGGTGGCTGTGGTGATGGTGTGTGGTCACATTGCATTAAAATACTCTTAAATCTTTTTCTGTGTAAATGATTCACACATAAAAAATTTCCACTTGGATGGCTGTGAAGTCTTTTCAGGAATGCACAGTGTGGGTTTGTACCATTATTGGAGTTTAACATTTTGTTTTGGTCATATTGGTGCATATTGTTTGTTCTAAAGTCATCATGCACATTGTTAGCGCTTACGTTTTTATATATATTTATTTGGATTTATGTTCTTTAGGATTATGTTGTTTTTATAATATCCAAAGAACACAGACGACAAATTATTATTATTGTGCCAGGGTTTTTATATTCATTACACTTCACAATAGTTACACACTAAAACTAACAATACCAGCAGAGCAGCAACAAGAAGGCAAAATAACGTGGGAACCCACACTAGAATGTGGATGGTTCAAACCAAAAATTTGAAGCGATATTCTGTTTGTTCTTGTCGACCGAGCTATCTACTGTTTAATTTTTCAACGGCATGTCTGTAAACAGGCAAAACATTGGGTCGGATTCGGACACTAAAATCAAAATCCTTGTCTGGTTTGGGTCACGCTGGTTAGTTTTTTGCAGGACTCACTCGGGTTTGGACAGAAAATTGCGATCCAAGCTGTACCTGAACTCGCACACTGTGAACTCGTATGGAGAGAGCAGGCAGGGACAGTCGTTACTTACCCATTGGAAGCCCAAAAAGAGGAGAACCTTCACATGGGCAGCTGGTACTATTAGGCTACATCAATTGACGTGTAAGCAGACTTCCTGATTACAGAAAGGAAATTATTTAAACAGCATTATTTTGAAATGATTCTGTCCAAGCTTTTGATTCATATAAGTGGTCATCACTCAAAGTGGTTCCCACTGTAATTGACCCATTGAGATAGACCAAGGTTAAACGGGGATTCATGTGTCTTTTTCGGCATTTTAATCCACTGTCACGGGTCGAGGGCACAGTTCATTGGTTTAGGAGAAAAACCTTGTTTGATAGTGGCTGACCCAGTTGAAAGCATTTGCCATATTGTTTGGGTGTTGATTAATCCTAATGCAGCTTCAACAAAACTGACTACTGCATGAAAGTGGAGCAACAGAAAGGCCTGGTGCCGAAGCACACCACACGTAATATGGAGGCAAAATCTTGCAAGTCCTCTGAGCCTGTGCTTGAGATGGCCACAGGTTACACACACACACACACACACACACACACACACACACACACACACACACACACACACACACACACACACACACACACACACACACACACACACACACACACAGAGACACACTCCCTCCTCCTCCTCCTACTTGTCTCCCTTTATCATGCGTTTCCTCCCAGATCTGATGTAGTGGTGGGAGGGTCAGGGGCAGAGGGTGCACAGGCATTATTAAGCCCACTTGAATTAACAGAACAGCCCCCAGCCTTTCCTCTAAAGCCTCCAGCTGGGGGGAGCTTAATCCCCATGGTCCCCTGTCTCGCCCATTAAACAAACCCCCCCCCCCCACCCACCCCTGCTCCGTGGCTCTGCTGCAAACGCACACACACGTGTTCGTGTGTGAGCGGAAGGCCTGGCAGTGTGTGTCTTTGTGGGTGCACTGGACATTAATGCATTCACATAGACACATACAGAAGAAAACATGAGTGTGACATTAGAACACACAAACATACACCTTTGTGCTACTCTCTGCTGGTAATTATTGCTCTAGTACATGCATAGAAATAGAAGGGTTTTTCCCTTTCACCCATACATCAACAACAAGGACACACACACACACACACACACACATTCTTACCAGCCTCAAGGGTCTTATCTGCCTTTTTTGTAGCTGGGGAACAAATTGAATGTGGGTCTTGACACACGCAGGCCAGCAGATGTCTGGGTCGTTAAGGTTAGGCCAACTGATTAGCATGACAAACAGAGCGCCTCCACCAAAACACTCCCACTCCGCAGGAGGCCCTGCTTTTGAGTGGCGTTGAGGCCATGGGTCACAGGTGATGTTGATTTTTGTAGAAGGCCACAGTGCATGATTGTCAAAATGCTTTGGGGTTGGTTGAAAAGGAGGGGTGTAGACTGGTGCAGCCCTTCTCTTGTTGAACACACACAGGCACTGACTTGGACTCAAGATGATACATGTGAATACACATTCAAATACGCTGTCTGACTTATATCTCCTTTTATACTGAGGACCTTTATACCCCAGTGTAAAGTGTCTCCCAATTTTTCAGAGGGGGGTGCATTTCATTCCTTTTTGAGGCAGTGTCAGTAGACAGATGACAGGAAATGAGGGAGAGAGAAACACAACAGAGCATTCGAGCCAAACTGGTGATGTCGCAGTCACAGGTAATCGAAAAAGTGATGCAGGAAAATCGTTGAGATAACCAACTCGGTTGCCATTAATCCACTTAAAAAGATGCTGTAATGAGATTAAAAGAGAGCCAAGTAACATTTCTGGGGGAAATGTGAAGTTTTTAATTCAAATGCTTCATAATAATAGTAATAACTTTATTTGTATAGCACTTTTCAATAAAAGTAACAAAGTGCTTTACAACAAGTAGTATGAAGGTCACAGATTCAAAAACATTTAATTTGAGATACAGATAATAAAAGTCTGACATCATTTGATAAAAGCTTTTTTATAGAGATGTATCTTAAGAAGAGAGATAAAACAGGTAACCGATTCTGTTAGTCTAATCTCTTCTGGCAGACCATTCCAAAGTGTAGGGGCCCTCATGGCAAAAACTCTATCTCCTTTGTATTTCAGCCTAGACTTTGGAAAGGCTACCAACGTCTTACCAGAGGATCTCAGACTGTGTCCTGGCTCGTAAGGACGTAAAAGGTCTGAACTACAGGGAGGGGCCAGCACATGCCTGGCTTTAAAAGTGATGAAAAGAATTTTAAAATCAATCCTAAAATAAAGTTTTTTAGGGTTTGTTTAAAAGCTGAGTGGCAGCATTCTGGACTAAATGTAGATAGACGATTGATTTCTGAGTAAGCCCACTATAAAGGGAGTTACAGTAGTTGAGGCAAGAGGACTTATTTTCTTCCAGGACTGTATGTGAGATAAAAGATTTAACCTAATTTCAATAGACACTTGTGGCGAGTTTCAATGTTTGATTGGTCATTAGGACTGATTGGAATGTAGAGCCTAGTGTCATCAGCATAGCAGTGACCAAGTACATCATGATTTATTTATGAGGCTGATTCAATTGCCCTTTGACAGATTTTACTTTTCAGGATACAACATGCTAAGATTAAAAATGCTCATGCAGTATTTTAACTTACTTCCACTCATTTTTCATACTCTACTGTTAAAGTAGCACATACACCAATCAGCCACATCACTAAATCTAAGGTTTGAATGTTGTTCCAGATCAGTGTACACAACACTCATAGTGCAGGATATAGTCTATAATGGACACAGAGTGAATGCGGCTTTGAGTGTCTGCAAACATTGGCATTACAGACAACATGGCAATATGGAATATATATAATAGTGTATTATACCATATGGTACATTATCGGATAAATCAATGAGGAAAAACATTTTTTTCTTAAAATAACCAGACAGTCTAGGTACTTCATGATAAAAGATAATAATTGTCGACATTGTCAAAAGAGCCTTTGTACAATACAGAGATAATAAAGGGATACCTACCAGCAGGATGACAAATTGTCAGTCTGTTTTTTTTAAATATTATCTTATGGCATGTCTATCACCAAACTTAAATACTGAATATTGGTCAGTTCCATTTCTTTCTGGATGTTTGATGAGCTTTGGCCCTTTTCTGACCTGATAACAATCTGTCCTGAGTGATCTTATCACAAGATCAGTTCTGAGTTCAGATGCAAATGCACACAAGTAGTATTGAGGACGCAGTTGAGGGAGGTGGTCTGTGATACATTCACACGTCTACTTTCTCTCAGGCAGTGTGAAAGCCAGTGCGTCCACCGCCTACTCAGCTGACGTCTTCTGACCCACCACACTTTCACAATGAATCTCAAGTACTCTTACAATTCTCAGTGTTTCACGTGCACACATTGTATTTTCTTTATCAAAGGAGTGAAATAAAAAAATATTTCATAGAGGAGCTGTGTTGTCTCAACAGAGGCTCTCTCCTTTTCTGTCACATTTTTGATAAGTCAGGTCAATTGGGTTGACTGAATATTAGCTTACAATTTGCAAGAATAAAAGAAATTACCATCCCAAAGTTGTGGTTAGTCTGGTTAGTTGTAGCCAAATATAAAAAGTATAGCGTGTCCACAAGTCAAGATCCTCAGTCTCTGATTTACAGACAGCCATATGTCAGTTTTCAATTGTTTTAAAACTTCTTCTCCTCTGAGAGTATCTTCGTAAACCTAGGTGTATTTGGTTAACCACGTTATATGGCTTTCGGTGCAGCTATAGCAAAACAGACACAGACACCCACCCTTTTGGAGTTTACAGCGTACACCAGGGCAGATTCCTGCTTGATGGAAATGCTGAATCAAAGGAATGGAAAATATGCCACCATGATATGAATAATGCAGTCTCCTGCTGGGCCAATCACTTAGAGAACATCCACCTTGAGGTTATATGTTGTGTTAGACAGAAATAACTGAAGAGAAACCCTTATGAACTGTTTAGAGTCATACAAAGTTAATGTAATTTAATAGATTTTAAGAATGCATAAACAAGGAATGGGCAAATCCTGTGCTACAGGCCAGGCCCAGGGAATACACAAAAGCCTATTGTGTGGTTTATCATTGTCATCAGATGAAATAAATGATGAAACACCTTCATCAGAAAGGTTTTCCTGAAAAATTAGGGTTCCCCCTGAAACATGCTGCATTAAATGTGCACTTCTTATTTTTCCCTCCCTTGGCTGCTTTGCCTTACATGAAGTACCGCAGCAAATTCACCAGAAAGAAGAACATGAATATAAATAAAAACAGATGTCAACTGAGTCATACCAGGTTTTTGGTTTGCTGCAAAGAAAATCTGCAAGAGGTGTGTGTGTGTGTGTGTGTGTGTGTGTGTGTGTGTGTGTGTGTGTGTGTGTGTGTGTGTGTGTGTGTGTGTGTGTGTGTGTGTGTGTGTGTGTGTGTGTGTGTGTGTGTGTGTGTGTGTGTGTGTGTGTGTGTGTGGCATTTACAGGCGAGGTGTGTATATCGATGTGGAGGTGGCGTGTAGTATAGGCTGTCTTTTTATAAATTCATAAGCAATTGACAGCTTTGTATGTGTGGGAGGGTCTTTGTTGTCTTTATACATTATTCTCTTTCAGTGTATGTGCAGATTTGTGTGTGTGTGCGCATAACTGAAGGATGTAACGGGTGAAAAGAAAAAAGAAGAATGGTAATGAGTTTGTGCTTTTGTGTGTTTACATGTACGTTGACACGGGCAGATGAGAGCTCATTGGGTGGTTGTGTGCGTGGGAGTTTTGTGTGAGAGTGAATGTAGGGTGTGTGTAGTGGAGTGGCTACATCAGTATTCAGGAGTGTGTGGGAGGTGGAAAGGCGGGTCGGTGGGGTTGGGGGTTACAGTCCTTCCCCAGAGCAGAACGGTGCAATGGGCTGGAACAAAGCAGCTCGACAGGGGGCTGCCTGATTGGGTCGCCTTAGCCAGGGCCCCTAGACCTGCCAAAACGCGCGGCACTGCACCAGTCCAGACAAGAGAATTAGCTGTTCTGTTTGTGTGCCCAAGAGCAGAGTGGCCTCGAATGGAACAATACGTCACCTCATCCCCACCAAGATCCCATTCAGACACCCGCAGGATTCACAGTACTGCCATGAAAACCTCCCTCGCTCAGCCTGTTAGTTCAGCAGGGGGGGGAGTATGTCCACTGCGAGGCAAGCCCGACTTCTATCATGTTGTATTCAGAATACATGGCTGGCAGGTATTGGCACCCCACTAGTCTCAACTGCAACTAGTTCCATCAATATAGAAAATGCTTCACATTTGAACAGTTATAATTCAGGCTAATTTTAATTTCTGCAGCCTTATTTAGACATTCAGACCACAAGTATAATTTTTTTTAAATACTAGTAGCTGCATTGACGTGGGTTTGTTTCTAGAAGAAGATTGTAATGTCACAAACTTTTCTGCTAGGATTATACATTTAGTTTGGGCGATGCTTTGAGCTTTTTCTGTAGTCCTCAGCATTGGTGCATGGGCATGCTTGAAAGTGATTAGTTCATAGATTGTTTAATAAGAAAAACAGGTTGTTTTTTCCACAGGAACACAGTGAAAAATGAAGCCCATGAGCACTATGTCTTAAACATAGAACTCTGCTTCACACAAAATAGCATTGGTAATAATCAAGTGTTTTTTAACCTGCAAGTTTCTCATCCTCGCATAGCCATTTGACAAAGTAACCTATCTTACTGAATTTTATTTTGGTTGCGTCTGTAGACAGCTCACTGTCTGTTTTCTTCAGATTTTCTTCCTGGTTTATTTCTGCACTTAATAAAGCCAGGAGCGTTAACATCTAACTTTCACTCATCATTAATTTATATCCTCTTCGGCAGCAGAACATGTTTCAGCAGCCTCCAAAAATCCTGCAGGTTAAACTGGACCAACCAAACTATGTCCCATTAAGCCTGTAAGACTAAATGGACACTCAATAATGACAAAAGTGAATGCAAATTCTGTTTACGTCCTCGTCCCTGCACTCCCGATCAGTCACGATGTGAAGTGGACATCCTTGTTTCACAAATTAAAACGTAAGATCTATTTACACTTATTCTGACTCAGGAATAGTGTCAGGTTGAGGGGGCATCACTATTGCTGACATTCTGAACATGGCCTAAAACATGCTGATATTTCATTACACTGCAGCATGGTGTAAAGATTACATTGGGACTCATTAGTTTATAATCAAAATTAAATGACTTGGATTGGAATCATGGGAAAAAATAGCACTAACTTTTAAAACTTGTAAACTGCACACGCACAAGAACTTTAGTACCTTCCCCTCAGTTGAGCAAATTAAACAGAAATTCCCTGGTGTTGGCCGCATGCCGGCGCTACAGCTTTCTGCTTTCATTATCCACTTATTTGTTGTGAACTTTGGGACTAATCTTCCTTCCCTCCCTCCCTGTCTTTCCTTCTTCGCAGAGTGTTGTAAGTAATAACCTTGGTTTTTACAAGCAGGCATCAATCATCTGAACAACTGTACTGGGTGTAATCTTAAAGCCCCCCTTCTGCGAGGCTGGCTTTAATCTCAGCCATGGTCTCCAAACCCACAGCCATGTCAGCCTCACCACTTTCCCCACTCTTGACAAATTGCCCATTTCCCTTGGCTTTGCAATCTCGGCATTCTTTTCCTGTGTATGTATGTGTGTTGTGTTATAGAATACCTTCCCCCACCGTGTGTGTGTGTGTGTGTGTGTGTGTGTGTGTGTGTGTGTGTGTGTGTGTTTTAAGGTAGGCTCATTTTGTGCATCTGTGTTTTCAGGGTAGTGTGCCTGAAGTGTCATGTTTGTGTGTGTGTGTAGTGTGCGCTTGGCTGACTCTGTGCAGGAGGTCAAGATAGTTCTGCAGAGTGGGAAGAGAGCGCGAGCCAAGCCAAGCCAAGCCTGTGTTTGCAAGGGCACTTCACTCGAAGTGATAAAAGTAGAGTAATCCCCTTTAAAGCGTCTTAACGAGGTCAAATCTGTTGGGCTGCAGGGGGGTGTGTGTGTTTGTGTGTTGTGGGGATAACACTGCAGAAATGGGGGTAAGCCTTAGCTTGGTTCGTGAGAGATAATAATCAAAATCAAATTCCTGGCCCAAACAGGATTACGCTCTCCCCGCGTTCTAAAGCCCCTGTCCTGAGTGGCTGAAGACACAATCCTATTCCTCAGCCTTTCCTCATTCTCTCTCTCTCTCTCTCTCTCTCTCTCTCTCTCTCTCTCTCACTCACTCACTCACTCACTCACTCACTCACTCACTCACACACACACACACACACACACACACACACACACACACACACACACACACACACAGCAGCTAAGGAGCAAGGTTCGCTTGGCCCAGGCTGAGTTGGCTGAGGTGAGCCTGGATGCAGGCCAGTTAGGCTGTCCCTCTCTCAGATCACTGGGCACATAGGCTTTATTCCAAACACTAATCCGGGATATTTAGATGGAATTGTTTGGTTGCCGCTATTCTTAGATGGAGGATGTGATCTTGTTTGATGCTGGTGTATTAGCAAAAGGCTTAAGCCCTCAACGTCTGGCTTGGTGAATAATGTCATGATGGATTTTTTTTTTCTAAGTGGTTTGCTTACATGTTAAACAAATACTCCACATGTTGTGTTCACCAACTGACATAATTATCTCCTTCTAATAGTGTGAATTCTCATATATTCATATAATTTGAAAGAAATGTACAGGAGTTGTCACGTTCCAGAGCAGAGTTAAGATGAATTATTCCAAATGTATTGGGGGAAGGCTTTATAACCAAACAGCACCTTCTAAAGCTGCCCTCAGCACTTCCCACAAAGGCATTTATCTAAACCTTACTCTTACTGCACTCACACCTAACACTAATTTACCCCTACAATTTCTAATCTCTGCACCAAACTCGACTGAAATAGGCTAATGATTATTTGTACTTCAACAGAAATACTTTCCTCCGTGTTTTCAGTCATTTAGAAAACACATTATCCTTGAATAATAATGCGTCTCCATCTATCCTCTGCACTAAAACTGGGCAACGGGAGTCTGTGATGGACAGAAGAGGCGGATGGCTCAAATGACATCCTTGGGACTGTTGCTATGGAGCAAACAGACAAACTGGCGTTGAAAAAAATAGGCCAACTGTTCATCAGCGCAGATCTTCTACATTCATTTAAAAGTGGGAGTGAGATAACATCCAGTCATTAGTGAGTGATTACAATGCCAAGACTCTATCCCTACCCCCAACACACACACACACACACACACACACACACACACACACACACACACACACACACACACACACACACACACACACACACACACACACACACTCCTCACTCATGCAAACACTCTGACTGAGATGTAAACAGTCAGGCAGTGCTCCAGGAAATACAATCCCCACACTGCCACTACCCTCAGGCAGGATTTATACTGTGTGTGTGTGTGTGTGTGTGTCTAAATACTCCACTGGATACGTGTACTGTATTGTTGGTGTGTCTAATCGCTGTGTTGTGGTCTGTGTGTTTAAAAACCCTGCAACCTGCACCTACCTCCTCGACTGATCTTTAGAGCAGAATTGGCTTAAGCCTGATTCTTATTGAAAATTATGGTTCACAGTAGATTTCACATGGATTGGACCGGATGATGAGACCATGGAGGGGAAGAGTTAGTGTGTGCGTGTGTACTCGTTAGGAGGGGGTGACGAATAGTGGGCTCTGGGTTGGTGGGTGGGGGGATGGGGGTGGGGCAGCAATTTCCTGAAACGATGAATCCCATTTATTCGCCGAAGACTGTCTCAATTGCCTCACCCGCGCACAAAGCTTTTTAATGCTTTAATTACGTCTCAAAGGAGCAGGGCAGAATCAAATTAGAGATTGTCCTACATTTAGGTGCCGTGTGTGTGTGTGCTTGCATGTAGGTTTATGTGTGTGTAATATGCAAATTCAGCAAGTGATGGAGTTCCGGTGTGTGTGTGGGCTGTTGTGTCCTTGTGTGTGATTCATGGCCGTGAATATTTGTTCCTCTGGCAGCCAAGCATCATACATTGAGGTTTATCACACCCTACACACAGATGCACACACACCTATTCACTGTCTCTCTTTTGCCATATCACACCCATATCTGTCTCTGTCACATTCACACTGTCTCGGCTGTTCCGGTGTAATGCCCAAAAATTACACACACAGACACTCGTACACATTCACATGTACATTAGCCAAGCCTTTCTCTCTTGCACAAACACATTTTCACACACACAGCGTGCAGGCACCTTTTTTGTCACAGCAGATGGCATGTGTCACAATATTACGGCAGTATTTCATTAACATTATGGGCATCCATCTGTTGTGGGCTCTCAGGCCCCCATAGAGCACCTTGTTTTGGTCACTGACAGAGAGCGAGAGATAATAAACAATGTTAGCTGTGTGTATTGCATGGAGCTGCGAGAGGCCCGCATAGTCTTGAGTGTGTAGTGGTGAAAGAATGAGGGCAGCCATGTGAAAATCGTCCTTCAAACTTGCTCAATAGCCTTTTTTACATGATTAGCAAAAAAAAAAAAAACTAATAAGACTGGTGTTTGACGGCTATGGCGAACTGTCCTGCCTGCTGATGGGAAGGGTTCTCTGATGTGTTTTGGTCACAAAACTATGGACTAAATTACCCCTGTCCCCATCTCATTCTGTTAGCAGAGTGTTTACCACAATATCACCTCCAACTAGTGGCCACATTTGAGCTGGGGTCGGTAAAAACATTGTGATGCATGTTAAGCCATTTCCAGACATGAACTCCAGAAAATGTCAAGACAATGTGACCCTATCTTTCTCTGGAGTTTTCCTTTAGCAGGCGATTTTGCGGTCTGACGCGTTCACGCCAACAGAAAAATCTTTTTTAGGCAAGAGGTGGCACGGCATGCAGTAGGCAAGATATAGTGTATTAACTCCACTGCAGTAATTTCAGGTTTTTGGTTACAGTTTATTAACACTGGTGTAGACCCTTTATCACCAAAAGCTCTTGAATTTCCCTTTTTTTTTTTTAAACCCTACTTCATCCTCTGCCCTTAATGAAGAATCTTTTGCTTCAATGATAGGGTTGCCATTGTGATCATTCAGCCCATCAGAAGTACTAAAATACAAAATAAAGTGCAAAGAGTATAAAAAAAGCACAAACGACAGCTGATGAGCATTAATAATCCACAAGAATGAACTTTGCAAGAAAAGCTTAACCACACCAAATGACATTTAGAAACATCTTCAAAGTTTTGGAGTCACAGTGGAGCTGATAAGCAGCAGGTACACTAAGACAGCATGTAATAAAAAAGCAATTCAGCTTTGTGAGAAAACAGTACAATGTCTCATCAAAAACAAAAACTGCTTAGCAAGTTGAATTTTTTTCAGAGCATCACCAGATCAAAAACCAAACAGCTCTGACAAACCACAGATCTGGTGGTTACAGTAAGTTATTCATCCAAATATGATTTACCCTACAAACACATCATCTTGCATATACAAAACACCAATTCAGTGTTCCTGTGTTTGTCACAGGCATATTTATAACAGTTAAGTGTCTTTGTCTAATTAAACTCAGCCCCTGTGACTGTTTGACAAAGAAAGACAGAGTCGACAAAGTAGTTTTGCAACAGTCACGTATGTTTGACTGTGTACAAAGGTCAATCATCACTCCAGTTATACTTTGTAATAATATTTTAACAATTCAGTCTCCTCAGGCAACCAAAAGCTGATAGTTGGTTTCAGCCAGGTAGCCAGTTGTAAAACGTGTCACTTAGCAACTGCATATAAAAGCTGTTTGGGAGTTGAGACCATTAACATATCCATGATAAGGTCCATGGCAATTTATATCATTTCCAGTTAACAAACACTATAGACGCAGTGTTTCTCAAAGTTTTAGTAAATTCATTATAAGCTGTTTTCATATATAAACTCTGGACATTGACCGTAGATTCAGGCGTGGACAGTGTGTAGAGTTTCATGCATGTTTGATCAGTCAGATGTGGTTTGTCAGTCTAATTTAGTCAAGTAGTGGCGCTGTAGTTTTGAGCTTGTAGGATCCACGATAGAAAAGTTATCAACACGCCCTCTCCCTCCCTCTGAATTCACTGGACAATGACACACATCAGCTCAATCGGACTTTAATTAGTTAGTTAGCTTGCTTATATATATATATATATATATATATATTATCAGCACAGAATCATAATTACTTCTAGAAAACTTACTGGTGCTTTAATGTTGCAAGTCTATTTACAACATAGCATACTTTTATCCATGTCCAAAATGAGTGAACTTTGTGGCTCATTCGAGTCATGTCCACATTTCTTCCAGGTATCCTGTGTGAGAGGGCAAACAAGTATGTGTCCTTTGTTCTCTATGCCAGTCTTTAAGAAACACACACGTGGCTCAGCCGGAGTACGTCTCCACTTTCCCACCTCCACTAGCACAATCTTAGGGAGCTGGCAGTTTTCTGATAATACTGATTTGGACAAATGCGTTCTCCAGGGGATGTCTGGACTCAGTTCAGGGTCGCAGTACATGTTTTAGAATTCTAGAATTACTAACAGATTGAACTAAACTCATACATTTTTGTTTAATCAGAAAGGTTATCGTCTTCAGTCATAAAAGTCCCAATATGCCCTTATTGGCCTTTGGTTTTATGATGTTTTGACTTCTTTTCCCTGTCTTTGTCCTGCTCTGTCTTCTCTGCCTCCCTCTTTATTCCCTGTGGAACAGGATGCCCGACCTGGGGCTGTTGACTAAGAGAAACTTTGGTATTTTAATGTTTGCATACTGTGCTACACAGGGAGGAAATTGGATCTAGGGCAACAACTCTAACCTGCGGCACTGGGGGCAACCTGTGTGCAGACGCGCACACACACTAACCCATACACGCACGTATTACAAACTTTACAAGTGCAAGGAGTGAGTTGCACGGCTGCCTGTAGCTAAGTGTGTCGTGTTGACACAGGCTCTGCGTGGCACAGAGCCATATAGCCAAGCTGTTGTTTGCTGAGTTTGGTCCGTGCCACACTGGCTGGAGAGATAATGGAAAAGGTTACTGTGCTTTACAGTCGGAGCCTCTGTCTCTGAGCAGCAGCTCGGTCTGTGTGGATTGGGAGTTTCTGTGTGTGGTAGCAGCACGATAATGTCAGCACTTCTCATGACATTTGAACGTGTAATGGCTCAGGTCACTGTGCTTGTCCCTACATTTTTAAATGTGTTTCTAACTGTTAGCCTTTCTCTTTCAAACCTTAATGTTCCAGAATTCCCCCTGTGTAGATATTTTTGTATGTAATCTGAAATATTTCAATTAATGCCCAAATGGAAACCACCATGAATTTGATTCTGTACCCTAGGAAGGTTTTGTAAGAATCCATCCCCAACCCTTAAACATGTAAGAGTGGAGCACTGGCCTGCTGAGCCTCAAAGCAAAAAAAAGAAATCAGCCTTTGAAGCCAGAGGTCTATGACTACAACCTGAAGCAATCCTGTTGCTTAGCATATTCTCTGGCCATGGTTCTGTGAATGCGAAACAGCCTGTTTGTAGTTAAAAATGAAGCTGAGCGACATGCCGGGGGGAGCGCAGTACAAAGTGACAGGTCATTCCTAACAGCAGCAGGCTAGTTTCCCGTAAGTGCTGCAATCAGATTTCTGATGGTTTTTTATGCCTGCTCAATCATAGTGGGAAAATGTCGATTTTTTTTTTTTTTTCTTCTTCTTTTTTTCTCTCCCCCCACCTGACCCATTATGCAGCCTGCTGAGAAATAATGAGATTTTGTCCCTATTTGGGTTTGATGCTTGCTGTGCTCTAACACACAGCCAGGCCATCCACCGCTGCTTGGGGAATGTAGTGTGGACAGAATTACAATAAGGGCGAATAGCAACATTCATGCTAGGTGATTGAATAATTTTCTAGCTGGCTGTACGAGGCACAAAAGAAGTCTTCTGATAAGACATGGGTGGTATTTGGTGCAGTTTTATCCAACAAACGTATATTTAAGTGACTACAGCAGATTTTTCCACTGGGGGAAATTTTTACTTTGCTTTTAATACAAAGGCATGATGTCTGATGGCAATATTGGATTTAGAGGACTCTTTACACATTTTTAGTTCATCAGTTTGTCATATGTTCTAAATTGTAGAATTATGATGTTATTTCATATCAATTACTTTAAAGAAAATGTACAATAATATTATTAATAAAAGATATTTAGTTTACTTGTACTTTAGAAAATAATATTACCAGTATCACTGACTCTTGCTCCACAGATGCCTTACAACAGGTATTATGTGATGTTTCAATGTGGGAAAGAGGCAGATGATGTCAAACTGACAATTTAGGAGACCATTTATTTGGAGCTAAATCTTTTCAACACAGTCTCAACCAAGTTCCCTGTAATAATATTTGTCATGTGTGTTACCAACCTTATTTAAACAAGAATGATTCATTCTAGCCTGAGTAAGTAAGTTTACTTAATGCCACCAAAACTGAGTGTTGGAATAACAATAAGGAATGATGAAACACTAACACACAGCGGATTATAAGTTTGACGCACTCCTGTGTCATCAATCACTTTGCTGTTATGGCTTACAACATATGCTATTGTTCGAAACGGCCGTGGGTAATAACTCTTAAGGTTGTAAAGACGCTGCCAATGCTGGAGCAAGGACAGTGAGCGTCTGGTTTATGTCTATAGAAGGTTAAATATGGGAGTGTCAACATCCATTTATGGCTAATTGGGGCTGTGTGGTTTAGATTTGAGTGCAGGCACATTATTTCGTAGTGATTGAAATATAAAACAGAGCAGTGTGTATTCAGAGGTTTAACAATCAGATAGTAACAATGGGTCCACATTTTCTATTCTTTGTGTGTGCACTGTTTTGTTGAGTCCTCACAGGATTGTATGTGTATGACTCCTTGTGTGTGGAAGCATACATGACAACCAATTTCAGGTTGATGTTAAGTCACTCTGCTCCCTCTCTTTGTTGCAGCCCCCCCCAACTTAAAATACTTTTTCTTTCTCTTTCCTTTTGGTTCTTACGTTTTCCTCTCCTGTTTTTTCTCTTTGGCAGGCTTCATCGCAGCAGCTGAAATTCACAACCTCCGACTCCTGTGACAGGATCAAGGATGAGTTCCAGTTCCTCCAAGCACAATACCACAGGTGCAAACAGAAACACTATGCATACAGCCATATACACACAAAACAGACTCATAGCTAAGTCAATCTCGTTGACCCCATTATCGATCTTGGTTTACTGCTTAAATACCGCTACAGTGCCAGAAGTGTCAGGCACCTCCAAAGTGCCTGATTTGATCTTAACCGATCTTTTTGATAGTACGTATAAAGAGGGGGGGGGGGCGCCACAGGGTCTGCATCTCAGCGAGAGATCCTCTCTTTGTGAGTCTTTGAAGGCCGCTTTCCCTCCTGAGGAGTTTGGTTTGTTTCTCTGTACCTGCTCTCCGAGAACCTTCCAGAGGCTTCCCTCTGCCGAGACAGGCGCAGGCAGATGAAAGCCTGGCATATTGTGTGCAAAATCCCTGCTCTGGTCTGATCGCTGTTGTTTGTGGAGGATTCTGAAGCTGCAATAACACCCCGTGTGTCTTCTTCCTCGCCTTTGGTTTGTGTAATTCCCACAACGGTGAGCAGCACCGTTTAACCCTCTTCAGAGAGGCAGGGCGCAGTTGAAAGAATGCCTTTTTTGTCTGAGCATACAGAACATGCATACAGTGCCTATTGACTCAGGAGGGGGGCTGCGAGGGGGTGGGGGGCTTGGGAACCACAGACAGGGCTTTGTAGCGCGCTGCTGCTGCGCTGTGCTTGTCTGGTGGTGAAGCCTTTAAAAGGCAAATGTACCGCAGGCGTTCCCCCGGGTATAGTAGCAAGCATTGTAGCTGTCACAGTCTTCCTCCTCCCAACTCCCCCCTCTCTTCTCCCCTCCCCTCATTCACATGCATAAATAGATCAGGGAATACATAAATCAAAATAAAGATGACAGCAGGAGCGATTTAGAGACGGAAGACTCGGCAATAAAACTCCATCAAAGTGTCGTTTGAGAGCAGCGGTGCAGGCCCAGGGGCTGCTGAGCACCAATCAGAGGAGGCACAAAGCCAATCCCAGGTAGGCTGGCAGCAGGGAGGCCTGTCGCCATGACAACCCACCACACAGCCTACACATGAACACAGGGATGGCAGAAAGGGTTTTATGTAGGAGGGAAGGGCAGCATTTTGAATAAGTGGAGGCTGCTCATTCACACACACGAAGAAGGCTGCAGAATAAAACCACTCCTCACCAGCAAAGAAAAACATACCCCCTCCCCCAGACAGTAAAACAGGTTGGGTATCTGTTGCGTGCCATAGTGGGAACCTCCATGATCATCTCTAACCAGCAAATTGGACTGAATGTGTTTAGATTCAGAACACACCTGATCTCCATTCCTTAGAATTATTGAAAGCTGATCCATAGTTGCAGACCCCTGTCTACTGAAAATCATCTCAGTAAAACTCAGTAACTGAGTCAAATATAAGGGATTATACAATAACACATTGGCATTATCACACACCGGTTGACATGTTGTTTCAAACTCTTCAGGACCACTGTTTTGTTAGGGCGAGAAGGACCTACTTTACCAAGGATTTGTAACTTAGCAGAGGTTTTGTTGATTTTTGTAATAATCAAGGAAAGTAAAAAGCCAATATGGGCACCTTTTAACATTTACATTTGGAAAGAGATCCTGTTTAAGGCAGTCAAGTATTAGGAAGCATCATTAGAGCTGAGATGAGACATTAGGGGATGTTTCTGCCAAACAAAGAACACAGATTCTGAATCATTAAATGACTGATTTCCAAAAATATGTATTTCAATCAGCTGTTTCTAAACTCAGGATGAAAATCTTGTCAAAAGTAGGCCCACACGTGTCGTCAGTGTTGGTGCGACTGATTTATTATATTTGATCATATCTGCGATAATTACAGAAGAAGCAAAATACCGTGAGGAAAAGTAAGCTCACATTATGGTTGTGTGTTACATGGAGTTCAGTCTACCAGTTAAGACTCACAGCGATGAAGATTCAGTCAGCGCTCACTGTAATCGGGCTGTCATTCCTGCAGACAGCTTAGGAGAAATCCCAATATAAATATACACACACCAGCAGACAGGTTTGTCAGACGTACCTTAAATATAAACCTATCCACCGTGTGCATATCTTTAGTTGATCTGAGCCTTATCCAGTCCTCACATCAGATGAAGCCTTCTGAGGCCGACATGTTGTAACTGGCTGTTTCAATCAAAGGCATCAAGGAGCGTTTTTTTTTTTTACTCTTGTCTTTTACACTTGACGATCAGGCTGACTTGTTGACGCGTCCCCCTTTGTCCTGTCGCCTCGCATAACTTCAGCTCTGACATGATTACAGCTAATGGCTGTCGCAGGGACTGGGTCACAGGAAATGCTCCGACACTATATTTAGACTTTTTACTTCACTGCCTCGCCTCTAATTTAGAAAGCAGAGTTTGGGCTCGACATCTCTTAGACCTCTGAGTAAGTTTGACCTCCACCTGTTAAGTGACACCATGCCATTCTTGGTGTATACACGGGCACTGACTAGTAAAGGTAAAGATGATGATGGTGGTAATGATGATGATGATGATGGAGGCGGTGATGATAAAGATGGAAATAGTGGCTGAGATGATGACAACGGAGGCGGTGATGATGACTGTGAATGTGGGGGCAGTGATGAGGGTTGAAGTGATGATGACAGTGCTGTTGGTGAAAGTGGAGGTAATGATGATGAAGGGGGGAGAAGTCATCGGGTGTCAGCACTTTAGGAGGGAGACTGTCAAGCTGACTAACAAGGTCTGACGCTGTGCTTCTCTCTCGCTCTCTATCTCTCTCTCTCTCTCCCTCTCAACAGTTTGAAGCTTGAGTGTGACAAGTTGGCCAGTGAGAAGTCAGAGATGCAGCGCCATTATATCATGGTAAGTGAAGAGTGTGTGTGTGTGTGTGTGTGTGTGTGTTGTGCACCAGAGGTGAACATTTCTGTTAATGTTGTTTTTACCTTCCAGCTGATTTTAGACATCAACGGAAGTCAAGTGGGTAGAAATGGGTGTGTGTGAGAATGTCTGAGTCGGTTGCTGCGGACATTTTTCCCACTGGCGCCCATTTCAAATGTCCAATGGAAATTGTCCAGAGGCCCATGTCAGAATATTGCAGGAAAATGTCTGGAAAAATCACAGCTCGTGAGTTTAAATGTTGACATTTCTGACACTTCGTGGATACAAAACAAAAATAATACAAATATCTCAGGATGAAAAAGAGTCCATATATGTAGAAGATGCTGACGAAAATGTAAACTTGGAAAGACAAAGACATTTTGGTGATAAAGGCCATTTATACATCGTGTCTGTCCTGCCTTCTAAGTGCTCTACCCAGGTGCCACCCGCCTGAATGTTCTAGACATTTTCCTGTTGTTGTGAATGCGTCTCGGACATCTCCTGCTGCGCTAGTAAATTCTCTTGATGTATATTTGCAAAGACTTTTAGTTTTAGTTTTTCTTCCAGCCATTGTGATTGTTTTCTCATGTCTGGTTTCTCTCTCTGAGCAGGTCATTCTGGTTTATTACAACTCAGATCTTATTTTCATAGTCTGGGGCATCTGTTATATGTATTCTTATAAACTGAACTCAACAAGATAATTGCTGACATCTTGTGATGCAGCTTCACTGCCAGATACAAGTCAAACTGGGCAAGAATCACCACCAGTAACAGTCAAACATGTTTTAAACAAATCCAATTGGTTAACCAGTAGGGGTGGGAATTTCACATTTCAGTTTAGATTCTCGTCACGATTCTCGTCACAGTCAATTCCCAATCCTAAATAGATTATAATTTCTAGTAGATTATAGAGAACTAGAGAGAACAATTGTCATGCTCTTGTGTAGTTCACTCTTTACCAAACCATTTACTTGTGTTTTTAGTTCACTGATTTGCAGCATCAAACATAACAAACGCCGCAGTTGACCTAATTGGCCGTGTTGTGTGGGAGTGCACAGCTTTTTGTTTGAAACAGTTCCTATTCATTTTAAAGTGTGTTATAGTTGCATTCCTGTATGAGAAGTGTATGATGCTACTCCCCACCACTGCTGCTTGGTATCTTTTTTTTTTTTTGTAGGAACAGAAATTTGTTGACTTTGGATGTGCTGACATTTGGTTTTATCTGTAAATAAAAGTAGATCATGTGGCTAAGCTATTGCCTCATTTACATCCAGTCCAACCAATATCACTGTTTTATGAGATCTTAACAATAGATGTGGTTAGAAAAGTGATATTTTTACCAATATCATCATATGCCCACTAAAAATAGGTCAAATAAATTGAGATGAATAGTTATTGTTCACTTCCTTTCTATTTTTATAGTTACTGTACGTGTGATTCCTCTTTTCCCAACCCCCTTCATTTCCTCTTTTCCCTGTCTCTCCACACACACGTTCACACACCAACACGCACGCACACACAGATGTACTCAGCCCGCTCTCTGCTCCACCTCCAGGCTAATCTCATTGTTGCTGGCCGTGGCTGTGTAGCCGTCTGATGTTTTGCCTCTAATTGATCCTCTGACTGGCTTTAATCTCATCTAATCTGTGCCGCCGCATTGCTCTCTCCACCATCAGCCAGCCAGCAGACACACACACATGCACACGCACACACTTCCTCTGTGTGTTTGTGTGTCTCACGCAAGAGTGAGTGCACACGCTCTCACACTCACTCAGGCATTGTTAGCCCGATTGTAGCCTTTCACACACACACAAACACACAATGGCTGACATTTCTTATTTAAAAAATCCAATATTTGCTCAAACGTGAACATTTTAATATCGAACCTGTAATGACCTGTTCAAATCATTGACTATATAAAGATGGATAGCGTGTCTCCACTTCCGCCCACTTCCATAAGTAAAGCGAACGCTGCCATCTTACGTATTTGTAGCCAGAGTCTGTGCTGTGGCAATCAGGCAATGGAATAGCGGTAATCACGTCCCACTGATTTACTTGCTCAATCAATCCCAACAATGTCTCAGCTGTCAATCATGAAGTTTAACCTTGTTTTTATTACAGCAAATAGCAATAATTTGTTATATAATAACTAATAATTAATGATTTGATTTAAAAATAATTAAAATCAAATTAATAGCAGAAATTAGGACTCGAACACACATCAGTGTAATAAAAGCTAATTGAAATGACTGAAAAAAAAATACCTGACTTCTTAGTTTGTTTGTCCCATCTGCTAACATTAGGAAGCTGGATTTATGACCTATAATGTAGCCAGCCACCAGGTGGGAAGCAGTGAAGTTGTCCATTTTCATATATGGTTGTGGGTCAAATTATGTTTAAATTGTGTTCAAGTTTGACTTGTGATCCAGCCGAGGGCGCTCTAAATCTTATCTTTTAGCTTGACTTTTGACTGACTAGCTAGCAATGTTTCGCAAGGTGACTAGTGAGCAAAGTGTTCCTGAGTGGATCTCGACTGACCGCCCACTATTTATCAATTTTAGCCGGCCCCTAGCCAGGAGCTCATAAACGCCATCACTATTAAGACACAAGATTATGCTAGGGATGTATTTTATATCTTGCAGAGATAATTTCAGTCACAGCCACACATATTGACACAAGATGTACAAGAATAAATGATGGCTCAATTATTTGAAATGCAAAAACATCCAGTTTAAAATGAAATTCATAAATATATTTTCTTTTGTGTCATTGATCTAGATTAGGGTTAAAGGTGAATTACACGTTTACATGGTTTGCAAAAACACCACTTCCTCAATTACCCCAGTTTACATGATTTCTTTGATGGTTGGGTAAATGTCCAGCAGGATTGTTTGTTAGCCCCCAGGCTGATATTATCATCACAAAGAAACAAAAGGAAAATTGAGGGTTGTCATTAGCGTCTTTATTAGTGTTTGCTATTTGTATTCACGTTGCACAGCCCAGTACGGTGCACTTCGCCTTGCAGCTAGTTTGTTTTTGTCTCCCCCCAAACATTTTTTACAAAGCCTAGTCTTTGTGTGTCTTTTCTCTGTTTAATAACACTGCTTTGTTTCCAGTTCTCCCTATGTTCTAACGGCTACATGTGCCTAATGAAAACACTGAAAGAAAGCAGAAGAAGGCATTTACTTGCAGGGAGAATTTTAAAGGTTAAGGAGAAGTTCTCTCCGTCAATCTGTCATCTCTGTGAAGGATTTAATCCCTGAAATGTTGTAGCACCACCCCATCATGTGTGTGTTGTATAAGCTTCATCATTCACATTCCTAGAAATGACTAACTGCACATGTTTCCAGAATTACTGAGCAGTAGAGTATTACATAGCTTTTTCATCAACTCAACTCTTTGTTATTTCACCTTGGCAAACATTACTGGCACTGGAAGCATGTAAGAGAAAAAACCAAACAGTCAAAGTCCAGTAGTTGTGATGACATTTTTGAGGAGATACAGGCTATATATATATTCAAAATTCAAACTTATGTATAAATGTGTGAATTTATAAACATCTTATCAGTAATCATCTGACTGAAAGGAAAATTCACTTTATCATGTTTACACATTGCATGCCTTACCTTATTGTCAGTCAACTGGCCAGTGTTTAGTGTTTGGACAAGAAATTCTACGAATCACACGGATGTGAAGTTCCTTTTCTGGGGTTGTGCACCTACGGTTATGTTGTAGGCTACATCGTATGGTATGTAGCTACATTGTAGCAGTCACGATTTTCACAACTGATTCATCATTAAAGTAATTTTCTTTTTTTTGTATATCACCCTGGGCTGTGGAAAATTGTAGCCAAGACTTTTTACTTTTTTTCTTAACATTTTGAACTTTTCAAAAAATAGTAAGAATAGGCAGATTAATCAGTAATAATAATTGTTAGTTGCAGCCCAAACAAAGATTCAAAGATCGCGGGTAAAGGTGAGTGTGTTTGCTGACTTCTGCATGGTAACCACGACAACTGACGGATTTCATATCGGGAACATACTATGTTCTTTGCTTTTGAATTCATTAGAGCGAATGTTTTTTTCCATTTGTTCAGAATGTGACATTGTTCTGCTTTGACACAGCAGCATAATTCAGGTTTCACTCCTTTTGTAATCAATCTGTGAAAGAGGTGCAATTTATCTTAGCCCCCAAAAGAACAGAATTATTATCTTCACTTTCAAACCATCTTCTGGTTAAACTCAAATTGTTGCTATGAGATTGAACCATGAATGTAATATTGCTCCTCCTTCACTTGCTTTCTCTTACACACACACACACACACACACAACACACAAACACTATTCATGTACATGTGCACACTTTTAATCGCACTTCCACTCCATCAGTAGCAGGCCCAGCCTTGTCTCCCCACAACAACCCAGACACACCACCACCACCAGCTCTCTAATAGCATATCGGGTTGCCCCACTCCCCCGGCCAGCGGCAGCACCTCCATTTTCCCAGTGCTGTAATTACTTTAGGGAGCTTCCGCGTGGGCCACTACAGAAATGTGTGTGTGTGTGTGTGTGTGTGTGTGTGTGTGTGTGTGTGTGTGTGTGTGTGTGTGTGTGTGTGTGTGTGTGTGTGTGTGTGTGTGTGCGTGTGCGTGCGTACACATACGAGATAGTGCCAGTGTGAGATCAAGCAGAGTGTGTGTTTGTGCACGCACGGACGTTTGTGTGTGAGAGATCTTTGTGCTGTTTGTTTTCCAGTGACAGAGCCAGTCCCCCTGCAGACAGAGTGGGTGATTAACAGGGTTGACGCCTAGAGGGTGGCCATCTCATTAACACTGAACACACACACACTGTTCGTTTTCCTATTTCTAGCTTCTTTTTGTGGGTGCAGGTGGGTCTGAATGAAAATATGATTAGAGAGTAGAGTCGATATCTGAGATCTTAGAGTCTTTGCGGTCTTTGAGTGTCGTCTTTATATTCATGAATTATTTACTTTTAATTCCTAGATTTTAGCTTCATGTATCATTATAACATTTTTCTCTTTTTGTTTGCTTTTTCTTTCCAGTACTACGAGATGTCTTATGGGCTCAATATTGAGATGCACAAACAGGTGAGTCTACATTTATTCCTTAAGGGAAACTCATTCATTCTCGAAGCCTGGATTCACACTGATGTGCATGTTTATGTAGCTATAGGCCAGACACATTAACAATCCTCTTGTGTCAGTGTGGTAAATGTTGCTATAGTTGGTAAAGGCTGTTGTTCTGCTGTTTCACTGTGTACCAGTGTAGGCTGTGAAATATTTCCTAAAATAAAAGGTCCTTGTTTATATATTTATTTCTATATTTCCCTGCAGCAGCCTGAGAAAAGATTCTGTCTGCAGTTTATTTGCAGCAAGTTAAGTCTTCAAGCTCAAAGCTGGTTTACAAAATTAAGCTTTTAAATACTTCCTTTTAGAGAGACGCAATTAGAGCTACAGGTTCATGGAAAATTATCTGAATGTTTTCTACACATCGGGGTGATATTCAGGAATATTATATACACTGGGCAAATAGCGAAATACTACAGTTCCCATGACATTGTTGCCATGGAGAGGCTCAAATTATTTTTCACTAAACTTCGCAACCATCTTTTCCTGACCCTCATTGTCTTATGCACCGGTCTACCAGGTGTGTGTTAGACAGTATTCACTTTGATGTGCTGCACAGAAATCATCGTGAGCTTCTTGACGTCAGCTCGCCATTAGTGGTGTGGACAGCATCGTTTTGAAACTTTGCGAAAGGATGGCGTTTCAAGATCCTTCACCGCATTCCGTTACCACACTTGTTTTCCGTCCGTGCTGATGATTCAGCAGGGAGATCTTGATGGCCGTCAAAACCTTGGAGGTGCTCCAGCTGCCGATCATCCAACCTGATCTGTGCAGGTTTAAACTTTTACTTCCAGAACGTGGAGCATACTAAATAGCTCCTTGCGCCGTGTTGTTCCGTCAGTGCAGGCGCAGCTGTGCATTCCCAAACCCATTTCCCCTCCGCACACCTGCAGCTCACTGATTGGCAGGTGTGAATTGCCAAGATAATGTCAGTGTTCAGAGACGTTTGAATGATGTCACCTGAGGCTGTGTGTAACATGCAAGTGCCAAGGGGTCTAGCTGTTTTTGCTGTTGCCTGTGAGTCTCAAAATGTGTTTTAAGGTGGTCCATTTTACAATTTTTAGGAATTGAAAAGTTTAGGAATTGCAGAAAAATGTCAATTAAAGTCCGTCAATGCGGCACAGTCATTTTGATAGAGTGTGGTAGTTGGTGTCAGAAACATTCATTAATGGAATAGTATTTTTCTTTTAATTTGTAAAAAATCTATTATCAGTTGCCCAATACACTGCATTTGAAACAGGAGAGTAAAGGACTTCACCCAGTCGGGGGCCCATACATCAGTTAGTGTGGCTGAAGCTGGGGGAGTAATTTATGCTCAGTCTGTAGGAGGGAGAGAGCGATGGGCCTCCGAAGGGCCAGCCCTTATCTGTGACCTTGTCTGGAGCTGCCATCCCTACACACACACACACACACACTGTCTTATGATTGACGGCGCATGCTGACAACCATATTGGAGGAACCGAGTGGGCTTTGACAAATGGAAACAAACACACACACAGAGTTTGCAGCTTCCATGATTTAAAGACCTTCACATATATGCACCTGCCACAAACTCTAGGTAGGAGGCATCGCACAGGCACTGTGATGCATGCAGGGCAAACACACACACACACACACACGCACACACACACACGCGTGCCATTCATTACACCCCGTTTCCTTTATCTGACGGATGAAATTCAAAGTGTGTGTGTGTGTGTGTGTGTGTGTGTGTGTGTGTGTGAGTGTGAGAGCTGTTTCATATGTGTGTGTTTTTGAGAATTTGCTTTGAATTCTCTATCAGTATATGCTCATGTATATGCGTGTGTGTTTCTGTGGCTCATTACTGGCACACACACACAACCACTTATGCCACACATAAGTGGTTGTGTGTTAATGTTCATGTGTGCACCTGTTATCCTGTGTGCGCGTGCGTGTGTTCTTTGTGCACAATGTGAGTGGGTGTGGAGAGTCGCTAGTTCCATTAGAGAGTTGAAATTGAAGGGGATGTGTAGAAACGAGTGTCGAGGAGCATTCATGTCTAGTCGTATTGTGCCGAGCCAACCACCACCACCCCCTCCTCCTCCTCTGCTCCTCCTCCTCCTTTTTCAACCTCAGTCTCTATTTCCCTCTTTCTTTCTCGCTCGCACTCTCACACATTCAATTGCTCCCTCTTGATCACTCTGTCCTACTCAATTCAAAAAATGCCTCTCTGCTCTGTCTTCTCACTCCCTCTCTCTGTGTTCTCTTCTCTCTGTTACTCTCTGTTTTGTCTCAGTGAGGAGAAGCAAGGTTGAGTTGTGGATTTAACTGGGAATATGTGGAATGGAGCTGTGTTACTGCTGGGCCCTATTGTTCGGCCTTGAACCATGTTTTCCTCCTGAACATATGTGTCCTACCTGACAACATACTATTTTATCTATAGTTACATTGTGTAGCATGGAGTGAAGGGGCTTTCATTGTAGCCCCTTTTACACAGCCTGTTTGAGGCGGAAATGCTGTACCTTTATTCCAGCTTGTTGTTCTATACAAACAAAGAACGTGGATCTATTGTTGTTCTGCCTTCGTGACGGCAGTGGGCTAATTGACAGAGCTGGAACGACATCTGTGTGTAACAGTGTAGAGGGTCTTTTTAACTGCAAATGTAACGGGATCTCTGAATATGATCCCCTTACTGTACTGCTACATTATTTCATAATAATGTAAATGATCTGGTCCAGGAGCCATCAATGCACATACAGCATATAGCAGATCTATATACATTATTACAAAAGTAAACATATTCATGATAATATTATGTTATATTGTATATATAACTGATGTCTGAACATGTAAGCAGCAATGGGATTGCACTTTGTTGACTTGGAGCTTAAAAAGTTCAATATAATGCATCGTATTTTAGCTCACATTTCTTTTGTATGTAAAATATTTATTCTTGTAGCTGCCACACTATTGTAGTAAAGTCTTAAGTTCAGTGTTTCTCTCTGAAATGCAATAAAGTTAAGTTCACATAAAATGTTAATTGGAACTATAATGTTACTTTTAATGCTGTCCTGCAAAATAAATAAATGCTGGTAAGTATAAGTGCATCAAAACAGTTTTAAGACCAGGACTTGAATAAATGTGCCTGATTCATTTCCACCACTGTATATCAGTGAGCACAGATGATGTAGATGTGACAGCCCAAATAAAAATGTAGCTTTTATGAAGTGTGACATACAACCTTGACGAGTAATGAGTCCTGGTGTATTCATTGCAGGAAGAAATAGCACAACACTTAAACAGTAAAGCTCAAACAGGAACAAAACCACAAGGAAGTCTGTGAACTGTTAGGCTTGTTTAGGCTGCCTCTCATGCTTCCCTGAAACACATTTTAAATCAACTCAAACACATTTCTGTCTGTGCATGCTTTCCTATTTAAAACTACATTTTCAAAACTATAAATCTATTACAAAATAGACAAAAATAAATGTCCATGATCAATGAATTTAATCTGCTGCTGCCCAATGATGTATGTCCAGTCTCCCGCCTCAGTTTTACATTGTCTAGGGTTGATTTATACACACACACACACACACACACACACACACACACACACACACACACACACACACACACACACATATCGTTCATATTCTGTTAGTAGCAGTAGCACTTGAGGAAGGCTAGAGAAAAGCAGAGAAAAATGTAACGAGGACAAAAGAGAGAGGGAAGCATTCAGAGAGAGAGAGAGAGAGACTGAGAGGAAGGTGATAAAGAGCAAAAGAGGAGACAGACTCAGAGTTGGTATGAAGAGGTCGACAGCATAAAGGGCAGTGAAAAAGACGAAGCGTCATAGTTAACGTGGAACGAGTCTCGCTGAGACATTTTAGTGAGACATTGTAGAGATATCAGGGAGTGTGTATGTGTAATGATGAGCGGATAGGAGTGAGGCGCTTGATGGGGAGCTGTGCTCTGCATGCCTAATGACTGTTAGGAGGGCCCCTCTCTCCTCATCGTGCCACAAATTAGGCTCTAACACAATTACTGCTGCTTTGCATATCTCAGACGGATTGGATGATTACCAACCAAATGTGATAATAGACCTGCATGTGAGAAAGATGGGGAGTGTGCATGATGAGAAAGAGGAAAGGGTATGTGCGTGCTTCCTTGGGTGATTGTTAATTTGTGCGCGTGATTGTGTGTGTGATGGTGTGTGCATCCAAGAGTTTTGAGAAAGAGTATGAAGTACAAGCAACTTAATTAATGAGGTGATAAAGGGATTCTGATATGGCTGATATGTGTGTGTTTGTGTGTATAATACAAGATGTGTGCCCCAGTTTGGGAAGGTCATAGCAGACGTTTCCCACACTAATGAGTGTGTTTGGAATCGCTGAACGATAATTTACATTTAATGAGGATTTAAAGGAAAAGTCGGGTTCTATATATTTTTCCTGACAACAAATCCATGAAAAGACTTATCGTTCTTTTACTGGTCAGCTGAATAAATGGCTTATGATAATCAGACATAATGCAGTTTGTCTTTGTTGCTGTTTACTTGATGAGCTTTGTCTCATACGTTGTGTTGTTACTTAATATTATGCATTGTACCTGTCTGAATACTTCAAAACGTTCAGAATGAAGGGGCGAACATTTTAGAAAAATCCATAAAATATCACAACTATAGACTGTATACAAAGATGGATTACGCCTCTTCACTGGTACCTTTTTGACATGTTGTAAAGCAGCGATGTCAAGGTCCGGTCGATGCACTCGACCAATCACAGGTCAGTTTCACCTTGTTTTTAAAGCACAAATAACAAATTAAAACCAAACTTACTGAAAAGGTTTGATACAATCAGTGTAATAGGGACCTAAAATTACAGAAACCCTCTTTTAGGAAATGTATTTGCAGCGGACTTTGACTTTAAAATTTGGTCCATGGCCCATCCTCTAACCTGGAGGAAGAGGAGTTTGTGACCTATACTGCATCTATCCATCAAGGGCAGTGAGCGAGATGATATCTATCACTTTGGGGAGCAGTTATGTCGTCCATCTGTAGATACACTCTATGATTACAAAAACTTTTATCTTCCCCTCACGGGCTCCTTTTTTAGGTTCTTTTTATGATGTACAAAGTACTGAAGTGGCTTTCCCCTTCATACCTGTCTGATCTCCTTAAACCAGATATTATATCTCGTCCTCTGCTTTTCTGAGAACAAAAGGCTCCTGTCTGTCCCCAGAGTTAAAAAGAAGTCTGCTGGCTGCAGGGCCTTTTCCTATCGCCCCCCCCTTTCCTCTGGACTAACCTGCTTGCTGACATCGGACTGTTTGACTCAGTTGAAGCCTTTGAATTTATACTTAAAACTCATCTTTACACCGTAACTCTCAGCTGGTGCCTTATTCTTTTATTATTCCAGGCTGTGTAGCTGTTATCAGTATACAACCAGCGGGTCGGCCTCAGTCTCAATGAATTATTTATACCTGGTATATAAAGTACAGTCCATGTTGTCCTGCTGACCAGATTTTTACAAACTTTCTGAAAACCACATCTGCTTCTGTTGTAACTGTTTGTTTGCTCCCTCAAGCACATAAACGTCCAGGCAGTGTTGCCTTATCTCTCCGTTCTCTCTCCTTCTCCTAGTGTCTGCCTTTTAAAACTTTCTCCTTGCTTCTGTCACCAGGTCCTTGCTCATGGTGGGAATTGTTGGGTCTCTGTAAATAGTATTATAAAGAGTACTGCTTAGACCTGTTCTACATGAAAAGTGCTGTAACTTCTATTATGATTTTGCGCTACACAAATGAAATGGATTTGGTTTGACTTAGATGGCGGTACCATGACTGGAGGTTGAGTTTATAACATTCATGCTCAAAATGAACAACTGAATATAAACCGAATTTACATTCATACAAGAAATATATATCTTTATGGTGCTGCTTTCAGACATGCACTGAACTCAGCAGATACTCGCTGGAGGAGGTGCATTTGTGAACATATATGTCCGAGTGAGACGCTCCGCAGTACCTGCTGACTTTCTCATCCTGGCCTCCTAATATAAAGTCTGGAGAAATCCAGGAGAATACGATGTGTGAACACAGCAGGGAATTCCCCCGCTGGATCCACAGTGAGCGAGTGGGTGGTTGATGACGCTACTAACACACGACAGACGCAAAAATGAAAAGAAAACTCGTCTGAATAATGTAGAGGATTTGATGTTGTGAACGCGTCTGTGCAGAGAACCTCTTGCTGTGTTGCACAGCAAGAGTTTGCCCAGTTTGCCTTGTGAAAGGCAAACTGGGTAAACTCCAGTAGCCAATTCTCTGTATTTTACCCCCAGGTCGTGTCTGAAAATGTCTTACGGTTATGAACTATACATATCTACTTTAACACATACCCATACATTTATACTCATCATACACATAAGCCATAAAAAAAACCTCCAGACTCTCCATCTTTTGTTCCTCTCAGTGCTGCTGTGTTCGGTCTGACAGCTGCAGGCGGAGTTGCTGCTCTCAGCCTGTTTGTTCTGCACTGGATGTGTGTGAAATTGTTGCTGCTCTGTTGTAGTGGATTTGGATTATCTGCTCTTGTCTGTGGGAGCAGCATGTTCACTCCTGCTCTGGAGAGATGGGAGTTGTGGTGATGTGGAGCGGCCACTGGAAAATGTCCTGAGGGACCTTTTTTTTGCACCTACTGGCTTTTATTGCACTCTGCCATACTGCAGCAATGGCCTTACAGCAGTAAAGGTGGTAACACGGTCCTCACAGGATAGGCTCTGTCTGATTTAAACGTTCAGAGAGTGGAAACGTTTAGATGCTGTCCTCACTTCCGGTTCAACATGAGTTTCCCTGTTGAGGTTTGAGTCCAGGTGAAAACCTTGGACTGTATTTGGTGGAGGTCACGACTGGGACTGCATGTCCCCCAAGAAGCAAAGGTGCAGGTTGTGGTGGTTTTCTGGAGAATCAAATTCTCATATCCATATTTTTGCCAGCCTGCGTTCCATTGAAGCAGTTTTACCTTTCATGCTCCCAAATCACAAGCAGCTCACCGACACAGCCAGATGAAGCACAGTCAGCGATAATGACACAAGTCCTCTGGACCTAACATGTGCAGCGAATGTACAAGAAGAGCGAGGGGGCTGTCAATCAGTCACAGTTTGTACTTTCCCACACGGTCTTAACCAGACCTAATGAGGCAGCTCAAGTGAGAAGTCCTGTGTAGGTGGACGGACGGCGCAATCAGACAAAAATTTGCTTCCCATTCATTTCTGTGTAGATCAGAGCGAGACACATGTGCTTCTGGTTGTGAATTGGCTGCAGAGAGTTGGTGATAGCTTGTGCAGTTTGTGTTTACAGGCCTGCCTGCACTATTTCATGTCCCCTCTGCTTTTGGCCACACTTTCTAAATGTTGCCAGATGGATTTCAGTCCAACAGCACCATTAAAGGTTTGTATGGGCTGTAAAAACATATTGATGAGCCGCACCACCTCACTGGATGATGCTTGTTCATAATTACGAACATGGGGACTCTATTTTATTTTTGATTCAGTAATTCATACATCACGCTGGTGCTGTAAACACTCATAGGAACAAAATGTGGTCAAATTCTTCTGCTTCTTAAAATAGTCACCAATTTTTAGTTTAAAATCTCAAAGGCTGTGTTATATTACAGACAAGAAAAAACTGAGACGTTTAGAAACCATGATGCGGTCACCTGGTTGGTTGTTATGAGTCACGACTCCACTACCCGCTGTGAAGGCAAACTGCTGTTAACACTTTCTGTCACTTGTGTAACAGTTCCACCTTGTTCTCGATCGAAGAGAAGAAATCCATGCTCTTGTTTTATATTCTTTTTCTTTCCTGTTTTCTGTAACTAAGCAACCATCTCCAAAATAGGCAATAACTTCCTGTTTTACACCGGCAATCAACCCAGTCTATACATGAATGGTCACGTGATTTGTATTTTTACTAATATTTAATGAAGGGATAAATTAGGGCCACAAGGAAGACTTCAAAATGATTGGTCTGATATGTTGACAATAAACATTTTGAATAGTGCCAATATTATCCTTTAACTAATTAAGTCTCTCTCCACAGGCTGAGATAGTGAAGAGATTGAATGGGATCTGTGCACAAGTCCTCCCCTACCTGTCTCAGGAGGTGAGTACACACACACACACACACACACACACACACACACACACTGACACAAAGACGTCACTGACCCCTGACCCTCGGCCCTATTTCTCACATCGTGGAATGAGATCACCCTCATTCCCGCCTCATTACCTTCCCATCTCTGTGACCCCTCGCTCTCCTTCCCCTCCTCTCCTCCCGTCATTCATCATCACGCACTTCCTGTGTTCCTTTCCACCCGGCTTTCACTATTATTCCTCCCTCCCCCACCTTGACTTTTTGCCATATTCAATCTGCCTCCCTTCCCCCTGTCCTCCCTTCCCCCCTTCCTTTTTGACATTCTCCTTCACTTCACTACCGTCCCTCCCTGTGCAGCCTCCTCCATCCCACTCCTCTTTGTGTGTGTGTTTGTGTCCGTCAGTGAAATAAATGGTTGTGTGATTCCGATAAGCTATGCTCTTATCTGCCCAACAGGGGTTTGACCTCCACCCATTACAGCACACCAGCCGACCATCCATTCACCAGTGTCTCACAGGGCCTTTTTGTGTGTGTGTGTGTGTGTGTGTGTGTGTGTGTGTGTGTGTGTGTGTGTGTGTGTGTGTGTGTGTGTGTGTGTGTGTGTGTGTGTGTGTGTGTGTGTGTGTGTGTGTGTGTGTGTGTGTGTGTGTGTGTGTGTGTGTGTGTGTGTGTGCGTGCGACTAGATGAATGGCATTGGGGGTGGGGGGATTACATCACCAGCGAGGGTTGTTGGGTCTCTGTTGCAACTGTTGATATTGATCTAACCTTTTCACCTCTCTCCCCCACAAACTCTCCTCCCCTTGTTTCTGCCTCACGTTTATTGTCTCCCTCACTTTCCTCCTCTCGTCTTTAACACCTCCAACCCACCCCTCTGCCTCCAGCACCAGCAGCAGGTTCTGGCAGCCATAGAGAGGGCCAAGCAGGTCACCCCTCCAGAGATGAACTCCATCATAAGGGTACGATGTTCCAGCCCTGCCAGAGGGTCTTGTGATGGCTAGAGAAGCAACATTGTTTGCCATTAAAATCAACTTCATTTTTTGCTTTGTTGATGTTTATTTAAAGAATAATTGTTTTTGAGCTTAATGAGTGGGGCAATTTAATCTGTTAGCATTGCTGTAGTGGTTAATGTATATTTTGGCAATTTTGACATGATGCAGTACTGTAACTTTACTTCTATGATGGTATGAAAAGGAAGATTCAAAGAGGCTACAGCTCAGGCTGAATGATCCTGATTATAAGATCTTACTTTGAGTGGATTTTAGGTCCACAGCTAACAATTATTTCCATTATTTTTTAATATTTTTGTCTCTAAAATACCAGAAAATATAAAAAAATGTCTGTAATCATTTCGTGAAGCCCAAAGCAATGTCATCAAATAACAATAAATCATTAAATATCAAAATGTTATAAATACAAAATTTACATTACTTGAGACTAAAATACATTAAATCTTCACAAAATATAGACTGGGACTGTGCATGATATGGTATTTTCAAATTTAAACTAATCGAGTAAACCGGTAAGAGTTGCAGCTTTAGTTTGGAGTTCCAAAATGCTGGATCTGACCATTTCAATTCTACAGCTATAGCTACAATGCTTCATCATAATGGCTGTAATATTAGCCAGCTACACGTACTTAATCATTATCTGCCTTACGCTAGCTAGCCTTAGCTACTCCATCATTTTACTAGAGGTTTAGCCTTAGCTAGGCTATCTGCTCCATCATTTTACTATGGGTCTAGTGTTTGCTAGCCTGACCACTCTGTCATTATGATTCATGATTCACACAGTTGCCTCGCCATTTTGTTCCCGTCTGTTGCCTTAGATACAGAGGATACAGGTTCACATAGACCTGAGAGCATCCAGTTATATCCATTTTCCCATTGTTGTCAATATCTTCTTGTGGTAGTTGCTAATATCACATATATCTACAACATCCAGAACATTTGAGCTCCATTGTGAGTAAAGCTGAGCTGTAGGTTGTAGGTTTCGACTGAGGAGATTCAGGCAGTTAGTCAGGATTGTGTTAAACATCAACCCACTGATGTGTCACCATGTAGAGTGTGAGTACAGTGGTTAAATTGCAGTGACTGTCTGTATATTTCTTTTGTGAATTTTCCTATGTTTAATTTTGGGATTTTCTTTTTCATATGTTACTTTACTCCTTTTCTCTTGGTGTTATACAGACACAGTGCTGCAGATTTTCCATTTTCTACCGAGTATGTATTTTAACTATGACGTGCATTCCATCTGTCCCAGCTTGAACTCTTAGTGCTCTGCCTCAGGCATTATATATTAAACCCCAGTTGTGATGTATATGAGCTCTGTGCACTGCAGACTTAGCATTTTCCTACAGTATCAGTGTTTTGAAGTGATTTGTGGGCTGTGTCTGTCCTGCTGTGCCTAAGTTGTGTCTGGTTGTCTTCCATGCAGCAGCAGCTCCAGGCTCACCAGCTGTCACAGCTCCAGGGCCTGGCCCTACCCATGACCCCCCTGCCTCTGGGCCTGAGCCAGCCATCCCTCCCCGCTGTCACCACCTCCTCCGGTCTCTTCTCCCTCTCCTCCCTGCTGGCCTCCCAAGCCCAGCTGGCCAAGGAGGAGAAAGCGTCACGCGAAGGAGTCGACAGCCACCGCGAGGAGGACGGAGACAAGTCTGATTAGATGGTTTCCAGTTCAGCTCTGTTTCTATCCAGAGACCTGAATCCAGAGATCCGAGCCCCCTTGGCCTACAGTCGCTCTCCTGGTCGCCCTCTATCTGACCTTAGCTATCATTGGCTTTAATCCCTTCACTATTTACCATTTACCTGGATGTTTTTTATCCTCCCTTCTCGCTATCACATCAGTGTCTCTTTCTTGTATCCTGTGTCTTTTCTTCAAACACTCTTTTTTTGTATCTAATACAACTTTGTTTCTACCATGTTTTTTCTTTTTTTTATCAGGACTACTTTCTATTTCGGTTGCTTCCTGCCGTCCTGTTGCTCTGTCTCATGTTTAGTTTCAGGGGTTTTTTTCACAATCCCTCTCTTCCTGTCACCTCCCCCCCCCCACCTCTTGCCTCTGCTCTGAGGGGGCTTAGACAGCACTGTCAGACAGGACTGATCTGTGGGAATGAACACGCAGTCCTGTAGGTGTTAAAACAAGCTAAATGTTAAACAGAGGGATTCTTTGGCGAGCTGTAAAACCGGTCACACAAATCCCATCATTCCTACAAAACTCACTTTCCTAAGATAAGGTCTCACATAGCTCAATAGTGTTGATTTTTTTTTTTGGGTGGCAGTTCACACTGCATGCATTCATTCAAACATAAAATTGGCCGTGAGTTTAAATGGATGGATCAGAGAATTGTTTGAATATTGCCTAATGCCCGAACTAAAGGGAGAGATACAGCTACCATCACATTCTGACCAAAATTGTTTTAATAAGACACCTCCAGAAAAATAGATTGTGTATAATCCTGAATTTATATGGAGAAAGGAAAAGCACCTTGTAAGAGCTAACCTCACGCTGAGAGCTGTCAGTCTAGATAACAAACCCACCTTAGTAAGTAATCCCCCCTATTTACGATCCTCCTCGCCTGATCCTGTGAGGTATGTCAGATCAATCCGCCCAGCACCTTAAATAAAAGGCAACTTTTTTTTTAATCAGACATTAGAGAGAGCAGAGGTAGCAACAAAAAGATGCCACTCGTGCAGCCCCCCCCCCCCTCCCCACTACCACCACCGCCCCTTTCATCTTTAATGTGCACTAATATTAGAGCAGACACTTGCAGGGAGAGAGCGTGCATGTTGTGTGTTTGACAGCAGAGGGCAGCGTGTGTCTTTGAAGAAGCGTCCTTCATGGGCTCAGGCTTGAGCTAAAAACAAGGACAGGACTGTGTCACGAGGGGAAACGGCTTATTTATCCTCGCTGAGTGTAGAAACTTAATAAACAGAGACGAGACTGGAGATGTTAAAACTCTGCATGCGGTCCGTCCCAGTCTCTGTCATGAACCAGATCTTGAGGAGTAGCCTTTGGTCTATTTTAAGAAACATCTGTGTCCTCCCATTAAGATGGAAACATTGTCCCTCTGTACATTCAGATTTACTCAGTGCGTTTTGATTCACTGTGAACACACAGGTCTGCCACATATTTGACTAACACGACATTGCACAGGTGATTTAACATCTTAATACGCCACTGAGTGGGAAATCTCCAAGAGCTAACAAACTCATATCAGACAGATGCAGCACTGAAAGCTTCTTCAGCTCCGTCAGTCTCACGAGCCCTGCTGTTTTCATTTATAATGTTACTCCGTCTGATTAGACCTCTCGTCAGGGGGAAGTTGAAAGTGTCTACATGAACCGGCTGCCATTTTATTTGAGTATGGCAACACTGTAAACGATATAGTGCCCTCAGTGGCCCAGTGGTTCAAACACATGCCGTACAGTATGTTTACAAGGTCCCCGGCTTGTGGACTTCAGCTGCATCTTCTTCCTGTCATTTCTTCAAGGTCTGACTTAGAAGCAAATAAATATCCCACAACTTCAGAATTCAGTGCTCACTATAGGGAAGATTGCTCTTAAACATTCGTCCAAAAGTAAACAAAACAAAAATAAATCCAAAAGTATTTTTTAGTGAAATGAGGGTAACTATCGCCATGTATATAAAACCTTTTCAATTTGGTTGAATCCATTTTCCCCTGGTCATCATCACACCCTGTAGTAGCTCCACCTCCCCAGTTTCAGAACCACTCTAGAAAAGCAACGGAGTAACTTGATCTATGTAAATGAGGGAGTGATTTCAGACCATGTCTATGTACTATTGAAATTAATGCAAGTTGAATTTACACATGATAGTGGAACAGATTGTTAATTCCCATGTTTATAAGTCAAGCTGTCAGTAAACAACAGAAAGGACTGAAGAGTTGCGTGTTCTCTGTGAAGGTTACAAACACTGTGAATTGACAACATACCACTCTTTTCATTACATTTCAGTTTAATTATAAAGGGCTTTGGTTGACATGAGGCATTTGGCTTTCAGGCATGAGTCTGATGTATTAAAGGCAATGTCACACACACACACACACACACACACACACACACACACACACACACACACACACACACACACACACACACACACACACACACACACACACACACACACACACACACACACATCAGTTTTCAGGGAAAAAGAGTCTTTCCCACTTTCTAAAACTTTAACTCTGATGACATGACGGCAGCAAAACATGTGCAACAAAACTACTGGAGGTGTGACGGAGCGTAATCTCCACATCATGTGAAACGGGGCATACATTCATACTTTAGTCATGTGCACAAAGCCATCAGCAGATGGTACTCTGCCGAAAGACCAACCTTTCCATCGCCATGTCCAGTTAGTGCACGACGGCCATGTTTGACAGCGCTACGTGTTCTACATGTGAGTGCACTGACTTGAGAGACAGTCACGTGAGGAGGTCTAATCAGGCAGCGTGAGTGAAAACACGTGTGTGTGCTTGGGCACCTGTGTAAAGGCTTTAATAAGCTCTGTAGGAGCCAAGATGGCTCCATCACATGTTTGAAAGGTTTGAAGCAGGATGAAGTTCACAAACACATATTTCCAGCAGAGGAATCCTTATTGGTATCGAACTTGTGACACTGTAGGTCCACAGAGGTGATCGGATTTAGTGGTGACCTGTGTTTGTATGATTGTTGATTTGACATTATGTTTTACACATACACACACACTTTCTCAGCCTCCCCTCTGTTTTAATGGCTTTAGTGTGAGTGAATGGATATGAAGAGTTTCATTCTCAAACTTTTTACACATGTTAAAACAATCTCTGGAACAATGATGAAGCACATTTTATTGTTGACGCCACCGTAAAACTGCTGATTCATGTGCGAGTTTGACACAGTGGAAATTCAGGAAGCAAAAAAACCAACATCTCCATATAAAGGAATCTCAGAATGAAACCCTTTTTGTGTGTGTGTGAACGTGTCTGTGGGACGATCCTGCAGCTTTGTGTGCGCATGTGAGCGAGGGGTGTGTGTGTGTAAACAGTTGTACAGGTTCGGCCGTCAGTGATAAACCACAGAAATGAAATGCATCGCTGTTCTTACAAACGCTTACATGCTCGTGAATTTAAGCTTGCAGCACATCGTCGTCCCATCTAGCCACATGCTGTATGTATCTAGCTACATACTGTACTTGTCGTAGTGATATGCAGAGCATGTAGACAAAGTGACACACACCCACACATAAGTGCATGTCTGCGGGGGAACTGAGAGTGATTTCTTTCTAGTGGAGACATTTTTTTTTAAAAGAATGTTTGTTCCAGGTTTTCTGTGATCAATGCACTTGGTTTTTCTTTTTGGTTTCTTTTTGGTTTTTTAAAATCTGTTTTCTTTCTTCTTTTTTTTTTATTCGATATGAACTAGAACCAGAGTTACAAAGCTGACGTTATAAACATAGAAATGAGAATCTATGTATTTGTTAAGTAGTGGGAGGTGCTGGCCTCTGTATACAGTTATACATAGAAAGCTTTATGTGTATATGGCTGCATCTTCTCTTGTCTGTCCTTGATGATTCTTGTGCTATTGTGTTACAAACCTGATGTGACACCAGGGGGGAAACAACTGCAGTACGTTGACCTTTTTTTGCCCCTTGACCTCCTTTTCCCCTCTCTGACCCCCCCCCACCCATCCCACCTCATCCCCTTTACTCCCGCGCCACATTACCCCCCCCCCCCCCCCCCCCCCGAACCCAAACTTTTTGCCCCCATAGCGTGAAGCATTGTAAGCGTTTTGAGCTTTGTAAAGGTCTTTTTTAAATACTTATTTTGTGTATAATGTAAAACCTGAAAGTGTGTACTTTGGCGAAAAAAAAAAAAAATGTTTTTGTGTCTGGAACCATAGCTTCATTTAAACAAATAAACAACAACTACAACAAAAAGAAACTATAAAAAAAAAGTACAACAAACATTTACTATAAATAATATGAAATGTTCTGCAGTAAAGAAGGACTTCTTGTGCCTTACAAATAAAGTCAATCAAATCATATAAGAAACTGTTCTCCTTCTTTGACTCGGTTTGAACTCAGTGTCAATCTTTGTTGAGTGAACTGGTTAAATACTTTTACTGTAAATGAATGATCACATTTTGTTTCCTGTTGCACTGTTTGATGTTCGAGTTTTAACTTTATGATGCATTTACACGTCTTACCTCTTTATACAGATTTTTTTTTTTGTTTGACAACAGACCAAATAAGAATTTTGATTATTTTTCTCTCTCTTATTATCCCTGTCACAGTATTGATGGATCACTTCAGATGCAAGTTTTCTAAGCTGTCACAGTTGAAATGTGATTTTAAACAAAAAGAAGTGCTCTGTTTGTAGCTGACGTGGGGTAAAGGGCATAAGGCCATTCAATCAAAACACAATTTAGCCGTTATAGTGCCCATAGAAAGTTTCCCACCTTGTCTAATGTAAAACTCACCTCCTGTGGCTGCTGAACTTCCATATGCAAGAAACCCAAATCACTGTTTTAAATCAATTCCCTGCCCCCAACATGCATCACCATGCAGCAACAAATTGAGGCAGCAAAAAACCCTCTGCAAATGTTTTTGTTGGCTAATGAAAATGACTGGAAAGTAAAAAAAAAAAGTTAAGTTAAATTTCACACAGCAAATTGCTTTATCTAAAACTACATATTTTATAACTTAAAGTATGTTTTGGAAAACAATCTAAGTCAATGTGGTAAAACGTCCTTGTGCTGTTTTTTCTTTCACGATTATCTCAGAATCAACAATGGTCGTATACAACATGCAACACATCCAAACATCCCTGCACAGATTCATACTGAAACCTGCCTGATCGGGATTAAACAGTTCTCAGATGGTGTCTCTAGATCAAACTGAAGTCACATGTCAGACAATCAGATTTTTACAAGATTTACTTGGTGACCAAAACGTTTGCTCAAGAAATGATTTCAGATCCTTTAGTTTAATGATTTTGTCTAATTGACAATTAATCAACAGGAAGGACGACTTCCTGCAGCCGGAGGGCCCCTGCAGTTCACAGCTCATCCACCAGGAGGAAGTGTTGATTTACGTTTAACTGCACCTGCACTGTGAGGCGATAGCAGCAGGTACGGCCCTGAGATATTCCCTCATGTGCTCCAGTGCGTGTGCGCGTGCGTGGGTGTGGTGGAGGTTTGACGCACGTTCACACCGATGATGAGGATCACGGCTTGTTTGGCACCTGTTTATAATCTTCATTTATCTGTTAGTTCTGAGACATAACTTTGTTGTTGCACACACACACACACACACACACACTCACACACACACACACACACACACACACACACACACACACTGATGCAGTTGTTTTTTTCTGTGTGAGTGTGAGTGACAGCAGGTCCTGGCTTTTCTTCTTAATTTCCTCCTCTGTCTGTCTCCTTTCCCTGTTTGTGTTTCCCCTGTGTGTGTGTGTGTGTATGTGTGTGTGCGTGTGTGTGCGTGTGTTTGGCGATAGAAAAGAGAAAAGCTTGTGAAACCTCAGAGCTCCTGTGGTTGCAGCCCTCCTCCTCTCCTCCTCCTCTCCTCCCGCTCCCTACAGACAGCTCCGGATCTGACACTTAAATAAATATGAAAGTGCCCTATTTCTTCTCTTTCTGTCTGAGGATTCACACTTTCCTCACGAGCAGTGACGCACAAGCAGCAGCAAAGGTAGGTTTTCTCTCATCCACTTCTTTTTCAGTTTCAACACATTAGAGCCTCTGAACGAAGATAAAGTTCCATCATCACATCTTGTTTCATTTAAAGGAAAACACTCATGATATTCTACATTCAACAAATGAACTGATAATAATTGCAATAACACAGCTCCTTCTGTGACATGGAAACCCTTTTGTGGTCACATCATCTCAAACTGTTCTGCTGTAAATGATTCTCTTTTTGGAAATTATTTAAAAAAACAATTATATGTTTGAGTCTCATTTGAAAGGTTTCATGTTTTCAGTACAAACATATCAGAGACAGATGGATGATTGGTTGACTGGTCTTTTTACTATAATCTAAGCTGCTATAATCTTTTATGTGTTGTTTTTAATCTATGTTCTATTTAATGAGTAGTTCTTATGACATAGCAATCAGTCATTGATGGACTGATGTAATGCTGTGTGTGAGAATTCAAATGTCTGAGTCAGTTTCCCTTCTCCTGCCAGCACCCTGGATAAAAATGTCCCAGCGACAGCACAGCAGGAGGAAGTCCAGAGAATTCAGCGCGTTGATGATGTTTCAGACGTGAAACTGGAAGAATACAACTGACTCAGGATGAAAGAGAGGAGTCATACACACAGAAGATGCTGATGAAGATGTCAACTTGGAAAGACAACTCGACTTGGGAGCTTTCGATGATAGGGGCAGACGCCAGTGTTGATGTGCTGTAAACAAAAACACTGCGACTCTCTGCTGGAATCTATGCATCATGTTCAGCCTCCTCTGCTCAGCAGCACCTCCTCACCCTCAACGCTCCAGATATTCTCCTGGTGAATCTGGGTTACAGAGATTAATCCGACAGGTCGCTTAATTATTGAAGAAATCCAGAAACCAAACAAGAGGGTTCATTTCAGACTTTATTCTTAGAAAACACCAAATATTTTCATTTACAGGAAAAGTCTGTAAAGAAAAAAAAACATATGTCATTTTCACACCAAGGCCATACACACTGTGATGAGGTGACAACCGGAGCTTTACACTCCGGTATTTTTTCTCAGTGCAACATGTATTCAAAGCACCGTGCCCTTCACACCTCTCACCTGAATGCAGCTCTGTTCCTCCTGTGCTGCTGCTGCTCCCCCCCCCCCCCCCCCCCCCCCCCTACCACCAGCATCCGCATCACCATCGCTCCTCTGCCGGGTCCAGCTCTGTTCTCTCTTACTGGGAAGTTCAAAGCCTTGTGTTGGATGTTTTCTACAGAAACGTGATGATCTGTTACACGTGAGGCGTCTGATGCTGAAACCATCGAATACACAGTTCGAATCGTTTAGGAACCGCGGATTTAAAGAAAGTGTTGTAGTGAAAAACCCATGATGAATGTTCAGTGTACGCAGCTCTCTCTGTGTGTGTGTGTGTGAGTGTGTGTGAGAGACACGATGATGAGTCGGAGGGAGACAGAAAGAGAGAGGGAGCGAGCGACAGAGAGCAAGAAGCGTCTTGATTAATCATGATTGACTCATTCAGAGCCCACTCGTCTTTTCTCCCTCGCTCCCTCGCTCCCCCTCTCCTTTATGGCTTGATTACGGAGATGTGCTCCGTCTCTCATTACCTCCCCTCCTCCATCCCTCATCCCTCCTTCTTCTTTTCTCTCTCTCTCTCTCTCCATCCATCCCACTCCTCCACCCCCGCCCCCCACTGCGCCGGTTTATTCAGCCGTCCCCGGGAAAAAGAGGAGGCTGTCAATCTCCGTCTGCCGCCTCTCCATCCTCTCTCACCCGCCGCATGTCCCTTCATCCATCCATCCCTCCATCCATCTACATCTCTTATCCATCACTCTCCTTCATCCTCTTTTTCTCTCAGTTTCACTCGTTCCTGTCACTTTGAGACTCTTGCATATAAATTTCATCCCCCCTCTCCTTTCAAACACTTCCTCTATTCATCTCCATTCGCTCTCTTCTTGTTCTTCTCTGCATTCTGTCGCTCCCTGCATCTGTGTCAGGCACAAAAATTTGAAAAAAGTGAATACACAAATTTGACTTCCCAGTTTTGCTGTCACAGTCTTTCTTCCTCTCCCCCCATTTCTCTCTCTCCCTCACTGTCTGTGTCTGGGTCTCTCTCTCCCTCTCTCCCGGCCTCAGCTGGAGGAGCAGTCTGAGTCGACACAGCTTCGTCTGATACAGATGCTCCCAGAGATGCACCATGGGAAACTGTCTCTTGGCCCGCTTTTCTAATCTTGTCTTCTCTCACACACACACACACACACACACACACACACACACACACACACACACACACACACACACACACACACAGTATTCTCAATGTGTTTTTGAGGCGTGTGTGTAAGTGTGCACATATTTATGTGTGTGTGTGTGTGTGTGTGTGTCTGTGTGTGTAAACAGAGAGAGGGATGAGACCTATTCAAACTTTAATGGAGTCATCTGAGATACAGCCCTCGTCTGTCGTCCTCTCTCCTTCACTGACCTTCCTCATCTCCCTCTTCCTCTCTCTGATATTTTAATCTTTTTTTAATTTCACTCTCTCTCGCTCTCTCTGTTCCCTTCCCTCTTTCCTCTCTACTCTTCTCTTTGCTCATTTTCTATTCTCTTCATCAGCTCACCCCATTTCTCTCACTCCTCTTTTTTTAGTTTTGTCTCTCATCTTCCATCCCAGCCTTCACGTTTGACTCATAACCGCTCTCGTCTAATCTCTATTAGTCACTGTCTCCCTCCGTCGCTTGTTTCGGTCCCAGAGTCTCTTCTTCTACCCTCCATTGACTTTGCTTCTTTCAACAGATGCCTTACCGTTTTCATTTTCCTGTCTTTCGCTCCTACTTTCTTTCAAGGACAACATTACCTGATGAAATTATACCGCACTTTCTCCCTTCTATTACCGAACCCTTGGGTAAAACGTGAAGTAAGAGTTTGAGACATTCTGAAATCACTAAAGATTAACACCAGGACATGTTGAGTATAGCGTCGTTGAGTTCGGCACAAAGATGGAGAACCATCAGGAGGCAGACTGAAGTTAAGATGGATGACGCGTCTCTCCTTTCTCCCGTTGTACAACAATTGAGCCGAAATATCTACTTTACAGCTGCTGTCTTGCACTATTGACATCACCTGGAGAAAGGAGACAAATAATCTCACTTCTCTAAACGTTGAACTGCTCCTTTAACCTTCGACAGTTCAGGATGGATGCTGGGAAGTTTTTTCTCTCACTTTAATAACAACTAAACAGATTTCCTCTTCAGCCCACATGTCCTATTTCTCCTCCAATTCAATTCATCTGTGAGGTTTTTGTTTCTTTTCCTCGTCTCTCTCTCCTTCTCTCTCCCTCTCTCTCTCTCTGCATGTCTCTATAGTCTCTCTCCCCACACTGGTAATGTCGTTCAGTGTAGAGCCCTCCCCTGTGTGGTTAGTGGGCTGTTACCCAGCTGCCTCTGATACTTCCTGCCTGTCACTTCCAATCCTGGTGACAACACGCCTAAAACACAACACACACACACACACACACACACGCTCACATACACACAGACATTGTCTATTACACACCATTAGGAACATTATAAAGTCGCCTGTCCAACAGATATGCACAAACATTCACACAAATGTTTCACCCACACACACGTTTGCAAAAACATTTGTGCATTAGGTGCATTAGTGATACACACACACACACACACACACACACACACACACACACACACACACACACACACACACACACACATAGACGTACAAAGACACACCCTCATTGGTGACACTTGAACACGTACAGGCAGTCATACATGCATACATACAGGCGTGTATACATATGCCTGTACACACATACACACACACACACACACACACACACTACTGGCACAGCGGTGGAGTAGACTTCCCATCGCTCAAAGCCAAATTCATTCAACAAGGACCCCCCCCTTCTCTCTCTCTCTCTCCCCCCTCACTCTCTCTCTTCCTCTCCCCAGCTCTATTTGTAGCCTGCCTCCCCCTCCTCTTACTCTTCCTCCTCCTCTTCGTCTCCTGCTGCCAGAAGAGAAACCAGGTCTTCTCTTTCTCTTCTTCTACCCTTCCCTTCCTCCTCATCTTCTTCCTCCTCCCTTCCCATTTATCTGTAACTCCCCCTGGTTCTCTGATTATATGAAACAGTTTATGATTAAACACAAAATTTATTTACAGGCGACAACCTTGTGAGCTGTATATATATATATATATATATATATATATATATATATATATATATATATATATATATACACACACACACACAAAAAAAACCCTCTTGGTGTATTTTCCCCTTTAAGCTAAATGTGGAGATTTCAGGTGCATGAGCTTTGTTTGAAAAGACAGTTTGCAGATTTGTCTAAAGATTTCTGAACTTATTTTACAGCCCTGATCAACGATATTTTTTTGTCAAGCTAAATATATCCATTCATATTCCTATATGGATATCTTTGGCTCTGTAAAGAAAAGACAAAATATTATATTATTATATACATACATATACATTTATTATCCACTGACATTGCAACTTTAATAGTATGTATGTATGTGTAATATATGTATGTATGAATGTATAATGTGTGTATGTAATACGTGTATAGGACTTTTGGGGTATTTTTGGTTAAACTGCAGATATCTCACATATTTCCTGTGTGGCTGTGATCAAGTCTGACAACAAGTCAAGTTGTTTTACCAGATGTTAATAATCAATGAGCTCAGTGGAAAATGACCATCATTTTAATCCAATATCCAATAATCACATGAGGAAAAATCTAACCCAGAGGAGGAAGACTTCACTGACATCAGCCCTGGTAATAACAAACACAATTCAGAACATTTCGACTAAAAGTTCTTACTTGCTTATTATAAATCATAGACTGTATGAAGATGGACTTCACTATTCAGAAGTGAAACTCAGATACTCGGGCACCGCCATCTTCCAACGCATTGAATTACTAATTAAATCCTTAAACACTTGAACAAACATCAGTGTGAAAAGAATCAAATTACTTAATGAACCTAATATGATAGAAACCATCTTTGAGAACATTTTATTCAATCTATACTTTTGGTTTGGTCCATGTCCCATCTACCAACATGGAGGAGGCCTGATTATATATGACATGTACTGCAGCCAGCCACCAGGTGGTGATGCAGATTCTTTGACTTCACTTGCTGCCATGTCGTCCATCTTTATAATCAGTCTATGATATAAATTCATACCAGAAAAAGTGACACTAATCTTCTGTTGATATTCTGTGAAACATAAAAAATGTCAACTGAGAAGTTCTTAACCAAATAGCGTGGGCAGATTGTTATTGTTATCCGATATAATAAAAAGTACCAGATGATAGTTAAAGAGTACATACAGTATGTATTACATTATATATTTTCTTCACGCTCCTCTTCCTGTCACTCTCTCTGTTTTTCTTGCCATAACTTTATTCCTGCTGTGTCACCGATGGTCAGATCAGGCTCTGTGAAGGGGAAGTGTTTATTTTCTCGGGGGCCCGGCAGAGCTGAGTTCCCAGCCCCAAACGCGAGATTAAAATCCAGGGATCACTGGTGCGATTTGGACTTTGTAACGACCTGATCGTGGAGCTGAAGTCGACTAAAACAGTGTTTTAATCACTTCTGAAACTCAGTCATTGATTCTGTCAGACCTCACTGTTGTGTCTCAGGTTTATGGCGTTTTGCATTGCTGATGTCTTCCTTTCCATTTTCTTTCCTGTTATGAATAAAGATATAGACAGACCTATGTCTTTATTTTTTGTTGACTTGATCCAAAGTATTTCCAATAATGTTCAAACCCAGAAAAATCCCCAATTAATATTTATAGCACGTTTCATTTTGGTCACCTTTTATTGTTGTCATATCCGCTTTAGCCGAGGCTTTGACCTTCTCTGCTTCAACCTTAGGGCAAACGGCATGTTAGGAAGGAAAAACACACACTGCTAGACAGTTAGCCAGTTAGCCAGTTAGCCAGTTAGCCAGACGGCTGTTTTTTTCCTTCCAATGTTTGTATTGGTCACTCATTATGGATCACAATTATTCATTAACGTTTGCTGCATAACATGAATAAAACTTGATGACCTCATCTGTGAACATGATTTGTGTCAGTTAGATTTTAATCGGCAATTGTGGTTAAGATGTAGCAGAATTGTTTTAGCCGACACCGAACACTGTCATCCGGCTCACATTCCGTGTAGAATGATGTCACCCGGGGGGTCGGCTCCCGTTTGCCAGAGAGTAAGAGAGCTAAGTAAGCCTTAGCAAAACCGTGTGTCAACCAAAGGTGGCCCAATTAGTTTTTTTTATGTTCGTGCCATATTCACCATTTACCACATGGGCCACTTTAGGTTCACTTCAAGATAACACCTTACCTAGAGCGCTGCATGTTGGCCAAATAGGGCTCACCTTTGTTTTGGGATATTTGGGACACATTTGACAATATTGACATGTATGATATGTGTCAGCAGTTCATTGGTTGACTGGGCCCGTCTGCTTCGTCAATCCAGCCCAGCACCACAGGCCTACCTGTATCCCCCATATGCCCCGGCTCTGTCGAGTTGGCACTGTTGTTTCTGGAAAGCACTTTCATCCTGATCCTCATCACTAATTCATCGGCATACGACCTCCATCCATCAGCGCTAGCTCAAGTATGAAAACACCTCGGGCTATCTTACAACATTAGTGGCCTGGCTTCCTCCTCACACCATGAAATCCACTCTGCTTATTTTCTTTTTCTCTTATATACCTTCAAAAAAAACTCCTCCTCCCCATCTCACTTTGACTCTTTTCTTCGATTTTTCTTCAGCCACATCTCTGTCGTCTGCCTCTTATATTTAAATGGTTACCTCCGTCTTTCTTTTGTCCAACTCTTTCATTCAAAGCCGTGCTCGTGCTTAAAAGCATGTGAGTGCCAATGACAAGATAATGGTCTGCTTGTAGTTAGTCTCCTAAACACAGTCGTGCTAATTGTTAAATTGTCGGCTTCACGAATCATTTCCTGCCGAAATGTAGCTGAGAATTCAAACTTTGCAGATCATTTTTTTCTTCTTTGTTTTTCATATTGTTAATTATACAACACTTCTCCTGCTCATGAATCAAAGTTACACTGTCAATCTGAACTGCTGCGATTTAGCTTTTTTTTTTTTATTCCAATTTTCAGTGTCTTTTGAAAGATTTATTTTTTCCTGCAGCACTGGCCTGTGAGAACGATTCAGTCTTTTGGGTGACTTCATAAATACATGGCTGTCGGGCTGAAAAGTGTTAGCTTCGCTCAATTGCTGGAATGCTGATTCTTTGTTGATACAGGTGTTTTCAGCTGTCATCTGCGATATGCTTCCCAGTGTTAACTTTTCCAGTCCACATCCCAACCCTTGAATTTGTGTCTGTTCACACTGGTTCTTATCCACACTAGCACAGAGGTCGTTGGGATGTTAGTTCAGAAATGTAAAGAAAAAATATCACAGGACCTGTTTTGACTTTTTCAAATTATGATTCTCAAAAACTTCCGCAGATAAAAGGAGTTTCTTTTTTCTAAGATCTCTGAGCAGGTTCATGGACATTTATTCATGGTGGACATCAAAGATAATTGTATTGTCGGCCGGTGTAAGAGACACCGAATCTTGAAATATATGCATCATGTCAGTGGTTTTTCAAATTTGACAGATTTTAACATAAACTGCTGCTGTCAGGTGCGGATGGTTTTAAAGTGGCCTGCGTTAAGTGTCTCCATCAGCTGTGTGTCACACCTACTGAGCATCTGCTGACCATGTTGATAAGTGGCCAAGATGGGGGGTCAAACTACAGCAACCAACCTCCTGTAGCACGGAGGATCCTATGTGTGTCTCTCTGCACCTCACTAAAGGTTTTACAGTAACAGGCTTCACTTTTTCTAGGTAGGTAAATTTGACAAGACTTTAAAGCTGGAACAGAGGAGCTCTGAAAGTTATATGGAGATATTCTTCAGATCTTTCTCACGGCTAACTCCAGCCCTGGTTGTTAGGGTGGCCCCATTGACATCAGGACAGCAGAAGGTCTACACATCTTCAGCCGCAGCTAAAAACACATCTCTGTATATACAGTATATATATATATATATATATATATATATAGTTGCACTTACATGTAGCACTTTGTGGTTTGGCTTTTTTTAAGCTAATCTACTTGATTCTTGCTGCTCTGGGTTTGTTCATGGTTGAATGCACTTATTTGAAGTCGCTTTGGATAAAAGTGTCAGCTAAATGATGTGTAGTGTAATGGGTGGGAAGTTGATCGTAAAAAATGTGCAATTCCAGCCGTTCCATAAGCACTGTGGCAATGACAATGAAAATTAGTGTACCATCAAAATGAATTTAAAGCTCTTATTTTAAGGTAAAATGTAATTTTTTTATTCATTATATTCAACATATTCATTAGACAATGACATTATTCACCACACTGCTGAGTAAGATTAAAACTTAAATCTGCATTTTTTTTTTTTATTAAAATCTTGATGAAGTTAGCAGAAAGAAAAAACGTGCAAATGGAACCCTGCACCCTGTATTTGTAATTCTGTGATAAACCAAAACTAAACCAAATATTTAGTATATTTGAGCCTTTTCCAAACCCGTAGTTTCAACATGAGACTTACACTGGTAGCATGCGCGTGGATATGTAGCATTTTTGGTCTCCTGAGCAGTGTATCATGGAGTACATGTGGATGGCTATTCGGATTGAATCGTTGCTCCACAGTGAGTCTGCTGCCAGCTGAATTACTCAGTTGTCAGTAGTAAATCTAGCCGGCTTCAGACAGACAGGGAGAAGACGGAAAGCTAAATTATTTAGGAAATGCTGAGATTTGGCTCCTGGTCTGTGTAAATGTCTTTTTCCTCCCAATCTGCAATTCTGCTTGTGTGCCGTTTCTTTTTCCCTCCATCGCCAGTCTGTTCTCACCTCCTCAGCTGAACTTCATCCCTCTATTCCAACCTTCTTCCTCTTGTCCTTTACCCCGACTTTTTACTCTTGTGCTTTTTTCCCCCTCTCCGGTCTTCTCCTCCACCCTCTGACCCATCGTCTCCCTCCTCCTCCTCCGTCCTGCAATCTGTGCCTCCCCTCTTTTTCTCTTCCCTCCCTCTCTCCCTCGCTGCAGACAGGCCATATGCAGCTCAGTAAATGGCAGGGTGCTGTGTGGTTGTGATGTGGTCGGGCTGTGGTCTGTTTGCACTGCCACTGCGGTTCAGTCTGTGTACAGGCCTGCTGCTTCACCCCGTCTGGACCCGGCCGTCTGCCTGGCTGGTCTGGCCCAGTGCTTGACTGACTGACTGCTGCGCAAATGCTCGCACGCGCACACACACACACACACACACACACACACACACACACACACACACACACACACACACACACACACACACACACACACACACACACACACACACACACACACACACAGACTAATATCACCGCAAGCCTGTCATAAACTATCCTCGTGTGTCACTGGAGACACAGACCAGCCATCAGGGTCCTGTCGCTGCTCTGTTCCCAGCTTAACACTCCCTGTTGTCTAAATTCTCAGACAATACCACCAAACGCCATTCATCATCCCATAATTACAACCTGCAGAAAGCTGGTCAGCGATAAAGCTGAAAGTGATTAACACGATGACTCATGGTACTTTATGTGTTAGTCCAGCCGATGGGATCTATGATTTACAGTATTTGCGAGAAGCAGACAGGCATCCTATGTCTGCATGTGTGTTTAAAGTGTCTTTGTGGCTTCATGCAGCTATTAGACCATAGAACTGCACTTAGCGGAGCGGCTAGTTAGCAAAAAGAAAAGGAGATTCTAAGGAAAGAGAGGGAGAAACAGACATATGCAGGAAGAAAGAGAGTAAAAGGTGAGGTAAAGTGCAGTAATGCGTGTTTGCTCACGTGTGTGAGGAGGCAGGAGAGAGAGAAACGGAGTCAGACAGAGAGCAGACAGAGAGGAAGAGGGAGCAGGAGGAGGGCTGCTGCCGGAGGGTGAATGTTGGAACATAGAGCATGCTGTGTTGATTTGATTAAATTCAGTTCTGTTCTATTTGCAGTAGGCCTAGTTACTCAGCTATATTTGTACAGTGCTGTCTGCCGAGTTTTAACAACACCGCCACAAATCTCCAGGAGAACGGGAGGCCTGGGATTATACTCCAAAATACACTTTTAAAAAGGATAGACAAAGTTTTTTTGGGGGGGGTGGGGGGGGGGGGATTAGCCCCGTTTTTTTGTTTTATGGTTTATCTATTGCTGCTGACGCTAAATTAATCCACGTGTCGCCTGTTTGCTCCTGTGCTCAGTGGGGATACACTTTATCAATCGCTGTGTAGTAAGAAAAGACACTATCAACACATAAGAATATGAAGTAGTGGTAAATATCAATGCTCAGCAGCTTGTGTACGCTAATAGACCGGTTACACACAAACTGATGTAAGAATAACACACGTGAGTTTGAAATACCAAAGTCAACACCTTCATAGGCCATAAAAGCGGTGGGTCATATGTAATGAGTTTACCATCCTATTGATTACAACTTGTGTACTCGTTCTTGTAACATTTACATGCCCACAGTTCCATTCATACTAAAATGCGGATGAGGTGTTGGTCTGGCATTCCATTCATGTGCCCACGATCCCACACTCCATTCCAGTAGGTGACTGTATTGGACCTGTAGTAAACGTGCACAGTCATCATGGGCACACATTTTGGGATGCAACATGAACATGACGATGAGCATAGCAGACCCCAGCAGACGTGGAAACTGTGAATTTGCCTTAAAGTTGAGCATCAACAAGCAGAGGGTGAATATGTTGCTGCCAAGCGGCAACAACCGGGGCTGAGAGATGAAGACGATGCAAAAGTGCAAAAAACTGCAGTTCACTGAGTTGCCACTTGAGGTCAACTCCAAGAACGAGACAATCCCAGACGTGGGGGAAACATGCAAAAAGCTAATATCCGATCCGATTTATTTATGCTTCACGTGAGCATGAACCAGATAAGGCCAGATAAAAACTAGATAAGGCAGTTCTACTCCATGATCATGCAAGATATTTTGGCTCAATTTTAGTACAATAGTAGGAAGTAGAGATGTATTTATATACAGTCTATGGTGTATATGTATGTGTTTGTTCACTGCTCATCTTTTGTTGCAGTATACTCTGTAGATTGACCCACTCTTACAGCTCCTGTCCAGATTGTTTTGGGGTTTTTTTTGTGTGTAAAGCCAAGATCAAGTTTCAATCTATGTTGAATCACCTGTGTCTGCCAAACATATACAAATATTGAAATCAAGTCATAGCTTTTGTCAATTATTTTGGTTTTCAGTGTTTTCATACATCATGTCTGTGGTACACACATCTATTGCGATGTGACAGCAGCTTTGATTAGTCCCTGTCCTGCCCACTACCTGTCACAGCCTCGTGTCTCTGCTCATCACTTGACCCAGTCAGTCGCTTCCCAGCTGCACCTCCTCTGCAACTCACCCTGGTATTTAAAGAGGGCACGTTCACAGTCTCTGACAAATTGATTGCCGTTGTAGTGGTATTCTCTTTGTTTTGTTCTGTTTCTCCTCCTGGTTGTGACTGTTGCCTGTCGACTTAGTAAAGACAGTTTATACAAGGTCCTCTGGCCTTGGTTTTTGGGTACTAATTCTGTGCTTGTTGGATTGTTGTTCATAATGGCCACATTGGAAGGCGAGGCAGGAAGGAACCTAAAGGATATACATCCATACTACTATGTAGTCATTTGAAAAGAAAATACCAATCCAAAATAACACGCCTGAAAACACTTATGACGTGACAACTCACGTACATGTGCTTGAATAATAGCTTGTGTCCTACGCATGTAAGCAGTTGTAAAATTGTTCAGCACCAAACCAGGTGCCAGCAACACTTTTAATTGATTATCCATGTTGCATTCTACACTGGTAGCCGAGGCAACTGCCTGTTGTTATCCTCAGGAAGAGGTCTTGTGATAGGACCCTTGCGAATCAGCAAAGGAAATGTTGTGACCCAATCACCAGAGACTGGGTGAAGAGGAACAATGGAGAGGCTACGACGACCAACTCTTCACTGCGCCTTTGTGTGTTTGGCCATTTGAAACAGCTATGAACCCTTTTCCCTTTACGGACGTGGTTGGATGACATGTTGTGGAAAAGGGTTCATTTCGACCACCCTGAACCCTTCAGACAACATTTCATGTGAAACACACTGAGGCTGTCGCAGCTGCTGACAGTGCTAGTGCCCGAAAACAGGAGGCAGAACAGGAGGCTGAAAGAGGCTTAATAGCCAAGGCATATGAGTTGTGTGTTGCATAATATCCCTTCTACTTCTGCAACTCCACGACAAAGTACAACAGTAGAACATTTAGCAGATGCAGCAGAGAGATCAGTAACAAAGTAATGTGGTCTGAACACACAGTGAACGTTGCCAGTGAAATGAGGCCTTAATAGGACCAAATGCTTCCCGCTGGAGCATTCGGTGAGCAAATACTTCCTGAGAACAAATCAAATTCTGTCCATAACAAGTGTGAGATGTGAAAAATGTTCTGTAATATAATTCAGTTGAGGGAGCGTAAACAAAATGAATTCAGTCCAGTTTCTTTGAATGTTTTTATGAACTTGATGGATGGACGGATGGGGCTCGGTGGCTCAGTGTGTCGATAGTGAGTGTTTAGTGGACTGAGTCAAGCCAGCCAGCTCCAGTCCCACGGGACGCTCAGGCAAGGTCACACACACACACACACATACACATACACAACACGCACACACACACAGAGCCCAGTAGGCTGGCTTGATCCTCACTCAGTGTCACTTTGACATTTACTCTCTGAGGGAACGCAGCTGTCACAATGTGTCTCAAAAAGATGTTTTTTTTTAAAAACTTTTTATTTTATTTTATATTTATTATTTTTACAGTTTTACAAAGTAGTATTCACATGAAGAAATGCAGTAATGTATTGAACCCAGAAAAAAAAATATATGGAAATCACAATCAGTCTACACTGAGTGCTCGAAATGCTATTGTACCATAGACTGTGTCTAAAGATGGACGAGTATGTGAAGGGCTTTGGTACAATAAAGATTTTGCAAAGTGAGAAGAATAAAATAATTAAGTCACTAAACTCTGGATGTCAGCTTGTCGGGGAAAGCTGCTCTGTTGTGCCGGCTCTCTATGTATACACTTATGTGATGCACATGAATTCAAAACGTGGCAACAAATTGTATCTCATGCATATAAAATAGCACTAAATGTAGTAGAACATGGCTTCAATATAATAATGTGATTCTGCCTCCATAAAAGTATAATATAAGGAGGCCATTTTTCATTTCTGGACTTTGAGGAGGAAGTTTACACCCTTTATGTTAATTTTCCTTTTAAAGATGTGGAAAATATTAACTAATATAACAGCTTTTATGTCACATACAAAAAAAAAACACATTCACATAACAGTCAATTAATACCTTAACACATTAACTCACACTTCTTCTCTTCACATGCACTCTCGCATACACACTTCTACCACACAATTTATATGATGGAGGCGAAAGCCTTAAAATATGTCTTCACCTCACGGGGGACTTGCTTTTTGTCCCCATAAGAAGACGAGCAGATAGCACGCTCAAACGCACCCACCCACACCCTTGGCGGACCATGATGTCCCAGCTTCCTGTCAGATGGTGTCACCAGCAAGACAAGGTTGCTCTGCTCCATTTATCTGAAAATATATCTGTCATAACAAGTTATTTAAAGGGCCACTTCACCCAAATTGCTAGCAAAGCTTGGATAAAACTACATTTGAATAAAAAAAACAGGCACAAACAATGTCACCATTATTATTAAGACAGGATGAGGATAATCCACAGAGCTCACTGCTAATAGTTAGGGACTGAAAAAAGGAAATGTTCAACCCACTGATGGATTTGAATTGGCCCGTCCCTACGACCAAACGCCAAATACAGCGCTTCCTTTTCAATTCTCTGAGACAGTTTTCCATCCCTTCCACATCCTGTCCTCCCCCTCACCTTCGACTGACACACACACACACATATTCATGTTCTTTTCACCTCATATCCGTCAGCTCTAGATTTTACAATTTCCTCCTTTTCACTTTGCCCTGTCACAGATACGGTTGCCACGGAGAACAGAAATGTTGGAGCTGGAGTTGTGTGTGTGGGCGGATTAAAATGTGTGTGTGTGTTTGGTCTCAGATCAGGAAAGGGTTAATTTTGAGGGTCGGGGTGGAAAGCCCAGATGGAAAGCTTTTAGTTTCTGAACTTAATTGGCATGACATGGCCCAGACAATGTGCCAAGTTCTGTGTGTGTTTGTGTGTTCATGTGTGTAGCATAATGTTGTGCATATCTGCGTGTGCATAGACAAGTGATGATATGTGTGAACATTTGCCTACGGTGACAGAGACATGCAGTATGTGTTCCTGTCTGCGTGTGAGAACATGTTTGTGCTGCTACTTCTACAACGTATATATAAATCTATATTGTATGTATTTGTATGAGCAGAGATGTGCAAAGGTCTGTGTGTATGTGTGTAGATTATTTACTGCATGTGTTCAGAAATGCGTGACAGGATAGAAAAGTGGTAGGCACCACAATGTAGCAGCAATATCTGTCTTTATTTCTTCCCCTATCAAATTCAAAGCAGAGCCACAGCAGGAACCCATGAACGTTTCTGCACGTAAAGCAAATGTAAAGGGAAGTTACAACCCATGTGCATGAGCCTCAGAACTGGCTAAAGAATGAACATGCTTCTCCACGGTGATATTCACATTTCTTTTTTGCTAAATTCCAGCACAGCCGAACAGTCAAACTTGATGTTCATGATGTCAGTGACACAGCAAGGGTTTGGCAGGATTTTTAATGGCTAATTTCATACCATGTTGCTTTTTCAAATGTTGCCCAATGCGTCTCTATGAGTCATGCTAACCTCATTTTTGCGTTGAAGGGACTCTGGAAATCAAAGTGTAGAAACAGTATTATTTTTATTATAATATTATGCCAAGCTGTGTAACCCTCCTACGGCTTTTCCAAGTTAATGATTTTAAGACAAATCATTACAAATTAGAGCTAACAGATGCTGAAAGTAGCTGTTGGTTATGGCCACATTTATGGGAAATACAACAGGTTGAAATAAAGTGGAATTCTTTTTGAGGTGTAGTGTTGACGAATGAAATGGTCCCACCCTCATTGTGGGTGTCTTAGCTTCACTTATTTTAGGGTTCCGTTCGAGCGATTACTTTCACCGGGTTCACGCAGTGCCACCGTCCACAGTTTCACTTGTCAACAATACACCTGACATTCTATTGGTTGGAGAATTTGGACACACCAAGAACAGAAAAGAAATCTGAGATCTCGGAAGCATGAGAGCATTAGCACAAGCAGAACAAATCTAAGCACAAGCAGGGGCTATTTGAGAGCAAGCGCAGGGTTTTTGGTGAAAGCATTACAAAATCTAAATGCCCTGCCCTCAACCTTTTGAATAAAGATAGGGAAAAAAACATAGAAGTGGAGCTGCATCGTACATCTTTATATACAGTCAATGTTCAGAAAGAACACATTTGCCCTTTACCCAGGCAAGGATTTGATGCCCAGGACGTCAGCTGAAAGGTAATGTGGGATTCTGTGGGACTGTTTTAAGTTACATTCATCATTTGACTACAAAGAAAACAAAAGAAAATGACGCAATCACCATTGGACTTTAAAAATAAAATCTTTATTTCTGAACAGAACCAAACAAGGGAGCAAGGCTTCAAGCCAGCGTTTTGATTTTGATCTGTGCACCGAGATCCAGGATTAACGAAGATATAGACAAACAGATCCAAAGCAAATAACACTGCATTGACTGTGACATTGACCACGTTGCCGCAAACAACTCTGTCTAAACAGCTAGGCAGAAATAAAGTAGAAATTGGGTCTGTAATGAGAACTCACACTTTTATTCAGCTCTGTGTGAGGCTGTGCGTTTGTCATGCCGGTCGCTGCCAGTTTCCATTACATCGTGCAGAGTCCGAACCTGCTCCACTTGGGCTTGGAGCGCTCTGCTTGCTCAAATGGTCTTGGCACGCTAATGTGTCGTACACCACTCTCAACAAGCTCTGTGTCGAGGGAGCAGCCGAGGACTAATGTGTGTACTATTGAGTTAAGATCACTTTGTATGGAAAGCATGGACACTTTTTCCTCCGTCTTCGCTCTTCTTTCTAACTGGTTCTCTGTCTTTCACATGTATGTAAATATAAAAATAATATATAAGGAAAAAAAAGTGTCTGCGTTGTAAACAATGAAATGTCACGAGGAGTTGCTTGAAGCTGCCGAGCTTCTGCATAATTCAAGAAACCATCTCTGACTTCCTGTTTCATACTTCTGTTTCTGTCCCTTCCTGTGCCCCTGCCTGCTTTGTTTGTTTGCTGTTTTTTAGCCATGCCAGCGACACGACTCTGTGGATGACAGTGTCAGTCTGATGGTCGGTCCACTAGACCAAAATATCTCAGCAACTGGGCTACTGGAATGGATTAGCATGATGTATGTTGTATAGAAGTTCCTGGGGTTCATGAATCCGGAGGACTTTGGTGATGCTTGAGAAACAATATGAGGATGAAATCGGTTTTTTGAGGGGAATGAGCTGTGCACATTCAAGTCCTCTTATGAGATTTTGACCAAATACCTGCAAAATTCCCATCTTCTAAACTTTAAAAATCTTACTCTGTCTTTGATTCCATAACTTTTAAAACACACACACACATACACACACACACACACACACACACACACACACACACACACACACACAGAGTGTTTTGTTTGCAGTACTTGCCTGTGCTCTGAGGCCAGTTGAACCACAAGATATCCCCCAGGAATCTCCAAACATGGCATCATGAATATTTCAACACTGACATCCGCCATCTGCACCTTGGCCAGCTCACACACACACACACACACACACCGATCCAGCATTCCTCACACGCATACATGCATCTGCTCTCTTTCAGTCAGTCTCACCTCTCTCTCTTCCTCTCTGTGTGTTTTTGAACACTCTGCATCTGGTCGCAGGAACCCCTGCCAGTACGTTTTACACTTACATAACGCATTCTACTGTCAAAATGTTTAAAAAGAGAGCGACAGGCGGAGACGGAAGGAAGGAAAAGGGAGAAAAAGAGAAGACAAAGTGAGGGGCCGAGGCAGAGTTACTGATGTTCCAGTTTGACGAGTGATATTGATAAATCAGTAAACCATTTTTTTCCTGTCCAGTGAAGTATATTGAATTCAAGAAAAACCTTAGAGGAGTGAGAGCCTGAGATCAGTGGAAACTCTGTGAATAGAGCAACATGCAGAGATGAGAGACAAAACACAGCGACTCTTTGCTGCTGCTGCTGCTGCTGCTGCTGGATGAATGACCAGCAAGCACAAAGTAAAGAGCTGCATGGATTTATCTGCCAAGTGTCACTGGAAAGGATGAAGAAAAGAGGCATGAACAAAAGATTTCTCACAGATTTACCTGGACCCCTAATCTAACCCTAACACATATGAAGGACCCAAAACGACATAAGGATAAATAAATTAATATATAAAAGTAAATTTCTACATTATTTTTTAAAATATTTTTCTGTCCGTATGTTGATTAGGGGTGGAAAAAAAGCTGGATCGGTTAGAGCGGTGTGATCTTCTACTTCTGTCTTAAGTTGGCTGCCTACCCAATTAACATATTGACACCTAAATAAATAAATGCTGAAATAAAGAAATAAATATAGAAATATAGCCTTTTGATAACAAAATGTTTCTTTTTCATTTATTTATGTATTCAATTATTTATACTTGTGTCATTTTTTTGGGTCCTTCATAAACCCCATCTTTGTGCGTTTGAGAAAATCATGAATGTGAAAAATTTAGCTTGTGCGTGTGACACGAAGGAAATATTGTTATATGCATCCCAGGAGACATATAAGCAGAGAGATGATGATGATGATGATGATGATGATGATGGAAGAGGAGGAGGTATTTTATTCACTGCAGTCTGCCTCAATCCCAGTTAGCCACACAACTGGCTTACACCAGGCAGGCTGATTGCAGCACAGTCTACCACAGCCTGCAGGGACTGTACACACACACACACACACACACACACACGTACATTATACACATTAAAATACACACACTCACAAACACACATGGATACTGTGCATGCAATCTTTCATACTTTTACACACTCACAGAAAAAACACACACACACACCCACAGCAAACTACTTATGCAAACATATACTGTATGAACACACACATTTAAACACGCACCAATAATGAAACAGATTCATGCCCAGATCCCCCTCATGTGGCATATGCTCATATGTGATACACACACACACACACACACACACACACACACACACAAACATACCTAAATTATGCACATTAAAATACACACACTCAAAAACACACGTGGATGCTGTGCATGCAATCTTTTGTACTTTCACACATACTGTTGGAGGCAAACACACAAAAAAAAAAATATTTTATTGAAGAAAGAATTGAAGTGTCTGTGAAGTGTCACATATAGAAAACAACTCAAATATATGGTACATACACATACATACAGTACATGGAATTGCCATTGGGCTAAATGGATTCATAGAGCACATGCACTGGGGGACACATGAACCAAACATGGAGCTGGCTGTCTCTTATTCTCTCTGTGTCTCTCTTCATTCACATGTCAAAGCAGGACAGTGACTGACACTGACTTCATTGTGATCAGTTGGATACCTCCCTCATTTCCTCACAATTTGATCTGGACCTCATTTACAGTGGAATGGTTACACCATCTTCTTTTGGTTCTGTTCTCCAGGACAACTGAGTGAAATCAAAGCAGCATTGCTGTGAGGTTTTGTGGGGAATCGTAGCCAGTTGTGTTGTTGTCCGGGTGCTTAAGGTGATCACACATACTGTAATATGTAGCTGAAAATCATTTGCAGTTATTTACATCCTGATGTCTGCGATCCGTTCACATCAGCACACTTTACTGTGATGCTCTGTGAGGTCTGCCCTCAATTTGGTCATGAGCAACAAGCCTCGTATCCCTCAGAATGATCTGCTAAATGCTCACATTGCCTCGACGCACAATTCGTGACTTGTCACCAATAAAGAGTTGTACTTGCCATGACTGACTCAGAGTAAAAAAACCTGTGGTTGAAGATAATCTTTTGCAGGAGCGCCCAACATCAACATTCTTGTCTGGCAATAGGTTTGAGTCATAGAGAGCGTGTGAAGATGGGCGACATAATAGCTCTGCAAAAGTGGACCTAAATCATCTGGATCGCCCCCTGGTGGCTAGCATGTTACTGGATGAGACACGGACCAAACTAAAAAGTTGAAGGACACGTAAAAAAAAAAAACTGATATATGTTCAAGTTCTCTTTAGTAATTTGGTGCAATGAAATCAGGGTCAAATGTCCTGATTGACGGCTCGTGATTGGTCAAGCACGTGTATCGGCACAACCATGAAACCAAGGCTCCACTCTGTGATTACTACTGCACAGGTTCTGGCTCCAAATGAAGGAGTGCAAGATGGCAGCTCCTATTCAGGTTATTGTGGGATAAACTTTGGTCAGAGAAAGGTACAAACTGTAGCCTGAATAAAGAGCCAACGTGGAAATGTTTTGCCATCCACACACACAGACACACACACACACACACACACACACACACACACACACACACACACACACACACACACACACACACACACACACACACACAGACACACACAGTGACACAGTTCTTTCCTGAAGCCCGAAGCAGGAAATAAGTTGGATGGAGCTAATTATGGCACAAAGTGTTACTGCACATGTCCCACTCTTAGGGACCTGCTAGACGCACAGCCAGGAAGTCACACTGATCCCGCAATAACATACACAGTCACACCCAGTCACGTCAATGCATGCACAAGCACACACACACACACACACACACAACACAACACCCACACACAGTATAGCCAAATGTTTGCACTACGAGGTCAGGAGATCTCATGTTTGCAGGCGTTTGGGGACCTGTAACACACCGCAGGTACATACACATGGCAGTTTATAGGCCTGGTGTGTGTGTGTGTGTGTCTGCCTGAAAGTGTGTGTTTGTGTTTCTCTGTTTGTGTGTGTTTGTGTTTGCTGATGTGTGAATAGACGTCTATTTATCCAGCCAAACCAGCGCAGAGTTTATCCAGAGTCCCACATCATGGGGATAGGGTTTCTCCTTGTGCCGCTTCCTATTACTGAGTGCAGATCATTTAGGGCTGTGCGTATATGTGTGTGAGTGTGTGTATGTGTGTGTATACATTATTGTATAACAGAACAGAACAAAGTAAAAGCCAGAAACAGACGTGAATACAATATTTGACAAATAAGTCTTCAGTCAAGGATAATTTACTAGGCTGTTCCCATTATTTTCAGACACATCTCGTCTTCTTCATGCCTCTAAAGTATGTTGTGGTTGAAAGCTCCCGAATAAAAGCCAGTAGATGTCCCTTGATACATACATTTTTTTTGTCAAACTATTTCCAACATCAGACACGAATTTGAAACAGTCCAAGTTGAATAGAACACAACAGAACAAGGCAGGACTGAGGTCAGAAGTGTAGTTTGTACCACTCCAAAAGTAGCAAGTATATGCAGGCTTTCTGTTTTTTACCATTATGTGCCGGGAACCATTGGCAATCTGTAACCTACATGTCGGCAACCTCACTGTGTTGCCAGTTTTGCATCACGATAGTAAAGGATAAAATCGTTGTCCCATGTTGTTCCCAAGATGTAAAAAACAATGAGTAAACAAACATTCATGGCTATTTACGCGCCAACGCCCTGAAGTTCAGTGCTCGTCATAATGTATCTGAAAAGGTGCAGCGTTAACATCTAGATTGTCAAATTAAAAAAGTATTTAGACCCGAGAGTGAATGCTGATTGTATGCATTCCGATTGCAGGCAAAAACAACAGTGGGTGTGAGTGGGTTTTTACACCAGTGGAAAAGGGGCTTGAGATTTTGCATATGATCACTTCTTAGGGCAATGGAAAAACATTTGACGCGTGAGGCTGAAGACACAGGAGTGATTTTATTTTTTATATTTGAATTTCAGTTTTAGTACATTCATTTGTACATATTACCGCTTGATAAGCAGACAGTATGATGGGGGAAATTTGGATATCACGGAATCAAGTAGAAATAAATAGAACCAGGAACATGTTGATGTCAAAATCAATGACATCAAAAATAACAACACAATAAAAGATCCTCACATAAAATGTATTTTTTGTTGGTTGATTTCATTCTGCACAGTCAAACTAAATGAACTATCTCAAACAGATACATGTTTGAGGTTTTCTGAAGAGGTATCCTGTTGTCATGTTCATGTCATATCTGTCCTCTTCAAACGAGCAGGAGAGTCTGAGCGTGCAGGCGTTTAAAGGCCTGATTGATTCAAATAATGTAAAACAACAGAGGTAAATGTCAGATTTAAGTGACACAGTTGTGCAGTCAACAATCACAGAAAAACTCCACAGCTCAAGAAGCAGATGAGCCACATTCTCCAAGAACTGCAGCTTTCATAAGCAGGTATCACAGCCCTGCATGTGATGTCAGGTCAGAAACATCACAGCGTGAGATGATCGCACTCCAGCGTCAATGTTTCCTTTAATAAGCAGATACAGTCAGGAACTTCATTCCCAGCCATGCATATTGCATTCCAGAGCCAAACATTCTTAAATATGCCAGTATCCTCTGAGAGACAAATGTATGTACCCCGTCCATAAAGCTTTGGGTCAGCCTTCTGCACGAGTGAAGACAAGACAAGTGAGTAAACCGGGAGTCAGCAGGTTTTTATTTTCACTCTGCTGCAGCCGCGTTGTAAAATGTGTTCAGTGAAGGGAGCGATCATGGTGGAGTGTGTCTAGACGCAGCAAATATCACAGCATCACTCTGAAAGGAGACGCATGCAACAAGAACAGAAGAGATGGAGTGTGTTAAAGAAAACAAGAGAAATAGGGAAATTAGGTACAACTACACAATCAGACCGTCCAGAGTCCACAAGTTGTAATTATACATTTAACGCTTTATAGCAGGAAGGAATGAATGAAGACAGGAAAGAACGGTAAAAATGAAATGAAAGAAAGCTGCAGTATTTCAAATGAACAGACCCTGCAGGTTATGGTTTTCACCTGGGCTCAGGTATCCAGGTTAAGATACCGTTCCATATTCTTCATTATTTTCATTTATGAATGCAAAGGCAAATTTACTTATTTAACATTTTCAGCGTTTAAAGTAAAATAAAGAAAAATGGTAAAATAATATATGGCTAATTTGGAATCTGTCTTTACTCACAACCAATAAATGTAGTGTTTATCCACTGTGTGTGTGTGTGTGTGTGTGTGTGTGTGTGTGTGTTTGTGTTTGTGTTTGTGTTTTCATTTAATGTAGAAAAGGAGAGAATGGGTAATTAGGTACAATAGACCAACCAGTTGTTTGTGTCGTCTGATGCCGGACATGTGTACAATTTGTATTAATATTTTTAAAGCCATACTGCAGGAAGAAAGAAAAGAAAGAAAAGAAAGAAAAGAAAGAAAAGAAAAGAAAGAAAAGAAAGAAAAGAAAAGAAAGAAAAGAAAAGAAAGAAAAGAAAGAAAAGAAAAGAAAGAAAAGAAAGAAAAGAAAGAAAAGAAAAGAAAGAAAAGAAAGAAAAGAAAAGAAAGAAAAGAAAGAAAGAAAGAAAAGAAAAGAAAGAAAAGAAAGAAAAGAAAGAAAGATAGCTGGTTTCATGTATCCAGGTCAAGACTTATGTTCTTCAATGTTCTTCCTCGTTGTTTTAATTCATTAAAGTAAAGAAACATGGTCAAAGAAGTCTTTAATTTCGAAGGGGACTTCAGTCAACTCATAAATGCATTGTTTACCTAATGTGTGTGTGTGTGCGCGCGTGCGCGTGCGCGCGCGCATCGGGATTGACATTAACGGTGGAATTTACTGAGCATTTATGTAGCGTGACTGACAGCGTGCGTGCGTGCGTGTGCATGTGCGTGTGCAGAATAATTGGAACTTCAATGCCCACAATCCCCGACAGACTCCTCAGCCCCCCCCCTCCCCTCACCCGCCTCCGCCCACACCCATTCAGCGACCGGGTCGTCCCGCGATTGGTCGGCTCGCCTCGTGACACCGGGACCCAACGTGGGGTTCCACGATGCGGATTGGCACGACGGAAGAACGCTGCCGTCCAATCAGCGCGCAGAGAGAGCCCTTAGACGAGGAAGAGCTCTTAAGGTGGAACGGACGAGTTGAGGTCGAGTGAGTGTTCAGGCTAAATTGAGACGTGAGAGCATGAAACATAGACTGTTTATGAAAAGGCATGAAAGCAGAGTCTGGTTCCACGGTGGAGCTCGTTGTTGCTGTAAGAACAAACGCGGGACACCAGAACCGAGAGGTGAACGGGTCTGGACGTATAACAAGTTGGTAGATGATGTGAAAACAATGTTAAAGGTTCAATGTGGAGGATTTAGGTGAAAGGGATCTATTGGCAGAAATGGATTATAAAATAATCCTAGTTATGTTTTCACGAGTGTGTTTCATCTCTGTTGTACAAATTGTTGTTTTCTGCACCCTATATGGAGCCTTTATATTTCAATACTTTATATTAACATGGGGAGTGGGTCCTCTCTACGGAGGCCGCCATTTTTTTTATACAGTAGCCCAAACTGGACAAATTACACCTTTTTGAGTTTTTATGACAACTGACGGCTACCACAGATTCTCCTTTATGTTTTAACACTGCTGTTTAAAGCTTTGTGTGTCAGTCACCCTTCATCATTTCTGTGCTGTGGTGATGTCTGTGCCTGTATACAGTCTATGGTTGATGCCTGTCTGCGTCTGTGTTTGTATGCCTGACCATCTGTCTGTCTGAAATCCAGTGTGAGGAGTTTGGGGAATAATTACCTGTGTAATCCATTCTAGACAATTAGATAATGCTGATTAGTGCAATGGGCTACGTGGGGAATGGTGGTGATGGATGTGGTGGTGGTGGGGTGGGGCTTGCACCATTGAATGACAGTGTGTGTCTGTGTGAAAAGAGAAGGCTGGAAGAGAGCTTCTGAGTGAAGGCAGATGGGAAGAAGAGCAGGACAGAGAAGGAGAGCGAAAGACAAACTGAGAGTGTCAAAAAAAGTAAAGGAGTCGTGCTGTAGAAATCCTTTCTGTTTCCCATCTGTGAAGATGTCTTTTCAGAGTGTGTGGACAGGCAACATGGGCCCTGTTCATAGCTGGTAACATGTTATCATATCAAAACGGGACTGTGCTAAGTACATCAGTTCACACCTGACAGTACAATCTCCACCTGCACCTCACCTCCCTGCTTTATATTATATAAATAAACATGTGCACCATTGCTGTCTGCAAAGACTAATTCAGCTTTTGTTAGAGAGAGAACGAGAGACAGAGTCAGAGCTGGATAATTAGGGGCTGCGCTTCATGTGGTTCTACAACAAAATAAGATTTTAGACCTGTCCATTTGTGCTTATATCAGCAGGTATGGACAGGGTCTACTTTATTAGGTGTGGAAGTGCTCTGGTTCTGCCCCACGACCAGTTTGTGCTGGGGTAGACTGATGATTTGAAGTGGACATTTTTAGCCAGATGGTGGAACTGGTTTTTTTTTTGCACACTTTTTGGCATCTGTTACCATCTGACTCCATACTTGATTTCTGAGAGTGGAAAGGCTGTAAAGCTCAAGTTATGGGGGATTCATAGTGTGAAATAAAAATAATACTTTCCAATGCTACTGTTACTGGCCAGTGGGTTGTTTATTTATTTATTTATTCATCTTTTATTCCATTGACTACATCTCATGTCGACGCTGTCTTTAAAGGGACCCTTTCACCCTGGGTCAAAAACCCATTGACACCCACTAACATCTTGCTTTTGTCTTAAGCCCAATTCATGAATTGTAGACGTGCACCGTACTCAGAGCCCTACACCCTGACGTACACCCCACCACAAATGTAACTACGCACTACGCAGACCGTAAGCACTGTGATTGTAGAGCGGACGACGTCTTTCTTTTCTTCATTGCTGTTCTTTAAGAAAAAGGAAATGCTCTTCAACATCTATCAGCTCCAACTCCAACATTGTGGTTCCAGCCAATCAAATCGTGTTCAATACAAACTAGCCAATCAAATCACAAAAGAGGAGGCAAATGCAGCTGGCCAACCTGTCGTGTGTTCATCTGGTTGTGGATTTTATTTCCCATCTACTTCTCTTTAGCCTTGTATTGATTGCTAGCATAGCACGTTAGCTCGAAATCGAGCTTTGCTGTTTGTCTGAAACATCAGTCGCACTCAATGTCAAATGTTAACTCAATGCCTACCAGTGAGTCCAGCGTAAGCGTGGGTGGGCTGAGATATATTTAAGTTACAGTGTATGTGAAATTGTGTAAGAACAAAAGTATTTACCAGAAAAAATATGAACCATTCTTCAGCTGCCCCTACACACATGTGAGAGAGTAGTTTTGCTGGACGCTAACACAAGACTGCATTAGGTTTCCCAAAAAAGGATCTAGTGTTCGCTAATAGACTGCATTGGATAACACAGTGTGGGTATGTGACCTTAATTGAGGCTTTGGGTCTGCCCTCTGGCTAACTTGCTCGTTATAAAATGCAGTTTCTGTCTTACTGGAAACCGTCCGCTGATGCCAACACTGACAGATTCTACAGTGTCGGATTAATGGCCGTCTGATCAAGTTCAAAGTGGGAGCTGCTCCGGTTAAACTCATTATAGACAGCGCCAAAAGACGGCACGGCCAGACTAGTGTACTGTACATGGAAGAGCTTTAAATACCAGGTCTTAGTTGGTCCTGGTCCATTCTGGGCAGTCCTGTAAATAACATGTGCACCAGAGCCAGCAGTCAAAAGTAGGCAGGCAGACATTTTTATCTCGCTGTAGCAGGGATATTTGTGGGGTGTTACAGTAGTAATCCTCCAGATACTCGACATATTGATTTTGATGACATCTCTGGCAGTAAGTGGACGTTGCGGTGGCGTTTCTGTGCTGCAGTTTTGCCAGATATCACTTCACAGCATGAGACTTGTACTTTAAGGAGCATTTCTTGTCCTTTCTGTTGATTAGGTTTATGGAGGTGGCACTCCTTCATGTTGGCTGTTGATTTGATTTCTGGTAGCTGCCCAGCTCATGTTGTTTATTAAAAATAAGCCACTGTTGCTGCTGAGAGAAAAGTTCAATGAGTGCTTCTTTTTTTCCCACAAAAATATGCCATTTAAGAAGTCCAGATGGTGTAAACAGCACGGACAGGATATAAAGTAAATTCATATTACCTTTTCATCTGGCAATAGAGAGCAGCAAGAAAAAAAACATATATTTTCGACATTATTAATGTTTTACGTTGAGACTGATTCTTCCTAAAGCCATTTGTCAAAGATCTTAAGCGAGACACTGCCTGGTTTTCCACTGCACCGTTTTAGATCTGCCTGTATAATAATATCAGATTAAGAACCTTATATACTTTTGTTTGGGTGCATAGGATTTCTTTCTCTGGCAAATGTGAATTGCGACGTGTGACTTGTATCGTGATAGTGTCCTAGATCAAACATTTCCACATTGCACTTAGTTGTATATCTGCAAATCCACAAAATGTCTTATCTGAGGAGAGGAAAATCAAGTAGTGTGGATGCTAAGTACTTGATAATAATCAGATCAAGGCAGTAGTCTAATTATTGTCACTGATGTATCATTACTGGTTTGAATGTCAAATTAAATGCCTCCACTTGGATGTCCTGTTATTATGTGTTCTGTGGGCTTTAACTCGATTTAGCTGCTCAATCTGCAGTGATGGGGAGTAGTTCTGTGTTGCTCTTCTTCTTGCAAGAGAGGGGAGTGGGGTGTGGATGTCCAGCATGTAGTGTTACCTGATTCTGTTTTCTATCTCAACAAACACCGGATGCGATACCTCTCAGCCCACTTCCTCACGAGGTTTGTCAGTCGGATCAGTGGCATCCACTCATGCAACCTGAGTGTGTTTACACCTGGATTTATTTGTAATTAAGTATGACTGGATAGCTGCCCAATCATCCAAGACTCATCTCAATGCGAGGTGTAAACTGGGCAATAAACTTATCACTCCAAATAACTGTTATGTGTGTATGTGCAACTGTGTGTGTGTGTGTGTTTCTCTGTCATATGCTACCGTTGGGGACAAATTTCAGACTTAACTGAGGCTAACTGTGTCTCCAATGGGGGGAAAGGCTTTGACGTTGAAATGTGGACAAAAACATGGGTGCTGTAAACAAAATGGCAAAGTGTTATCAACAACACGTCTTTCCTTAACGAACACTCTTAATGAATAGCAAGGAAAAAATGATCAGGTCCATCAAACCTATGCGTGTCAATCATACAAACATTTGTGCCGAATAAAATGGCGGTAGGTGCTTTTTCAGAGATTGCACAAAAAAACAATGAAGAGCCGATTGTACGACTGTGCTACTTGGTTTATAAGTGATGACGTCAGCACGTTGTGTCCACATATTTTCAACTTTCTGTGCTGTTGTACTGATTTGAGGTATGGCGTTAACGTGATTTTTCCAAATATAGTCTCCAATAAATGAATGCAGGTCTACGTAATGTCCCCAAAAGTACGACTACGGCAACGTGTGTGTGTTTTTGTACCGTGTCCACATAGCTGTCATGAATTTGCCTGTGTGTGTGTGTGTTAGTGTGCGAATCCCGATTCATATCAGTTTGAGTCTTTTGTGCATGACTGATTGCTTTCTCTGTCTGACCACAATTGAAAAGGGATCCATCTCCATCCTCCCTCTCCCTCTCCCTCTCCCTCTCCCTCTCTCCCTCTCTGTCTGTGTGTGAGTGTGACTGGGTGTCCCTATCTACTCAGTTCCACCTTAAGAGGAGCTTTAGCAGCCTGTCATGTTTGTGTTGAAGCCAACAGGCACAATATATTACAGTCTCGGGCTTGCTGCTGAAAAGCCCGCTGGATCCTCCACTGACCTGCTGTTCTTTCCTGCTTTCCTCTCTTCCTGCGTTTTCCCCCTCCACATTTAGATTAAAAACAAAGCTCTCTCTCTCTCTCTCCTTATCTCTCTCTCTCTCTCTCTCTCTCTCTCTCTCTCTCTCTCTCTCTCTCTCTCTCTGTCCCTTCACCCCTCCCTCCTTTTTCTTCTTCTTCTTCTTCATCTTCTTCTTCTCCTCCTCCTTCCTCTTCTGTTTTCTGCGGCAGTAGTCAACGTTGAGGCTTCGGTGCATCAGAGGAGGAGGAGGCAGCAGAGACTGTTCGGACGCGTGTGTTTATGTTTGTGTGTTTTGCCATTGGCCGGCCGGGTGAAGGGGGGCACGCGGAGCAGGAGAGAGGAAGAGGAGGGAGGAAGAGAGAGGACTTGCCTGGATGACATTCTCTGTGTCATGTCACTACGCGTGGACCTTGACTGATCACAGGGTGAGGAAAGAGGGAGAGACACTGAGAGGAAGACGAGGAGGAGGAGGAGGAGGAGGAGGAAAAACTGAGACTTTGGTTTCACTGGGAAAAGAAGAAGCAGCAGCAGCAGCAGCAGGAGGAGGAGGAGGAGGAGGAGTAGGAGGAGGTAAAGTCTGGTGCTCTGTTTAATCATGACAGTGTTGGAGAAACCTACCGACGGACTGAGAGCTCTTTAGCTGTGTGTCAACAGAGATTCACATCTGAAGACAGGAAGACTACAAAGACTGTGGAAGAGTGAAGACTGCTGTGTCCAGCTGAGGACGTACTGATAGAGAGAGTTTGTGTGTGTGTGTGTGTGTGTGTGTGTGTGTGTGTGTGTGTGTGTGTGTGTGTGTGTGTGTGTGTGTGTGTGTTAGACTGTGTAACCAGTGGAGGGCAGAGGAGTGGAGGGCCAGGGGACTAACCTGGCCATCAAACGGACTGGCAGCCTCTCCTCTCCTGGGATCATGTACCCTCAGGGCAGGCATCCGGTAAGTACCTCCTTATGTCTCTTTCTCCTGTCCGTCTCACTCTTTTATTCTTCTGTCTCTCCATCTCTCTCCATGTATGCTGCTGTCACTTTGTATGTCCCTAATTTGCCTTGTTGCTTCTCTCTCATGTCCTCTTTTGGCTCCCGGTCCCTTCATGCTTCTCTACTTCTCTTTTCTTGCGTTTTTTCCTCTTTTTACTTTCACTTGGTCCCTTCCTCGCGTGTCCCTCTGCTTCTTGGTCCATGCTCCAGTCTTCGTGTCTCTTTCTTTCCGTCGTTTTTTCATCCTGTCTTTTCCCTCCTGTTTAGATATAGGGACTGTACTGTAACATGAGGAGTGATATGTGAGGGGGGGGGGGGGGGGTGTTTGGGTTAAGAGATTCCCTGTAATGTACACACACGCACAGTCGTGTTCCTGTGACTTCAGAGGACATTACACAGTTACTACCTGTCTAACCCAAACCCTTTAATCTCACCTACACCTAATCTTTGAACGTCTTCACCATCATAAGGAAGACAAGTCCCCATATTGTGACTGTTAAAACTGATTTAGGTCCCCACAATCTGAGTAATATCTGCACCACACACACACACACACACACACACACACACACACACACACACACACACACACACACACACACACACACACACCTATGTCAGCTGCTACCAGGTGCCTTTGAAATCTTGTTGAGGGTTAAGCGTGTAGGTGGCATATAACTGAATCTGCACTTCTCAGCTTGCATGTGTACATTGTGTCCATTAGTGTGTGGTGTGTGTGTGTGTGTGTGTGTGTGTGTGTGTGTGTCTGTGTGCAGGTGTGATGAAGTGTTTTTACGCCTGTCAGCTGTTCATTTGCTGATTTCTGTTGCTAAGCAAATGCACGCACACACACACACGTACACACACACACACACACACACACACACACACGTACACACACACTGACTGACTGATAGTTAAGTTCCACTTAATTCATTTCCATAACCACTAAGAAAGGTCATGAGTGCATCTGCTTTAAGTCACTTTGCCCCGTTCAGTTTCACCCGTCATCAGCACTGAGACTCTGCCGTTAATTTACCTGCCAGGATGAAGTGAGGGTTTAAAGAACGGGATGATTTGCAGTTTAGAGTCGTTCTGACTCAGGCCCCAGTCCGGTTGATATCATCACATTTTGCTGTCAGTCTCTTTGTATCTGCTACAAACTGGGTCTGTGACCACTTTGCCTCACAGTCAGCCAGCCAGCCAGCCAACCACTCACCCAGCCAGTCAGCCAGCCAACTAGCCAGCCAGCTAGCTATCACACAGAATTATGAATGACATTTTCACAAGAGGAAGGCATGAGGAATCAATTATATGTACAGAGAGAATGCTAATAAGCCAACAGCTGGAAGAGAGACGCCGATCGAAACAAGAGAGAAGTGAAAAACAAAGGGCGAAAGTGAAAGATGTAAGAGGCGCGAGGGAGAAAAAAGACAGAGAGAGACTTCTTTAAAAAGGCTCGGCTGGGGGTGGAAGTAGAAATGAAAATGAATGAGAGATGCAAAGGGAGAATGGTGTGAACATTCCTCTGTTCTCTCCTTTAGAGGCGTATCAGAGAGCTTCCTGCTGCGATCTCTGTGTCTGTGATAAAGTTCAATCCCAGATTGAGCCAACTCCAGCCAATCGATAGCCTCTGTCTCTCACTCCCTATTTCTCCCTTCTGTTTTTCTCCCTCTGTCTTTCGTCTCTCTCTCTCCTCCTCCTTCTTCTGCAGCCCTCTGCTGCCAGTGGAACTTTATTTCTGGTGTTGCTATGAAATGTGATCCGTGGAGAGGTGTGAGGGTGCAAAGAACAGTTGTGTGTGTGCACACATGCATGTGGTTCCAGAGTTTATGTGAGTGTCTGTGGGTGCATGTTTATGTACATACACGTGTGCATGTGCAAGTATGTGTTTGTAAATTCAAATCAGGGTTTCTCATAAGATATGCTTTTCATCCACTTTTTTCAATCTGTGTGCACAGCAGGATTATATACTTCCTCTCGCCCCCATTCACTGTACCCTTTCAAGTACTTTAATTACGCATATTTCAGAGAAAAAGTCTCAGCATGTATTTGTCATCATTTTTATTTTGGCTGTATTACTGGGTTAAATTTCATGCAGTTTTAAAAATGTATGCTTCAGCCATTGCACAGCAAACATAATATACTTTGAATTATTGATTACCATTTTCCCAAAACAAAAACAACCACTTAAAAAGCCACTAACCTTCACATATTAGATGTCAGATCATTTGTGACTGAAGTCTCCTTTGTCTGCTGCACACACAAAGTCAAAGCAGACCTTTGATCAGAAAGTAACTGATTTAGAATCAGGAGCAAATCTTTGAAAAAAGTTAGAAAAAAGTATCACTGTGGCATGATCTGAAACTAGAGGACAATTACAAGGTTGGACATTCAACAGAATTATGAATTGTTTGTGCTGAAGAATAGTCACAGTCATGTAAAACATGAACAGACATCACATTGCTTCCCAGTAAAAAGTAGAGCGGCACGATTACGGAAAGAAATAGATTTTCTTGTTTAGACGTGAGATTGTCGATTCTTTCCTATTATCAGAGGGGGTTTCTTCTGGGGAATTGTATCTGTAGTTTATATGTTCTGAACACAAAGTTGTCTCCACTTTTCTCTCAGTCACTCTATTTCACCAGCTTCCTGTTTTTCCGCACTACGTGGCGCAATACCGGGAAGATAATGCAGCATTTCGTGGGTGGTGGGAGCAGCTGATTAAAATAAAAATGCAGCAGAGTTGTTAATTAGAAATGTGATCGCATGTGGGTGTGAATCGAGATCATGATTTTTATGATTTAATTGTGTAGTCCTAGTAAACAGACTGCACTCTGTTCAGTAGACGCGATGTATCAGTCAGACATGTAAGCTGCAGAGTTGAGAGCTGCCCTGAATGCTGCTGCTCTTAACTCCTCTCCATCCCTTTGGACGTGATGAGGACAGTGTCTGCTGTAGAAATAGATAACATGTACATCCAAGGCTGGGGCAGCGTTATCAGAACTTGTTCCTCAGTGCTGTGTGGGTTTTTACATTCTTGTATGAACAGTGCGTGTTGCCTTGTTTACTGAGTCAGACGTGTGTAAATGTGTGTGCACATGCATGTACGTGTTCTTATATTTGAGAAGTTTTTGCAATTTTCTTTTTAGAGTACATTAGTTCTTAAGTGTTAAGTGCCTCTGTGTGTAAGTACATGTGTTGCTGTGTGTGTGCACCAAGTATGTGTGTGTATCCGTCCTTGTGTTCCTGTAAAAGTACTTGTGCATGAGTGTGAGTGTGTAGCTGTTGAAGTGTGTGATTGCATCTGGAAGAAAAAGGGGAAAAGAGAGCGATGGTGGTTTGCTTGTGTGTGTTTGTGTGTGTGTGTGCGCTAACAACAATAACAATAAAAATGTCCCAGTCCGACCTTGACTGTTGCTATGAATGTACTAGCCCTTGATTGGCTGCCCCACCCCAGTGACACAACCACACACACAGGTTTGTGTTCCTCTCTACATTCATTTTAAACAGCAGAAAAGAAAGCTTTGGCTGTGTGTACACTGTGTGTGGCTGTGTGTGTGTGTGTGGCTGTGTGTACGGTACAAATATTCCCCCAGCTGTAAGAGTTGTGGCAGCTGAAGTCTGAAGGATGAAGATCAGACCATTTATTCAACATTCCCACAATAAAGAGAGAGAGAGAGAGAGAGTGAGAGCCAAAGAGAATGAGGGGCAGAGTTTAGTTGCTAAAGGTGTTTAATTTTGTTCCAGAGATGCAGAAATACTGAGTAAAGAACTCCTCTGATCATCATTATGACATCGTCCATTACAATCATTCAGTCACTCTGCTTTGTAAATGTGTGTTATGACACTTAAACGGCTGTTGAGATAGTATCAGGAGGTGAGAGGGAAATGCCAAAGAATCAAAAGCTGCCTTTGTGTGTGGTACAGTTTAAGAAACGGTTTGAAAATCATTGCAATCAAAATATTTAATCATCTGTGTGTGTGTGTGTGTGTGTGTGTGTGTGTGTGTGTGTGTGTGTGTGTGTGTGTGTGTTTGTGTTTGTGCGTGCGTGCTGAGGGCTTCCTTCTCCTTTGGCCATGAGTAGGGTAACACTTTATTTTTACGGCCAAGTAAACAAACTAATGCCAAATATGTGGCCACAGAAATCACATATGCTCGGTTAATGAGTGCAGAGCCCACAGTGGGATTGTTTGTGTGTGTCTTTACGTTGGATTCTGATGTGTTTATGTATTGAAAGTGCACGGGATGGAATTTGCAAGTTTATTTTTCGTGTGCATGTGATTGCTGGACTTTTTTTGTACTTGCAACTGTGTGCTATTTGCTCTCGCACAAAGTGGACCTGTCTTGTTTTCTGGCTCTCCAGGGCAGTTTGTCCCCCCCCCCACCAACATTTGTGGCTGTAATGAAAGCCATGTACGGTAAACAAGCACAGCACATTGCTGTCACCTCCTGCAGATGACATTCTCCCCTTCTTTTCTTTGTCCTCGTCTTGTTTACATTTAATTTCATCCCGCATTTCTAAGGCAACCCCATAAAATGGCAAAAAGTCAAGTAACAACAATACAGCTGCAGTGAGAGGACCCTACAGATCAAGCAAAAAAAGTCAGAGCAGCCAACGACTTCTAGTCAGACATCCGCAGCCACCCAGATTCGTCTGCTTTCTGGTTTTAAAAAAAAACAGGCCATTTTCTATCCCCGAATCCTGTGTTGTGTTATTTTCTTTGTCATTAAAAGAAATGATCAGAGCGAGGCTTGGATGGAGTCCAGAGACTCTTTTGGCTGCCAATCTTTCCCTGATTTGTAATCCAGCGCTGGCTTAGTGGCAGACTGGTGAGCTGCAGCATTAACTGGATAGCTCTCTGATTGACTGACTGGTTAAGCAGTGGACTGACCATCTGATCATCCAACTGACAGACGGATTGTGTTTCTGATGCGTTGTGTGGCTCGCGCTGCGTAGGGCAGAAGGTGGCAAGTGCACGTGCGAGCCAATCAAATCATGTTGATGTGTAAGAGGAGGCAGGTGGTGAACCTGGTTCATCTGATTGTGTATTTTTGTTTCCCATTACGTTTTGTGTAGTGTTGCATCGATAGCTAGCATTAGCACGAAAGCCGGCTATGTTGTTTGTCCCAAACATGAAACTATGACTGTTATGACGACTGCACCAGCACCAAGCATTGGCCACGCCTACCGTCAACCGCCCATCGTAACTGACTGACTGTCTGCTTACGTTAACTTGTGTTCACAAGCAAACAAACACACGCGCACACACACACACACACACACACACACACACACACACACACACACACACACACACACACACACACACACACATGCGCACACACACACACACACTCCTCTGCCACACTTCTCATCTATTCACATGACTTTTTCCTAAATATTTCACCAGTCAATTACTATTTCATGTGCTATCACAGTGTCTGTGCCTGTCTCAGACACACACAGAGAAAAAGAAGAACAAAGGGGGTTAAAGAAGGAGGAGTGAAGAACAAAGGGAGAGAAAAACGGAGCGAGGTGACAGAGAAGCAAGAGAAAAGGTTTTGTTTGTGGCTGTTTTGTTTGGATGATTGCGTCCATGCATAGGCATGCCTGCTGATTCCGTGTGAACACTCATGTGTTGGTAGAAAGTGTGCCAGAGGCTAAACGGATAGATGACAAGCAGACAGATACAATCATTTCTTTCCCAATCACTCCCAGACCTGCATCTGTTTCCCAGTTGCTGCCTCTCTCATGCAGCCGCTGCCACTGGTGGAAAAACAAGCAGCTGCTTGAACAGAGGACTTCCATGTGAGGGACACACAGACACACAGAACCAGACTGAACTGATACTGAGCCAGACACTGTATCCTTGAGTGTGCTTTATCTTAGTTTATAATAATCTTGACAAATCTTCAGGTCTTCCTGCCACTGATTGATATTGATCTCTTTTTTTATTAGATTTTTTATCAATAATGCTACAGACAGGTGGATCAACCTACACACACACACACACACACACACACACACACACACACACACACACAGGTAGACAGACACAGATAGAAAGGTGATTGTTGTGGTCACTGGGTCCCACCTCCATTCTGTTATGTGATACAGTAAAATAGGCTTCACCCGCCACTCCTCCCTTCACCCCCCCCCTCCCCCCATAGATAATCCTTCCTAATTCTCCGCTTGCCCGTGCCAGCTCCTCCAAATTGTGATTGACTGCTGTCCCACATGGTGTTTGTGTGTGTGTGTGTGTGTGTGTTTGTGTTTGTGAGTGTGTGTGTGTGTGTGTGTGTGTGTGTGTTTGTGCACAAATTGTCCTTCCCTCCACACCCCTCCTCACCCTCCACCTCCTAGATTAACCGGATCAGTTTTGAGTTTCAACATCCCCTATACTGACTACATGTACACACACACGTAATCACAGACACACACACACACACACATGTACCACAGACACACACACACACAGACACGTACCACAGACACACACACAAACTTAAACACACAAGAAAACACAGGAGGCGGTCGGCTGTTTTTGGCCCTTCATGATGTGCTATTGGACCTCTAACAGTCTGGGAGGCCATCTGTCACAATACAGAAGAGACCAGGAGACACACACACCCACACACACACACACACACACACACACACACACACACACACACACACACACACACACACACACACACACACACACACACACACACACACAAACAACAAATGTTTGCTCTGGTGTACATACGGCATGACTTGCTGATGGCTCCATCTTTGTAAACATTGCAGACCGATGCACATTTATCCCCTCAGTTTTATTCTTACCTGCTGAAGTGTCCTTGAGCTAGACCCTCTCCCTTTTCTAAAAAGCATGAACTCATTCGCAGGGCTCAGCACAGGCAGGGAATTTCTCCTTATCACTTAAAGGACTATTAACCTAAAACGTACAACTGTCAAACCAGAAGAAAGGAATTCTATCAAAATAAATTCAAATCATTCCCAACAGCACACTACAGAGGACATTATGTTGACACCAATGGTTATCACTCGCAAATCTCTTTACCATCCTGATCTGTGACTATGGGCTTTGTCATGTGACTTTGTGCTGTTGATGCAACTTGCCAGCACCACTTTGTTTGTGTGCATCCGCATGAGTATGTGGTCTGTGCGCTCATGGCAGCAGATGGTGGGAGCAGTGTTGCCACAGACCGATGGAGAGAGCACAGGGCAGAGCAGCCGGGCTGTGTTGAGTAAAGCAAAGGCGGCGTGACTCTCTCTCTCTCTCTCTCTCTCTCTCTCCGTCTTCCTCCCATCCTCCCATCCTCCCATCCCCTCGGTGTCAGGCGAATGAATGGTCGCCTATCTCTCAGTCAGCAGCGATGCCGCTCTTTCATCATCTGTCTCTTTGCTCGTTCTTTCATTCCTCTGTAAGAATGTCAGACTAGTCTATCACTCCCTCCATCGCTCAGACCATCCATCCCTCTGTCTGTCAGATGACTATCTATCTCTCTCCTGCCTTTTTTTGTAAATCCATCCATCCATCCCTTCACCCATTCCCATGTGTGTTCTGTGTGTATCCTTAAAGTGTGAATCTGCAGGCTCTGTGCATTTGTTTGTGTGTTTGGTTGTGTGTGTGTGTGTATCTGCATGTGCCAGATCGCTATCTATCCCTCACCCCTCCTTCATCCCCCTCCTTCCCTCCCCCACTGAGTGTGTGTGGTGTGAATCAAGGTCAGTGGGGATCTGTTGGCAGACACCCCCCCTGCCCTCTTCTATCACGCCCTCCCCCTTCACCCCTCCCTCCCACACCAGCCAGAGGGTTTGTGGGTTTGTGTGTGTGTGTGTGTGTGTGTGTTGTGCCCATCCAGCCATCTAGATGTCCCTGCTACGCCTGCCTCGGCTCAGTTTAGCTCAGCTCAACTCGGCTCCGGATTAATTACTGGGGAACCCACCGCCTCTCTGACCTCCACCGTCGGACTAATTGAAATCTAATTGAATTGTGCTTGTCTAGACTAATGAAGCCCCACCATTGAAACCGTCAGTCTTTTAGCCGTATAGCTGCGTGCCGATAGCCACCCAGCTACACTTCAGTCACAGCACCATGCCACTCAGTGTGAATGAGTAAATAGGTGAATAGACAGTTATGTGAACAGATGAACAAAGGGGTCGGATGCATGGATTTATAGCTGCCTTTGGTATTTGAATTACTAAAACAAACCATATGTTTTGTTACTGTAAGGTAAATGATTAACTGTCTACATTATCATCAGTGGCAAGAAAAGTACGGTATCGGTTTCCTCACTATGACACATCCTTCATCACATCCTTATCCTCGTATCAAGGTTGAGCTTTGCATCTTCATCTGAAAACCGATAGCAGCTTATCTACAATCAGAAGATGATATCAGAAGATATCTCACAATTCAGATATGCTACCGAACTCCGGACATTCATCAATTCATAAAGTCTAAAGTCATATACAGCAGGAAGATATCTGTAAAACTTACACAGTTGCCATGTCCATGATGTTTCTATACACACGAATAAAAAAAGAAAAAAATAATAAAATATATCATGTAAAAATAGGTACAATACACAAAGAAGATGCTGATTATGTTGCCAATTTGGAAAGACAGCAAGATTTGAGAGTTTTTGGCAACGTCAGGCCGATGTCGAAGTGCTGTAAACAAAAACACAATATATATGCCATGTCCTGCCTCCCGAATGCTCTACCCAAATGTCTCTACTTGTCTGAATGTTTTTCCAACATTTTCCTGTTGTTATGAATGCAACTGACCCAGTGACAATTTACGGCTGCGTTCCTCATATGTGAAAGCTAAACTCCGCACAGAACATACTGGACATTATCCGAAGTTCTGAAAATGGCTACAGTCAAAGGAAAACTAATTTTGAGGCTGTAGTATGCTCACTTGAACAGGCTAGGTTGTCTTTGTCGTTTGCGTCACTTTTTTAGCATAGAAGGGGAATATGGGTGAAAGAAAGTGTGACTGGGTGACTTGCCCACCACTGCAGGTATCTGTGATGCTCTGACTGGATGCCCCATCAACATAGAGGGCAGTATTTTCAGGCTGGAGGTCAATGAGTCGTCCTTGTCTGTCTAGCATCTCAGTGTCGGAGCACAAGGTAGTGAGATGTAGCTGAGGCCGGGACAGTGTGAACCTCAGGGTCCTCCTGGTGAGACCTGGTCGTCTTCATCCTCCAGGTTCACAGTGGGCGAGTCCCACAGTCGAGGAGAAATTAGCCAAAACAAATAGGGGGAGAAAGGAGGAAAAATTGAAAGTAGAAAGATGGTATCTTCTTGTTGAATAAAATTCTCCTCTGAGAATCTCCCAAAAAAACCACACTCACTTCTACTTATTCCAGGCCCGTTCCCAAACATAAACAACTACAGCATCAAAAAACATCCACGGTGCCCTTGTTTCGCAAACTTCACGGAAATTCTGGAGGAGGAGGGTGGCTGTTGAAATCACTTTAGACAGATAGGGAGGGCTGAGGGGGGCCCCTGGGAGGTGCTTGTTTTGTTGGGCCTTCTTTAGCTTTTAGCAGGTGAGAGACGGTGCCGTGATTCCCTATAAGTTATTCATTTGACGTTTCCTCCCTTCTCAGCTCTTTGTAGGCTGGAATACATTAGCAACCTGGCAGAGTGGAGAGGATGCTAATGTGGAACGGAGGGAGAGGCAGAGGAGAGGAAGAAAGGATGGGGGCAGTGAGGGAAGGAGGCAGAGTCATTAGGAGGAGGAGGAGAACAGAGAGAGAGAGAGGACGAGGCATTATGATGTGTGGGAAGGAGAAGTGACCTTCCCTCTCACTTTCATCCCAGCTTTTTTCTCCCCTTACCTTGCTCTCTGGCACACACACAGACACACACACACACACACACACACACACACACACACACACACACACACACACACACACACACACACACACACACACACACACATTAGCCTTATTATAGTTGTAACACTCTGTGACATTCCACCGCCTCTTACCCTAACCCGAACCATTACAACTAAATGCATAACCCTAACCCAAACCTAAAGTCTAATCCCAAAACCCAAGTTTTAACCTTTTATAAAAGCCCTTTAATGTTTTGTGATATAGACAAAAATCATACAATCTTATCTCGAACAGCCACAGGCTCACATGTGTACCCCAGTGTCTGTTTTTCATGCTTTCTTTCTCTTCTTCTCTTTATCTTTTCCCAGGTACCCTTGCAGCCTGGCCAGTCTTTCAAGTTCACAGTCCTGGAAACTCTGGACCGAATCAAGGAGGAATTCCAGTTCCTCCAGGCCCAGTATCACAGGTACACACAAAATATTACATTGCACACGTTACTCACACACACGTATACATTCATATACACTGATGTCCACACTGTAGTTCTTACCTTCACCAAGGAGGTTAGGTTTTCTTCAGCATTTGTTCATTTGCTTTTACGCAGGATTACGCAAGAACTTCTCAACCGATTTTCATGAAATGTTGTGGAGGAGTGGGGCTTGACCCAAGGAAGAACTCTTTGAATTTTAGTGAGGATCCAATTCAAATGTTGTCTTATAACAGGACTGTCTGGCCTTGTTTGTTGGATTACCACGGAACTCTGTGGAAGGATGTGGTTTTCAGTGTGGATCAGAAACAAGGGGGGGGTTCCAGGATAAATGCATTTTTCAACATTTTCATAGATTTCACAGACTATAATTAACGAATCTTGATGAAAAAATTCTGCCATATTTAGGGAGTGTGTGAAATCTGTGGGCAATGGTCAACATACAGTAGATCAATGCTTTCTAGTCAAGAATTTCCAGTTGTAAATCTAATGAAGAACCTTACTATTACGTTCTTCAAATACAGTATATTGTACTCGGAAATTATAGAAACAACACATTGTAATTCAGTTCAGTAGGCATGGACTTTGAATTTTTGGATATATGGACTAATAAAGATAATATGGCAGCATATAAGTGATGAGCTTCAATCATTATTACGACACTGGGCGTGCAAAATATTGGAGACTGATGGTGAGTTGCAGCTGCTCATACATAATTCTGTATTTGCCTAAATCTACACATCACCTTCTGTAACAAGTATACATTTATTATAATAAGGGAAATCAATATAGCATCTTAACTTTTCCTCTCTATAAGATTACCTCAAATGTCCTTTCTCTAGTCACTGTCTTTTTAAAAAAATAAATTTCCAGTTTCTCTTGTAATGTTACTAAAATTAAACAAATACATTTTTTTATCTTATCCTAAAATGAAATCATTTCCGCTAATCGCTCTTGCCATACACTTTGATTCAATGGAACTGAAGTTGTGGATAATTAATTTAGTCTTTGTGACGTATCAAACAGAGTATGATCTTTTTTTGAATTTCCACAACCGGAGGTCACATATGGTCACGTTATCGTATGGCTGACCAGAGGTGACCTTGGCTGAGAGAGATAAACCATTATAGGTTAAAACATGCAGCCTCTGGCTCATACCTCGGTGGGCATGCTGCACAGCCTGCTGGGATTCAGCAATCCTACTTTACTGCTGCACTGATGGATCTCTGATAACACACATGCAAAGATGCAAATGCCAACTAATATCTTTCCATGTTCATCATGAGTGGTTGTGTAATTAGTGTCAAGTACAACCATGCACATTACAAGCCAGAGACCATGACACCATAGCTTTTCTTATTAATAATAAATCATCAGATATTCATCGACCTTTTCTAACAGTGTCAAAAAGGATAAAAAGAAAAACTCTGTCCCACCTCAACCAGAGAGTTTCAACAGTCCAGAACAGATACATGTTAATAATGTAAATGCAGTGAAGCCTTATCAGAATAACTGAAGGGTTTTCAGAAGCTTGCATTTGCTAAGATTTTGCTTTTTTTTAATACATTATTGACTTATGCGAAGAATTTAAAACCTGTTTGAAAATAACCTAAACTTGACCAGAGACTAAAGAAGAAGCCTATAACAAAAAGGCTCTGACCTGAACCGTTCTTTGTCAGGTGCTCGGTTTGAGCTCGGTATCAAAGCTCAATCAACAAAGGGATGAACACAGGACACACACGGCCAGACACCCTCCCACACACATGTACAGTAGGTGTGATGAACTGCAGTAGAGAGAAAGACACACCCTGCTGTCTGTCGCTGCCATGAAGGGGATATTTTTCGGTGTTACTGTCAGCAGTAATGTGGAGCCTGACTCTAGGGTTAGAAATAACTTTTCAGTATCCTTACACAGCCTTAAACTGTATGCGACCTCAGCAATATCCAAGCCCTGTGGGAATTATAATTCATTTCAATGGATGCAAATAAAACATTTAATCCGTATGTGTGTGCGTGTCCTTTTTTGTCCTTGTGCAGCCTGAAGCTGGAGTGTGAGAAGCTGGCCAGTGAGAAGACGGAGATGCAGAGGCACTACATCATGGTGAGTCCAATCAAACCTTTACTGGGAGCTGCACTGTGATGTGTTCGACTCACTCAGAGTTAGAAAACTGTCTGATGGGTTCTTACGTAATTACAGTCAGGGGAGTTGTGTCTGTGCTTTTGAACAGTTGGATTTATGTTGTTTATTTCTAGCGTCATTTAGTGAGTAAAAGCTGTTTCCTCTAATCTATTGTTCTCACTGTTTCCTCTCAGTCTTTCCCCCCCGAGTGGTGCAATTTATTTCTCTCATTTTATTCACATTAATAATTTGCTAAAGCAGTAAACACAGTGTACGCTTTCAAAACTCATAGAAAGTTAACACATTAAAGTCATATCATGAAATGACAGTATCACAATATCTTGAATATCTATGCATTATTTACTTTGAAAAGCCCCAAAACTAAATCATGAATATATGTAACATTGAACCCATTCTTCACAATGCACTTATCATACAAACTTATACTAAACCGGTAAAGGTGTATTATGCGTTTTCACGTGCACTGTTTATCTTGCACTCTCAAACCTCTCCTGGATTTGTACTTTCTACAGCCCTTCGCGTATTTTTCATCCGTCAGACCCTCGTATTTTTCTCATTCTGTTCCTCTCGTGTCTTCCTCCTCTCTCTTACTTTTCTCTCGTGTGCTAACAGACAGAGCTCCCTCTGTGTCGATGTATCTGCGCGACTAAAGGCTCACATGTATCGTAAGCCTTCGTCTGTGGTACAAAACCCACACAGAGCCGACCAGAATACGATATGCACCATCTGCTAAGCTGCTCGCATTTCATAAACCTGGGAGAGCAGGCAGGATCAGGGCCGTAAGCTAGATAGACACACAGATGGATAGACAGAAAGAGAAAGAACCAGAGAGGCAGATAGACGGATAAATACAGTTGGAGAAAAAAAAAGGCGAGCAGACAGACAGGTCAGCTGGCAGACAAAATTAATATATAAGCACACAGACAGGCAGGCAGACAGGAGATAAACAGATAACACACCCATACACATGGACACACACACTGTTGTTGTTTTTTTCTTCTGAGGATTTTCCATTAAAGGTCTTTATTTCTCAGACTCCAGCTTTTCCTGATTCTAATTCTTGTTCCGTCTGATAATATAATAAGAGCCAAAAACATCAACTGAACATCTGAAGTTGTTGGATATTTTTACACATTACATAATTGTTATCTCCACTTAATAAAAAGTATATATGACTTATGACATAATGATAACAGTGTCAAACATTCCACATTATAATTTCTTTCAGTTAGCGCCAGACTATGAAGTTTTTAAAAGGAAAAGTAGAACTCTTAGTAAACCTTCTGTGTCAAATGAGAAAGTTAATTTATAAGCAGAGGTGTAGTTGTATATGTTTGTGTACCTATGAACCGTGCACATTAATGCACGGTTATGCGATCACTGTTCGGCAAGTTTACATACATTACTCGACAAAAACTGAACCTGATCAATTGTTGGACGGACGTCACGAATGAGAATATTATTCAGCAGTCAAACATGTGACGAGGTAGCATTAGATCACACCGAGGGTTTAGTTGCTCATTGACATTGAGCAACAGAGACGAACGAACACAAGTAGTTTGTGTTTTGAATGATTTCATTCACTTGCTTGTGCCGAGCAACTAAAGCTGCATTAAAACATCCACTCTGAGGAAATGTTGCAGTGCAAACAGAGGTCAAGCTCATCTAATAGGCTGAAAACCTAACTCAGCAAGCATCAATTCCAGCAGCACAAGCTGTCCAAGTTTAATCAGCTGACTTTGACATGTTTCTTTGCAAATGCATCACAAAATAAAGACGTCAGTACTCAGTGAAGTGAATGATGAATGAAAGGATACTTTGCTGCATTGTCATTTTTACTGGTTAGAGTTAGGTATAGGCAGGAAAAAAAACACTCTGCTCTTTGTGCTTAAAAATGTATGTATGCAAATATTCTATTTCCTCACAGAAAAACTAGGCCTGCAGTTCAGTTTAATATTGTTCAGTTTAATACACTGGGGTAACATTATGGTGGCTAATGTTAGTAAACAAACCACTGGTAGATATTGCTTTGTGTATTTTAACTGACATTGCTGAGTCATTTGTTGATTGTAATCTTCTTCTCTCCTTATTCTACTGTTTCGTTACATTTAATATGTGTCAGATAAACATTGAAGCTGTTTTTATTCCAAAAGTAAAATCCCACAAAACTCATCGTCTTGCTTGAGGTTAACAGTCATACTGAACAACTGTACAAAACATGACGCCTCAACTGGTCCTCGACAAAGGGACGAGTTAGATTGAACTAATTCTGAAAAATAGCTTCACTATTGTGAAATATAAACACTTCTCAACGTGGAAAACCCCCCACAAACATACACGTGCATATAAATATGGCACAATGCCGAACACACACAAAGAAAAAACCTCTGAAGACCACAGACCTCTGAGAAAGAACCACATCTCTGATCTCAGACACTGAATTACTATGTGGAGCAAATAGTGTAGCCTTCCACCTTCTCCACTGCAAATCCCCACCACCCTGAGCTGGTACAAGAGGAGTGGTGGTGTGGCAGCATGGATACACTAATGTGTCAGTCAATAGGCAAAGCAATGGATGACATTTAATCAATCTTTTTGCATATGTATTGGCCTTTGTGACCACTGCCCCTCTGGGAAGCTAAGGAATGGACAACAACCACATGAATGTCCTCTGCTAAAGTTTTAAGTTAGGTTTCAGTAGTTAGTTCACTATGGCAGGAGGTCAGATGCTTATGACATATAGGGTTAGCATTGCAGATGGCAATCACTCTAGGCTATTTTATTTGAACTGGGGTGTAGAGCATGGCTAGTCGTTAGTGCGCGCGCAGTGCTACGCTACTTCATAGGCAAAGTTCAGAAATGAGAGGGAGGGCAGTGAAAGAGAGGCTCAAAGGGAGAGATAGCTTGAGAGGAAAAAAGAGCTCAGACTGTGTCAGACAAAAAATACAGGGAGCTGCTGAGGGAGGGAGGGAAGGATACAAAGGGAGGCAGAGATAAAGAGAATAAAAGAGAAATGGTAGAGAGCGATAGAGGCAGGAGAGAGATACAGAGGGGAAAGAGAGAGGGAGAGAAAAATGCTGAAAAGGAATGAGAAAGATGTACCAGGGGACAGAATTGCAGAGAGGAGAGATGGGGGTTTGAGGGAAAAAAAGATGCTGTGAAGGGATGGAATAGAGAGAGAGAGAGAGAGAGAGAGAGAGAGAGAGAGAGAGAGAGAGAGAGAGCGAGAGAGCGCAGAGAAAAGAGTATGCAACACAGAGTGCAAGAGAAAGAGATAGTGATGTGTTTGTGTGGGGGGGGGGGCGTGAATAGAAAAAAAGGGAGATAGAGAGAAAGAGAGAGAGAGGGTGCATGCACAGACACGTAAATAATGTGAAGCAACAACGGACTCGCTGCGCCCACAGAGGAGATAACCCAGAAGGCTATATTTAGCTTGTTAGTCCTGTCATCCATACTGAGGCCTGTTTCCACAGGCTGGGGCTGTGCTCACCACGCTGCACTGCTCCTGCCTTTACTATTCTTCAGTTGTAAGCTCTTTCAGCGTGAGGGCCAGGGTTTGGAAAGTGGCGAGATGGTTATGCAGGATTATACACAGCTGATGCATGTGGAATTTGTTGGTGAACCTTTGAACACTTTAAGATTTTTCTCTGTACGGTGGCAGACTGAGATTTCATTTTTTCTGGCAGTTTTTGCAGTTTGACCTTTTATGATTATTTGCCGAGACTTTGGCGAGTCATTTGGGCACCAGCTTAAAAACAGCATCTCCATGTTAAACTGGCAATGACCCCCACATGCCACTGGGAGCAAAGGAGGAAATAATATTAGGTTGTAATAGAACCACCAAGTTTTTTATAGGCAGGAAGACGATGCAGTTTAGTGGGTCATCATAATGTGTGATTTTCATATGGGAGGCCACTGCTCCCTTCTCTTTTCCTAATGACGGTCGTCACTCTTAGCAATAACAACAGGTCTTTCCTAATCTTAATTTAGAAGTTATTTTAACTCAACCCATTATCATTCCCAAACCCTGACCAACCCATTTTTTGTACCTCAACATAGCACAAACCGTAACCAGAAGAAATGATGCCCTGTGAGTGCATACCGCTGCCAATGCCAAGGCCCTATCTCACCATGTCAAACCAGTGTTTCCCATGAATTATCCAGACTGTATAGTTATTTTTCCTGCCTCAGTTTCATAATGAACCCCAAAAATGGACACTTCTGATAATAACATAGTACAACACAACATAATAGATCGAAGTTGGTGTTGCATTGTGTATTTGTGTGCAGCACTATTTGCCACATGCTTGTGTTGTTGTCCAGAACAGTTTTTACCATCCACGCAGACAGTCAGACCTCGTAGATTCAGAAAAACAAAAAGAATTAGCTCCTTGGTGGAGGTAACTAGACATTGTCCGGTTAGTTATGTTATTGTCACTTGCAGTTTTGCAAGGTGCTGACAAAGGATAGCATCCTGCCAATGGGGACATGAGATCAGATAAATACCAATGTGGAAAGCAGTTACCATCAATGTGTTTTGTTTTTTAATTTAGAGGATTTGAATTTGGCTCCATTTCCATGTACAGAAAACACTCAGCAGCTGTGTGATTATATACTATTCTTATGATTACAGGTGGTTCAGGGAGTTATTGCGAAAATCGGTTTTTCTGTCGCTTCAGTTTTTGCATCCGCATTAGTTGCTAATGGTAATCAGGGAATGGAGATAATTATGGTGAAAGAGACTGAAAATGTCCATAATGAATTGAACTATTGAAGAGGACAAACAAAGAGCAAACTGATGACGTGAGCCAATACCTGCAGTTGAATTATATTTACTATAAGAGTTCTACGTCTCTATCCACCACCATGTTTTAACAGAAGGTGTTAGTTTTACTCTGCTGCTAGAAATCTCCATATGGCATGAAACTTTTCAAAGTTGGGAAGAGTATTTGCCCTCGCATTTACCACTTTAAATCTAAAGCTGCCAATGAGCAAGTTTTACACATTTCACACTTGCAGAAATGATGCCATAACCCTCTCAAATTGCTCCTGTCTGAGGATTGTTGCTGCAGTAAAGCGGCACAGCCAGGTTTGGATATACAGTGGTGTATTTGTATGGCTGGCAAACCCACTCCCTCAGCGTTTTGGACAGTATATTTGGAGTATATGTTTTATGTTGGCTGCTCCGCTAGACTGGCCCATGTGTTTCTTTGTGTAGAGAGACACTGGCGGTATGTAGCATTAGCGGTGGCTGCAAACACACAAACATGGAGTCACACACGTTGAGAGTGTCTGTGGGCGTTTGGCTTTTCTCTGGCTTTTGTATATATAATCACTGCTCCCCTTTATCCTGGAATTCTGCTATGTATTTTTAAATAAGGTGGCATTGTAGCCCCGCCTAATCAGGGGGCGTGGACGTGTCGGGCACATTCTGACACAAAGTGCAAGCATGACTCCCGCCTGGGGAGTTCACCTTTGCTGGCCTTTAAAAAAAGGTATTTCCTTAAAGTAGCATTACCAGAAGGCACCTGTCCATAGCCTGATAATCAGACTGAATTTTCATCTTATTTAGTTTAAAATCTCTGAATCTATGAGGTTTGATTCAAAGGTTTGGGGAAAGTGAGACATGTTTGCTTACTCTCGTTGTGTATATTGGATATTTGATGTTTGCTCAGCTTGCAGTCAGCACCTGCAGCTCTCTACCTACCTGCTCAGTGTGTGAAACTGATCCGGAAATGGGTAAAGACAGTCAAAACGAACCCACTGTCAACTACAGAGACATTAATAAGACTTTCTGCTGTTGATTCCTGATTCATTTTTCTGCTTTGATCACTTACTTTACTTCTAGCCTCCTGCAGAGGGTGTTCAGCAGCATACAAAAGCAGTTTATCATTAACATTATGACATAATATTTCAAACTATATCAGTGCTATGTCTCTTTAAAAAAACTGTCTCAATTTCTTAAAGGATAAAATGTCTAAAATCACGGTTGTTTACTGAAACTGATATTTTCCAACATCTGTGATTGGTTCCATTTACAGAAAATGTAATCAAACATTTTTCTGCTTTATTTTGTATGAATTTATCATTTTAGTTTATCATGGCTTCAGTGTTTTGTCTCATGCCTGCCATGCGGTCATTTGTTGGAACGTGTGTGTGTGCGTGTGTGTACATATATCTGTGTCCGTTCAGTTCATCTCCTCAGGCAGAGATGAAGTGTGTTTGTGCGTGCACGTGCATCTGTGTGTGTGTGTGTGGATTAATGCGGTGCTCTCAGCCTCTTACTCCACTCCCGGCTCATCTGTCTGATTCAGCCTGACACAGTGTTCTCTTTAGCAACATTACAGTCACAGACTGCTTGAGAAAGAGAGGAGAGAGAGAAGAGGGAAAGAAAAAGGGAAGGAGAGAGTGGAAAAAAACGAAGAGAGAGAATAGAAGCAATAAGAGAAGTGAAGAGCAAGATAGGGACACTGAGAGAGGACACAAGGGAATTGGCAGAGAGACAAGGGAAAAAAAGTAAAAAGAAAAAAAAACAGAACAAGGACACTGACAAAGAAATGAAGGAGAAAAGAAAGAGAGAGGGAAACAAAGACAAGAAGAGTTAATATTATGACAGAGCAAAGGAGATGTAGCGGGGATTGAAAACAGAAGAGAGAAGAGATGAAGCTGAGAATTGGAGAAAGAGAAGAAGAAATTAAAGTGATGTAAGAGGACAGGAAGGAAGAGGGATTGCTCCGCACTAAGCTAAACGTTGCTCTCTGATAGTGGGAGTTGGCCAGGGGATTTAAGCAGGGCCAGATGTAGGGAAGGATTGAGTCTGTTTTAAGAGTCTTAAACCTGTCTGAACTGTCTGGAGCCGGAGGAACAAACAGGGCTGGCATGAAGATGGACAGGGTCTCCCCCACTGTATGTACACACAGATATAAACCCCTTCACATTCAAGGTCAGTATCTTCCCAGTTGTTCTGGCGCTGCCTCTGATGAAACTGGCTGCAAGAGAAGCTGCAGTGAGGCTGAGTGTCTGCCGTGACTGATTTAGTCGTCACCCCCTGACAGGGCACAATGGAGGAGTCAGAGCCTGCTAACCTAACCTCTGATGTGGGTTAGCGCAGCGTGCTAATAAATGTTTTAACATCGGTGGTATGTGTGTGTGTTTAAGTGTGTGTGTGGGCGGGCGGATGAAAGAGACAAGCTCACCCGGGAGACACTGACGAACAATGGTTTTCGCATCCACACCTGCACACTTGTACACACACAAGTGCACACACATGCACACACACTGAGGAGTAAATACAAGCTGCTCACGCAAATATAAACACGCTATAAAGCTACACATGCCTAAATGTAGAGTTGCACACACACATGAATATGTCCGATTTAGATAAATCACCTTGGATTAGACCCACTTTCTAAAGCTCATTTTAAAGTCTGCCAGCGTTCTTTGCAGAAGAGAGAGAGAGAGAGAGAGAGAGAGAGAGAGAGAGAGAGAGAGAGACTGGCACCGTCGTCTGACACTCTCTCAACACCAGGGGGGTGGAGGGGAATGAAAGAGCAAACACTCCCTGAAGAATGGAAGAGTGGAAAAGGAGGAGGGAAACACGAGATTGAAAGAGGAAAGAAACAGAGAGAAAGAGAGGAAAGGCGAGAGAGAGCAGCTTGTTGAGAGAAATGCAGGAATGCATTTTGTCTGTGTGCCTGATGATGACAGTGCGGTGTGTATGTTATTAGTGGCAGATACACGCTAGATATTGGCTATGTTCAGAGGAGCGGAACATTACAGTGCGATCAGATAAACAAGAATCACACTGCAGCCTAATTTATCTGAAGTAACCTGTCTGCTGAACTGACACAGTGAGCCCTAAAGCCAGGCAGAGACATGAGGAGATGATAATAATGCAGTGAGTGAGATCTAGACTCACTTTGAAAATTGTAACCATTTAAAGCTCCAGAGAGTTTGGATTTGGTCTAATTACATTTACACTTTTATATCAAATAGAGGTGCACATGCAAAGTTTAAAAAAAAGTTTAAAAACCTAACATGCCTTTTGGTTTTTCATTCAACAATCAACACTGGTGAAGCTCGCAGTCTCTTTTCATGTGTCTTTGTTGGGGAAGAGCAAAGAGTTAATTTGAGTCCAATAACATGAATTCATTTAGCTTTTAATCAGACTTTTTATACAACAACCATTTAGCTTTTTACATTACTTTACAGCTCAGTGAATAATAGAGCCAGAGCAATATGGGTATTTGGGACTTGATATTAAGGAGTAAAAGATTCATGATATATATATTTAATAAAAAGCTTTTGCAGTGATTACTAAGATGTTGTTATCAAACCCCTATGACGAATAAGGCTTACAGTTTAACCATAAGCTTTATCATAAACAACTATAAAAAATGATTATAATGATTATTATTATTTACTTGGATAAAAACATGCCTGGTGTTTTGACACCATAGTTGATCTTCCCCTAACATCTAACAGGAAAATGCATTTTGTGAGTTGTAATCCAAGAACACTTGTATTCTTGTTAGAAGTCATGTTTACTTCATTCTGACATTGAGTAGTTCACACACACACACACACACACGTTCTCTTTCTTTACTCTCTGAGTGGGCAGTGCTGGGTGCTCTTGGTAAGTGTTGTCACCCAGTCGGCTGAGCGTCCTTCCACCAGGCTTAACGCATAACACTCACACACGCAGGCACACACACACGTCTACCACATGCGAATCGCAATCTGCTACTCACACATACACACACACAGCCCGCACAGACAAGAGATCTTACCGAGTGCTGGATGAGAACACAGTGTCACAAACAGAGGGATTATATAAGGCAAACTGCAGGCGTGTGGGGGTGGGTGGAGTAGGCGTCGGGTTAATTGGAGGTTTTGGGGGGGGGGGGGGGGGGGGGGGGGGGGGGGGGGGCGCAGACATTTAAGAGAGGATGGACCTATTAAACACTGACTACAACAGACAATGCACATATTTTGTAGCACCACAACTTTAACTACTTTATGCAGCATAGTTATTACTATGCTGCAGTGTAGAGGACTGTAGTTAATACTGGATGACCCACACAGTACAATATCCCATAACATTTTTATTGGTGTCTATAGGACTATAACATGTTTGTGTTTGCCTTTAATGTGAACAGTAATGTCAGTAGACAACACTTAACTGAACTGTACTGAAGAATCTTGGGACATTTTCTGGAGTGAGAACGCAAATGTCCGGTTGAGAGACTCCAGACCTTCTGCGGAGTTTCTCCTGTCAGCCCCAAGTAAAACCTGAATTTCCAGAGGTGCCGATCTGAGAAAATAGCAGGAGATCCTCCGCCGGCTCCACCAAGAGCGAGTGTGGATGATGTTTCTAACTCGCAACAGATGCAAAAATGGGAAAACAAAGAATACAAATATCCCATTTCTGCAGACATGCTCCTCAAGTTTAAGTGTATTTCTGCGTCACACAGTGTTGAGTTGTAACTGAACAGTGTTGGTGAGTGTTAACACACTACAAGACACAGTTGTGACCCCACTACAGTCCTGACCAGACTCCCATAGTTTTGTCACTAGAGTGCTGTACAGACTGTAAAACAGAACAATAGTCACTTCACTGCTGTCTAGCCTACACCCACAGGACAACTGTTACTATATTCTGTGCACTTATTCTATTATTCTCCACCTCTTCACAGGAATTTTTCACTGTTCAAGTCTGAATTGGTTGTGTAGTTAAAAGAGCAAATGTCCAGCTGGAGCAACTTCAAGCACTGTAACTGAGCGGTGTTGAAACTGGCTTGGTCATATTACTCAGTCAGCTTCTAGCTTCCTGTCACATGCTGCTGTTTCGAATCCTGATAACGTAACACCGCGCTCTGTCTGACAATCGCTGCTTTGTCTTTCTTCACGCTGAATGACGCAGGGATTAAATGAAAAACCCTCTAATTTGTTTTAGTGCTGTCCCAAAGGTGACGATGGTCTGTATCTGACCTCGCGGCATTTCAAGTCAGCGTTTAAGGAAATTATCCTGCAGGGACCAATAAACAATTGCAATCGCATATTGTTATCAGCAATATGGTGCTGCAGTTCTCAAGTGGCAGAACAAATGAGGGGCATTTGTACACAATGATTTTTGACCTCCAGCTATGTGGGGAATAACTTTGACTTGTACGAAGCCCAAAATATGGAAAATTATTCTTTACTATTTTCTGTAATTGGCTGGTGGAAAAAGCAGTCGAACTTTATTAAAGCTTAAATATTCCAAAGTACAAAACAATATAATGCAGCATTTTATGAATATATAAAATATATTGGATTTTGGATTTGGTAATTGAAGTGTTTTATTGCTTGAGGTGAGGCTAAGTTTAACTTTTGTGGTTGTGTGATCTATCATCTACCTTATAAGCCCTATACAGAAACATTAAAGCAGTTAAAAAACTAGATTGTATCAGATATTAGGACATTTTAATCTGTTACTTTGTATTGCACTCTACTATAGTGTCATCATTTGACCATATTCTCCATTCATGTATGTCTAATAGAGCTCTACTTGTTGACAAAATTTGTCTCTTATGTGAAACTGTCACAGTTCTTTCATTTATGACTTCCAAAAACCTAACAGCAGTATTTATTATTGTTACCATGACGACACAGATCCAGTACTCTAGCTGCTGGTACGCTCCTATGGTTCGTATCTGAGGTTAGGGACAGGCAAACTATGTGGTTGTTTAACTTGAATTGACTTTCTAACGTTGGCGTCGAGATGCAGTGCAAAACATTTGTGTGCAGAGTTTTGAGAATTCACATGTAGGTTTTTTTTCTTAGCCTTTGCCTTGGACTTTCTTTAAGCTGAGAGATGCATAGCAGAAGAAAAATGTCCAGGTACCTGACTGAGGAATGCTTTGACGTGAATGGCATTTTTTAATCAAACGGTCTCAATGGAACTTGATGGAAGGCGACTGAACACCTTCTCCACTCAGTCCGCTGACTCTCAGAAATGCACATTAGCAGCATCAAGGCTCCTTAACCCACTTGCTTTCCCTCTGGCTCTACAGAGCAGTGTCCCTGTCATAGCTTTATAAAATGTCTGTCCTTCTGGTTATATGCAGTGAGCTGCTTTTAGTCCAGAGTGGGGAGCCACTGAAGTGACCTATGTTCTTGCAAGGTTGCATTCAAATGCTACGGCCCTGGTTTTTAGCACTAAGCTGTCAGTGTAGTGGGCAAAAGTGAGACACTAAATGAAAAGAGGATGTTAGCGAGGAGGGAATGAAAGAGGAGCGAGTGCGAAAGAGACATGGAGAGTAATGACAGAGAGGTGGAGAGGCTGATGGGAGAGATGGAGGAAGAATTAATAAGGAGAGACAGACAGGAATTGAGTCAAAAAAGATGGAGAGGGCCGAGGAGAGGTGTAATGATGGAGATGTGAAGAGAGGGGCTGATGAGAGATGGAGACGGAGAGGGAGAGAAAGATGGAGAACAAAGAGAGATGTCACATGTCTTTCATGTTGAGAGGGCTGGAGGAGAGGCAGACACAGAAACACAAAGAGCAGGCTCAAGCATGTTTGTGGGTGAGTGCTTAAATATATGTGTGTGTGCGTTTATATGTGTGTGTGTGTTTTCGGGTGTGTGCATGTACTTGTGTAGAATGTGCGTGCATTTTAGCATGAGAAAGAGAGTGCATATGCATCGCATATGTTTTTTTGCACTTGAAAAACATATTTTGTGTGTGTGTGTCAGGAATAGAAAGGAAGGGACAGAGTACACAGTGGACGTGAGCTCGACAGGGGGAGATAAAGGCGAAGATATAGACATAGCAGTTGACAAGGACGAGAGAGAACAAATACAAAGCGAATGAACCAAGTAGAAAATGAGAGAGAGAGCATGAAATGGAGAGAGAACATAAAGGAGAAAGATGATTGATAGAAATGACTGAAAAGAGAAGGGATGAGAGAGTAGAGTGTAAAGGACGGAGATGAAAATGATACAGACAAAACAAGGGGAGGATAATGGAGAGAGTGGAAGATTGTTAAAAAAGTCAAAGAAAGATAATCGGCAGGAAAGGTGTTGACAGCAGAGTGAGAACACCAGAGGAAGAAGGTGCCAAAGAAGTGACAGGTGACAACGAAGGAACAGCACATAGCAAAGGACTGTTAGATGGATAGATGGATGGATAGAGGGATGGATAAGGTGGGTGGATGGTTAAATTAGTGGTTGTGGTTTAAAGGAAACGTACATGCTCCCATTCTCATTAGTAATCAATATATCCTCCCTAGGTTACGGCTCGGGCTGCAATTTTCTGCCTGCACCCGGGAGAGCCTGAGAGAAAATAGGCCAAGCCTGACCCGATCTCGACAGATATTCCGTTTTTTGTGTTCAAACCTGACCCGAGCCTAATGTCCTCCCTGATTGTAGCAGGCTTCCCCAGCCAACGTGACCAAACCTGAATATTATTTAAATTTGTTTGTCTGAGCTTGGCCTGACTCATCATACCAACAGGTCTCGATGGGTCCTGACGGGCTCGGGTGGGTGTCCCCGTGCTAATCCACACCAGCCTCCTTTCTGAGATGTTTCATCACATCATAAAAATGTCACTCTGTCATCGCTCTTGCAAACGAGTTATAAGTCACACGGCCGCTACAGATCCTGGGCAGGAAGGAAGGGGCAGGGTCGAGATACCAATCCAGCACCTTGAGTCAAGGTATCTGATGATACCGAGAACCAATGCTGTCTTTTTCCTAAAATAAAAATAAAACAAATCTGTAAAACTCACTGCATGGAGCTCATTTTGATCAATTGAAGTGAGGGTAAGAGGAGGCCAAGGATGGGTGTGAAGGTGGTCGCCCAGCATAGTTAAATGAAAGGAACTGATGGAGGAAACACTTAACTGTGAAATGAGAGTGATAGAAAGATAATTAATTTGCATAAATGCTAAATTTTCTGAACTAAAACTCAAAGATAATTTTTCAAACCAAATGTGTGATGTTAACCTGGGACACACTGACGTTGCCACTGAAGTAGCAAAATGTGTGGAACCATGAAACTGCCTGAGGAACAACAAGCGATACAACACCTCAAATTAAAATCTGCCACCTTTTATTTTTATTTATTCTCACTACATTACATCTAATTGTAAAACAATTCCTTATCATAATTATTCCTCATTGAATGATATGCACTCATTAGTTTTTTCCTCATTACAGGACAAGTATATTGTATGTAATGATTTGTACTGTATGTGGTGTGGTGTAGTGTACATGGCAGGTCTGCACCTAATAATGTTCATAGCAATAAATTTAATTGAATTAGATGAATGGGCTCGTGCACGGATTGAGACAGACAAAGATAGCGAGTGAGTAAAATAGGACAGGAAATAGACTGAGGAGACTGAAATGGAGAGTGAAAGAACATCTGACAGCAAGAGAGAAAGAATGAAGGGAATAACGAGAGAAGGAGGGCAGAGAGAAAAGACAGAGTGACAGCCTCTGAAAGAAAGAAATGGGAGTGAGGGGGGGGGACTGAAAGAGAAGGGGAATAAGTGGAGAGAGAGAAGAGAGTGATAGTGAAAATGAACAAGAGAACGCAGAGAGGAAGTGAGTCAGTCACGTCTCACTCTCATCATTCAGAGCGTTGCTCATCTGGTGGCAGAGGCTGCCTTTGTCACCTTGACGGATCCTTGCTGTCTGTTTGCCCCTCGCGACCAACACCATTACAGAACATAACTAATGTACACACACACACACACACACACACACACACACACACACACACACACACGCACACAGAAGAGGGTGAGTAAGAAAATTCTTCAAGTGAACATGTGCAGAGGTGGTGGCACAAGGCATTTAACCAGCTCAAAATGGGAATGTGCTTTCTACTTCCATATATATAAATGATGTGCAGTCAGGCTAATAGTTGCAAAAGAAAACAACAAATATTCACATCTAAGTAACTTTAACGTTTTTACTGAAGATAACTTTAAGAATCGTACTTAGCAGTAGCTTAGCGAGGTTTACAAGAACTTTTTCGATATTTAAAGTCAAACTAGGATAATTAGCTACAGACAGACTGCTTTGGTTTTACCTTACCTTATTAACCAGTATGCTGTGGTTGTGTAAAACATGTCAGGAGTCTGTGGACAAAACGGTTGAAACTATTGTTTTTTCTAAATGTTTGTTGAACAGGTGTTTTGATAAAGTATGTAATTGGCCTTTTGCTTTCGTTTTGCGCCGACAGTAATGAGTGTAGTCGTCAACTGGAGTTATCTTCACTTCACCTGGTTCACTGCCTCCACTGCAGCCTCTGTGCCGAGTGTAAGTGTGAATTAACAGAGGGCCAAACAAGGCTTTCAATCAAAATATGAGCAATTATACTTATCAACCACAGGGAGTTAGAAATAAAGGAATTTCTCTCTTGAAGCCCTGCCTCAAATAAAGGCTACCATCTGAAGTTAAGACTCTGGTCACCATATGATGTAATATCCTATGTATTAATCGTAGAGTTTGTTTGTGTGTTTGTGTGTGTCTGGCTGCTCCTTCAAAACCCAACTCCAATTATCCTCCAAGTTAAGTTTTCTTGCGCTCAAGGCCGGAGCAATTCCATATGCCCTCACTACACCTGCCATTCTATTGGTTGGGCAATTTTAAATAACTTGCTGCACAAAATCCAAGCCCTGAAGAAAAAGTTAAAATGTGCAAAGAAGCAGCGAGACCCAAAATAGAAAAGCTGAAGCTGGGGCGCAGGAAATCTAAGCACAAGCAGAGTATAAGTAGTACAAAATCTGAACTTGAAATCAAGCCCTGCTCTTAAACTAAAAGGCAGTGCTCTTGAATAATTATCGGTAAAAACCCATAAATAGATTGTGTATTGGTAGCTGGTATAAAAGGGAGCTTTTACAGTATTCGACCCATGTACTGTACAGACAAACACTTTTTACGCTTTTACACAGTGCACAGCATAGTCAGCAAACACAGCGTGGCTCATTATTCTGATGCACACTATATATAGGTAGAATTAAACACACTCACACACACACACACACACACACATAGGCAGACACACATAATTCAGTAAAAACACACAGTCATGCTCATTTTAGCTGCTGTGCATAGACAGCAGTTTACAGACTGTAAAGCACCCCCCCCACAAACACACACATGCTGATCGCATATAACTGACACAATACATAAATACCTCATTATCTATTCGCACACACATGCACGCACGCACACACACACACACACACACACACACACACACACACACACACACACACACACACACACACACACACACACACACACACACACACGTCTCTCTCATCTTCTCACTCTCACTTTTCTGTCTTTCAGTAAAACCACAGTGCCAAACAGCAGCATATGCAGCGACTCTGAGCAACAGATGTTCAGTGGGGGATATTGTGTAAGACTGAATGTTAATGTGCTGCGTGTATAAAATACTAAAGAAGCTCTGTCATTTGTGTTTCTCTCCACAGTACTATGAGATGTCCTACGGTCTCAACATTGAGATGCACAAGCAGGTAAGAGACAGTGGTTTCTTCTCATTGTCGACCCGATGATGCTCCTGTGTATGCTGAGGTTGTGTGTCTCATTTTCTGTGTAGTCGTCAGTGGGAGGAGGTGCAATGTGTTATTTGATGCACACAAACTTCGTATGCCCGTGTGTCATCATGTGTGGGTGGTTTTGTACTATATATTTTGTTGCTGCTGGCCTCTTTTGTGTGTTGTCTTTACGCTGTGGATTAGCGCAGGGTTGTTGCCAGGCATCGTATCATATCATACATGTGTCACTTGATTTAAATAACATTAGCAGGATCTGTTTCAGCTTACGTTTGCGTTGCGATGATGAGAATGGGGGACGTGGTTGAACACAGAGTAATGGATGGCTGATTTTATGACGTGTAGGGGTCACTGCTCAGCACTGCAGCTCACCTCTGGATGCCTTTCAAATGAAGAGAAGTCGAGAAATACGAGGAGAGTGAATAGAGATGGTATTCATAGAAATGGTAAATGCTTTACCAGGTATTACAGGACAATGTTGACAGACTGAGCTTAACTCTAGATGACCTCAAGGTTTAGCTTTTTTCTGCAGCATGTGGTAGTTACCACTCATTTTACTGTTTGGTGTTAACAGGGACTTTTCTGTCACTATGAGGAATTCCCGTCAATTAGATTCCAGATAGGCCATTTATGAGATGAAATGAAATGATGATGAAATTTGTTACTTCAGCTGACAAAACCCATAACCACCTTCCCAGCATGTAATCCATCTCTTTGCTGGTGCAGCGTGCCTCTTCTGAGTGGTCGTTTATTTGCTTACAGATTAGCTAGCATGAAGGGAGTCATAATTTGTTGCTGCCATTGTTTTTGCCCTTGCTGTGTCAATAGGTTGCTGTAGCTTTGAATTGAGTACAGAGCGATAGTGAGAACACTGTCATTTAGGCTCATAAAGAAAATTATTGCTGAAATGGCAATGCTCCTTAGTTTTCCTGGTTGGCATTAATACGAAACCTTTCTGAAACAATTCAATTTCTTGTTGGAGGTTTGTTAATACATTGCAAAAGGAAATGGCTTGTTTGACGGGGAAGTCTATGAACTGGATTTTGTCCAGTGGACTGTCCACGTGAGTGTGCTGTGTGTGGGTTCCAGGAGTTGGCTCGTCAGTCTCCTCACAGACAGACAGGCAAACAGTCAGGTAAATGGATGGACAGACAAACAGACAGACAGGCAGACAATAATTATCCAGTTGAAAGGCATCTTACTTAAAGGTGACTGCTTCCTATGTTTTTCTATCTCCCTTTCTCTGTCTGTGATGCTAACTTGCTCTCTGCAGTTTACTCAGACACTGTCATGGATGATACGCATTTCAAAAGCAGCTCATTGTTTGAAACGATCTCTGAAAACACCTTCGAATGAAAGCCACTGCATTCTGCACTTTAACCTCATAGGCATTGTGTCACTCTGCTATCAAAGTAATTGCAGCACAGAAAGATCAATCAGTGGGGTTATGTCCAAATACAGAGTGCAGTGTGTACACTCTGGATGAAGTTATGTCCAATTACTGGCTCAGGAGTCTTTGCTATAGTTTTAGTCTGAGTTTAGTCTTTAGTCACAGTTGTCATTTGCTGTCTGGCGCCCACGTTGTTTAAATAGCTAATTTACTTTTACCCATCTGAGTGCCCATGAGCGTGTTGGTCTTAAAATTAGGTGTGGTCAGGTGCATTGTTGGTGCATTTCTTTCTTGAGGCCGCAGAAAGCAATTGACCAGTGAAGACCTGTGGTCCTTTTTCACTGTTATTTTAATGGCACCCTATGTTACACACAGAACGATTTGCAGCACTGATAATGAATGAAGTCATCTGAGAGGCTGTTTTCCAATCTGGCAAATCCACCAAGGTGCAAGTGCAACTTGCTTTATAATGCAACCCTTTTGAACCAAGTCTCTGGTGCAGCAACTTTTTTTTTGCTGTTAAACTACTACAAAAGTAGATTACGACTTAACTTAAATACACTTACTCCTTGTGATTTGAACCATGTAATTTGTTCAAATAGAGGCTAAAGAATAAAACTTCCTAGGTGGAGGTAAAAGTAGAAAAGCAAACAATTACAAATGTGCCATCTGAGATCATTCAATCTGTGAGAGAGATGAGGCAACGTCTGAGACATGGTGCGATTCAAGAGAGATAACATGTAGCTCATAATTCACCTTGATGTAGTGTTTAATGTAAAGAGAACAAAAATATGCAGGTCACTCAGGAGTATGTCAGCAAAGCTCTGCCTTCATCTTCCTTTTCTCCTGCCTCAGATTGCATTTGAAATGTTATGCTTGAAACTGAAAATTGTCAGTCTCAGCTTTTCATTCACATTCAGCTGTGAACTCATACACACAAGATGTGAACCACTTCTGAGGGCAGGAAACCCCAAAAATAGACGACTGGCACAGTGTGATTTCTAATAAGATACTGTATATTTGAAGGAGAGAGAGAGAGAGAGAGAGAGAGAGAGAGAGAGAGAGAGAGAGAGAGAGAGAGAGAGAGAGAAGGAAACAATTAACTATTAACATTTACTGTTTGTATTTAGTTACTATTTAGTAATATGCTACTAAAAATGCTCAATTTAGCCAAACCACCAAGCAAAATTCCAAGAAGAGAAACTATTGCCCAGCAAGGGAATGGAGAGACACACAGAGAGAGAGAGAGAGAGAGAGAGAGAGAGAGAGAGAGAGAGAGAGAGAGAGAGAGAGAGAGGGAGAGAGAGAGATCTGGCAGCAGAGACCAAGCAGAACTGGACTGTCAGCTCTTGTCGCCAAAAAGAAGAAATGGACTGGGGTGCTGGCTGCACCTCTGAGAGATGGAGAGAGGAGGAGGAAGGGGTGGGGTGGGGGGTTATATGACAGAGGGAGGCCAAGGAGGAGGAGGGGAGTGTGGAAAATAGTAAGAGGGGGAATGGAGAGAGGGGAGGAAAGGATAGGTGGTCAGGATGACAGAAGGAAACCAAAGGGGTACAGTCATGCCGATGAGTGTTAAAAAAGAAAGACAGAAATGAGGAGGAAGAAGGAACCAGAGAATCGGGCTATTAGAAGAGGGGGATATGAGAGAGAGGAAATTGTTTGAGCGACATGAAAACAGTGTATGAAAAAAGGGATAAGAGAAGAGCTAATATGGGAAACAGACACGTGGTAAAACTTACAGTATCACAGAGAGAAAAGTAAACAAAGAAGCGGAAATTGTCAGAAAGAATAAAAAGAAGAATGGATAGATAGAAAGAAGAGATAGCATAAGGAATTTGATGGGAAAAGAATGGACGGGGATAAGGCATGAAAAGAGAGGTTGTAGAAAAGAGGACGTGACAAAGGGAGAGGCGATGGAAAAGTAAGTGGGATGGTTTGAAAAAAAAACGAGGACTCTGAAGATATGAGACTGCAAGAAAAAGCACAGTAGAGAAGAAAATAGGGAAGTTATAAGGGGGGGGCGGGGAATGGAGAGATGGTGGTGGGAAGAGAGAAGCTGGAAAAAAGTGTGAGAGCTGGGATGAGAGGAAAAGAGGGGATGGAGATTAATTGAACGGATGAAAGAGAAGAGGGTAAACAGGAAGGATGGAGCCTTAGAAGAGACGGATAAAGACCTCAGAGAACAGATGAGGGGGGAAAAAAGAGATGGAGGGGAAAGTGAGAGCCCAGAAAGGAAAGCAATGGAGGGAAAAGGAGAGAGAGAAGGGAGGGGAGGAGGGCAGCCTGAGAAAGAGAGGGAGAGAGACATCAAGGGAGGGAGGGGAGCTTTGAGTTGCAGTCAGAAATAATGAATCATGAATAGATTTAACAGTATCTGCTCTTATTTCCTCTCCTGCCCCCCCCCAGCTTCCTCCTAACATCCTGTCGAGATCACTGCTATTGCCTCTCTGGCTCTCTCGCTCTCTCCGTCTCTTCCTCTAAAGCACGCTCTGTCATTATCAGTGGCTGGGCCATCTCATGTCCCGGCATTAATTGAGCTGTAACAGTCATCTCCTATACCCCGTCTTCCTACCCTCTCTTTGATTCTCTCCTCCTTCTCCTCCTCTCTGTCTTTTACTCTCCCTCTCTCTTTCGCTCGGTAGATTTCACACTTGCTTTTTATCTTCAACCCCCCTCCCGCCTTCACCTCTCGTTCGCTGTCTTGATCTCCCTCTCTATTCCTCTCCCTTCTTCTCTGCTTCTTTTTTACTGATGATTTTATCTGAACTATATGAATGCAGAAGAAAGACAACATCTCCCCCATCTCCTCCTGCTCTAAGCTGTACGGAGACAGTGAAACACACGCACCATGCATGCACACGCCACATTATCTCACTTGGTTCACTTCCATTATCATATAATATTGTATATAGCTGTATCCCCAGGAGGAGCGGGGGAAGCTATAAGGACTTTACACTGCTCTCTGTGGTTGTTCTATATTCATTGATATCGCACTTCTGGGGCCGGGGTAGTTATTGCCTCTATCCCCCATGATGTGCCGAGGCACAGCATGTGTATCAGCGACCTTATAATGCAGACACATCCTTAGGTTGGTGGAGGGTTATGATGATGTTCACTATAGACCGCTGTCGGGAGCGTGGTGAATAGACTGAGGCAAATTTGTATTGGCAGCTGATTCTAGAAGTAGGATAACAGGATGATGGTGGGAGGTGAAGAAGAATGGGTAGCTTTGTTAGATCTGTGTCCAGCAAGACTAAGCGGCAGCACAGAAACTTGTGACCCGAGTGCAGCCTGGGAAAATCCCCAAAAAATTATGAAAGGCAGGAAGTGAACGAGATATGATTTTCGTTCTATCAACAGTTCAACTTCAAAGGCTGATTAAGACACAGAGCCCACAACTGCTTTCTGCTGCAACCACAGCAGCAACAAACGGCTTATCTATTCTTATCTATCATCCATATTACATTTTTCCCAGTAGTACATAAGAGGGACTACATAAGAGTAAAAATAAGTAACATGGCTAAGAAGGACCTGAGGAAAGTCACATCTACTTATGTTATGTTATTGGTAAATAACAGTTTTAGGTACCACACGGCTCCACCCACCTTAATCACAACTAGAGGTTTGATCAAGCAAAGTCATTAGAGACTCATGTGCCTGTTCAGAGGCATTAATACTGGAGGAAACTGTTGCACTTACATACAGTAGACAGTTTCATACCGTTTTTGTAGCATCAAATAACTATATTAAAATCAAACTCGCCAGAAAAATTAACAACAGAAATGATCTCTGAGAACAATTTATTTGACTTGTACTTGAACTTTTTATTTTTGTCCCTGTCCCATCCACTAACATGGATGAGGCGGGGTTTATGAACAATACTGCATCAAGCGATCAACATACTTTGGCTTCACTATTGGGATCAGTCATGTCGTCCATCTTTATATTCAGTCCATGTAAAATACAAATACATGTATGTCTTTATAATTACAGCCAATCACAGATAGCGTGTTTGAAATGATTTGCACTCTTCAAGGCTTTGATCTATCACAATGAATAATGTAATTCAAAATGTACAGGTATGATACTATTTTACTCACCTTGCAGACTGAAATGACATTGGAGTTGCAAATGGTATCATATTACTTTTCTCTATCTTACAGTGAAATGTGCACACATACATACACACATTGTGTATCCTCATAGCTGTATGCAGAAGTGAGGTCCATTATTTCTGTGCTGGGATAGTGTCCCCTGTAGACCCCTGGGGCCAGCAGGGAAGCTACTGGGTCGGCATTTCAATAACTGCCTAGGTAAGTGTGTCTCAATGACTGGGACCTGACAGTGCATGACGAAAAAATGGTGAGAAGCCTGTAAGGTTTCAGCCTTATACTGCCACTGTTATATACAACATACCAGCCTCCTATCAAAAATAAACACCACATGTCAGTGTCTTAATTTTAGCTGAAAAGGAAAGAGCAGTGCATGAAAATTGCACGTTGCATCACACAGTTACACTCCTCAACAGTAATTCACCCGTCTTATCACTGCAAACAGGAAGGTCCTGTCTGACTCCAATTTGGAGGAGTCTGTTTTGTCAATTCAATATGATTATGCATGTACAATAATTACCGCTTTTAGGTGTGTGTATAAATGTCTCCCAGATTTATTTAGAAATCGATATCGCAAGGAAGGCTGCCTGAGTCAAGCCTGTACGGCTGGCTAATTGAAATACTGTGGACTCAAAGGTTAAAATCCTTCAAACAAGATGTGTTTTTTACATTAGGTTACACATTGAGCAGCTGTGACACCTATTTAGATGTGCAGGAGAAAATCTTGATGTTAGGAAGCTGCTCATAGGCCGTGGTTGTCGCACATGTGTTTGCATGTTAGAAGCCGGATATCAGAGGATACCCAGCAACAAGGCTACTGGGCAGCAAGAGTATTAGAGACTAGACAGCAGGACACTGGAGACGTCTGTGTAGTTGAAGGATGGAACATAGTTGAACTTTTAGTCCTCTGTATAACGTTATAGTTTTCCAGGTGGTTCGGACATATGCATATAATGAGAATAAAAAAAAATGCTTCTTAGTTAAACTCACAAAAATAAAATGCTGAATCCACGTTCTTCTCTCAAAACTGCCGATTGTATTTTTTAAAGTTTAACTCGATCAAATGGTAGGATACTGATTTTACAGAATTGGGGTCCAATGTCAAAAATGGGGTTTTAATGTAAAAATAAGTCAATTAGCACTTTCGCTTGGGTGCAAGTCATCATACGTTTCCTCTAACTTCCCAACACCACTTTACATTTTCAACTTAATTCTGCCTCTTTTAGATTCAGCCACAGAGGGAAATCTGCCAGCACCAATGTCCTTAATTGTTTATTTTTTTTATTGTTATGCTATTGATCTCTCTCTCTGTTACTCATCTCCATTGTTTCTGCCCATTCATCTTTTGCAAGATTGAAGTCTTTGTTCAACAACCCAAGGATATACAGCAAGGATATTATCCTTTAACACTTTTTAAAAGTGAATTACACATTCAATCTGTGAAATCAAATATCATTCATACATTTATCAAGAAGGATATCTGAAAATTAGTTTTGCATGTAAATTGCCCTTCATTGAAACTCCTGCATCCTTTAATGACATTTTTTATTTAATATCCTCCACAATAATTTAACAGACAGAAATGTGGATCGTGATGAGAGAGAGCATCCCATTACTGAAAGGTGACTTTGTGTCAGTACGTCCTTGAGATTGATAGTAAACATCTTTGCTATTCACACATTTGGAGCCATTTTGGTTAATAAGAGTAAGGGATAAAAGCCTGAAAATGTGCAGCTGGAAATAAACAAAATACATAGGACTTGCATAATACTTTATATATCAAACTGTTTGGTTTTGGTTTGGTTCTTACTTAGGGGGCTTTGTTTGTTCTGGACTTGTTCTGTTCTGTTTCTGCTGGCTTGTTTGTTCTGGAGTTTAGTCTGAACCAAACAAACAGTCCCTGTTTGGTGCCTCTGACAAAGGTCCGGACCAAATGCACCAACATTTTGTCCAACCAGAAGAGGTTGTCTTGGTCTGGATCGTACTGAACCATGGCTCAGTTCGCTTGCATCCATTTTTATTGGATAGTTCAGACTATCGGACCAATTGCAGGAAGTTGAGACAGAATTAAAGGAAGCCTTACAGAGGTGCCCAAGCTCACAGGATTGCTTACAGTGTTGGGTCCTTGGGTCCTAAACCTCACTGAAACCAAGTCTGGATATTGAAGATGTTTTCATTTCAACAATCGCATATACTTTCTTTATCCTAGAACAAAAGAAAAAAACACTACGACATTTAAAATTGTCAGACTCCCATACTATAGACAGGATATTATAATGGCCAGCCTTATCATATATACAGTGTTCAGATTGTGCATCAGAATGCTGGATAGAAAGAGTGTGCGGTTCACAGACCAGGCAGCAGGATATTATAGGAAGCTGTGTTTGATAGTCAGGATGCTCGGCAGCCAGACTGTTTCCCCTGTGGACTCCTGAGGACAGATGAAGCAGCTGGTTGTCCTTCCTTCCTGCTCCCTCCTTTCATTTCACCACCACACATATGAGGCTGACAGTGTGGGAGTGTGTGTGTGTGTTTTTGTGTGACAGAAAAGAGAAGTCTTTCTTTTGCAGTCTTTTTGTATTGTACAGTTATATCGCAAAACAGTCTTGGCATTTTTGTCATTTCTTTGCAGCCATACAAATAAGATTTAAAAAACAACCTTTAAACTGTGCCGAAAAGAAAGTGAAAAGAGAAATAAAAAAATGATGAGGAGAGAGTGAACAGATTGAAGAAGTAAACTGAGAAAATGAGTAAAACAGAAACAGGGACTGGGGAAGATTAAGACAGAGTACGAGCAGGCGAGGGAGATCGCATGAGGGAATGTTTATCTGTTTGCGTTGCATAAAAAAAACTAGTGTGTGTGCGGATGTGTGTGTGCATGAGCTTATCTTTCTGCCTAATTAGCCAGAGCTGTCTGGCCTTTTCATGCATGTGTTTTTGCACATGTGTGGAGTGTGTGTGAGCGTGCATATGTTGGTATATTCGTGTGAAGTTGTGACCTGAATCCTCATCTCATTTGGGAGAGGAGAGAGAGTTAAGGGGAATGAGAGAGAGAGAGGGAGCAACAGAGAGCGCGAGGGATGCCTTCATTTTCAACTCACCGCTTTGGTTCATAATAGGATTGGGCTTCTCTCCCTCTTTCTTTTCTCAATCTCACTCTTTCCATCCCCTCTGTCCCTCCCCCCCCCCCCCCTGTCGTTTCCACCTCCCAGTCAGTTCCGTAATTTTATTCCACAGTTTTGGTTTGAGGTTTTTTTTTTTTCAAACTGGTTTCACTTAAAGAGCTGGATTAGGACAAGTCTGCATATCTGGGTCAACTAACAGGCTTTGGAGAGGTCAAATGACTGTGTGTGTTTATGGTATGTGTTGGCACTCCCACTGATCAGTGGTGTATGCAGTCCCTCTTTGCACATGTAGCATCTGTGCCATGTGTTTGTGTGTGCAGCTTTGATGTCTCTCCCTCTCTTTCCTTCTCTCGCTCTGTGTGTGTGTGTGTGTGTGTGTGTGTGTGTGTGTGTGCGTGTGCGTGCGTGCGTGTATGTGCATACATGTGTAACAGAGCTCATTTGTAAATAACGAGGCATAGAGAGAGAGCGAGCAGGAAAGAGTTTGATATAACACTTTAGGAATGATAGAAAAAGAGTGAAAAATTTGATGAGAAAAAGAGCGATCAGATTCTTGGGAGCTAGCCTTTTAGCGTAATAGCTTTGTCACTCTGGCAGAAGAGCCCTGTGTAGATACACAAACAGTATTGGATTATCTGTGTGTGTGTGTGTGTCCCTTCGAAGGACAGTTTGATGACTTGTTTGTAGGGTTAAGGGTTAGAATCAGTTTGAGGTTATGGGCGTAGAGTAAGGGGTCATGGTTAGGCATTTAATTGTGATGATTTAGGTCAGGGTAAGGTGTTGGGGAATGCATAATGTCTATGAATGCCCTCATAAAGACAGAAGTACAAAGATGAGTGTTTGTAGTCCTCATGGGGATTCTTGGGGACCGGCAAAAAGTAGTTTCTGAGGTCCTGGTTAAAGTCAGAGGTTATTGTGGTTAGGTTAAGTTTGGGGTTACATAGGAGTCTCATTTGTGCGTTGTGTTGATATTTGGTGGTGGTACTATCGTCATTACGACAACAGTTATTTTTCATGCTCAGGATGAAAATATGGAACATATAGGTTTTTTGTGATAGTTTACCATAGCTGTCAATAAAATGCTGTAGAGAAGTCACAGATGTCACCCCACAAAGTGAATGATCAGCGTATCCGTTGAAACCTCCAACACTTTCCTGAGTCCTGCATTAGGCATGAATTGGTCATGGTTAAGGTTAAGCATTAGGTTTTGTCTAGGCTGTCCACAATGAATGGAAGTCAATGCAATGTCCCAACAAGTATAGCTGCTCAGACTTAGCAGTTACATGTGCAACCATGTTCTGTGACCAGTGTCTGAACTGACAGATAAGGAGCCAGTACTCGACATGCTGCTGGCTGTGGCTTTGATAACACATGCAGGTTCAGTGTGTAGTTCATCCCAGTGCATGTCAAATCTGTGGCTGAATAAAATTACGTAAACATACTGTCATCAGAATCAGAATCCTAGGCCCAACAGTTCCATTTAATTCAATCAAGTTGCACCAAATTTCACACAGACTCATAGATATCAGTTCCTTAAATATGCCATATTATAGATCCATGAATTATTCTTTGGGAAATTTGGGAAAATGTAAAAAAAATGATAAAGAAAGTGAAAAAATAATCACTGATTCACATCAAAATGAAATGGGTTCTTCCCTGACTGCGCCTTACCACCAAGTTTCATGGTAATGAGTCCAGTGTTTTTTGAAAAATAACTGCAGATAATACAATAAGAAACAAACAAACGCAGATGAAAACATAACCTTCTCGGCAGAGGTAATAACACAACATCTATTGCATTGATTACAATTCATTTTCATACAGACATAGATATTCTCCACACAAATGATAACTTTGGTGATCCCTTAACTTTCCCCCTTAGCACCACCATGAGGTTCCCTTTTGTGATATTGGGTGAAACGTGTACTTAGATAAATTAAGCCATTAGTTCTGTGAGACCTATTGAAAATATTTCATCACTTGGTTTGAGGAGTATTTACCATAATAACGACTGCCACTGTAGGCATAGGTCATGTTTCCAACTGTGAGGCCAAATGAAATGTCATTTTGAAATATAGTGGGTATCCATAAAGAGGGGACGCTCAGTGTTATCACAGATGCTCCCGCCCTTACCCTTGGTATGATTTGCACTGCAGCAAACAATTGAGGTTAGCAACAGGGGACGCTTCAGGAGCAGCTGATTTCAATGGTGGAAGGGTTCAAAGATCTCTTCTTTAGTCTCTGTAAGTTCCACAGAGGTGCAGTTGGTTCTTATTGCTCTTGGTGTGAATTCACTTCCAGTGAGAATGCCTTGACTTGGTTTGAGAGTTGTGTGAACTGCACCTGCATTCACCAGGAGATAAAAGTGTTTCAAAAGAAATACAAATTCAATATGGGCAAAGGTCTGATTTTCTAGTACTCTGGGTGCAGTTGAATTCAAGCACTTTACCTGTTGATTCAAAGCGAGAAACTGCATCATAGTGTGTGTGCGAGCTTTTCACACACAAAATCAATGAGATAGGTCATAACAAGATTCATTAGTCTGTCTTTGTGGGTGTTTGTGTGCGATGTGAACATGTTTTGCATACAGTGCAGCCAGCTTTGCTACTTTGTGTCTGATTGCATTGCAGAAGACATGAGTTTGAGGCCGTATGCAGTCTGTCAATGCAAGCTGGTGAGCTGGCACAGTGTGAAAATGACTAATGGCTTAGTGTATAATATAGACAGAGAGAGGGAGGTCTAGTTAGTTTGACAACTACAACCCTGACTGCGAGGCACAGATTTTGTGTCTCACAATCACATGCTCTAGAAAGATCCCTGTGTAGGTGTACAGTAAGAGTGAGTGTGTAATTGTATATTGCAGTGGGACATGCATATGTGTACATGTATGTAACTGTGCTGGATATCAACCAATGTGTGTGTGTGTGTGTGTGTTGGACGAGTAGAAGTGAGCTGTCTGTATTTTTCATTCTAAATGTTTCTGCTGTCTGCTCCGCTGCCTATCTTGTATTGGTTCTGCACTGAAGGTTGAATCTGTGTCTTTATGTGACTGACGAAGTGTGTGTCTGTGCACGTGCATGCTTGCTGGGCTCATGCTGGGAGGGTCTGCACACAGCTCATTGTTTGTGTGCTCTCTGCTCTGTTTGGATTGGTTTTCTGTGTGCCCTTGTTATGTTTGTGTGTGTGAGCGTCTGTGTGTGTGCCATTATTTTTGAGAGCATAGTATTCTGTGTGTGTGTGTGTACACATGACTGTTTGTCTTTCGTGTGTGTGTGTGTGTGTGTGTGTGTGTGTGTGTGTGTGTGTGTGTGTGCATGTGTGTGTGTGTGTGTGTACAGTTCTATTTGTGTGCACAATTCTTAGGGTGCTTGTGCGCAAATGTTTTTGTGCATGAGCGTGTGTTCGATCCTCGTGTGTGCTTTGCTACTCCCTTTTCCTCTCTCTCTCGTTTTCTCTCTCTTTCCTTGTTTCCCTTCCTCTCCTTCCAGAATAGAGGGGCCATCAATCAGAGGCAAGGGGGATAGAGGAAGGGAGAAAGGGGAGGAGGAGGAGGCGAAGACGAGAAGAGGAGTTGGCCCAGTGCCAGGGAAGAGGGGCTGGCATGTTGCCCAGCAGAGGGGGGAGAGAGAGAGAGAGAGAGAGAGAGAGAGAGAGAGAGAGAGAGAGAGGGGGAGAGGGAGAGAGAGAGAGTGTGTGAGAGAGAGAGAGATGGAAAAACAAGACTGAGCAAGAACAGAAAAGAGAGGGAGGGAGATTCTGGGAGAGAAGCAGGCCAGAGAGATAGAGTGTGGAGGGAGAAATGAGAGCAAATGAGAAGGAGGGCAGAGAGAGAGAGCCAAAGAGCAAGGCCAAGTGCATTGAGGGAAAGCAGAGCGAGAGGACACAGAGAGGGAGAGAGATACTGGGGAAGTGGGAAAATGAGCCAACAGAATAGAGAAAGAAGAGGCTGATTGCATAGAGAGAGAGAGAGAGAGAGAGAGAGAGAGAGAGAGAGAGAGAGAGAGAGAGAGAGAGAGAGAGATCTGGCAGCAGAGACCAGTGTGAGTGGGGGAGGAGGGGGGTGGTTGCAGTGTAGAGAGAGAGGAAGCAGGAATGGCTGTTTTCATTGAAAGCTCTGCGCCTGCCTGCAACCCCAATCAGTGGGTGATTAGTACGTCACTGGCAACAAATATTTACCTTAAACTGTTCACAGAGGGGCGAGCAGGCCAATTAGAACGCAGAGAACAGTAATAAGCTCCAGGATTGTGTTTGCATGTGTGTGTGTGTGTGTGTTTGCATGAGTGTTTGTGTGTTTGCATGTGTGTGTTTGCGTGTGTGTGTTTGTGTGTGTGATATGTGCCCACCCTTTGACTCTTAAAAGTAAATGAAGGAATTCCGCAGCCATACACACAGAAGGCTGGAAGGCTCTTTAACATACAGCATGACTATATCAAAGTCACTTCATCACAAGATGGATGTAAAAAGTAGTTTGCATCAGTGATGACACAAAATTAGGATGATTCATTATGTGTTTGAAATGTCTTTTTACTCTAGAGTGAACTGTATACAGAACAGTTGGTGTTATAACCTCCCCCAAGGAGGCTATGTTTTCAAATGAGTTTGTTTGTTAGTTAGCATTATTACTCAAAAACCACCAAACCGATCACCCTTGCATTTTGTGGAGGGGTTGAGCATGACCCAAGGAAGAATACAATTTTGGAGCAGATCTGTATAAATGGGCAGATCCAGGATTTGTTTTTTCACTTTAAGGTAGTAGTTAGCCTGGAGGTAGGCGCTGTACAAATTCCCCTCTAGTTATCAAATAATCATCTTGTTTTCCTTCATTAATCATGTGGTCACCATTTCCTAAAGCTGAAGATGATGTCAAATTGGTCCAAACAGCAGTACCAAACCAAGCAAATCAATATAATATAATATATTCAAATTCAATTGTTACTGAAGCTGTTATTAATGTTGAGCTAGTGCTGACCATAAATATTGCTTTTATCGCCATAGTGATATGTACATTTGCCATAAATGTAATGCATTTTAAAGAATTAATTGAATTTACATGCAACCTGCTTTCACTGAAGTTTTTTTTAGTACCATTACAAGGCTCAGCTGCAATTTTCTGTACTGCGTACTTTATGGACTACACACACACTCACACACTCATGGACAGCACAGAGGCGGCAGTGGAGAAGTGAAGATTTTACTCGAGTTGACAACGATTCCCGTGGCACTGTAAGTGTAATCAAAACCTTTGCGAGTAAAATGCCAATAAGAGCCACTCCTTCATCACACCACCTGTTTAACAAGATTCAAACAGATTTTCAACTGCTCCCATCCACTGTTGTACGGAAACAGAATGCTTTCTGTATGTAGGCCGTAACCACACACCCTCAAATGTCTGTCATATTTTTGTAAACTTAAAGCTCCAGCAGAAGCATCCGTCTGCTCTCTAGCTTCGTTACCCTCAGGCGATGAATCCACATCAGCAGCAGAGGGAGGATGGAGGAGATGACCGATAGTGACTGATGTATCAGTGAGGAACCAGATAAGGTGTACTGTATCGATAACAAAAGATAAATAAAACATTATATGGCAACAGCCTGATGAGAGATCCTTCACTGCTTCACCACTGCAACCTCAACATGAGCTCTACAGAATATTGCACTTATAAACTCAGCGTGCAAACATTTGACCAATCACGTGGAGCCATGGAAACATTTACAGCATGTGGCCAATCAGCTCTGTCAACTACTCGGAATAATTGGTGTCAGTTTGGTAGACACTGTGAAGTTAGGAAACACAAGTCATAAGCTGCTTCCAGACATGCACTGACTCTTGAGTTTCTCCAGATGTTAACGCAAATGTCTGAGTGAGAGCCTCCGGTGTTTTGATGTTGATGACATTTCTAACACGCAACAGGTGCAAAAATGTACAAGAAAATATACAGAAGAAGACCAAATATCTGAGGATGAAAAAAGCGTACCCACACATTTAGAGGACGCCAACGAAGACGTTAAGAGAGACTTTGATAATAAGAGCCGACGTCGATGTGATGTAGACAAAAACACGTGATCTCCGCAGCGAAATTAATACGATACATCTTGCCTCCGTCTGCTGCGCCAGCCCTTGCCTGAACACTCAGGAGGAAGTGCTGCTGTTGTGATCGCGTCTGAGCGGATACTTTCCTACTATGGTGTGCATTTGTGAAACTCTGGACATCGTGCAGAGGTCATGTCTGAAAATGGCTATATTGTCTGGATTTGCAACAAGGGAGTTTGAAGAAAAAACAGATTTTGCAAAGTTGGCTTGGCATGCATCCTTCTCTCCATTAGCATCATGCTCCACGTTGTGGCTGTGGCAGTGGCAGTCATGCACTTTGAAGTTGTCTGACTCAGCTGGAGTCCTCTGCAGTTGGAGGTGAAGCACTTTGCTCCACAGCTGCTCTTCCTGTTTCTAAAGCTACATCCACGGAATCAAATCGGCCATATTGAGCTGAGAGAGAAAGGCAGAGATGTTTGTCGACAATTATTATAGTGAGAAGAGGGGTGTCACACACCCACTGACACACATACACTGCAGAGCTCCCCCATAAAGCTGGCTCGCTCAGACATAGTGGTACTCAGAGGCTGGCACAGCTGGCAACGCCCGAGCACTCTGGGCACCGTCTCCCTCCTCCCGGGCCAATCTCGAGCCCACGCTCATCACATTCAAATTTACCGAGCTTTATTGGCAAGATGAACGCGCTCACTGTTGCTTTGCCGTCATGCTGGGAGACCAAATACAATGCAGATCTTTCACAGGGAAGCGGCTTCCCCAGTTGTTCCAGTTCAAGATCACTTTAGAGTCAGGAGTGAAATGTTCAAGGACATTTAAAATTTTTTTGTGGGTTCATCCCACAGTTTGAGTTTCATGGTCTTGATTAGAAGACGTTTTCGACGAGCGCTCACTTATCACTTCCCTTACCTCCCACAGGCTGCAGTTCCACAACGCCTTGCCATTCCCTGCATTTGAGAGAAAACAGCTGGGGGGCAGATCCTCCTCCGTTAAGACCCCCTTCCTCCAAAACAATCGTAGTCTTTATCAGAACAATCAGACGCTGGCTCGTTGTTAGAGGAAAGTTCCACATGCAGAAACACTGTTACACCATCGCTCTGTGACGGCCCACTTTGTGCGTCTGTGTTTTTATTACGTTTTAGTGTGTTGTTCATACCCTCCACCTCACACACCTGTTTCTATGTCAGTTCAAGTCATTTCCTACATCTCCCAGTGTGCCTTCGCTGAAGAGCCAGGGATGTGTTGTAGTAGTGCTGTGGGTTAAACATGTGGGTGGAGTGAGAGCAGGAGCAATGGTGATAGAAATTGCAAAGTAAGTGCAGGAGAATGTATTTTTTTTTCCCAGTCAAGAAAAGCAGTAGAATGATGCCTCTCGTGCAAAGCACAACTCGAGTGTCTGCGCTGCATTCTGCTCCAGCGAGCGGAGGGGTGGTGACGGGATTGGTGCCTCTTCTACTCTCATGTATGTCAGTATGAGTGACAGCTGACTGCAGGTGCAAAATGTAGGGTCAAGGAAACGATTTATTGCAGTAACAGCAAATATGACCTTTACTTTGTAAGTCTAAACTTTTATGATACAGTCTGTCGGAGGTTTTTATTTGTGATCATTTATGATTAAGCAGTTAATGCAGAAATAGTTAAATTCATTCTGCAGAAAATTCAGCTCAGACTGCTGCTGTAACTACGCACATTTAAACCATTTCCTTGTTTTAGATTCAAATACGTTTTTGTGTTTTGCATTTTCATTTCCAATCACTGGTCTGCTGTGCAACATACACAACATTATTTTTGATCTACTATTACTACTACTACTACTTCTCCTAATAACAATTATAATAATAATATTTTTCATTCTTATAGCGCTTTAGGAATGGTCAAGGTGTGTGTGTGTGTGTGTGTGTGTGTGTGTGTGTGTGTGTGTGTGTGTGTGTGTGTGTGTGTGATATGTGTCTCAGCATCCGACTGCCTCTGGTACTTTCTTTCTTTTTTTCTACAGTTTATTCCTCCTTCATTTTCTCCCTGTTTCCTCTCCTCCATCTTTTTGTCTTTGTTTCTGAGAATCATTTGAGGGGTTTCTGTTCTTCTGTATTAAAAGCTGTTCTGTTCCCCCTTCTCACTCATCTACATTTTATCTCTGTTTCACGTGTAGCCTCTCTCTTTTCTGCTTCTCTCTGTCCCTGTGCCAACTGGCAGCGAATCTGCCCTCAAGTGTTTATTGACCAGCCTCCCCCCCCCACTCTTCCTTTGTATTCATCCCTCCATTCATCCCTCCATCCGATCATCCCTCCATCCGGCCAGTCTTTGCCAGTACTCCTCCTTTGTGGCTGCGCTTTGGCAGGGCTGTAGAACGAAACTGTGCTGTGTTGTTTCTGACACCTGGCCCGGCTCGGACCACTTCAGCTCAGCTCACTTTCACTCTATTGTAAAACGCACCGGCTGCCGTGCAACCAGAATGTTGAGTCGGGGGGATGTTGATGTGTTGCAGACTTATACATTTATGAAGCATGTAAAAAATGATTCAATGGTTTGACTTGTATTAATTGATATTTTTTATAAAGAACAATGAACCATAAATAATCTTTAACAGAGCAAAACAAACTGAGAGTTAACACCTTGCAGCCTCGTGCAGCTTGCTGGCTCAATCACAAGTTCTCGTTGTACCTTACTACACATTGTAATTAGCAGCCAAAAGCCCGACAACATACAAAACACAGAAGTGGAAGCAGATCTTAACATTTTTACCTCTGCCAGGGCGGTTATGTTTGCATTTGTGTTTGTTAGTTTGTCAGTTAGCAAAACGTTTACTCAAAAACGAATTAACCGATTTCCATGACATTTTGCGGAGTGCTGGGACTGGAGCAAAGAAGAGCCCAGTACATTTTGGAGTCGGATAAAAAAATGCAAATCCATAAAATATTATTTTTTACGTTCTTTAAAATGGCGAGATAAATCCTTGGAAGAATACGCTTTTCACATGCCCTTCTAGTTTTAAAAACTGTTTTTGTTTGTGGCTAAAATTATTATTAAATTAATCAACATCAGAATAATAATAATCACGAAGTAATTAACTAATCACTCCAGCACTGTGTTAGGTAAAGTTGTTTTTCACCTCAGCCAAGGACATTTTGTTTTCATGTCTGCCTTGTGTGTCTTTTAGCAGGATTATGCAAAAACTACTCAATCAATTTCCTTGAAACTTGGTGGAAGTGTGTGTGTGGGGGGGGGACCGAGAAAGAGGTTATCGGATTTAATGAAGAAAGCAGATTCGGGATTTTTTTCCCCCTTTCTTTACTGTTTGAGATTTGGAATTTTTTCAACATGTTTGTGAATTTCTTGAAGAAATAATGCAGATTTCTTCAAGAAAAAAAGAGTCAGGCACATGTAGAGTGCTAATGTCTATGAACAGGTGTAATTTGGTTCTGACCCGGATGCATGTGATCTCAATGCATGTATATATGGTGATAAAGTGCACAGATAGCTTTGGTGGAGATATTCAAGTGACCTTCTTGTTGGATTTTATTTAAGCAGTGCAAAATGGCTGATTTGTCTTCCACAGTAACATAGAATAGAGCGAATCCTTATGAAATCTGCACTGGAAGCCTTGTTTCTTTATATTGTATTTCTTTTATTTGTGTAGATTTCATTCAGAGATACGGCCACCTTAAAAAAACAGTAAATGAAAGCAGCTTAATAGTCACACATCGTTCAGGTCAGTTCTGTGTCTCTGTTCAGTTGTGACATATGGTCCAGCTCCACCTCTGTCGGATTCTTTTTTTAACTGAGCCAGGTCATTTGACTTGCCTGAGGACATGTTGTGAAGTTGGAGAAAAAACTGAAGGGGGGGGACAGTTCATGTAAAATCAATATAGTGTATGTGAAACAAAGGTATGTGTGTATTGCATGCCTTGTAAATTCATAGTTTTACCATTTTTCCCTGGAGTCACATCTTTTGCATTGAAGGTTGGTCGTCATCGATCGTGAGCCTTCCACTTTTTCAGTGTTGAAATATTTCAAAAGTTGCTGTTCATGCACAGTCATTCAACTGATCCTGGAGGCCTGTGTCAGTGTTGGGCAATGTGCTGATTGAATTGTTGCCAGATTGATGTGCTACTGTGTAGTTTTGTATTGCGGATCGTGTGTATTTATTTTTGTGTAATTTTTAATTCTTCTTCTACTCCGTGCTGTTTGTTGTGCTGTTTCTTTGTTCTGATCTACCGAGGAACTATGAAATTAGTTCAGTTAAAATGTGGTACAGTGCATCAAATGGTGATGTCTTATGTTCGGGCTTTGTACTGTCCCCTTTAGATAAGTCAATACAAATAATGGTGAAAAACAGTATAGCTACCAGATAATAAAACTATGGCATTTATATAGTCTAAAAATTGTCTGGCACATATAAACAATGCATATGATACAGGTGCACAGAACAGTATCCACCCGCGGAAAGGTACACTCATTAGCGTGTATTTCACATCGGTGCATATCATCAAACATAAACATAGATACCGATGTGTCTGCGAAAGGCCTTTATCAGGTGACCTTTACAGGTCAACCAATATTATCGTTGTGAAGCACGACAGTATACACTGTATGAAACCATGTGCCAACCATGTGAATGCCTCATTTTATTTCCAGCTATAATCTAATACTGAGAGCATGAAGTACCGGCAGACTGATCAGGGTTTCAAAAGATACTTGTCGAACACATCAACATTATTGTCAATGACATCTGTTTAGTACAGACACTTCAGTCAGGCTCGTCTCTCCCTCACTTCCCTCTCTGTGGTCAGCAGACACACACACACACACACACACACACACACACACACACACACACACACACACACACACACACACACACACACACACACTGACATATATGATCTGATGAGGCTGTGTTTGTCCTTGGAACAGTGTTGTGTGTCTGGTGATAGCTAGTGTATGAAGTCATGATGAGACTGGCTTTAACTGACAGGTTGGCTGATTGTCTGTCTGTCTGTGTGTGTGTGTGTGTGTGTGTGTGTGTGTGTGTGTGTGTGTGTGTGTGTGTGTGTGTGTGTGTGTGTGTGTGAGAGCCTCCATATGATGGTGCATACAGCCCTGTCAGTCACTGTCGCCCTCCATCGCCTCCCCCTTTGCTGTCTTTCTCTTATCCTCTCCAGTATCCTCAAGTGCCAGGAACATGTGTTACTGAGGATAGAGGGATACAAAGCAAGGGTGAAAGCTAGATAGATAGAGAGAGAAAAAAAACTGAAAGGAATATGAGTGTGCCGGTGGTAATGTGTGACAGCAAAGTAACAAAGGGAGGTAAAAAAATGTAGAGAAGGACTGATGTTAAGAGGAAGAAAAAGGCCCTTTTGAGGGAAAAGAGGGAGGACAAATTAAAACGGAGAGACAGAGCATAATATAGAAAAAATAGAAAGATGGGAGAAAACGAGACAAAGTGAGCGAGGGAGGGGGAGGGAGATGAGGGAGAGGGATGGGAGGAAGAGGATGAATAGGGTAATAATGGCTCAGTGTGAGAGCTGTTGTAGGAAAAGAGAGAACGGCTGAGTGAAGAAGAGAACAAAATGAGGCTGAGGGCACTCAGACAGATAGAATTAGACACACCGCAGAGGTTCAGTGTGTGTGTGAGTGCATGTGTGTGACAGCGAGAGAGTGTGTGTTCTTATGTCTTTATGTGCTTGTGTGTGCTTGTGTTGTGTGTGCAGGCGGCTGTAATCTGTGGATGGTTACTAGGTTTGCCACGTGTTGTGTTTGTGTGTGTGTATGAGGGTAAGGAAAACCTGAGAGCAGGATGTTCTACACAATTTCCAGGCCAAGATAAAGCTTTTTATAGATTTTATAAGTTTGGAAATGGACAAATATAATGGCACTGAAGAGGTGTCTGTGACAGACAGAGAGCTGGAGAGAGAGAAGGTCTTCCGCTCTTTGTGAACCCGCATGTGTTTTGTGTGTGTTTGATGACTGAAGTGCAGAAAGGGGCGAGCTAAATGAGAGGGTGATGGTGCTAAAAGACCACATGAGGATGATGGGGCTCTAATGTTGCCTCCATCCCTCCACCTCTGCTGCTGCTCACTCCCCGATTTTCTCCTCTCTGACAAAACTCGTCGCTCATCAACAGTGAGTTTTCATTCGGCGACGGCCTAATGTGCTGTAAAGGTGCATCATATGCTCTGTGTTCGTTGTGAACTTGTACCACGCGACACACAATCATGTATCCCTCTCTCTTCTCTCCTTCTGTTTCTCCTCTCTCGTTCCCCTCTCTTTCCATTGCAGGCGGAGATTGTCAAGCGTCTCAGTGCCATCTGTGCCCAGATCATCCCCTTCCTCTCTCAAGAGGTGAGTGTCACAACCGCCAGACACACTTACACATGTACACAAAATGTGCACACACGCAGTCAGGAGAGGGCTACTCACACATCAGGCTTGAAATATATTTTTTGCATCCAGGGTAATAAATCAACCGGAATATAACATATATGGCATAGCAAGTTAAAATACGTACAGACGTTTTTATTCAATAGAGGAAAATAATGAATATTTGTGTATCAAGTCATATTAGAAAAATATATTAAAACAAATATTTTAATTGTTTTTAGCTGTAACAGAAGTGTGTCAATTTGAAATTAAGTTTTCAGACAGATTATAGCAGATTATATTTTTGCTATCAAATGCACTGATTTTAATTTACTGTACTGACTTTCTTATTGATACATATCGTTTTAATTTTCTGCATATTAATGAAAACACAGCTCATAAGCTTTCAGTCTTTTCTTGTCAGTTACTTCGGTGGATATTTCACCCCAATTATTGCAGCTGCTACAGGTCACCCTCTCCATTCGAAAAGCAAATCTATCAACAGATCTGTTTAAAGCTTTTCAACACCCTTCGTTAATTTCACTTTAGTTTCTTTATTACATCTGGCTACTTTTAAATAGACAAACAGGAATGTCACTCAGTAGAGTGAATATAAGGCCAAACAGTCCCTCACTTAAATTCACTAGACTTTTGTTTGGATCAGCACCAAATTTCACATACTCAAACATTTCCGTCCTTTAAACATGCTTTTTTTTTGTTTTTTTATCAAGATCCATGAATTATTCTCTGAGAAATCAACGGAAATGTAAAAAAAGAAAAAACAATCCTATCTCACAATGTTAAATGAAGTGGAAATCAAATTCTGGCTGTTTGCCGATTGATTTCCCCTGTTCTCTTTCCCTCTTTAAGCTTAAAACTGTTGTATCAATAAAGGCTTATTGCCCAAAATATATCTTTAAAAATAAATACTGAACATGGGCAAAACCAGTTTGAAATCTCTCTGCATAATCAGATAAATGAGGCCAAGTTCCATTTTTACTTTCAAGCTTTGGCACAAAAATCAGTGAGAACACAAACGTATCAGAATGAGAGAATTATTTGTGTCTTTTGCTGTTGGATTATTAAAAGCTCTTGCCCAGCATCAAGTCATGGCCATGAAGTGTGCCCATACATTCCACTCAGATTAGCAACAACAACAACATTAGCATTGTAGTTTATTTGTGTGGCAAATACACTCGACATGGCTGCATCATGACCAAGCGGCTCCTCTGCTATGACGAGCACATCAGCTGATGGTCAGCTGATCGTTTGTGGAGCTAATCATTTTTAGTCTCATGGTGTGAACGTGCTGTGAGCTCAACGTGCTTTGTGCATGTACATATGCTGTTGCACACGTGCATATTTGCATTTGTGTGACTGACTACATTGTGATTTTATGCAAACAGAACTGAGATTATAGTTTTATGGCAGTGACTAGTGGATGTACTGTCTGCACATGTGTGAGTGCATACATACACATACATGTCGGCTGTACATACTGTGCAATGTTGTATGTTCTACTGGTGTGACTTTGAAAGTGTTTTATGCATATCCATGGTTGTCTGACCAGACATTACATTGATCCACATTGTAGAAGCAGAGTTTGGGTGTTTTAACACTTTTTTCAAGTCCTGTAAAAGGTTCCTGATGTGTGATTACTGACCTGATACACAATATGTGTGTGTGTGTGTGTGTGTGTGTGTGTGTGTGTGTGTGTTTGTAGCACCAGCAACAGGTGGTCCAAGCAGTGGAGAGAGCCAAGCAGGTCACCATGGCAGAACTCAACGCCATTATCGGGGTGAGTCACCTTTATTCGTCATGAAAACAGAGACAGACACACACACACGCACCTTCACGCACATGAAGCATATTCCAACCAGTGTGAGGTGTGAGAAAGGGTTGATGACCTCATTTCATCACTGGTATATAAATATGTAGATCAGAAGAATTGATCGTCAAATAGGTGAAGCATCAATGTGAACAACCCCCTTGATGTTTAGTGTTTGTGTCTCAGGCGGTGATGTTGATGGTGAACATTCAGTCAGTCCGATATTATTTTAGAAGCTAATGCTGGGAACCTTTGATGCCATGATATGAATGAACATGGCTAATGGACAATATCAAAGTGTTTTCCTGAAAATGTAATAGAAAATTGGTTCTTTGAAGTATTCTGTTTTTAGGTGTAAAATTCTGATATTAAGAAGAAGCTCATCTAGAAGACATATTAATACACTGTAGGAACAGCCCTACATATTTGCATCTTTTTTGAAAATGTTTGACGTACCTATTTTAACTGCTTGTTAGGTTTTGGGGGCAGCAATTGATAACGCCCCCTGCTGCTGGAAGTGTAAATGAGTAACTGTTAATAAAGACAAATGCATTGATATGATGTGGGAGCAGGCTTCTTTTCAATGTGGGGAAAGAAATCAGTGATTATTATCGATTCTAATAACACTTAAGCTCATCAGAGCACAGATCACATGACTCACAACAGTATGATGTCCAATACATGAGTTACAGCCCAGTTGTGTTGCTCTGGTCAACTTGCTCTCACATCCTGTTGCGCGCTCAGGTTCCAAAATTTGTCTCTGTTTGATTTAATGTGAATCGGTACTCTGCAGTACCAATGTAATTCGGTTGGTACCCTTAAATCACACACACACACACACACACACACACACACACACACACACACACACACACACACACACACACACACACACACACACACACACACACACACACACACACTGTAGGTACACACATGCAGACACTGGGATGCTCCTGAGTGTTGCAGTAGATGGGGCTTTCCAGAGCTTGTCAGAGCACTGATCACATTACTGTCTACTTAAAGCCCTTTGTTCCTCCCAGCATTACAAACACTGCTGTCACTAATGTGTGTCTGTGTGTGTGTGTGTGTCTAAGGCACCTAAACACAGACACTGCTTTTGCTAAGGTGTGTGTGTGTGTGTGTGTGTGTGTGTGTGTGTTTGTTTGTGTCTTACACACCAGCTTGACAAGACAACACATGAAAACACATCATAATGCTCCCCTCAGGATAATAGCCTTTCTTTATCTGTTGCTGCCTCTTTGCTCTCCTCTCTCTCTCTATCCTCATCTATCTCTTTATCCTCTCTCTCTTTCTCTCCCTCCCCTCTGTGTTTTCATGTTCCGTCTGGATTTTCTCACCCCTTCTTTTGTAATCTTTTATCATTCTCTACCTTGTTTTGTGTCCCTGTCCTCATTTCTCCTCTTCCATTGTTTTTGCTCCGTCTTATCTTTTGCTCTCTATGCCACACACTTTCCTTCCCTCTTCCTTCCTGCGCTCATTTACCCTCGCTCTCTCTCTCTATTTTCTCTCTCTGCTCATCTAATACTTCTGCACTTTTCACTGCTTCCACCATCATATCCTTCTGTTCCTCCCCATCGTTTACTCTCTGACTCACACATTTTTCCTTCCCTCTCTTTTTTTTACCCTCTGTGTTTTCCCTTGGCTTCTTTCTCTCTTTTTTCCTCCTGCCTTTCCTTCAAAATAAATCTCACTCATGGCCTCACTCTTTACTTTCTCCACTTCTTTCCCTCACTTCTTGGTTTACATTTTCAATTTCCCTGTGAATCCTGAACGTCTTTTCCTCCTTCCCTTCTTTCCCTCTTCTTTTTCTCATCCTTTGTGTCCACCTCTCTCACTTCTTTTAATCCAATAATTTGTTTCCCATCCTATCAATCTATTTCTATCTCTCTCTCATTGTTGAGCTCTCTGTGTGGATTTCATTAAATTCACCTCCTCTGTTCCTCTCGTCTTTTCCACCTCTATCTTTCCTCTTCTCAATTCCCTTTTGTACTGTTTTCTTTTTTTACTGCTCATTTTCTATCTCTCTTTTTTTACCCTCTCTTTTCTAACCACCCGACAACCTTATATGATACAATCCCTCCCCAATCCCCCCTCCCTCCCCTTTCCCTCCTTTCCCTGTGGCCACAGCAGCAGCAGCTCCAGCACCTGTCTCACCATGCCCCCGGCATTCCCCTGACACCCCACCCATCAGGCCTGTCCCTGGGCGCGGGAGGATCAGGGCTTCTGGCGCTGACCGGGGCCCTGGGGGTCTCAGCCCACCTCGCATCCAAAGATGAGCGCAACCACCTCGACCCTGAACATCTCCGAGGTAAAGGACTGTGGACTTTAAATCCTAAATTTTATTACGCAACTCATGATTTAATGTTCTGGCACGGTCGCCTTCAGGAGACACATTCAGGATGGGCAAAAGGATAAAAAACACTTTCATAACTGCTTATTAAAATATAATTAATGAAAACATATTCATGTATTAAAAACTAATAACTGTGACTCGTGCCTGATTGTCATTAACTAGAACACATCAGAGCTGTGGTTTAAAGGCAACCCAAAGTTCATCGAATTAATATTCTGATTGTTATTGGAGAAACTGTTGAGTATTTACCGCAGTATTTGAGCCAGAAAGGGAAAATGTTCTTCGTTTAGACCTTAGAGGTTTTTTCCTTACAAGACTCTGCAGCCCTAAAGTAAATCAAAGTGGTTCTGCAGTGACAAATCAGTCATTTGTTTCAGCTCAGTCTACACAAAATGTTTAATTATTGAAAATCAATTACATCATTGAACTTTTTTGAGAAGACGTTTTGCAAGTTCAATACAAGATGCACAGTAACAAACTCATAAAAGCTGCTTTCAGGCATACACTGAACTCTGGATCATCTCCTGATAATATCCGGAGGGGGTGGATGTGAGAACATGGACATTCTCCAGAGTTTCTCCTGCCAGCCTCTTCCTAGTCCATGTGAGAAAACAGCACGAGAGTCTGCGGAGGGTTCTCCCCTTTGATGATGACGTTGCTAACACGCGACAGAGTTTATTTCTGAAAATGGCTAATGAAAGCAAAAGATATCACTTTGAAAAAGGATCTTTCTTTCCTCTTACAATGTTTGTTTTACTGCACATACATTTGTGTGTTTATTCCAGTTGAATTTATTTTATACAATTTGCACAAAGCTGCATTAAAAGAAATTCTGACAACATCTGCAGAAATAACAATAGATCCGTTGATGGTTTTAGATTCAGAGGAAAACTATAGATTTCTTGTGGCAAGCAGTTTTTTGTCATTTGTACAGCAGCTCACCTTTTGGACTCATTTTGAACTTCCTGCCTTAGATCACTGTCATAATATGGACAGACGTATTCATGGGGCTTGTGTAAATGCAGGAGAGACTCTTTCTCCCAATGAACTTTCATTCACCCTGATAGAGTATCTTATCTTTGAGCTCTGTTTCAGGCATTGAGCCAAGAGAGACTTTCTCATGAATAAACCGAAAGCTAGAAAGAGGAAAAAAGAAAATTGTAAAAAAAAAAAAAAAAGAGGAGGAATGAATGAGAGTAGAAAGAGGGAGAGATAAAGAGATCAATGTGTTCATATTGGCGTGTTAAGCATCTGTGTGAGAGCGTTGCACATCTGCAGCTGTGTGTGTGTTTCTGTTCCTCCATACGAGATGAAGAATGAGAGAAAAGATAGTGAGCGCTGAAAGAGGCAGCAGGGGGAAGACAGCGAGCTTTGTCTGGTTGGGACACAGGGGAGAGGAGACTGAAAAGCACAATAGTGGGTCTGTGTCTTTATTAGAGAAGAGCAGTCGCCGTTCGGTCTAACCTTGGCCGACGAGGGGAATGTTGTTGTTATTATCTGGACTGACGTCAAACTTTCTTTCTTTCCCCTTTTCTCCTTTCTTTTGTCTCTACTCTGCTCTCTTCCCTTTCTCTGTCCCATCCCAGAGGGAGCACCCAGCAGGGTGAGTAGCTGTGTATGTGTACTCCACACTCGGATTTGTGTGTGTATGTGTGTGTGTGTGAGACAGTGATAAACTGAAGGAAATTGAGACGCACTGTAAAATGGCCTCTAAAAAAGGGCCGTGCATTGCTGTAGTTCATCCAGGAGCAGCACAGCTCTGACACCAGCACAATGGCTGCTCAGTGCCATCAACCTTGAGCTTCTCAAGGATTTCTACATCACACTAACATCTGATCTCACTGCGTTTCCCTGTTATCTAGGAGGAAAGTACAAACTGAGTTAATGGATGAACAAGCGTTTGTTTATCAGCGTCACAAATGTTCCTGTAATCTACAAGATTTACAGAACAAATGAGAGGATTAAAACCCAATTAATTTCTAATGATGCCCCAAACACACCAGTTAGTGTCTGTAGAAGGAAAAAAACTAATAAAATAGATACAACAGCAGAAATTCTTAAGTTTGAAGTTGCCAGATATTTCTGAACAGCGAACACTAATTTCAATTTAAAGATTCCAGACAGAGCCTGAATCTGCAGTATCATTATACGTTTGCATCATTTCATTCATGCAGTGTAGTGAAACCACTGAACATCAGAAACCACTGTGTTTTCCATCCCGCTTCAAACAATGAAAAGATCTGACCTCTAGAAGAACATGCTTTTCACAGTCTACTTACGCACTTTTGTATTTCCATGTCATTTCTAGTAAAAACTCAGAAAAGAGTTAACAGGGAAAGACGATGAAGTGAAAACATGTCTCTCTTAGGTTGAGAGAGTAACAACCTTATTTTCTTTCTGCTGAAGAGATTGTCATAATAATCTGAAAAATAAATTCCCGACATGGGAAAGTTCATATGCACATCACCTCAAGTTGGAACTCAAGTAGGTTTGGTACGTGAGTTGCCAAGTTGCTGACATTACCACTTATCAACCAATTTAAAGACCCATCCCATCTCATTTCGTGACTGGGATCTATGAATATTCCAATATGTCCCCGCCCCTGCTCCCCTGTCTTCCCACCCTTACGGCGCCACCTGCAGCTGAGGAGCCTTTTCAAGCAACTTAGCTCCACCCACAAGTTGACAGGATTAGTTTCTTAGGTTTGTGACATCACAGGCCCTCAATGTCAGACTGGCATTTGGTTACTGGAGTTTAAAGGGGAAATACTCAAGCAACAATGCTTACTGCTTATTTCTCTTAAAATAAATACAAATATAATTCATCTTAAAAGGCAGAAGGGAGACAACTTGGTTTTCATCAGAGGGAGACTTAAACATAATTTTACAATCTGGACTAAATAGTAGTTTTTAATGTGAACTTGTCACATGTCCATCTTTCCAAAGCACTTAAGACCTGACTTTTAGCCAATTTAATTCACATTTTTGCATATATTTAAAATTATTCATATGCCTGTCCCACCTGATCCTTCTTCTTTGCTCTTTGACATCATGCAAATATTAGAAATCGTGCCGAAGTGTAGTTTAAAGGCTATAAATACAGAGATACAACACATTATGTTTACAGCGTCCAGGTTTCTTCCACATTCCAACTTTAAGGCACATGAAAACTCCGAAGTCAGAACAACAACTTCACAACTCGGGAAATGGGACAATCCGAGAACAACGTGAATGTACAGTTAGTCGCTGTGCAATAACACAGAAAGTTTGAAGTTCGGTTCTCTAATTAGGTGTGAAGGTGGGATGTGAGAAGCTGGTGTTTGGAGGTAACCATAGCTGAGGGACAAAATCAGCTCCATCGTGAGACAAATTGACTGAGTAAATGCAGTGAAACATAGAATGAGGAGGTGTTCATCTTGCCTCACAGGTTTCGCTCATATTTCATGTCACTGGAGTTAAAAGTCCCTGATAATCGCCATGAGAATTAATGCAGTGCAAATGGGGTGATTGAAATTCGGTGGACATCTACGGCTCATCCTATTCCCTCTGACTGCAGATTACTCGGTGAACAGTGTCGTACTGAACTGGCTGCAGTGAACGGCTGCCGATCATCAGTGTATCTGTTGATAACACAGAGAGAGAGGGGAAGGAAGGAAGGAAGGAAGGAAGGAAGGAAGGAAGGAAGGAAGGAAGGAAGGAAGGGTGGTTAGAGGAAACTAAAGAAGAAAAAAACTGAAAAATTAGGGGGTATAGGTTTAAAAATACCAGCAAGTCTTTGTTGTAGCTTTTATTGCAAAATGAAAATTTAAGAGCGCCACTGACTATACTCTCCCTCCATCCCTCTCTCTCTCTCTGTTCACACCAAAACCTTTAGCATAATGTAATTGCCAAACACAATGCTGATTGTTAAGCACCAGGAAAATAGTTTTCACATGAGCTGGGGTTTGTGCAGAACTTAGCCAAGCATTACGGTGTTTGGGAAGGGAGGGGAAAAGAAGGGGGCTGGGGGAGAGATGCATATCAATTGGCATTTGTTGGAGAGCCCCACACGGGTAAAACATGTTGGGGGTAAAAAGAAAAGGGACAGCGAGAGGAAGTCAGGAGAAGCGAGAAAGGAGAAGAAAGAAGAGAGGGAAGGTTGTTGAGCTGCACTGAGGTCCATTGTGCAGTTTCTCCTCTCCTCTGTCAGCGCTCCTTCCTGTCGGCCCCGTGGGCTCCTTCCTGTGTGAGTCATTGGTGTGTTAAGCCCTCACTGTTCTCGTCCTGCCCACATGGGGACAGAGAATGACAAGTGGCCCTTGCCGAACTTCTGGCCCCTGCCCCGACGCAAAAAACAACACAATGCTTTGATCGGATTCTCTGAATCCCGAGGACCGGGCCGGGCTGTAGCGTAAATTTGCCTGCACAGCTTTATTGCCTTATAATGAGAGTCATATTTTACATGAGGGCTGGTGTGTGGAGGGGAGAGCACTAATTAGCTTTATATTGTGTCCTGTGTGCTTCTGTGGCTGCGTCTTAACCTGTGCTTACGTCTGCTGTACCTGCAGTAAGCTGCTGTGTGTGTATTATCATGTGTGTTTTTATGTTAATGTGTGTAATCCTGCCTGTTTACTCATCCTGGTCTTTCCCTGAGCTTATGAGTGATTGTGTATTTGTGTTTCTTCAGACATGACCTGTTGAAATGATCAAAATAAGATGTTAAGTGTTTTTGTGTCAAACGTACATGTCAAATTTTCACTGCCTGTCTTTGCCGCGATAACTGAAGCATGGCGTGTTCATACTTCCATTTGTGTCCCTGTCTCTCTCCAGAGTAAGTCAGTGTCATCAACAGACAGTCAGCCCACTGAGGAGCGGCAGGGCCCGTCAGGAGGCTACTCCTCCTCACAGGGAGGAGCTGAGGCCAAGCGGAGGCGCTGTGATGACAAAGAGCCTCTCCCACCACACTCCTATGTATGTTTCCTCATTCGATAAGATAAATGGAGGCTACATCCATAATACCACATTTGTGTTTGAAAACGCAAGCAATTATTCCAGCAATCTGCGACAGTGCCTGTGGGTCGAGCATGCCAGTGTACGTGAGTGGTCATGTGATATGCGTTTACAGGCGTTTTAGTGTGGACGGGGATTCAAACTGCTACAGAGCTGATACAAAACGCTCGTGTGAACTCTGATCGCGGTAGTTGTTTTCAAATGAAGACGTGGTAGTATGGATGTAACCTTAAAGGATGCATGTGTAGATGCCAGAGCAGATGCAGCAGCATGAGTAGAATACAGCAAGAAAATAAGCAAATGAACAAAATTCAAATGAATGCTGTTAGTGTATTGTTGGTGTGTATGTTTGCATAATGTTTACAAATCAGTTCACAGAAAGTCACACATACACTGAAGATGTTACAAAGCATGTATGTGTGTGCATGTGTGTCTATGACATTATAGGCCACATGGGGTTCGGGGCCCTGCAGCCAATCAAGACTCTTGTTTGGTTTGGATGGGTCCAAAGGGGAAGAGCAGGGAGCCAGAGGCGATGTAATGCCAGAAGAGAGACGGCCAGGGCAGATAGCTGTATGAATTAGATGGCTGTGTGTCTCCAGTCTGCAGGATTGATTGACACTGGGAGTCTGTCTGTGCGAGACGGCCTCCAGCTAAATTAGTTTGGCATCAGCAACAGTCCAAATCTTCACATTAGTTCACAGCGAGAACAAGCACCGATAGTTTCCACATTCCGAATGTTTTTCCTCTCTTTCTGCCTGTCGAGGCACATTATGGCTCCCATTCCTCTCTGTTTGCCTTCAGCTCCTCTATATCGCTGTCTGTCTCTTCATCATCGTCTCTCAGTTTCCCTGCTTTTCCCTCTCACTCTTCTTCCTGTTTTATTCTCTTTTTTTTTCCATTTTTCTTTTCTAAATGTCTTCTCCCTCCTCTCTCCATCCCTCTCCCACTGTCTGTTTCTGTGTTTTCTGTTTCTAGGAATAGTCAGTAGACCTGGTCCTGTTATGGCTCCGTATAATTAGGTACTGATGTCACTCCACACTGATGTCAATAGGAATATCAGGCCATGATCACATCAAAGCGCTGTTGCCATGGTGACTAAGTGCCATCGTTCTCTCACCAGAAAAAAGGGAGAGAAAAAGCGAGAGATAGAGAGACATGGATAGACGGAGAGGAAAAATGTGCCATAGATGGAGAAAGAGCAACAGTTGTGTGTGTGTGTGTGTGTGTGTGTGTGTGTGTGTGTGTGTGTGTGTGTGTGTGAGAGTGAGCGACAATGAGAGAGAAAGAGGCCGATCGAAGTAGTTCTCTTATGAGGGAGATGTTTGGTAAGAATATATGGAGTAGAAGGAAGCAAAGAGGAGCCACAGATATTTATACATTGACCAGTTGTGTGGACTTGTGCGTCTGTGTGTGTTTCCATCTTCATAATTAAACTTCTCTGTGTATACATTAATTAGGCTGTGTGTCTATGTGGGGGGAACAAAGAGAAAAATGCATCTTATTTCAATGAATATTGAGAAATCCTCTTTTTTTAACCTTCTTCTGCCTGCTGTGCTTTTCAGGACAGTGATGGGGACAAAAGTGAAGACAATCTTGTGGTGGACGTCTCCAATGAGGTGAGTTTCCTGTGTCTTATTGAAATGGTCTTTGACATCCTTGTAGTTAAACGTGGCTATAATCTATTTCTTTTATATTAACAATGGACCACACTAATGCATGGATGTGAAAGGAGTCACTCATCATGATGAAACCACAGAGAAATGAGCTCTTCCCCTCAGCTCTACTGAGCAATATAGTAGCTTCAGCAACAAGCTAGTGAATACTGTGCAGCATTTAACGTCTATTGAACAAAGCAAAAACAAGAGTGATTCTCCAAGTGTCAAGAAACGTTGCACCATATCTGGTACATGTTTAAGTAAGCATCTTGCTAACATCTTAGATGAACACCTTTATCTCAGATGCTTTATGCTGAGTAAGTATTATTAAGAGTAATGAGGATCCAAATCAAAAAATGTCTTAAAGGTGAAAATGAAATGTATATAAGGGTTTCTTGTATTCAATTTCTTAGCAAACAAAGCTGTTCTAAAATGACTTTGCAGCACACATGCACAGGTTATTGCTCAACTGAATTTCAAAAACAAAGCCAGAAAATTACACTTAATCATTTAAAACCTGTCAATCGTTTCCTCTGACCGCTTCAAAATATTTCACCTTCACTACCAGGGTTTACTCATAACCTCCACTATGGAAAATATGTAACTCACTGACAGAATTCACACTTTGCTCTTTCTCCCCCTACATCACCTCACAGTACACCCTTATGCAAGAGTTGTTACAAAAACTGACTTTGAATTCTTTACAAGCCGCCTTTATCCGACAGAAGTTCTCTGGCTACTGTGCTGCAGCACACAAATGAATAAAGCATAAATCCAACGTTGGGAGGGCCAGTGCTGCTCGCGGGAATAACTATAAATGTACTTGGCACAGCTTGGAACCTCCCTCTGTCCTCTGCATAACCCCGGCTGTCCATAGTTCAATTTCACTTTGTGTGTGCAAGTGTCTGAAGTTTATAATTGAATTTAGTTTGATTTTCCGTCACAAATATATTTCATTTCAGTTTCCTTGGTAATCTTTCGAAGGGATTTGCTCTTTTTTTCTGTCCTTTTCCTCTTTCTATTTTAATATTGCACACAAAAGAAGAACCTGTCTGGTGTAAAAGCAGAAAAAAAGATGACAAGTGTGGGTCATGTCGGGGAAAGTTTGCCTTCTGGTGAATTGTGTGTGTGTGTGTGTGTAGAAGCCATGTAACTCAGAAAAAGTGTCAATAATCACATGGCGCTGTTACTGAGAAAGTAACCAGAACATAAGTGAGGGCGGGAGCCTGAGGAATAAACTGTGGGCTGTGTAGACTGCGAACACCAAACCGAATGAGGATTTCCATAATTTGTGTCACCGTCTTGTCCCGCCATTAACGCTGTCACCTAGCAACAGAGCTGCAGTCGGACACAACAATAAACTTTTAATGTCCCTAGGTTTCTTTCACAGCTATTGCGCTATCTGGTTGAGTTGAAACCTTAAAAGTCGTTGTGTACCGTCGCCATTATCTCTTTGAAAAGCAGTTTGTCACCGAAGCGTAATGAATCCTGGGATATGTCGGCCCTGAGAAGGATCAACCTGTTGGAGCCTTTGTTGCTGAGGGATGGAAGGACACATTTGTCAGTCGCAGTTGTAGCAGCCTTCGAAATGGGACAGCGTAGTCGCTGTGACGCAGCCTTTCAAAGTTGGCTGCCACTGAAATGGGTCAGGGTGGCGGTTCCATTTTGCTAACAGACTCAGTATAGATTTAATTTCATAATCTCATACTTGATTAATTCATTTATTTTATTTTAGCTAATTTGCAGGCAGTGATTATTATTTTATTTCATTTATTCAAAATGTTACACACTGAAACAATCATTTGCATTATTCATTTGCATCATCTTTATTTTTCAGATCAGTAGATTGATTCTTTGGTCAATGAAATGTCAGAAAGTAATTATTGTGCTGGAAAAAAACATCCACAGTCCTTATTGATTTTTGTTTTCATATCTTTAATTCAAAGGCCAGGAAAAGCAGCAGGTTTCACAGTTGAGAGTCTGGAGCTCCAGTATTTGCCAGAAAAGTGAATATGAATTATTGTAATAGCGTCATATATGCCAATTTTTTTTAACAAAAGCAATAAAAACAATCCCAGCTCTACTCATCCACACACACACACACACACAAACACAGCACTTTAGTTGAGTTTTTGTTTAGCTTGCTCATTTTAATATCATTCACCTATAGTAACCTTGGTGTGTCTGTGTGTGTCTGCTGTGTGTAGTGTGTGTGTGGATGTGTGTGAGATGTGAAAAGAGTCAGCAGGTAAGGAGCTGGTTCAGCTCTCTGCAGCAGTTTCCTTGTAAATAGGAAGAGCTGCTATGTAAGCTCATTATCAGCAGCCGCTGTTTGTGTTCTCCTCTCGTCAAGTGTCTGTCTGAACCAGGGCTGGGTGATGACGACTCAGCTGACATGTCACAGTGTCTACAGTCACACGTCATCACCATGGACGATTACACGAGGGGGAGGGGGATTCACCATTATCAAGGTGGTGTGTTCTTAACAGACTGAAAGCTATGTAGACAAATAGAAAGCAAAGAAATCTAATTGAAAAAATATCTATCCTCAATATTAGCAAATTTAGCAATAGTTGGTAGTTAAAAATACCAGTCTATGAAAAATACTCATGAATGACACTTTGCAGAAAGGTATTTTTCTAATCTCATTCAGACTGATTTTAAACTTATATCATCTACCTCTGAACTTATTCCACAAGAACACAAGAAATGCTTTCTCAGCTGCTGCAGTTGTAACTCTTGCGTATCATAGCAGAGTGTTCAATGCACCACAGTTTATGTTTAAATTACACTTTGTCTGGGCTGAACGCAGCCCTGGAGTTTGATGTATTCTTATGTAAGAGGTGAATTGCAGTTCCTTTACATTGAACATTATTGATAACTATACTGGGTTCAAACTTGGGATTATTACTGTCAACCATCAGGGATGGACAATGATATGGCACAACCCTATAGTCCAAACGCACATTCAATAATCCTTGATCCACACATTTCTTTTCTCATCTACCTCGTCTGTGTATATTTTAGTTCTCTTTCCAACCTCTTGAAGCCTCTGTTCTTTCCTTTCCATCTCTCCACCTCGTTCTTCCCTCCTCTCTTCTCTTAGATAACTGCAGTCTGTTCAGTTTAATATATGCAAAGCCGTTTATGCCCCTGGAATATTTTAGTTCTTTAAATACTTCACGCAGTGTACAAAAATACAGTGTGTTTTATCTAAGCCCTCTGTATTTTGATATTACACACAACAGCGAAACTGGTCTCTTGTGTGATTTGGAAACTGGTACAAAAGCAGAGAGAGGAAAAAATTGTGACAAATGTGGGTAATAGCAGAAAAAGGGGAGGGATGGTCTCTGGTGAATTGTCTGTGAGTGTGTGTGCATGTGTGTGTAGGTGTCTCTGTGTGTGTGTGTACATGCATTTGTTTGAACATGCATGCAAGCCTGTGCGTGTGTATGTGTATGTGTACATCACCTTTTCCGTCTAAATGTGTGCCTACGTGGCATTTACATGTGTGTGGTTGTTTGAGGTGATGATCTTTTTGTGTGTGTGTGTGTGTGTGCGTGCTTGCGTGCGTGCTGAGCAGTGTGACCCAGTGAGAAGTGCTTACTCCAGCACTCTGCTCTGCTCTGGGAGAGGCAGCGCTGGCTCAACAGTGGATGCTGTGGCTCCAGTGATAAAAGCAACATTATCTCCAGGTCCACACACGACTCAACCAGCAACAGTGATTTGACTCCACTGTTTCATGTAATATTCCCTGAGCTCTGAGTCCTCTTACAAATCACAAGACACACTGTGACAGCGGACGCTATTTTGTAACTATTAAGTAAGAATCAGCACCATTTTCCAATAAATAAAATGAACTTTATTTATAGCCAGCTGTTATTACTGAGTAAACTGTGTCTATGGTCCATTAAAGCTGTTACACATGCTGGCACACAGGGAGAGATGTTTCTGTGTAACTGTTTTAACTTAAATAGAAGATATGAGACAAAATACAGGAAGAAAAGGACAGAAAACAGCCCTGCATTGAGAGATATATGGAGCTATAATGGTCTGTGTTTGGTGCTTTAGGTATTTACCTCCACCAAGGAGGTTTCACCTCTGTCCACGCAAAAAGTACTGCACGGATTATCACAAAACTTGATTGAAGGATGTGGTACTAGTGTCATACTAGTTCATATTCAATCCAGGTTAAGGAGAATACAATTTTGAAGGTTTTCCAGGAAGGATTTTACAACTCTGGACAATTTGACAATGATTTAATCTTTTGTAAACAGGGGAACCATTAATTATACATTATAAAATAATCTATCAGAAACGTGTGGTTGTGTGTATTTGAATGGTCTCTGCAGTACCATTGTGTAGGAAATGCTGTGCAAAATCACCATGGTTAAACTGTTTATCATTAAAAATGTCACTACAATAAAATAACTGCACCTTTTATATACGAGAATCACTTCCTTTAAGAGAAGACATCATAGTGATGAAATGCTGCAAAGTGGACACTGAACCCGACAGATCTGAAGTCAGCACCTTGAGGGCCGAGACTCAAATTAAGCCACAAAGTCGTCACAGCACTGTGTGACCTTCACAGGCGGGAAACAGGCCAGGACTTTAAATCATCTTTTTCCATTTGTCTTTGTCATCCAGGAGCCGAACTCTCCTGCAGGCACCCCTCCTCACTCCCCACATGGGAACGGTTTAGACCGGGCCCCTACCTTAAGGAAAGAGCTGCCGGGCTGCTCGAGCACAGGAGAGGCCCCCTCCACCCCAAATCCCCGCAGCCCCACCCCAGGCAAGGCCAAGGACCCTTCACAGGTAAGACAGAGAGAGAGATAGCAGTGTAGGGATTTACTGCTCCCTGCTGACCTGGAATATTTTTGGGGTTTTCCCTCATTTTGACATGTGTTTATTTTTAACGTTTTTAGTAAGACTTTCTTGATAAAATAGTTTTTTCCACTTTATACTTTTCGGTAGTCTATGTCCCATCCTGTTACACATGATGCCATCACTGATATGTTTTAACTGGGATAATGAGAGAAGGCTTGAGCGAACCATGTGATATGTTTTGCCAAATCTTTTGTTTGACTTCTCTACAGATGGATAAGTCCCAGTCTCCATTGTCTAAGTCTGGCACCCCGTCCCCTTCCCACCGTGAGGCCCTTACCCCAGGAACCCCTGGAGCTCCTGGTCCCAGCACCTCCTGCCTTCGTCTGGTCAGCAAAGCAGCCACCAGTGCAGACCCCCTCGGTGAGACTATTAACACCGGCAAGATGACATTTTAAAACTTAAAATAGAAAATTCCTTGATCCGCCCGCTGATCCAGATCCACACGTACATTTAATGGGTTCTTCCCTGACCCATAACACATCCTCTCTCAGTTTCATGGTAACTGTCTTGAATTATCTGCATAATCTTTCTCACAAAATGTGAGATTCCCCTGACTAACTTTGTGCTCTGGAGCAAGGCTCCTAACTGCTATCTGCTCCTCTGTAACCAGCTGTGAAAACCATTGTTGTACTGGGCAGCTCCCTGGTTCGAATAATGAAATATAGTTCGCTGACAGAAAAGGTTATCCATTCTTCTCAGCCCCCCGGTGACTGTGCTTGTGTACTGTGTACTGCTCCCTCTCTTTCCTTCCATCCCTCAATCCCTCCTTCCTCTTTCCCTCCCTCCCTAGCTCTCCGCAGTCCCATGTCTGTGCCCCCCGGTTCATACCCAGCTCATTTTGGCGTGGTGTCCCACGCAGGACTGAACGGGGAGCTGGCCAGCCCAGGAGGTTTTGGCGGAGCTCTAACTCTCTCCCCACAAATCAGCGCGGCAGCCAGTGCCTACTCCCGAAGCCCCATGGTGAGTAAAGGCCAAACTACTCTTCCCTGTCAAGGTTTGATTTATGGTTCGGTATCAGGTCTAACCTTCTGACTGTCAAAGCATGGCCTCAGAGCTAGATGAATGTGTTCTGTGTTATCAGGTAGAGTTGTGCATTCGTTTTACATCCAAACCTATCTTTACATTTACATTCTCTGATTCACTTTGATGAGGAGTGACAGTCTGAGAGAGAAGATTTGCAGTTAAATGGCAAATCTGGATCAGAAAATGTTAACTTGTGGAGAACATGTCAGTGTCAGAACAGTCACAGACCACAGATCTTTCTTATATTCTCACTCCAGTGTTTTCAATCTACTTTGTTGGAGAATGAATTTGGTGCAACTTGATCTTATCTTACCTTGTTCTTTATCAAGCCAATCTGGGAGTCTATCGATTATTGTCTGACAATGAATTAGCCTCTAAGAGGAAAGACCAATATTTTGAGGCTTCTGGTGTAGACAGTCTATATCTACATCTTCTGTTCACCATTTACAGTCTAACTAGTCTCCTTTATGTGTCGAACATTTCGCAGCACAAAACATAAACAGCGATACGTTTTGTAGGTGCGGGTCCGGATGTCAGTTTGGCTAATCTCTATTAACAGCTAGCTTCGTGTTTAATTCATTTCAATTTGATTGGTATAGCACCAAATCATAACATAAATAACTTTACATAGTAAGGTTGAGACCTAAACATTATAGAGAAACCCAACAGTTCCCACAAAGAGCAAACTCTTTGGCGACTGTGGAGAGAAAAAACTCCCGTCATTAACTGGAAGAAACCTCCAGCAGAACCAGACTCAATGTGGGCGGCCATCTGCCTCGACTGGTTGGGGTGAGCAGAATGCAGATACATTAAAAAACCTCAAGCCGATGCATTTCTGTCAATATGTTCAACCTCTTTTTCTCTTCACACCCACTGTGTACCTACTCAAATATTATTGGTCAAACTAGAAACAGAAATCTTGTCTCTTGCCTACAGATTCTTCATATTCACATCCAGCATCTGTTTATTCAGATTATTCAGGCAACTAATTGTGTCCACTCTTTTGTTCCCACCAGGTGGCGTATGACTCTCGATCTCACCTTAGAGCACCAGGGCTGTCCTCTTCTCTGCCTGGCTCCTCTGGAGGAAAGCCGTGAGTTGTAACCTCACACACACATATACACACATTGAGATTCACTATCGGGTTAAATGTAAATTAAACAGTTCAGTGGCAGTTGAACAGTATTCTTTTTCTGTTAATATTGATTAAAGGGATAGTTCACAGAAAAAGGAAAATTCACCCATTCTCTACCCACCACTATGCAGATGGAGGGGGGGTTGAAGTGACTGAGTCCACAAAACACTTTTGGAGTTTCAGGGGTAAACAGAGTTGCAGCGAAAGTGACCTCTTCTTCAGACATAATGAAACAACAGTAAAAAAAACTTAACTTACACTGTGTTTTAAGCCTGATTGTCCACAACTGGAAGTAGCGATGCTAGCAGATGTAGCAATGCCAACGAGCATCCCGCGTGTGCTCAGTGTGTGCGGTTTTCCAGTGCTGGATAATTACTGAATTTAAATTTTTTGGTGACCTATGCCTTGAAATGTGTGATAATTGAGCATAATACTCAATCACACGTGGATGGGAATCCAAATGAATGCTTTGTGTTTTTATACAAGACTTTTCAGTGCTCCTCATTTACTCTAACACCTGAAAGCACCTGGATACTGGAGATTTTGTCCAGACCTCGTTCTCCAACGCAACATGCACATGTTCTCCGACCTTTGCCGTCTGAAGGTTATTCTTGTTTTCGTCATTTGTTGTGGAGCAGCAAATCACTTATGCGGTGCTAATTTGAAATCATAAACCAGCCTCGCCTTCCAACTGCTACAGTATCGATCGGCCATTAGCATGCCACGCTGACTCTGCCCTGTAATACAATCTGCCATTTTGCATTCCTGCCCACGGCCACTGTGGGACAAGTTATTGCCAGAATTGAGGCAAATATTGCTGGAGTGTTGAGGCCATTGTGGTGGTGTCATACTTCACAACTTGCACATTTGAGGTGTGTGGTTCTTGACTTATGTGTAGGTCTTCTACTTGTACTCACACATTTATTGATTGATACCTTGTCCTATCTGTCTTTAGCCCATTTCTCCTGCACATCAATCTCCTTCCCAGTACCTACCTGTCCAAATTCAGGTTATTTTTAGCTCTATAGATCTGAAGTATTGATTTTGTTTTGGGGTTCCCTTTCCCCCCCTCCTCTCTCCAGCGCCTACTCGTTCCATGTGAGCGCAGACGGCCAGATGCAGCCGGTGCCCTTTCCCCCCGACGCCTTGCTGGGCCCGGGAATCCCTCGCCACGCACGTCAGATCCACACCCTGAACCACGGGGAGGTGGTGTGCGCCGTCACCATCAGCACCTCGACACGTCACGTCTACACTGGAGGGAAGGGCTGCGTTAAAGTGTGGGACATCAGCCAGCCGGGCAGCAAGAGCCCCATGGCCCAGCTGGACTGTCTGGTGAGACACGGGGGAGGACGAAAAACAGAGACATACTTGAGGGTTAGAAATAAAGATGGACACACTGATTTACATATGAGCCAGACAAACTTGTATGTACACTATATTCAGTAAACTTATTTAGTTTTATTGACTGCGTTGTCTCTCCTCCTTAATTCTGATAACTGTCATCATCAAAATGTCCACTTTCATTTCCACAACGTCCTCAATTATATCATCATCTGCCCCATGAGGCCTCACACACTCAGCCTTTGTGCTTAATGCACTTACAGCAGCCATAATCTAATTGACTCTCTTATCTGGTCCAATCAGAACAGGGACAACTACATCCGCTCCTGTAAAATCCTCCCAGACGGGCGAACCCTGATCGTCGGCGGAGAGGCCAGCACGCTGTCCATCTGGGATTTGGCCACACCCACCCCCCGCATCAAGGCAGAGCTAACGTCGTCCGCCCCCGCCTGCTACGCTCTGGCCATTTCCCCCGACAACAAGGTCTGCTTCTCCTGCTGCAGTGACGGCAACATCGTCGTCTGGGACCTTCACAACCAGACGCTGGTCAGGTAAGAGAGGAGAGAGAGGGAGGGAGGACACTGGAAGGAGGAAAAGAACATAAAAAACACAAATAGATCGTTGTCAGGAGAGACCACAGAGGGGGAGAGGAGGCAGGCTGCAGGATGTGGAAACACTTCAGCAGAAGTAAATAGAGGAATGTCAATAAAATATGGAAGAAAGAGTGAGGGGGGGGCAGTCTGGGGCCTCCTCAGGTAACTGCAGGGTCAGGTGAGAAGCTGGGGGGGGGGGGGGTATGGATGGGATGAAACAGTCAGAGTTTGGCAAGGTAGGACTAAAAGAAAGAAGGACAAAAGGGAGGGAAGATTGTGGAAAGGCAGAAAGGAGAGAGAGTCAGATGTGGGTGGTGTGATAGGGGCCATGGGGAGGGGAGGATTAAAATATATCTGGTCTGACATCTCCAAGAGAAAAGAGAAAAGAAACACCTAGGAAGTCTGTAGAGTGAGTGTGCACGCAGGTGTGTGGATTCATCTCCGAACCCACAGTGTGTGTGTGTGTGTGCGTCTCCTTCCTGCAGGCAGTTCCAGGGCCACACAGACGGAGCGAGCTGCATCGACATCTCCAACGACGGCACCAAGCTGTGGACGGGGGGACTGGACAACACGGTGCGCTGCTGGGACCTCCGAGAGGGACGGCAGCTGCAGCAGCATGACTTCACCTCGCAGGTACACACACTCACTCACACACACACACACACACACACACACACACAAATCTTCCACAAGGTTCACCTCACAAATAAACTTTCACCCACAAACACACATCATGACCTCACCTTGCACGTATTGACAACAGTACACACCAGCAGAAAGACATATACAAACACGACAGCATGATTTCACTTTATAGATTTAGACACACACACACACACACACACACACACACACACACACACACACTGTCTCTCTCACTCCTTACTGTCACAACAGAGCTATAGAGTTGACCACAGTTGTCAGATGAGTTTCGATCCACCGTGTAATGACTTTCTCTCTCGCTCACCGCCTCTCTTCATCCACCACTCTCCCTCCCTCCCTCCCTCTCTTGTTATTCTCTCCCAACATCTCTCTCTTCATTAATTCATTCTATCTTTACCTCTATTTTGCATTTCAATCTTTCCTCTTTCCAATCCTCACTCATCACCTTTATCCTTTTTCCTTGATGTCTTACATCCCCTCATTCCTTCACATGTCCTCCCTCTCTTCCATCCATTGATCTCTTTCTTTCATCGACCTTATCGTATTTCCTCCCTCATCTTTCCTCACATCCTCTCCCATACCACCTTTGTTTTCATTTCTGCCCCTTTATGTTCTCTCCATACCCCCTCCTACTCCTCTGTTATTTCTCTTTTTACTCTCTTCCTGCGTTCACCTTCCTTTGATTCACATCTTTCCTGCGTCTGCAGATCTTCTCTCTGGGCTACTGTCCGACAGGCGAGTGGCTGGCTGTGGGAATGGAGAGCAGCAACGTGGAAGTCCTGCACGTCTCCAAACCTGACAAGTACCAGCTGCACCTCCACGAGAGCTGCGTCCTCTCCCTCAAGTTTGCCTACTGCGGTACGGACACACACACACACACACACACACACACACACACACACTTGTCTATTTCAAACAAAGATCTGGAAGTCACTGTCAAAAGCATCAAAAATCATTCTCAACTAACTCTTCAAAGTGGCAAGAGGCACAACAATCCTGTCGTGTGAACTTGGCATAACGAACTGGTTCCTAAATGTTTCGAACATATTTGCTTCTATTGTATTGTACATTGTATTGTTCAGTATATTATGCTTCACCCTTTTCCTTTGTTTAACCTGCAGCACCGTGTGTGTGTGTGTGTGTGTGTGTGTGTGTGTGTGCGTGTGTGCATTTCTGTGTTATTTCAGGCAAGTGGTTCGTGAGCACAGGAAAAGACAATCTGTTGAATGCATGGAGGACACCATATGGAGCTAGTATTTTCCAGGTGAGAGATGTTTACGCTCTGTGCATGTGTATGCATGTGTGTGTGTGTGTGTGTGTATATAGTACATACTGGTATGTGTAGATATACTATATAGGCATGTGTGTAGTTGGGCTGGCTCTGTTGAAGTAATCTCAGCTTTGTGTCATCTACACAAACACACACACACAGACACACAAACATACACACACACACACACACATACTGAACCCTCGAGGCAAAAGATAGAAAAAGAAGAGTGGGTTCACAGGGAGAAAGGGTACGATAAACATTTTTTTATTCCCGATTTGTTGATCCAAGGTTTAGAGAAGGCAGACTGCCACACACACACACACACACACACACACACACACACACACACACACACACACACACACACACACATTTACACCCACGCACACAATTCAATTGGTCTGTTTGAGGAAAGGTTGAAATATGAATATACAGGGATGCTGTATTTTTAGCTGAGCCAATTCATCTCGGTGTAAATGAAACTGGCAAAGGGAGATGAGCAGACTGTGTGTGTGTGCGTGTGTGTGTGTTTGTTTGTGTTTGGGCTCATTTTCATGTCCTGGTGGAACTGACTCCACAGGGACTTGTGTCAAAAAAATTTGTTCCCCACAGGTACCGGATGCTTTTCGTGAGTTAAGGCCTGGTTTTATGGTTCGGCATTTATTTGTTGTGGTGAGGGTAAGGGGCTAGGGAATTATGTCAATGAGTGTCCCCACAGGGAACGTGGAACGTGTGTGTAGCAGGGTTGGCGGCTCCTGTCTGTCTCTGTGGACCTGAAGGAGAATGCTGTCTATCTGCTTTGTTATTCTGATGCCAAACGCTTCTCGTGCCAAACAGCTCCCTCCTGTCGTTGTGTTTTTACAGAGCTGCTCTCTCTCCTCTTCCCCCTCTTTCTGGTTCAGCACAGATCTCTCCATTCTCTCTCATTCGCCCTCTGCTCCATCTTCACTCATTTTTTCCCTTTCTCCCTCCTTGTCTCTGTGTTTATTGTCGTCCTTCCTGTTGCTCTGTGCTCACTTATATCTTTCTTCTCAATCATCTCTCCGTACCGCTACCCTCTCTTTTTTTGTCCTTGCCTTTATGTTTTTCCCCGTCCTCTCAATCCAACCTTTCATATTTTGCAATCCTTTTTTTCTTAGACTACCCTTTCACTTTATTCCTCTCATGTTCACTTTTCTCCTCAATATCCTTCTCTCCTTCTCTCTATTATCCTTTTTTTATTATCAAATAAGCTTTATTAGAATGTTATACCTAGCTACACATTAATGAATACGATATATAATCTGTTTACATTAAAAGAAAAACAATAGATAGTCACAAGAGGACTCCTGAACAGTACAAATACTACAGACACATATAGATGAAAATAAAACAGTGGATCAAGGGAGTGTCTCTCTGGAGTTTTCCCTTTGATTGACTCTGATTTTGCAGCCAAGAGTTTTTTTCCAGATTTTCCAAAATGTATTAATTACATTGACTCATTTGTATGACGGGGGAGTCTCTGATTTACTGTGTGATGCTGCTGCTGTATTAGATTTGATGTTGTAAACATTTGTTGAAATTAGTTAAAAAGAGCAGCTCTGTGTAAGTTTGCAATGTACAGTGTCTGACTGTCAATAAAGAAGGACGCTGCATCCAGAGGCATTTTTAGCCAAACAATTCACATATTTATGGTGTTGATATGGGTTCATACATTCTGATGTAGATTATGATATTAGTTCTTCTAGCCCTTTATTTTTCTATTTTAAGAGCTTGTTGGGTCTTGATGGAGGTATTTAGTGCCATTTTAGTTTCTGCTCGATAAAAACAATTCTTTTCAGAAATCAGACAAACGCTGTAATGCTTCAGTTTTTATCTCCTTTTCTGTCTCTGAAGCTTTACTCTCCGTCCAAACTCATCCTCTGGCTTGTCTGTGCGTCCCTCCCTCCTGAACGCCCCCCCTTCTCCCCCTTTCTGCTAACTTGGTATAATATTATGGATCCTGTGTGAGATGGACCCTCACCAGTGGCTGGATGATTGACAGCCCTGCTGTGCCTGTAGCACAAAGGGAGGGAGGGGAGGCGAGATAGGGGAAGAGGAGTTTAGAGAGGAGGAGGAGTCGACATGAGAGAGGGGGGACAGTGAAAGCAAAGAAGGAAGACAAGGAGGAGGAGAGTCTGGGAATGAAGGAAGGAAGATAAATGATGATGGAGCAGTGAGAGGAAGAGGAGGAGGAGGAGGAGGAGGAGGACTGGATCCTCTAACGCCAGGTGCCCGGGTCTGGCTTCCAGACAGACGCAGTGAAAAAACAGGAAGGATTGTGCATTTTGCTTGTTCATGCAGACCATCAGACTTGTGCTGCTACTGATGCTTAAACCTACAGTTAATGAGGCTGCATCTCTCCGGAGAGAGAGAGAGAGGGCGAGAGGGAGGGAGGGAGGGAGAGAGAGGGAGAGAGGAAGAGCCTCATACTGAAGCAGATGAATGAGTCAGCGTCCTGCTGTGGAGTTGTCTGTTTGGAAATAATTGCAGACTGTTTTGAAATGCAAATATGTCTTGAATGATTGAGTATTAAGTGATGAGTCATATCTTTTCTAACATCTCTCTGTGTTTGTTCCTCTCCTTCTGTCTCCATCCATCCATCATCACATCTCTCTCTCTCTCTCTCTCTCTCTCTCTCTCTCTCTCTCTCTCTCTCTCTCTCTCTCTCTCCCCCCCCCCCCCCCCCCAGTCCAAGGAGTCCTCATCTGTGCTGAGCTGCGACGTCTCCCCGGACGACAAGTACATAGTGACGGGCTCCGGGGACAAGAAGGCCACGGTGTACGAGGTGGTGTACTGAGGGCCGGGACGAGATGGCGAGGGGCAGGACAGAGACTTTGGGGGGGGGGGGGGGTGATTGAGAAGATGCACCCACACGCCAACTGCTACCAATCTTCATTACATCATCATCGACAGCAGCAGCAGCACCTCTGTCTCAGTCCTCTTGAGTCCTTCTGACCCTCACCCCTAATACATCACCCCTCTCCCCCTTTTTGTTGTGATATAAGCTACTGTAGAAGCTCCCTAATGCCCTCTCCCCTCTTCCGCCTTCCACTTTGAGCCCAAGGATGAGGCATGATAGCGTACAGAGAGAGAGAAGAGAAACAGCGAGATAAGAAGGACAAAGGGAAAAGAGCAGCAGAGCAAAAAGATAAGGTCGGGAGGAGAAAAGAGGGAAAGATGAGAAGAAAGCGAGAGTGTGGAAGGAAGATGAATAAATGAGAGGAAGAGGAGGACAAAAAGAAGAAGGAGGAGGAGGGAGGCAGGCTAATTAGGGCTGTTTCCAGATTAAGAGCTCAGTGGAAGGGAGGCCCCCAGAGGAGGCGCGGAGTGGCACTGTGGGAGCGCCAGCCAGGAGCACTGATACCACACAATCGATTCATTAGCCAGACAGTGGAAGCCTTAATGAGGCTGACGCCGCAGCTCGCTCTCCGCAGCGAGAGGTGTCAGGAGCTGGGGAACGATGACGCTCTGAGATGGAGGGGGCCGCTTCAGAAATCCACATACATGAAACATAGACCCTGCTCACAGTACACACACGAACACACACACTTGGGTACATCCCCTTGAGGTAATCGTAGGAAGAGAGAAACACACACACAACACACAGAGCACCCAATTAAACATTCATCGCCGCACTCCCCATCTCACTGCTTAATATCTATTTTATTTCTGTCTGACAAAGGCAGCGTCTAATGAGCAGCCGAGTCAATGGGATCCTCCCGGGGCCCCGAGACACAAACAGAGAACATCAGCCGAGCTGCTCCCTCTAATTCCTCCGGATTGTTCTCCTGACACCGGGCACCGCTCTCCCTCTCATTACAGGCACTGTCAGCCAGATGACGTAGCACCGCGCGCCAACTTCACTGTAAGGCAAACAAGGGGGCAAATTAACACCACGCTGCCGCGCTGTCATCAGCAGCCAACTACGCAGCGACTAATCCGACTCCTTTCAAACCTCATGCAACACGTGGCTGTTTTTATTCACAGATGAGATCACATGTTTAGTGGAGTCGTTATCTGCGTCACTGCCTGTCTGATGATGAGCCAGTGTTCAAAGTGCTCCGGCCAAATCTCTGATAAGCTGTTGATTGATATAAGTTGAAATGCTCAACACCTTAAAGGAAACATTTCAGTTAAATATTCCTCAAGGCTTTCTTGCTGATATTTAGATGAGGAGACTAACACCACTCTCATGTATGTGTGCTTAGTATGAAGCCACTGCTAGCGGCCTGCTCTATTAGCTTAGCATAGGGACTGAGAAACAGGTAGCTTAGTGGTAACTGAGCAAACAACAAATTCCAGCATCTCAACGCTCAATAACTAAAACAAATACAAAAGTGTAAAATTTTACAAATCACCCACTATTTTTTGGTCAGGCCCAGTTGCCTGGCAACCACATAAATGTCCCTAACCACAGACTGTAAATAAAGATGGATGACACGTCTCCATTTCCTCCTGATTTAACCAAAATATCTCAGATGGGGGTACAGCCATCTTGTCCTTTTTGACGTCAGAGGCACTCGACCAATCGTGTCAGTCTCAGCTGTCAATCATGACATTGACCATGATTTTATAGCATAAAATATCAAATTGAAAAGCAAAGAATCAGCGAAAGTGAGCACTTGAACCAGTTTGATAAGATCTCCCTAAAATGTTTGGTCCAGTTTGGTCCATGCCCCATAAGCTAACATGGAGGAGGCAGGGTATATTAACTATACAGCAGCCAGCCACAAGGGGGCGAACAAGAGGATTTGGCTTCACTTTTGGGGAGCTGTCATGCCGTCCATCTTTTTAAACAGTTCACGGTCTCTGGATAGAGCCAATTCCAATCTGTGTGCTGAGGCAAGTCAGCTGCTGGCTTGCTTCATACTTACAGATATGAGAGTGGACTCAGTCGTCTCATCTAACTCGATGCAACAAAGCCAATGAGCATATTTCCCAAAGCGCCACTTTTTTTCTCTAAACCTTTTTCTTACTTTTGAATGGTCCTTGTATCAAACTCTAAACTGGCAGGCAAACAGTAAACCAGAGCTCTGCTTCTGTAGAACATCCGTCACCAGTGTGCAGACTAAAAAAAGGCACTTTTCAAGCTTTTTTTATTACTCATTTATTTCAGTATTTTTTATGAATAGCTCGTCTTATGTAACGATATGTTTATGTATTGGGGGGTTGCCTATGACTGCGTTTGGGTTCGGGGAAGAGAGGGACACACTCACACATATGACAACAAAAAAAAAAATCAGTTTTTTTTTTTTTTTGAATCAGTGTATTTTTATCCTGTCTTGTGCCAGACAGAAGATTTACAACATCAGCGAGAAAGAAGAAAAAAAACCATCCTCCATTTGGGAGAAACGTTCCTCTGTCTACTGTTTGTTGTTTTTGTTTTATTCACCCTTTTTTCAGAAGTGGTCGTGAACGTACTGTTTTCTGTCCTAACTGTGTGATTATACGACGTTTCTGTTGCGTCTGTGGTCATTGGCTACGACACGATGGCGCGGAATTAGCCGTCAATGAGGTCCCACTTGTTACTGCATGCTTGTTGCACTACAAGTCTAACTCTGCCAGATAGAACCAGATTCATCTGTTCATTTTATTCCACAGGTACAGTGAATGGTCTCATATCCTCCGTTTTACAGAAGGAGGAATCGTAATCTTACATCTCAGTATGCAATTTAGTGAAGCTGTAAAAAGTTCTTGGCGAGAGGTGTCCATGTCCCTCGATGACGCAGGATATAATCACGAGGGACTTCTGCTTTACCAGCAAGGAGTAGAGATCATCTGTACAGTTTAACGCCTCCGCCTGTCTCTTTCCCGTCCTGTCAGCCACAGGCAAGACCTCAACGACTCTCATACACAAGCTTGTATACTACTCAGAATGATGCTGTATAATGGCTATGCATTTGGTGGTATAGCGTGAATATTTTGGACATTGTATTTGATACTCTTCTTTAACCGTCACTAATGTCTCTCGCTCCACTGCCTCTGCTTTCTGTTCCAACAGTATAAAAACTCACGTTAAGTTCCTCTCCTTTTTTTTAATGCACTGTGTCATCCCTCCTGATACATTTCCTCATGTGCTGTACAAGAAAAAACTATGTGTGAAAAATAAACCAAACTTGTGTTCATCCTTTCAGGCGTCTCCCGCGTTGATCTTTTTTAGTGCAGAAGGTAACGGTGACATCAGTTGGTCCATCACTTTGATTCAGTGACTTGCAGCAATTTGATTTCAAACAGTGTCACCTGATCATTTTTGAAACACTTGGGGTTTCTTACGTCCCATCACAGAAACAAAAAAGGGTTTCTGTTGGCCCTAAAAGGGTCGTCTTGTATTTTTTAACCTGGGCCCCATGTTGTGTGGGTGTGTAAATGAATGGTTCAATGACTTTGAGACTTCTCGTTGAGCAAGACATGTAATGTTGCCAGACCTAGAATAATAAATTGAGCCTTTTATTGGTGAATAAAGCACAGTGGACATTTTGTGGAGTGTCGCAGTTGCCCCATAAAATTCCACTGTAGCCACTGCAAACACAACCGTGCTGTGTCTTAAGAACAGCTCAAGGGAATTTCTTCAAATTTGGTACAAACACTCAGTTGGACTGAAAGATGAAGTGATTCGATTTTGGCAGTCAAGGGAGCTCCGTGGAATAGTTTCAAATTTGGTAAACATTTTCACTTTGAAACAAAGATGAACTAATTCATCTTTGAACAATTGATTAGATTTCAGTGGACAAAGGTCAGTGACCTCATTTGAATGTGCACTGGTTTGCTGTGGCATACAACCACAGGGCAGAACATTCTCAAGTCAACTGTTCACACCTGTTAGAAACTGCTATGACTATTGGCTTTAATAGAATCCCTTTGCTTTCAAAAAAAAAAAAAAATCCATTTCTGTGTTTAAAAAGAACCTCAATCATTTATTATCCACAAACAAGTATTTCCTCCAGACTGGAGATAAGCACTTTACTTGTTTTTCCCAGAGTTAGCTCCTAAGAGTAGCTCCTCTTAGGTATAATCATCCATTCCACAGCCTGTTGTATGACATCACCTTCGCCTGACCACATTATGATCGGGCCCAACATGAAAAACACAATGGTGCAGCTGCATTATTTACTCTAGTAACATAGGAGCTGTGAAGCCGAACTTCCTCCTGCTGCGGGTTCGACACTTTCTCTCGCACATCTGAGGCTGCAGATATTTATTAGAAGAGAAGCTTTGTGCTGTGGGAGGTTTTGTCACGAGACAGCAGTAGCAGAGTGTGTGCTCACTTTTTTACACACACACACACACACACACACACACACACACACACACACACACACACACACACACACACACACACACACACACACACACACACACACACACACACACACACACACACACACACACACACACACACACTAAATTATCCTAAAATGATTTTGGCCCCACACTGAGACACACACTTCTGTTTTTATAACTTCAATAAATATTCAACAAACGCTTCTTTTGATGCTTTTCAATGTTAAACATCCAAAATAAAGCTGGTCAGTCTGAAAACACACAGAAGAAGACAGAGGCACACGCAAGACAAAAACACAATAACTGATGACACTCCACACCACATCCTCTTGTCTCAAAGCAAATCCAAGTCACAGCTCCTCGTTTGCCTTTACAGAACTTTATTTACACGTCCATATATAGCAAGGTTCAAGGTTCATCATGATGCAGTTGTGAAAATCCCAGTCTGCCTATATGTGCCCTAACAAATACAATAGAAAAATCACATTTAATGTTGAGTGTTAAAGATGAAGATCGCGTAGCAGAGGCCACGTCACTGACACTGGAGAGGGGAGAACTTGTTGAGAGATGTTTGAGTCGACTTCAGCTTTCTGTCCTCCGGGTCGTGAGGGTTTTTTTTCTTTTTGTTCCAGGCTGGTTTCCTTAAAAAACATCCCCAGATCCTCATCTTTGTTCTTCAGTAAAAGAAAAAAACAAACATCAACAGGAAGAAAAACAAACTGAGTCTCAGGACGCTGTAGAGGAAACCGAGCCGTGTTCTGTCATGTATGTTCTGTAGATGATACAATCATGTTGCTGCTAAAAACTTAACCAGGAGAAGAAGAAGAAAAAAAAAGCTGGAACCTCACAGCAAACCATCTGCCACACATCTGCTGCCCCGAGGAGCAGCAGCACGTGCTGCGGACCAGGCCAGACCGGGCCAGACCAGGCCAAGCTCACCCAGCCTGGGACTTTTTTTTTTAATTCTTATTTTATTTAAAACACAGAGCCGAATATGGACTGTATTTTTCATGTTTCCAGCCCTCCTGAACCCTCCCCACACTTCTTCATTCCCATGTGTCTTTTTCCTCGTGGTGCCGTTCAACAGTTTTGCGAAAAATTCAAAGGCTAAAAAAATAAGTTTTGCTAATTTCTTGTTTACTACAGAGGTTTTATTTTGTTAAAAAAAAGGGAGAAAAAAAAAAAGGAACAAAACAAGAAGTTCTTTGGAGGAATCCCACATTTGCGCAGCTATAGACTAACCAGCGTTCTCAGAGCATTAAAAACAAAGTTCAAAGTTTGTTTGTCTTTTTTCCAGAGATGTGACTTTGTGCCCCCTCGCTTCTCTCTCTCGCTCATTTCTTTCACAAACGTAAACAAAACAACAAAGTACGAGTTGAGTGTCTCTTGTTTTCCATGCCACCGACGCTCTGTACAGTCATTGGTGCAGGAGGGAGCTTTGGCCCCGCCCCCCCGATTATTAGTTTAAATTCTTCAGGCCATTCAGAGTTCAGTAGATGACTTCGTAGACTGTGGCCTTCTTGTCCCCAGAGCCGGTGACGATAAACTGGTCGTCGGGGGAGATGTCGCAGCTGAGAACCGACGAAGACTCCTTTGACTGAACAGGGAGACAGAGGAAGAAACATTAGTACAAACAGTGACACATATACACACGCAGGAAATGCTAGTTACGTCAAAGCTGATGAAACGACCTTCTAGTCTACAGATCCTAAATGTCACAGCATCATACTTCATATTTAATTTGGACAAAAGGTGTTTACAGAAATCTGTGCATAAAGTGCATCAGTGCTGGATGACGTACCTGGAATATGCTGGATCCGTAAGGTGTCCGCCATGCATTCAGCAGGTTATCTTTGCCTGTGCTCACGAACCATTTACCTACAGGATGAAACACATACAGCCATCAACAGATAAAACCTCGGGGGAGGAGAGATATGGACGAGCCAGAGAGGAAGAGCTACTCTTGTAAAGAACAGAAGAGGTGAAAAGGAAGAAGCTGTTTCTGAATAATGAAAGAGGCTGAAGATTTGTTCTGCTTCTCTGTGATTAAATACCCTCAGGTAGTGTGATGTAACCGAACCATCAATCTAGTGTGTGTGTACACAAAGTGAGTGTGTGTGTGTGTGTGTGTGTGTGTGTGTGTGTGTGTGTGTGTCCGTACCGCAGTAGGCAAACTTGAGGGAGAGGACGCAGCTCTCGTGGAGGTGCAGCTGGTACTTGTCAGGTTTGGAGACGTGCAGGACTTCCACGTTGCTGCTCTCCATTCCCACAGCCAGCCACTCGCCTGTCGGACAGTAGCCCAGAGAGAAGATCTGCAGGAAGGAACCAGAGGAAGGAGGAGGGAGACAAAAGGTAGAGACCAGTGAAGCATTAATGATAATCAACAACATGTCAGCACATTAACACCTGTTAGTCTGGACTGAAGCGTCTGAGTCGGACTTGTGTGTGTGTGTGTGTGTGTGTGTGTGTGTGTGTGTGTGTGTGTGTGTGTGTGTGTGTGTGAGTGTGAGTGTGTGTACCTGCGAGGTGAAGTCATGCTGCTGCAGCTGCCGTCCCTCTCGGAGGTCCCAGCAGCGCACCGTGTTGTCCAGTCCCCCCGTCCACAGCTTGGTGCCATCGTTGGAGATGTCGATGCAGCTCGCGCCGTCTGTGTGGCCCTGGAACTGCCTGCAGGGGGCGAGCAGTTATACACTAATTATACTAATAATATAATAATAATAATACTTAACTTTGCATGAAATTACACTGAAGGAAGGATGTAAGTGTCTCCACCACAGAAGAGTCCCTGGGCAAAAGATTAAAAGTGCACCGAAGTATAATTTTGCGGGCAGCCATCATTAGAAGCTGATATTTCAACAGATATTGAAAATAATACAGTAAAACACAGTTTAATGAAATAACATATCTTCACAAGATAAGTTAATAAACACTTAAAAATGTCCTCATATCTTCTTATGACGACATTACAGTGTGCTGTAAATATGAGTAATGTTTATATACTGCTAATTAATGGTTAAATGTGCGTGTTAGAAATGGAAGTTGTCTTTCTCCTTGTACACACACACACACACACACACACACACACACACACACACACACACACACACACACACACACACACACACACACACACACAGCTTTGATTGGCAAATTATTATCATCATTATTATTAACTGGTGCTGCTGTCATTAATAACATAATTACACCTCACATTATTCATTATAACATCCACTCTGACCGAGCTTGACAGTGACTCTGTTCCTGGTTCTCTCCCCCTCTCTCCCAACCACCTCTCCCTCATTTCTCACCCCAACCAGTCGAGGCACATGGGCGCCCACATTAAATCTGGTTCTAGAGTTTCTTCCACTTCTTTCAGTGAGTGTTTGCTCATTGGGACTTTTTCGATCTCATGATGAAAAGTGCCTTGAGATAATGTATGTTGTGATTTGGCGCTACACAAATAAAGTTGAATTGCCTTTCTAAAAGGTTTTCCCTCTCTTGTGTTATGATTGACAGAACTTCTCTTACTAATTTATCACTCTCTCCTCTCCTCCTTCCTTGTTACTTGAGAATGATCTGGCTATTTCATCTTTACCTCCAGCGCCCTCCATCTGACAGGAGGACACTAACAGATGGTGCACCCCCCTCCCCTCCCTCTCTCTCCTCTCTTACCTGACCAGCGTCTGGTTGTGAAGGTCCCAGACGACGATGTTGCCGTCGCTGCAGCAGGAGAAGCAGACCTTGTTGTCGGGGGAAATGGCCAGAGCGTAGCAGGCGGGGGCGGACGACGTCAGCTCCGCCTTGATGCGGGGGGTGGGTGTGGCCAAATCCCAGATGGACAGCGTGCTGGCCTCTCCGCCGACGATCAGGGTTCGCCCGTCGGACAGCAGCTTGCAGGAGCGAATGTAGTTATCCCTGTTCTGATCGGCCACAATAAAAGGAAAAATATAAACTTTTATGCTCAGTGATATGTGCTGTGGTTCACTGTAATTGACGATAAGGGGACACGAGTAGGAAGTTGAGCATTCTGCTACAGTGTTATCACAGCAATAAATGAAGATGCTGCAGGATTTGGCTTTAGGACAACGACACAAAGGTAATTCATCATCTAAAGTGAGTTTTTATGTGTGAAAAACAAACAGTATCACTTATGGTAGTAAAGCAACATTATTAGACATAAATGGACTTTAAATACAACTCTCCCACCACCGACTGTCCCCCCCCCCTCCTCCCCGTGTCTCACCAGACAGTCCAGCTGGGCCATGGGGCTCTTGCTGCCCGGCTGGCTGATGTCCCACACTTTAACGCAGCCCTTCCCTCCAGTGTAGACGTGTCGTGTCGAGGTGCTGATGGTGACGGCGCACACCACCTCCCCGTGGTTCAGGGTGTGGATCTGACGTGCGTGGCGAGGGATTCCCGGGCCCAGCAAGGCGTCGGGGGGAAAGGGCACCGGCTGCATCTGGCCGTCTGCACTCACATGGAACGAGTAGGCACTGGAGAGCAGAGAGATGGAGGGGGAAGTGAAAAAGGATAAATTACAGAGATTAAAGGCTACATCAAAATGGCTCATCTGTGTCTAAACGTTGAGACGTCTGTGAACTTTTCAGTAAGCAAGGAGTATAATATCAGGGTGAAACTTTGATGAGCATCATATAAGATGGCTTAACTTTCAGAATGTGTGAGACACAACCTGCGTCACCCACCGTCTGTATCGCCCAGGAATTATTTTGAGGAACTGACAGAGAGACTAAAAACAAACATTGAATAATGATGTCTCGAAAACTGAAATAATATTGCTGCTTTTCAAATTATCACTGACATCTATTGAAATAGAGATCAACAGCAGAGTTCAACAAGTAAAAATCCCATTCATTTTCGAGAGAGATTTTGATCATCAGCCAGAATATCAGAGTTACCACAAGCTACCAGAGTGTGAAACGATGTAATGCTCCTGTAGAAGGTCTGAATGGCATTTTATTCGCAATGTCAAGAAGTAGGGTTCAGCGTTACCTTAGGTTTATTACAGAGCAACCAGCGTGTCTCTTTCTAACATGGTGCGTTTTTTAGAGATGAGGAAAAGAGTCTAAATGGCTACAAATCATGACAATAAGGCTAATTTCATTCTCGCTTGAAGTCATTGGAAAGGAATCATTCGCATTCGTTTATGGGATGCGTACTTCCTTTACTCTAATTATGTACATAGTCTTGTACCTTTCCGTTTTTTTTCCATCTTACAGTTATTTATTTTCTTTAAATCAAATGTTTAATGGTCACGACTCACATGTAGCTGGTCGGCCTGGTTCCAGGATTAAAACTCTTAAACCACAGCCATTCTAAAAGTCACTGTTAGGCTCTATAATATTTTCCAAACAACAAGGAGGAGACAGACATGGGAGGCACATTACTGTTTCAATAATATTGTGCACAAATCACTTAATGTTAATAAATGAGCTTTAGTGTGGGAAATTCTGACCAAATTAAAACTAACAACTGAAGAAACACAACAGTGTTAATTCATTTATTTATACATTTCAATATCTTGATGAAAAATCTTCTCTTTTTCCCTCTGTTAATATTGAAATTGAGCAGAGCAGCTGCACAGGTGAAGATTTGAGCGATAGTAGGAAAGGTAGAAGAAACTCACGGCTTTCCGGAGGCAGCTGACTGCAGGCTGGCAGGAAGCCCAGGGACCCTCATGTGTGGGTGTGGAGATTCATAGCCCACCTGGAAGAGACAGAGACCCCGAGTGTAAGAAAGACTAGGAAAATAAATACCTGGTTAAAGTGAAAGAGTGAAGAAAAAATAATTCACTCATAACAATGGACGTTATCAGATGAGAGACCAGAATCAAATGAGATCATCTAAAAGAATTTTCAGGCGCCAAGGTCACAGATTCCTAACGATAAATGACAAGACGACCTCTCCTCCTCTTCCTCTCCTCCCTCTAAAATACTTCTTTCCTGTGTACAGAATATCTGCCCTCTGACAAGCTTATATGCTGAGGTATTACATATGACAGTGACACTACAAAGACAAATTATCTGCAGAGCGTCGAGCTCACCACAGGGGACCGTCCATAGCCAGCGGCAGCAGCTGCCGCCGCCGCCGCTGCTGCAGCTCCGTTCATCTGGGGGGAAACCAAGTGGAGGCCTGCGCCGTAGCCCGCCGCCCCGGGCAGGTCCCCATTCACCCCTGGAGGCGGCAGGCCAAACGCCCCCGGAGGGTACGCTCCCTGCACCGCCAGAGGGTTTCTGAGACCCAGAGCTGGAGGAAGGACGGAGAAAAGAAAGCGTTATATTGAAGAGAACATTGTGTTGTGAATTATTGAAGTGAAGAAATTATTGATTGAGGCAAAGACTACGTCAGTAACTCAGAGAGCTTCGGATAAACATGGGAGACAAGATGATGCAGGTTTTATTAAGGTGACTCCCTGTGCAGAACCTGTCAGTGTGTGAGACAAGCTGTGACTGACAGGCTGTGAAGGAGCTACTGCAGGAGGCAGGACATCACCAACTGCAGCACTGGACCACTACTGACCCCTGCTGGCCACCATTCCTTTCTGCAGCAAGTCACTACCTCCGTGTGTGCATGTATGTATCCTCCGTATCCTCCTCCAGCGCATGTGGCTGCATCTATGAGCATGTGCATATGCATACACAATGGCGTGTGTGTGTGTGTGTGTGTGTGTGTGTGTGTGTGTGTGTGTGTGTGTGTGTGTGTGTGTGTGTGTGAGAGAGCAGGTGTGGGGGCTAACAGGTGATGTGAGAGAAAGAGATACACTGGAATAGATGGAGGCTCATTATGAAGCAGCTCACAGTCACAGTCCATCACCTCTCCTAATCTTTCCATTTAAAAAGTGAGGCGCACTGAATATTTTTGCCCACAGCTGCTTATTAAGTCCAGATGGTGGTCGGTGGTGGGGGAGCTGGCTGACACCCATACCAACTACTGCAGCTCGCTGATAGAATCACTACATGCAACAAAGCCAGGGCCGGATGAAAAAATGTCTCTGCAAATACTGCAAATAGGTCCAGTTTTTTATATGATCCCTGTGAGAAGGGCAAGCTTACGTCCCCCTGACAGGACAACTGCAGACATCTGTTTTTTTGGTGTCCTCAGTGATGTCAGCAAACCTTACAGCTTAACCTCACATCTGATATATTTCACTAAAGCTGCTTTCAGATATGCACTGAATCCCCAGACATTCTCCGGAGTACCTGCTGTGTTTTTCATGTGTAAAAGGAGAAACTCCGGAGAAAGTCCGGACCCCATTCTCTGGAGTTCATGGCTAATAAAATACAGATGAGTTGCTCCCTGGGGAATAAAAGCTTGTGAGATGATCTTACCGAGGGGGTCGACACCAGGTTTGCCTGGGATAGGTCTGAACTGCGGAGGGCCACTGGGTCCTGGGGTGTTGGACTCTTGAGACATGGGTGTCCCTGGCTTCATACCTGGAGTGCTGGATTTCTCCCTCTGGAAAAGAGCAGAGAAGAAAAACAGAAATGTTAAACAACAGAAGAAGGAAAAGGAAATATCACTAGAATAAAAAGTGATATAAAGAGGCTGACTTTAGATGTGAAGGGAAAATATAATGGTACAGCAGCAGAAGAAGAAGAATGGCAGAGGCAAGCACACAAACAAAGAGGGAGAATGACAGTAAGAATGAGTGAGGGCAGGTGGGACCTGGGGAGTGCTGTGGGATGTCAGCAGCTCACACTGAATGTGAGACGGATGTTGAATATACACCATGATAACTCCAACATGAACTGTTGACCCCAAACAAACAGCAGAATACAATATGTGCTGACAGCATGAAAACACTGATGTCCTGTGCTGCCTTCCTTATGTCCATGTGTGGTCAACTTCACTGCACATGTGTGCGCTCATACGGACGCGTTAGTTCACCTGTGGGGGCTCTTTGCCGCGGGAGGGGGAGGCGGCGCTGCTGGAGGAGGCCAGGGAGGTGGGGCTGGCCTGCGGTGGACCCTCCTTACGAGACTGGGGCATCTTGTCCAAACCGTTCTCTCTGGACGAGTAGGACTGCACGCTGCGGGGGGACGACGGGTCCTGAATCCAGAACACAAATCTTTAGTAAACAAGAGACAAATTCATTTGTTACCTCCGCCAAAGAGGTGTTTTTTGATTTGTAAGGAGGATTGCACCAAAACTACCACACCTATTACCATGAAATGTTGTGGAGGGGCGGGGCAGGACCCAAGGAGGAACCCATTAAATTGGGATGTGACTCAGGATTATGGGCGGATCCATGAATTATATTTTGTATTGTGCGATTCAGGTGTTTTTCAACATTTTCATTGATTTCTCACAGAATAATTCATGGATCTTGATAAAAAGAAATTCTGGCATATGTAAAATTTGGTGCAGATCTCAATCAAATCTAGTGAATTTACATGTGGTTTCATAAAGGAGACTGTTGGGGCCTTTACGAAGGTATGCTCTTTCTGAGTGCTATTCTTTTTACTTGTTTTAGCTTTAAAAACTTTTACTTATTTTAACTGTATTTCTTGCTCTAATCTTTTCTCAACTATACTTTTAGTATGAAAGTCTGGTTTTACGTTGAAATGGGTACAGACTCACTTCCAGTTATCGTATACATAAGGGACACAATCATTCATAAAAGCTAAACATTAGACATTGAGGTGTTTTTAAAATGCTTGTGACCCGGCAGTGAAGTGCACCTTCGTCTGTGTGTTTTATGGTTGTTTATCAAGAAATGAGGCCAGGCTGAGGTGGATGAGGACGGGAGGAGTGTGTTATTGTTATCATGATTATTCATATGGTCCTTCTGGGTGCGTTTACGTGATGTATGCAGATGGAAGCGGTGAAGTGAGGCCAACACAGGCCGGCGGCCGCCTACTAACCTCATCCACCACCAAATTATCATCACTCTTGTCTGCATCGCTGCCCTGTGAGAGAGGAGAGGTGGAGATTAGATATTCTGCTCTGCTGTATGATGCAGGTAGATCACATGAAGGAATATACACACACGAACACACCAAAGGTCATACACGCACAAAAACAGTTATACACAAGCAGAGGACAATTTGAGAATTAAGTTATAATTTTAGTCTACATGTCATGTTAGAAGAAGAATATCAGTCAAAATTAGGAATGTGGAGCATCTGTTTATGTTATATGTTAGCATAGAGTTCCAAAAATAACATTACTCAACCTTTTGGCTCATCACATTATCATTAGTGTCAGGACTTTGTAAAAGAGATTGTGCAAGAAACTGAATTTCAAAGAAAGGATCCGCACAGACTTTTCAATTACAACTTTATTCTCATATTATTACAAATATACTCTAATATAACTTTCTTCTCAATTACAATTGTATTCTCAAAATGTCAGAGTGGCCCTAATACTCAGTCGTAATGCACAACATCATGCATTTGAAAGTTTTGTAAAAAAAAGAGCTTTAATTTCTCACAGTGCAAATAGAGGAAAATGGAACAACCTATCTTAACATTCCATTACCTGAGATTGTTGCTTAAACTCAAGGGAAAAGTGTAATTAATCTTACAATTATAATTCTTACAATTGTAATTTATTTTAGATGTTCAACTGGAGAGCTGACTTCCACGTTTTTTATATTTCAGGTTGGAAAATTAAAAAAGAACCTAATCCTTAAAAATACTCAACATATCTGCTTGTCCACAATGACACCAATAGCACAGTAATGTCACCAGGAAGTGAGACTGTTTCAATTATGATCTAAAAAAGTCCAGTGCACAGTTACCAGTGCTTGAGTAAAACTTTCCCCCAGTTACTTAAACATTTCACAGTGTGATGAAAGCGTCCTCACATAGTCCGTCATGAACTCCTTCTCATCTGCTTTCCTCTTCTTGCCGTTGCTGAGGTAGTCTGCTGAGCGACCCTTATCCCCGTTGGACAGCGAGCTCTGGAGAGGGAGCAGAGGGAAGTGGAGAGGAGAAGGGTGGAGTGAATTGAGAAACGAGCGAGTGAGGCAAAGAGTAAAGGGGAGGTGTGCAGCAGGGGCACAAAGAGGTGGAGGAGATGAAGGCAGGAAGGAGAGAGGAGCAAAGAAAAAAGGGAGCGAGGGTGGAGAGGAAGGAAAAGGGTGATAATGAGATGAGGGGGACGGCAATAAATCACGTCAGGCTCATGAGCTGCAGAGATGAATGTGAAAGAATATCAGTCTGCATCGATCGTCGCTGCACGAGTCGGAGGAAGAAAGAGAAGGTTTCAAGTTTTCTATAAAGCAGCAGATTTAAGTCAATGAGATTTTTTGGGGAAAATACTCAGAGCTGCCAAAACCTGTGTACTTTTAACTAAACACAGAAAAAATGCATCTTAAAAAGGTTGTTTACTAAAGCACATGCAGTGATACAAAGCCTGATGACTTTTTGCTCTTTAGATCCTGTGTCAACAGTTTTTTTGAATTATTTTGTCTTTATTAACAGGAGAGTTCAAGCGTGAAATGGGGAGAAAGGACAAGGAAGCAAAGAGCCGAAGAGGAACCAAGCCTACGGCCGCTACCGGAGGCCTCCAGGCTGACAGGTGAGATAGTGGTCACCACTTTATTTTAATTTAATCTGTAATGTTTGAATAAGTTTCTGATAATTTCAAATGTGTGTGTGTGTGTTTAATTGGTGTAGTGATTTGTACTTACTGGTCCTGCTTCACGGTCTGTTCATTCCAGAAAAAAGCACCCAGACACATCCAGGTACCAGGCCCCAGGACAGTAAATACAGATAAGGGGACACACACACACACACACACACACACACACACACATAAGTCCAAGATTATATGTGATCACTTTACATCTCTTGACAGCTGATGACTCAGTGGAAACAATGTCCCTGAGGAGTGTTATTATCAGCAACACTGCTGTGCTTTGCCATAAAGCAAAAGCAAAGCTGGTCATCAGAATCCATTGAGCCAAGCTCCAGTGATTACTCTGCTCTGAACCTCAGAGACATTTTCATCTTGAAGAATCCAATCCAGCTCTGAACTAGAGTCTTACAAAAAACAAAACAAAGTAGACATGCATTATTTAAAGTGATCCTGTACCTCGGTGGTGCTCTGCAGCAGCAGCAGCGGCCGCTGCTGCCTCTAGGTGGGCTCTCTCATCCTTGGCAGCCAACTGAGCCCCCAGAGCCCCAGACAGGGCCAGCAGGCTGGATCCTCCGCCAAGCGCCAAGCCGGGGATGGGTCAGTCCTGATGGGTGTGGGCCCATTTGCAAACCCTGGACATGCTGGGAAAGGTGCTGAGCCTGAAGCTGCTGCTGTAGACCGGAAGAAGAGAGGAAGAAACCGAAAGAGAGAGGAGAAAGGAGAGAGTTTTGTGTGACTTATGAGCACTGACTGAAGTAGCTTGACAGGAGGTGAAAAGGAGGAAGGAAAGGAAGGGAACCAATTGCTGCGATGTGCACGAGACGAGAGACGCTGAGGTCAGGGCAGTGGCTCTGCAGCCGGATCAACCTGATGGGAACTGAACTAACAAATAATTAAAACTCATTTTGTTTCAATTCCATTAAATCTGCCTGGAAATTGTATCTGCCCATTCTTTTAATCTGATCATTTGGGGGGCTGAAAAGAAAAGAAAAGAAATAAAACAAAAGAATATTGATATATTTTAGAATCTCAAAGAAATCTTAATCTGTTGTTTTGAAATATCAGCCAATAAATGGATTAATTTTAGTGTGGGCCAAAGGATAATTGCCTCAATAAAAAGGTAAAGGAGGAAAAATAAATAAACGGGAGTGTAAGTTACACACGCTATGAGGCAGAGGGGGGAGCCCACGTACCCCTATCGAAGCATTTAGCTCCCCCATGGTCACCTGTTTGGCGCGTTCCATGGCCTGGACCACCTGTTGTTGGTGCTGTGGAACAAACCAAAAGGTCAATGGAGGCAGTTGGATTCAGAAATAAATATTAGGACTGGATACTAACAATATCACATTTCTTAATTAGAATGAAAAATACTCTCATAAACAGAATCTATGAATTAAGGATTTTTTCACATAGGAATCTGAAGTTATTTGGCGATCGAGGAAAATGAATGTGCTTTGAAGTTCTGTCCATCTATGTATGTGTGTGTGAATGTGAGTTATTGATAAATGTGTAGTGTGCATGTGCATGCTTTCTGTGTGGGCTGCTGTCAGACGCTGAAGAATGCTGTGTGTGTGTGTGTGTGTGTGTGTGTGTGTGTGTGTGTGTGTGTGTGTGTGTGTGTGTGTGTGTCCGTCCCACACCTCCTGTGACAGAAATGGGATGAGCTGAGCACAGATCACATTCAACCGCTTGGCAATCTCCGTCTGAAAGAGGGAAAAAAAGATACTGTCACTTTGATGAATAAACACACACACAGCCCAGATTGAGGATGAACAAACACAAAGATGCACACACTCATAAAAAGGTTGCACATATGCGCGCGCACACACACACAGAGCATGGCTGTGGCCCGTCTCTCCCAGGGCCAGTGTGGTAAATATTTCAGCTGCTTACATCTGGTCCATGCAAATGGAAACTCTGCCAGGGAGTTTGGCTAAAATATTCATGGACAGCATCTGCTGTGGCCACAGCCAGCCCACACACTGGCTGTGTGTGTGTGTGTGTGTGTGTGTGTGTGTGTGTGTGTGTGTGTGTGTGTGTGTGTGTGTGTGTGCGCAAGCATTTGTTTGTGATGTGCCCTTGCACTTGCTTTTGTGTGTACGTGTGAGTGTGTTTCCTACTGGGGGTCAGTGATTCTTGCTGTGGGTGTGTGTCTGTCTCGATCTGCTCTACTACACAGCCAACAGCCAACTCTTCCTCCCTCCATCCTCTTCATCTCCCTTTCCATCTCACTCCATTTATCGCTCTTTCCATCCAATCCCTCGTTCCATTTCTCCCTTCCCAGTATTAGCACCGTAATCAGTGTAACAAATGCTGCCATGTGATGTTTAACAGACACACACACACACACAAACACGTTTAGCGGCAGGCCCAACAAGGCCGTTAGAGCCAGTAATGATATGCATGCAGAGATCATGACAACATCATTATGGCCGCAGGCTGTTTATCTTCTTGACAGCTAGATTCTGCTCTGTGTGTGTGTGTGTGTGTGTGTGTGTGTGTGTGTGTGTGTGTGTGTGTGTGTGTGTGTGTGTGTGTGTGTGTGTGTGTGTGTGTGTGTGTGTGTGTGTGTGTGTGTGTGTGTGTGTGTGTGTGTGTGTGTGTGTGTGTGTGTGTGTGTGTGTGTGTGTGTACGTATACATGTGCACTCCCCAACCCATTCTCTCTCTTAAGTGATTTATTGATGCCAGACTGAACGTCCGCCCCCTCCCTTTTTCTCTTCTTCCTCTCTCATCCTCCCTCTCTCTCTCTCTCTCTCTCTCTCTCTCAGTTCTCTTGCTTGCCCACATCTCTCCCTCCCTTCACTCTCTATTTTTCAGCCAGACATGAGTGTGTTCCCCCCTCCCTCCTCTGAATCCATTGCCCCCCCACCCCAAGGGAGACACAATGATTTCTTGTTAGAGAACTCCAACTACTAAATGACATCTTCAGGAAAGAGGGAGAGAGAGAGAACATGAGCAATCGAGAGAAGGAGGATAAAGAGGGGAGGACAAAATGAGAGGGAAAGTGAAAAGAGGAGGTGGAGGAAGGAGAGGAGGAGGAAAAGGGCAGATTGGGCTGAGGAAATGACAGCCCGAAGGATGTGGGAGGGAGAGGAGAAATAGACAGAGAAAGAAAAAACAGAAGGAAGGCGGGGGAGGGAAAAATAAAAAAAATAAAAATGAGATTGGTGGGGTGGGGGCGGCGGACTGGCTGCGGCGGCGGCACGTCAAAAGTGAAACGATTGAGATGGTGAAATGAAATGAGCGAGGGAGAGGGAAAGAAAGAGTAGACAGCAGGAAGGCAGTGACCTGATTTAAAGTGAAATTCAGCATGGACTGTACTGTATGTCTGCGTGGAGGGAGGTGGAGGGAGGATGTACAAATAAAAATAAAAAGAGAGGAGAAGGAGAAATTGGCGGAGAGGAGGGGAGACGGAGTCAGGGACGGTGAAGAAATGGAGATTAAGAGAGAGAAGCATTAAAAAAGACAAGCAATTGAAGGCAATGGAGAAAAAGAGGAATAAGGGACAGAGAATCAGGGCAGGAGCGGGAGGGATGGGTGGATGGCAGGAGGGAGGGAGGGAGCACAGGGGCAGTAACAGACAGGGATTTATGATGGACGGACGAGTGTGGGGGGGCTGATCTCGAGGCTTGGGGAAGGAGTATTTTCATCTGTCTGTGGTGGAGAAATGAATTCTGTTTGTGGATCCTATTAAAGCCTCCACAGCATAACAGCACTATATAGGAGTCCATCACAGAGGGGACAGAAGGACAGAAAGACAGAGAGACAGACTCTTCACTGAAAGATATTAGTTACATGGAGTCGAGCTGATGGGAGCAAAAAGAAAAGAGGCAGCGATAAAAATGCAAGAGAATAATTTAAAGCTTTAGGAGCATGAGGCAAGAGGGATGAGAGAGCGGGTGAGAGACCTTAGAGACATGGGGGGGAGGAAGAGAGAGAGAGAGAGAGAGAGAGAGAGAGAGAGAGAGAGAGAGAGAGAGAGAGAGAGAGAGATCACTCACCTGTTTGTGCATTTCAATGTTAAGGCCATAGGACATCTCATAATACTGAAATACAGAGGAGAACATCAGTTAACACATATGAACATTAATGAACCACAATGTTTGAGTGCTTTCATGTGTGGAGAAGATGTTACACACAATAGGACTGCGGTTATCAACGGACATTTTAAAAACAGTGAATAAGGAAAGGAAAGAGAAAAGAGCTGCATTTTCAATCTCAACCCAACATATACTGGGCGTAAATAAAAATGTGCCAACTGTCGCAAAGCAATGAAGCTTACATGGACACAATATGACCTAATTCAAAAAAATAATTTGGATCATTATTTTGATTATGGTGTTTACATGCACTGGAAATAGAATAGTCCATTCATATTCCTGTTTACATGTGCATAAGATCATATCCTGATTATGACTCATGTGTGTCCACTACATTGTGCATCCAACTTTATTTTGTCAGTTTTAAAACCCCAACCTGAATTAGCTTAATGTTCAATGCTTCTGTTTACCATTCCGGGTGTTTTCATTTCAATTTAGCAAACGCTACAACTCTGCAAAATGGAAAAAGTGAAGTTTAGGGCTGAATCATTAGAGCTCATTAAAAAAAATGGGATGTTAAATTTAAGGCATATTATTTGTCATGTCCTATAAACATGATGAAGTTTGGCAATTTATTTGAATTTGTCTGTACAAAGATTAAATGCAGATGTGATAAAAATGATTTAATACAGAAAAGTTTAATGATAGTCCACATTTTTCTTATTGTCAACAGATCTCAAGTGCTAAACATCACTTCACTATCAGTCCCATGTAATAACAATATTCACTAACACAGCATGCATGTATATGTATTAATCTGCAGCTAAAAGTAGTTCCTAAGAAATGCAATATTTACTCCTGCTTAATTAATACTTCCTGAAACCTACAGTACTGCATCACCCTGCTGTTCTACAATGTTGTTGCCTTTATTTGTTTGCTGTACATATTGTTGTTTTTGGTCTTTTCAGGATTTACTGAAATTGTAATTTTCAATATTGCTAGCCTAATAAAAAGGTGAAAGGTGAAGAAAAAAAAAAATAAAGCATCCAATTTCTGCCACTGATGTTGGATTTACATAAAATGACATTTCCATCAGTTTTTTTACACCATTAGATTCAACAGTGTGAGCCCTGAGCCTCTCACAAAACCTATGCTCCCAGCTTCAGACAGTGCCAGGCTGAGCATGTGCACTCTGAAGTGCCCATATGTTCCTAAAAGCACATCACCACTAATTTCACCTCCACTCTGCTGAAAGTCAATGGCTCTAAAATAACCCTGAGGCACATTATAGAAGCCAGGAGTCCGCCTAAAGTGTCACCGGGCAGCGGAAGGCGACTGACTATTGTAATAATCATGTCTAATGAGAGCTTTTTGACTGGAGCCTTTATCCTAAAGTGCAAGGAGCTTGTGAAGAATGCGAGGAGGAGCTCCGGCTGTCTCTCTACCTTCAGGGATGGATGAAAAAAGGAGAGCATTTTAAAGTCAGATGCTTCGAAAAAAAGTGACAGGCTGACATTTGCTTTTCAGCGTGGCTGGCTGTGGAGAGATAAGATTGGCAGCTGGGCAGCCATAACAGCCTGGCAGGATGGGAGAGGAGATGGCAGGGGTCCTCTCTCTCCAGACTCTCTCCTGGCAGTTAGCGCGCGTGTGTGTGTGTGTGTGTGTGTGTGTGCACGTTTGCGTGTAAGTGTGTGTGTGTTTGCAGCACAGGACTGCATCTGTGTAGGAGTGTGTGTCTATGTGCTTTGTGTGCATGTTTCCCTCCGAGTGTGTGTGTGTGTGCTTTCGGGTGATGTGTGCATGCTCCTCTTTCTCTGTGTGTGTGTGTGTGTGTATTTGTCAGTGTGCCTCCAGAGAAGACGCCTTTCCTGGCAGCTCTGCTTGGCAGTTGGTGTGCCAAGTTTTTGCCTGTTGCTTAGCAACATCCAAACTCCCCCAAATCATCAGCCAAGAGAAGGAGACCTGGCCTGTGCTTCATGCCAGCTACCCCCTCTCCCAATCACTAGAAACTTCAATCCCTGCACTGGCACCGTCTCTGTGCCAAGATTACCACATAGCTCCTATTTGGCCTGGCGGCTCCTGGGCAGCCCGCACTCAGTCAGCTGTGGCTGTGTGAGACTCAGGATCACAGGTAAATCAAGGCTGTGGGTTTGCAGACATGAAAACAAAGAAGGACAAAGAGTGTTGGCCTTTCCTTTACCCTAAAAAAGATTTGCTGATAATGTTTTCCAAGCTTTCAGAGCCTCTGACTGCAGAGAACTGAGCTCTGAAACACATTAATGCTCCCGTTCTTTCTGTTGAGCAGAGAAACTGTGTAAGCTTCATCTAATAATTCCAGAAATCTCTGTCTGTGGCTCTCTATCTCGAGAACGGTTCATCTTATCGGCTTCACACATGACACGTGTATTATTAAGGTCAAAGGAAGTTTTGGACACAGGATAAACTGGTGACCAGCACTTTGTTCTAACAGCAGCTGGGATTCATCGACGTGCGTGAATTGTCAATCACGACAATGTGTTCACAACGATGGTTGAGATCACGACAACTGATTGTCCAGTTCAGGGTTCAGCGTAGTGAGTCGATCTTCACTGAACTTTGAAATCAACAGGTGAACGGCTCTTTGTGGAGCAGCAGCTTCTTGGTTCTGTGGATTAAGTCCTACAGCAGGTCTTTACTTGCCACAGCTCAATCTCTGCAGGTCACATTTAAAGTTTCAGAGATCAAACTGCAATCAGTATAGGCACATGGCCAAGCAAACAGTCCATTCCTAACAAGCATGTTTAGAATGAAATCTCAGGGAGCATTCTGGGATATAAAGCATGCTAAAATGTTCTTCCTCTGCCCTCAAGGATCAGATTCAGACACATCAAGCCTAAGGAAACTATCTCCAATGAGAGAACTGATCGTGTGATCAGACAAACTCAGCAGAGTTGGAGGGGATGACTGAAAACCAGTGATACAGCAGTGACACAGTTGGATTTAGTTGGTGGGCTGCAACTATGACGATATTTAGATTATTTTCATGTCACAATTTGAATCTATAAAATATCATAAAACATCCAGATGTTGGAATCCAGTTTTTAACATTTCAAAGTTTGATAGCCACATTTGGGTTAGAACCAGACACGTAAGAGGTTCTGGGCACGGCTCTGAACAGATGGCCCAGGACTAAATATCTCAGACACAAGAAACACTTGCAAACACAAATGCAAGACTGCACACCCATGTAAGTGCTATTTATTCTGCATCTTATAATATGTGTGTGATTGTGTGTGTGGTCTTGTGTGTGGGGTTTTCGGTGGGTGTTGTTTGGCAGCTGTTAGCAGATGAAAGGGATTCAGTGGGCTTGGCACTGCAATGGGTACGAGTGTATTTGAAGAGACATGGCCTCTGTCTGTGTGTGTGTGTGTGTGTGTGTGTGTGTGTGTGTGTGTGTGTGTGTGTGTGTGTGTGTGTGTGTCTCACCATAACATAGTGTCTCTGAATCTCAGTCTTCTCTGTAGCCAGTTTCTCACACTCCATTTTCAAACTGCAAGAGGGAGAGACGAGAGAGAAAAAATAAAATGGGTTAGTTTTGATTTGAATCATATTACAATAAAAATGCACAATGCAATTAGCAAGGTAACAACAAATTACTCTCTACACCTCCCTCCCTCTGTCCGTCTCTGTCCCTCTCACACTCAGTCAGGGGGGGGGAGCAGGGTGAGTGGGGGGCTGACAGCCCATTATCACCTCAGAGCAGAGCAGAAATAGACGAAGTCACGCTCGGAGCCTGAAATGCAGCCAAAAGTGCAGGCAGGCACATCCAAGGTGTCTCTCGCTCGCTCGGGGCAATTTTCAATCTATCCACGTGCGATCCACTCCTCCTCGTTTTGTTGCTTCCCCAATTACCGGGTGAGTCTATCTGTCTGCACGTCAGTCCGTCTGATAGTTCCCCTTTCTTTCTCCTTCGACTTTGCCAAGTTTCATTGAAGTCTGAGTTTCTGCTTTAAGTGGGATAAATGTGGCAATTCTGACTTAACATACGTAAGAAATCTGCCTTTTTCCACTTCAGTCCAGTCTCCCTTTTTATGTCAATGACATGAGCCATGAGTGTGGCTCAGTCTGTTGTCCCTGTACAGACCTGGTATTAACATCTGTCTCAGGAGATCAGATCACAAATGGACAGCTCTGAGTACGTCAGTTCACACCTGGCATTAAAATGTGTCCACTTCCCTGCTCTATACGTAAATTCACATGTAGATCATTTCTGTTTCAAAGAACCAACTTATTATGTTTTCAGCAACTCTGACTATACAGAGAAGATTTAGGATTTTACTCACTTGAAACAGTACAACAAATTTGTGTAGGTCTATGTTAATATTGTGATGGTGGCCACAAATGAATCAGTGTTCAAACACTTCAATATCAATCAAATTATATTTATATAGCCCATATTCATACAATTCGACTCAGAGTGCTTAACAAGGTGCAACATCCTCTGTCCTTAACCTTCAACAAGAGTAAGGAAAAACTAGCAAAAAAAAAAATATTAATGGGGAAAACGTAGAAGCCTCACAGAGAGACACATGTGAGGCAATAGATGCCGTGTGTAACTGAGAACATCAACAAAATTACAATATTTAAGACATCATGTTTTCACACAATGGAAAGGTGTGTCGATGTTTAGAGTAGTAGTAGTAATTACAATTGAAATGGAGGAGTTATTGCCAGTAAGGGTAGAATATGCGAGTAGGCAAATTGTATATCAAGCAGTGTTGTCCATTCAGACCTGGTATTAACATCCATCCTGAGCGAAAGATCACAGGTGGAGAGTTCATGTGTGAACACATTGAGGATGTATTTGAGACCTGATCACCCAGACAACATACAGAGGTGGTCTGGGACGCATGTGGCCCCATTATTTCCACTGTGTGAATGCAAATGTGTGCTGGTCCCCATATGAAGCACTGCCTACTCACCTCTGACCTGCTACAGTTTAATGAGCGGAAAATAGTTTTGTTCTTCTCTATTCCTAGACATTGAAAAATGTGTGACCACAACCACATGTTGACAACAAATCAGCCACACATTTTTTCCCCAATTGCATTAAATCTTGTAGAGCTGTGCACAGCGCATTGATTCACTTAGCCCCCTCACACACAGATAAACACTGAAAACAAACACATATGTAAACTCAGACTGGTTTAAACAATGTCATTTGGTATTTGCAAACAGAAACTAAGTACATGTTTGTTTGCATAGAGCAGGGAAGTGAGATCTGATCGCAAGAGGCTACAGGAGACTTGAGGAAACACATTCTAATGCCAAGCTGTCCACTCATGTGATCGGATCACCTGACATGGACGTTAAAACCAGAATAACCTGAATAATGCATATACAACTGGAGCAGCCCAAAGGAAGTCATTTGAGTTGAGAGTCGCTCAATGTGAATCAGGAAACATTTGCGTTTATAATGCAACAAGAACATGGCCGCATGAAACCCAGAATCCCAGACCAGCTCTGAGTGAAGTCGGATCGATCGAATCTCAAATGCGTCCTTAATGCTTCTTGGGTGCATTCACACCTGTATACTTGGAGCTGTCCACTTGTGATCCAATCACCCAAACAGGTTAATACCAGACCTGAACAGGGCCTGTGAGCAACAAAGTTCTATTACAACTACAGTGAGACCTGGTGTGAAAGCTTCCACACACACACCTCTGAGGTGATAGCATCCAAACATCTCCCTCGTGTACTATATACCTGTCTGTCCTCTGTGTCTGCTTGTCTCTTCTCACACTAAACAGTCCCTTGTGTCTTCTAAAGCTAGAATGGCTGAATTTTCTCTCACACACACACACACACACACACACACACACACACACACACACACACACACACACACACACACACACACACACACACACACACACACACACACACACACACACACACACACACACACACACACACACACACACACACACACACACACACACACACGTTAAGGTCAAGCATACAAACACCTCCCTTGTTACCTCTGCAACTCTCTCTCCACCTCCCTCACCCCATCTCCTCTCACTCTCTCACAAACACACTCAGAGGTGCACACTGTGCTCCACCTCCAACTCCCCAACCCCTCTCCAGAGAAGAAGGATATTTTGGGCCCTCGGCAGTTTACGCTGACTTGTTTGCGGGATGCAGAGAGATTGATAGAGGGGGCTGTGGTGCGGCGTGGTAAGGTGGGACATTGGAGGTGGGTGAATGGAAGTGGTGGTGGTGAGGGGTGGGGGTCGTTTGGCGGAGGAAAATTACAATATGATTAATACCGCAACATTACCCCCAGACGCAACAGGTAATAACGTTCGCATCCGCTCCCCTTCTCCAGCGCTGCATGCACACACACACACACACACACACACACACACACATAATTGACTCATTTATCATTGCCAGCCAGTTGAGGAGAAGAGGGACGAGGGAGGAGAGGGAGAGAAGCAGGACGGAGAGTGGGAGAGGTAGGTGGTGGTGGTGGAGAGAGGGAATGAGGATTAAACCCCCCTCCTTCCCCCACCCTATAGATTTTATTACTGTGGAATTGCCTCTCAGCAGAAGTCACTCACAGCTGGGCTGAGAACTAATGCGACTGTGTGTGTGTGTGTGTGTGTGTGTGTGTGTGTGTGTGTGTGTGTGTGTGTGTGTGTGTGTGTGTGTGTGTGTGTGGCCAGCATGTTTATCACGACATAGACTTGGGATGAGCTTGGAGAAGCAGAGCAATGACTAGACAAACACATACAGGTTTGTGCAGCTGTCCCTTTTAGGACTTTGCCTCGACTTCCATTCATTGTGGACAGTCAAACCAAAACTTTACTCCTTCACCTTAACTATGACTAATTCATGCCTAACACTGACCTAATCCAGCCACAATTCACATTTTAGCCCAAGCCTTAACCAGGAACTCAGAAATTACATTTTGCCCCATTAGGACCAAGCTTTGGTCCCTATGAGGTCCTGACAAGATCATTGTTCAATAAGGTCCTAAAGATGCAAAAACATGTACACACACACACATTGTAGAATTCCTGTTTTTAAATGTGTCACTGATTAAAATTTTTAATTAGATTGTAATTTTAGTTGTCATTAAAATCATTTGATTCGCTGTCTAATTATTCCAGAGCTTTAAACATGATGTTGATGTCCGCTGGTGGTTCATGAATCCATGCTTCCATATGCATATATTATATCACTGTTATAATTGACAGCAGGTATATTTCTGTGGTGTATGGTGCTTGCTATGAATGAATTCAGGGCAGAAAGTAGCAGCAGTCTGAGCCATGCTGTCTCTATACCCATAAAATAAAAAAATCTGTCCTCTGTTTTTGGCATAAGACTCCAGCAATTACACAAGGCTGTGTAGCAAATATACACACACGCACACACATGTGCACACAGTTACTTCTTGTGCTTACAGGAAAGACCCCAGGGTCATTCTGAGAAAGCAATAACCATTCTCCAAAAAATGGACTTCAAGAAATGAAATCCAGTGTGTGTGTGTGTGTGTTTATATGGTCAAGTGGGAATATTGTTCAAAACCATTGTTGTGGGGACATTTTGATCCTCGAAACATCGAAGGGCTGTTTGAGGGTGAGGACTTTGATTCGAGTTGGGTTAGGTGTTAGGGTAAGGGTTGGGCATTTAGTTTTGATGGCTAATTTATGGGTAAGGGGCTAGGGTATGCAATATACAAGGGTCCTCATAAATGCAGAAAGACCAACATATGTGTGTGTGTATTTGTGTTGCCATTGTGTGAGTGTGGGAGCATAAAAGAGCTGGAGGGGGTGAAGAAAATGAGGGTGAGAGGGGAGGAGAGCGGTGTGCAGGAAGTGGGTATTTCATGTCGAAATGATTGCCTGTAATAATTAGTCTTTGGCTCAGCACCATTTACTGAGAGAGAGGGAGGGAAGGAGGGAGAGAGAGAACTACAGGGAGGAAACAAGATTGAGTGAGTGAGCAAGAGAGAGAGAACCAGCAAGAGGGAAAGGAGATGGAACTCTGTGTGTGTGCATGTGTATGTGCGTCTCCGTGGGCTCGGTTCCTCCAATCTTTCACTGGCGGTGACAGGAGATAAGATGATCAGCCGAATGCGCTACAAATCTGCAGCCTGCCAGCCTTTAGACAGCTCTGTCAGTGCAGCAATGCTACTGAACACACACAGCCATCTATTTGTGTGTGTGTGTGTGTGTGTGTGTGTGTGTGTGTGTGTGTGTGTGTGTGTGTGTGTGTGTGTGTGTGTGTGTGTGTGTGTGTGTGCATGAGCACTAAAGCAGCATTCACTTAAAGCCTTAAACTTCATGTATGTAGACACATGAGAACACACACAAGCTCAGAGTATTTTCACACACACACACACAGTAAAAATGTTAGTTTTCTTCAATAGCTTTTCTTCCACCCGTTCCCTCATTGATTATTAGCAAAAGTATTTTTTTTTCTATCAAACATTTGTCCGTTTGCTTTTGGTTGTTTGAGAATATGTTTGTCTGTGTTCACAGAGATAAATCTTTAAAGGAACATTAATTTTCTTTACACAAAAAGCAGCAGCGGGACATTAAAACCAGGTTTGTGCCAAATGATAAAACATCAAATTTTTTCTTTGAATATTAAAAATCATCAGCTGCATAATTGATCAGTCAATATACAGTAGAATTACAGAGCTTTTTGTAAAAGTATTGATGGAAAAAAAAACTGTCGAGTTAATCTCCTCCTTCCCTCAGCCAGTTGTGTGTCTGGTCTAAACAAATACACACTGCATACAGAGGAGATAAAGGTGTGAGGTGAGGGCAGACTGGTTCCATCAATATGAAGGATTTATGACATGACATTGAAAATTAACCGTGCTGGTTCCAGGTTTACAACTTTGACTTTTTACTGGTTTGCTCAGTCCTCTCCTCTGTGATAGTAGCCTTTATATCTTTGAGTTTTTGACTAGTGGTTGAATAGTGAAGGTAATTAAGATCAAGGCAAATTGAGGACTAATTCATCGAGAAAACAAATGACCAAGTAAGAAAATTAAATGTTTGTTGCTGCCCGAAAGCTCAATGCACACTTAACTGTGTGAGCAGCACTGACCATCTACGACTGTCAAGTATAGCTGACTTCAAGTACTTGACTACAAGTCATTCCCTTATAATCTATTTCCTAATATCATATAATTGTAAACAATTATAAGGTCATGTATGTGTAAATGACTAATTAGGTTTTTATTTTATTTTCAGAAACAAACAGCTTTGTGATAAATCATGTTTAGATTCCCCAAATCAAATAAACAAAACATTGGTCAAATTTTATCAGAATCAAGTTTGATACCAAACAGATTTCTGGCATGTAACTACCTGTTCCAATACTGATGTCTGCTGGTTATATTCTTGACCAAGCAATTGATTGTATTTGATCAATGAAATGTCCATCACTATTTACTGGAGGCCAAGGTGACATCTTCAAAAAGCTCATTTAGTTTGACCATTGAAAACCCAAATTTCAAGAATATATTAAACTAACACACGCCACAAAACAGCTGAATATTTGATAGTTTTGCTTGACGAAAATGATAAAATCTCGATTATGAAAATTGTTTCAGTTCTAGCTTAATTGAATTTTATGCACAACCCGCTCATTATCGGAGGATGTGGATGTTTTTATCTTCAAAACATTTCTGTCTACATGACAGATTGATCCTTATTGATTCTCCAATGCAGCTAAAATATCACAGTTTCAACATCAGTTCAAAACTTGATCAACCTTTCCTCACTGCTCCTCTAGAAAAAAACATCAGATTCTCGCCATCTTCAAAACCACAGACACACACAGAAATACACAAACACACAGACACACCAGGGACCCACCCAACTTGCCTGTGTACTCTTTCATCATCTCTCAAGGGCATGCATGAGAGCAAACACACACCTACACAAACAAAGCCAGGATCTCATCGCACAATAGCGGGCCAACCATACTTCTCTCTGCTACCAGACTCACTGTAAGCTCTGCCCTTTGATAAATGTTTGACACACACACAATTAGAAGTTGTATCACACAAACCAACCCACAACGCATCTTTAAACAAACCACAAACCCTCAGCCCTCCCTAAAGCAAATATAATTTCATCATTTGGCGAGCGACAGACAGGCAGTTAAACACAGAGGATTCCTGAGTACTTTATCTAATTACACCCCCCCCCCCCTTTGGTAAACTGGAGCTTCCATTCGAAATGAAAATGTCCTTTTTTTGTTGTTAATGTGCAAACTGTAAACCCAGTTAGCAACTTAAAATAGCTAAAGTCAAAAGCAGCGCGTGAGACAATGGAAACAACTTTATTGGGCATTTGCAGTTTCGTGAAATGTATTGGTACAACAGTGGCAAAAAACTGGTAGAGGATTAATGGATGTATTGTAACAGTGAGTGCTGAAGTCAAAGTTAATAAATAAACAACACAGAAATGATGGGAATGATGACCAGTCATTAAACTGTGGCTGGTTTTACTTGTGCTCAACAACAGTTCTCCACAAGATAACCCATCACTCTTTCAGCAAAAAATTATATTGTAGCATTTCAGTGTGTGTGTGTCCGTCTGTAGCCTATACAGCTGTCTAGTATTTTGGCAGTGACGAGTGGAAGGACTCGAAGTGACGAGTGACGGCATGTTAGTGGTGAGCTGATATCTTCCCCTCCAGACCCCCCCCCCACACACGTCTTGCTTTAACATTTATTTTATTTAATTCGTCGACCTATTGGTCTGTTTCACTCAGTGTGTGATTTGTGAATCCTCATATTGACTATGCTGCTATTAACCCATTAATGTACCCATTGTTACAATGAAATGGTTAATTGGTATTTTATAAAAGGCACTCGTCCATTCTTAAAAGTATATTTCAATGTTATGGGTTAATGAGTGTTGGAGCAGAGGCAGGATAAATTAACTCTGCTGCGTAGATTACGGGATTTTGTTTACAGCACCCTGACATCTACGTCATTTCTTAGTTTTTTTCTATTTTTGTCTATGGACATTGTACTAGGAGGCCAGGCAGATAGAGTCTGCAGAAACTGCGGAGCATCTCACTCAGACATTTGCGTTCACACATGCACCATGCGTCCAGTGCGTAAAGACACATTTTAGACTAATTTAGCAGCTTTTCCAGCTGGGGACAAAAGCTGTGTCCCCAATTGGGAATAAGCAGATATTTGGGCTTGGTGGTTATGTTTGAGTGTTAGGTAGGTTAAGTGTTAGGTGAGTAGTGGTTATGGCAAGTCTCCATTAAGTGAATACAAGTGTATGTAAATGTCCCCCAAGTGACCTGTGACAGTGTGTGTGTGTGTGTGTGTGTGTGTGTGTGTGTGTGTGTGTGTGTGTGTGTGTGTGTGTGTGTGTGTGAAGACAGAATTACAGTAATGAGAGCTCTGTGTCAGCAGCTCCTCCAGTCTCTCCTCTGTCTGCTGATTATGGCCTGTTTAGATAGTTCACTTACGCACGCACATGCACGCACACAAAATCAGGGCCACTGACCCACCAATGACCCTCTAATTAATTAACCCTTCCCTCTCTTCTTCTTCCCTCACTAATCTTTCTCAACATTTCATTCCAACCACGCACACACCACCAAAACCAAACAAGTGACACACAAATTTAGAAACACACAGTGCCACCCACCCATCCATCCCCCCCCCCCCCCCACACACACACACACAGTTGCAGCTCATCAGCGCTAATCCCTTCCCTCAGTCTTTTTCCTGCCATCTAATCCAACATCTATCAGAATCCAGCCACCTTCCCTGCAACTAAGCCGTGCTATTTCTAGACAACATCTATTTGTGTGTGTGGAGATAATTGGGGCCTGTAAGTGTGTGTGTGTGTGTGTGTGTGTGTGTGTGTGTGTGTTAAGGGCAGGCATCAGATTGGGAGTGTGTCTGAGTGTGTGTGTGTGTGTGTGTGTGTGTGTGTGTGTGTGTGTGTGTGTGTGTGTGTGTGTGTGTGTGTGTGTGTGTGTGTCTCTCTCTCTGTGGGAGTTCGGGTTATGTTTTCCCTGCAGGGTGAATACGGTAACAAGTGGGTCCAGTTACATGAAGGTGTAGCCTGCGATCAGATGTGGGCCTGTGTCCTGACCTGTCTGCTGTTGGACTAAACAAGGACACCGATAATCCTTCTGACCACTACATGTCTGCTCCTTTCTGCTGCCAATCTGACTTTTTTTTGGCATCACATGTGTTAAGCAACTGGCATTTGATGGCTTCTCCGAGTTATGCCATTATAGAAAGAATCTTATTGTGTTGATCGCAATGTTTAAGTTAATGTAAAAAATCCTGTTTCTACTATGGTTGTTAAATGAGCACTACTGTAGCAGTTTCTACAAGGTTTTTCCTCCATTTAGAAAGTGACGTGCCAGTCAGAGTCCAGTCTGACAATATTATTATTATTATTAATGAAAAGGAATCACTCTGTCAACCCACACAAAACAATATCAATGAACCAGGGACAAGAAAACATCCCCCCTAAACAGCACATTCAGAAGAAAACAGGCAGTACATGATTAAGTTCCTGTATTAAAAAGGTGCATAAATTAAAAAGCAGCAAGCACAGCAAAGTGAGTGTGCGAGTAAGAGCGAGTGATAGAACAAGAATTTAGAAAATATCTTTTGCAAAAATAAATCTTTTCTGCACTGTTTAATCTGTAAAATAAAAAGGTCTGTATGGCAGCTATGGCAGATACCATGACTTATATATCGGTCGGGGTCTACAATTGACGATTGCTGCAAGTAAATATGATCAAGTGATTTGCTTTGCTTCAGTTAATCTCCTCACAGGTAAAAAACAAAAGATTAAAAAAAAATAATAATAATATTTCTATTTTATTTGATGATGCTCTCATGGGGCAAATCTGTGGCTTTGTAAATATGACTTGACTTGAATCACAAGCTTTTCAAATTTAAATAGATTGTTGACAAATTATGATCATATCACCAAAATACCACTAAAAGTCTTATTGGAAAAATATTGGATTATCACCTAATCTGACATGAATGCACAGTTTTCAGTGGAAGTTGCTTAAAATGAGTTGGTTGAAAATCAGAAAGCAGCATTGTCATTCTCTGGCATGAGCAAATCAAGTTTACTGGCATTTGTACGTCAATCATAAATGAGCAATACAACCAATGTACTCGTCTGCCAGAGTCAACATACGTCCAACAGTTTTGTGTAAACATATCCATTAGACACTCTGTTCCAGCAGTGTTTGCCATTGTTATGGTTACAGTGTTAGTTTTCAGTTATAGTCATGTACAGAGATTTAATCTGCTGCTGGAGAAGCCGGTAGCAAGGTGAAACAAGCTTTCCTGGAAACCTGAACCAGGCCTGCTCAAACAGCACAATGTGGTATAGAAACTGGGAGATGCAGATGGAATCACAAGCTTGTGCTTGCTCCCAATCGTGCTCCTAATCTCATCATGAATTTATTGTTTATCCTGCTCCCTGGTTCTTAGTTCCGGCTCTTGTCAGGAGAGTGAGGCTCCAGGTGTTTTGTAACACGAGGTGTAACGTTGAACTGCCGCCAGAGGAGCTGATCACACTGTCGCTACCAACAGATCCACAGATGGCTCATGTTTGTGAATGGCTTGGTTTGCCTGGGTCAGTGCAGCTCAGAAGTTTCGCAGGTTTAGTTTCTCAGGTAAACTGCAAACACTTTCAAAAAAATGTATTCAGAAGGTGATAACCTTGGGTTTCCCTCCTGTTCACTGAGCACACATGCTATTTCAAGACTCTGTCCCTTATTGGAGCAAGATTCAATAAAAAATCCAGATAAAAAGCACAAAAGATGTCAAAGAGGTGGTCACGGCCAGCCAGTGCTGGATAGGTGTGGGTGTGTGGGACCTGATCTGGCAGTGGTTTATAGTTCATGTGGTGGGACTGGATGATTGTCATCACATCAGGAGACATTTTGTAGATTCTGGGTTAAAAAAATCTGCACAAAAAGGGGAAAAAATACCTGCACAATTCTCTTTCCTAATAATATCCATGAGACCAAATTATTAGGAAAAATATAAAGCTCTAAATACATGTCCTAATATTGGAAAGTGTATTGGTACTGAAAACGGCTCTCGGAGGGACATTGCATATCCTGCTCAGGCTGTTTATACCTCAATCAGTCAATGCTGATCACTTTTTATGATGTAATAAATCCATTTCATAATGATATTCATGATGGAGGCTGGATGTCATTATCCTTCCATATGATCATAAATACATTTTCAATCTACAGTGATACAGAAATACATTTTTACTTTTCTGATTTCTCTGTCTTCTTTATGATGTCATATGATGGGGAATACTTGTCTGATCAATGCATTTATTATCTCTAATATTTGGGAAATGATATAAGCCAATATTTTTCTCGGCCTTGACCTTTGACCCATCATTATTCATCTGGACATACCATCCCAAGTAATACTCCCCCCAAAATTTACACACACAGGGGTAAAAACAGAACCCTGCTGGAGCAGCTATGCTGGCGAGCAGGGTAACAACAAATACAAAAGAAGTTTAAAGGGGGACAGAAAGGAGGGAGGGGAGATTCTGGCCAGTTGAATCAAAGCTGGATGAGAGACGAGTGAGGGGGTGGGTACTCTGTGAAGGTGTGCCAAGGGAACAGAGAGGAAGAGACAGAGAGAGAAAGGAGAGAAAGAGACTGAGACTGGGACAGAACAGCCAGCACAAATCCCACATTCAAAAGGCATTCTAGGCACATTCCTGCACATCAAACACACCACAGAGGCATGCAAAAAGAGTGGCTAGCATTATATACACAAAATAATATATGCATACTTCTTTCCTCAAGGGAAAAAAACAGCACAAATATATATACACATCTGCAGTGGTCCAGAAAATCGGAGCCAAGAAAGTTAGTCAAAACATTGCATAGCTTTGCGTTATCTCAGTCAGAGATCGAGTGCATGTGTGTGTGTGTGTGTGTGTGTGTGTGTGTGTGTACACACATGTAAGACAGGAGAGCAAGAAAGGACATGAAATACAGTGTGTTGTATCTTTTGCCTCAACGCAATGCAAAGTCATCTGGTAACAGGCTGCTGCGATCAATCAAAGCATAGAGCACATTCCTGCAGATAACTTTATAACATGAATGGAAAATTCTCTCTGTTGTACAAAATATTATAAACTGCTGTGCACAGTTTTTGACATGTGCTAACTCTTCAAATTCATGGATCTGTTCCACTAAGTGGACTTCCTGGATAAAAGTCATCCATCAGTGTACAGTGTAAAAAAGTTATACCTGTGGTACTGGGTCTGCAGGAACTGAAACTCCTCCTTGATGCGGTCCAAGGTTTCAGGGTAGGTTAGTTTCAGTGACTGGGGCACCCCCGATGCTGCCGCCGCTGCTGCGGCTGCAGCTGCCACCACTGAGGCAGAGGACCCAGGGGGTGGCTGCAAAGGTGCCTGCAAAGAGAAGAAATACCATGCTTAGTGGGGGAGTAACAGCACACAAAGATCACAGTTTGGTACGTACCTCAGGTAAGGTTTGGTATGTATCGGTACAGCAAAAACAAGAAATACAAATGTTACACAACTGCTTATTTTTTCTTCTTTTTTTATTTTTAAAATCGCTTACTTTAAAACGTGTTCTAGCAACAGAATATGGCTGCTTTTCTGCCTCCCTTCTGCATTTTTTTTTAATACGAGTGTGGATACCAGACGTGGTCAGGCTGTGTTCGGAAAAATTAGACTGAGAAAGGATGTAAACTACCTACCAGTATGGGATAATTCCAAAAACAACAAGTGTTAACATTTGATTTCCAAATTGCGATAACCTACAACCAAAGGGTGAGTGATCTTCTGTGTGACTACTTTGATGTGGTAATGGAAAAGCTGCACTCAAGCTGTTTCAACCATGACAAGAAAATATGTACCTGACCACCAAATCTGTACGCGCTTACCACCATGCCTGCGGAACCATTGTGAGGGGCTGTCTGTTATAGAGACACTGCCGTCACTAGCAGACGCAGATGTGAATGGGTCACCAACTTGGAGGGGGAGGGCGGAGTGTACAAGAGCCTCTTAGCCAAATGAGCACACTTTGTCTTATTTCAAGTCTGAGTAGAATAAAGACATAAAAAAAAAGAAACAGAGCAGTGGGAGGGAGAGAAGTGGAGTAAAAGGACCCCATCGTGGCTGAAGACCCCTGCCAACCCCTGTGCTTAGTCTCCCTTCTCTACAGGGTCCAGAGCAATTAGGAGACTACAACCACAGAGGTAATGCTGCAGGACAGGCAGACAAAAGGGGGCTGAGAGACGGACTAGGAGGGTGGTGGGGGCTGTCCGTCTGTCTGTCTGTTTGGCTCTCTGTCAAAATAACAGAGAGCAGAAGCCGACTGGGCCTGGGACAGTGGGTTCCACAAGCTTATCAATGGTGAATATGACAGTGAAGCTGAGTGATAGTAATGTACCATAATTTCTCTTGCAGAGAGGCACTAGTCTTAATATGACTGTTAGTTTAACGGAAGCCAGTCTGGTCATTGATTCAAAATATGTTTTGCTCTTTTTCAGTTTGTGATGGGAGAGCCAAAGAAAATGGAAAATCTTATTGTAGGCGGTTAAGGTATTAAGATTTAATTTTTACAAAAAATGTAACTTCATTAAAACTTAATTTGGCGAAATTATTGAATCTGATAAAACCCTCAGCTGTGAGGGTATTTCATAATCAAGAGTTCTAAGAATGAGCCTGTGAGGTTTGTGAGTTTTTGCTGCATTTTGTATTAATCTGATCATTTTGACTTTTTCACATAATTATTTTCTGAAAATCCATGTTAAGCTTTGTATGGAGCTGGACACTGAAAGAATCCAGATGCTTGTGTCTTAATTCCAACAGACTGCAAATGCAGCTTTGCCAACCACTCTGTGAGTTTGCCCTGCAGCAATATTTCACCATTGGAGGGTGGTGGACGAGGGCAACTCATGTTTCTTTTATATGCATCCATAACTGGTGGTAATGTTGCCTTTGTTTTAGAAATCCCTCTTGGCAGGTATGTTCATTAAACCAATATCCAAACAGAGCCAGTTTGTACATTATGTAAAAACAAGGCTAACCAAACTATAAACGTGGAAGAGTTTTTTTTGTTACTTCCTATTTGAAACATTGCTTCAGTTTCCAAGACCTGAGTCTTGACTTTGAATATGACGCACCGTCCATCTTGTGCATCATGTAATAATCTTCAATGTCAGCTACAGAGCTTCCATTCAAAGAATCAGAGTAGAAACACAACAGGGACACATGTTAAAATGCAATAACATTAAGTCAAAGGACTTGACTCAGAAAATCCAGATGCTCAGTGGTGCCATGTTGCTCAACAAACAGTCAACAAGTTCAGTGACAGTAGGTAGTCAATAGGTTTGAGTATGTGGGTAGGAATAATTTAAATTGTTTTTAAAAATACACCTCTCCTCTTAATGTCCTTGACATCAACAATGTCTGTCACACATTAATATTAATGAATAAACAACTTAATCACAACATCACTCAACATTGATGCCAAAAATAACGTGTTGATCTTGAGCAGAGTGAGTGTTAAAATAATTTTAGCGTTGTATAAGAAGTAATCGCCATCCTGACAATGCATATCACGTGACCATAGCCATAGGACACTTAGCATGTGTGTGTGTGCTGGTCTAAACAGGAAGCAGATCGTCTTCTTTGCCGTTACTGCTAACTTGCAGAAAATACTACAAACAAGGAAAGCAGTGGTGACAAATTAGTGCAGGGATTTTCTTCTTGGACCAACAATGAGGAGGAACTGTGACCAAAAGCTTTGTATTCACTGCTGGCAATCGATTTCCAATCAGGAAGCAAATGTGGGTGACTGCGTCATCATATGAATAATGTTTCCTCCTTTTCTGCTCATCCAAACTAAAATGCAGCTCTAGCTTTGTCAAAATAAAGCTGGACCACTAGCAAGTGTTTGTGATTTAGGGGACGCCAAAAACTCTGGAATAACGTAGACAGCAGGCGACGGTTTAAGATGGATGGAGGGTAAAATTGGACCGATGAGCCTAGTGAGGAAGTCAGGAATATACAGAAAAGAGAAAGATAGAGAGGAAGTGTTGTGAAAAGGGATGGAAATAAAATAAAAAAGGCGAAAGGGGCAGAAAGCGAGCACGGAAAAAAGAAAGGAGAATAAAGAAAGGAAAGAAAAAAATAAGATGGGAGAGGGGGCTGTGGCCTCATTGTTCCTCTTTCTAACAAGCTGCTCTCAATCTGTCGGCCAGATTCGCCTCCTAGAGCACAGACAACCACGCACGCACACTCACACACACTCACACACACACCTCTTTTCCCTTGCAAGCACAGCTCCACCATTATGCACACTCACCCCCACAAAAATACACATGCACATTTTGTCAGGCTTGCTCACACACACCCACACACACACCTTTTCTCACACAAAACCCATGATTAAAACACACACACACACACACACACACACACACTCTCCCTCCCCTCCTTTCATACAACACACACGCACAGAGCAATTACTCTTCACAGGAGGAAAAAAAGAGCACCAAGGCCATTTTATGGGAGGATGGAAGAAGAATGAAAGAAAAGACTATCTTTCTTCTCTCTCTCTCTCTCATCACTCCTTTCCCTCCCATTTCTTTTTAATATTTTTCAGGGATTTTCTTTTTTTTTTTCTTCACAGCCATGTCGCCGGAGGACAGGTGAGAGATGGGGCAGAGCCTTCCGCTGAAATGGAGGATGCTAGTGAGCTGGTCTATTTTCTGACCCTCACAGGAAGAAAGAGAGGATGTATAATAAGATATATAATATTTGTATATCTTAGGTGAAAGAAACAAACGTCTCTTTGCTGTCTTGGCCACTCGGGACATAACACCCAACCCCAGTCTGCTGGTTAGAGTTTCTGTTGTGATGATTCACACCAGACTGGACGCATGTGACAGATGCTGCCTCGAAACAGGGGCAAAGCATACATCATACCCCAGCATACAACCTCTTTAAATCACACATGAAACACTGCCATTAGTCTGTTCCAACTCCTGATCTGGCAAATAGCTGAGCAGGCTTTAAAGTGAGAGGTCAGGTCGCTGCGCTGACCCGTTGACCTGTGGGAATGAGTCTAAACTGAGCCTCACCTGATAATCCCACAGTCAGTTATTCCATCCCTCTTGGCTTGAAAGCAAACAAGAGACATGCCGTCTGCCCTTGAACAAAGCTTACATAGGCTGAAAATCACGGTTACACAATTACAACAGGATCTTTTTCTGAGGGAGGACTGCATGAAGCTGGTCGGCTTGAAGAGGGAAAGCTTGTCTCCAATAGGATGATCTGATTTTAACTATTTAGATCAAATCGGCCGTGAGGTGCTCATGGGCCCTGAGCAGCAGCCCAGCGTCGCGGCTATCTGACCCGTTCCAGAAAGCCAGCCGAGGAAGCTACAGGCCAACATTAGGGGTTAAAGGCCACCTATTGCACAAGGTCAATGATGAAACCCCAGATATGACCCTGTTGCATCAGATGTACGCACACACACACATTCCACACTAATCTCTCTCTTATCCCAGGAAGGCACAAGTCAATTGCAATGATTAAATGAGGGCCTGATGATGAGGGGATGAGAGAGAGCGAGCGTGAAGGAGTCATCTATGGGGATAGAAATTATTTAAATCAAATCCCACATCCCTTTGGTGGGATAGGTTAGTGAAGACAGTAAGGCCGTTTTAAAACATGCTAGATGCTGCACAACAGCTGAGAAACCCAACACAGCACATAAGAGATCAGGGTACATGTTCTGCACAAACATTATATCCAAGGTCAGATGCAACAACATCCATGAACGATTCGTACACACACACAAACGTAAGCATCTGTGCACAAACTTTATTCTGATGTGAATGAACCACTACAAGTGTGGCGTTTATTTCTAATTACACTGCAAGCAACAAACCACTATGACCTCACATCCTTGGTCCAACCCCCGCCTGCCGCCATTAAAAACAACATGCATACACACACATGCTCAAAAAACAAGACTACTCTCTTATACATGGCCCCTACACACACCATGTGGATGTGTGCACAAACGTTTTCCACAAGTATTTGCAAGCACACCTGGAATTGATTGAATTCACACAGGATAGCTACAACGTCAACGTTGGGAATCCACAATATGGGTCTCAATCGCTGCTGCCCGCACTGACCCACAGTGATATGTGGTTTTTCTAATGGAACTGAAATGGGGCCATCACTGTTATGATGTGGTTGTGCGAGCAGGGGAATATTGGGTTCACTAAAATGAACACTACTGTGTTTTCTTATCAAGGCTGCAGGGGATGTGGGGAGGAGGAGAGATGACTGGATGATTTCTCACAGTCGCCTTCCTTTCCTTGCCACACAGCATATAGCAACAAAGAAAGAAAGAGTTCTTCAAAAAACCTGACTGGTTGCCACAGTCTTGTTTTTTTTTTTATGCCATTCCGCTTTTGAAATGCTGAATCTAATTTTAGGCAGAGAATTTAATTTATAATAAAACTACAGTTGCAAAAAAACTAGCCACAAGTCAACATGAAATTTTTGTCTGTTAACACAAGAGGTTGGGGTTTCAACGGCTCTGTGGGACTAACATGACAACGCTAACATGCTCCTATTTAGCAGATAATATTTTTATATAGGCTAGCATGCATTTGCGAATTACTACTCTAACTAAGGCTGATGGGAGTAGCATTAGTAATACAGGCATTTAGTCAAAAAGAAAGTGTGACACAGACAAATATTTCGATAAAAATGTATTAAACCTGTTAGGAAGATAAACTGTTTATAAATATGGACAACACATTGCTCCCCAAAAGTGAAGTCAAAGCATCTTGATTGCCACCTGGTGGTTGGCTCCAGTATAGGTCATAAATCCTGCCTCTTCCATGTTAATGGTTGGAGCTGGACCAAATTAAAAAGTCAAAGTAGAGGTCAAATACATTTATGTCTATCATTTAAGGTAATTCTTATCAAATTATTCAAGTGTTTATTTTTCGGATGAGTTTGGTTTTAATTTCGTATTTGATACAAATATATTGATGCTATTAATATGGGCCGAAGCGTCATAATTGACTGCTGAGACTGACTCGTCGTGATTGGTCGAGGGCAAGTATTGGCAGATCCAGCTACTGTTATTCCAACTCTCGATTGCTACTGAGCATACTTTAGGTCAGAATTTTGCAAGGTGGATTCTCTGGATAGTCAGAGGAAGTGAAAAACGCTGTGGCTAAAAATATCTTTGCTGAATGTTGAGATTAGTTTGTTTTATTCTTTTTATCTGAGCTCGATCTCTCTGTCTCCTTCAGCTGGGAAGATGCTGTGCTGCTGCCTCTTTCATAAAGCTCAGCCCATTAGTCAGGCCACTAATTACACTGCTTACCCACAGAGTCAATCATCAGAGTAAACACCCACCAAGCTCTCTCCCTCTCTCATTTGAATACCACCAAGGACGCTGTGACAGGAGGTCTAACTCAGGGTAACATAACTGAATGTGTGTATCACTGTGAATCCACCCACACATGCCTAAAATCGCACGCCCCTAAGTCCGAGGGCCAGGAAACGTGTCAGTACACAGCCATCAGAAGGGTTCGAATTTAAAGCACCTGATATCAAATTATTCCAAAACTACGGTCGCCATTCAACAGTGATTTGCATTGTTAAAGCACCATGCAGTAGAGAAGGAAAGACACTGGTCCATTTCCTACAACCCCCTCACCCAAATTAGCAATCTGCGTGGCTACATGCGAGAGAAATGGGCTCGTAATCTCCCAATGATTTCTGCACTTAGAGGGGAGGGGCTGCCAGGCACCTGTTTCATTAGCGCCACCACTACTCCCCCCCCCTTCTCTCCTTCCTCCCGCATGCCCCGTTATTCAAATTTCCCTGCTGTCAGCCCACATTAGCGAAGAGCCACAGTTTGCCTGTCAGCTGGCTTAATTGCTGGAGGTGCCTTCTTTTATTAGGTAACCCCCTCAGCTCATTTGTTCCTTCCACTGAGGCGCACCTCCACAACAGCTTGTGTAAACCTGAAATCCCTTCAGCCTCGTTTCCTTCATTTTCTTTTACCTCCCTCGGTCTCTTTCTCTCGCTAATTCGCTCCTGAGCATAGCAGGCGAGCTCCTGATCGATAAGACACTCTCCCTGCCGGACAACAGTGGTGATAAAGAGCTAAAAGCATGCTAGGACTCAGGAAGTGTAAGTGTGTGTGTGTGTGTGTGTGTGTGTGTGTGTGTGTGTGTGTGTGTGTGTGTGTGTTGGCTCTGAGGATGAAGAGAAGAAAGCATCTCCATCTCAGTCACTCATTTGCTCTCCACACAACACTCTGTCTCTGACCTGCCTTTATATAGCTCACTGAACAGATTCATTAGGGAAGACAACCTCCTCGATGAAGATACAGGGCATGGCCACACTTGGAAGTAAGTTGAAAACAAAAAAATTCCCTCCTTTGCATATTATGCCACACGTCTTGTTTGTGCTATATATCCCCAAATCTGACCGTTTCCTACACCATTTGTGCTAAAACAAGAGGGATGGAGAAAATAGTTTTTGCTAAAAAGGCATTTGATTCTCAAGTTATCTGAGACAGCAGATCCTGACGTGAATCTGGCTTTGTTCTGTGGCTCCCTCTGTTCTTCAAGCTTCACGCAAACCTCACAGCGGCACTTGGCCGAGGAGGAGCAAATAGCGAGGTCATGTGGGCTGCATATGCTCAGAGTTTAGCCATGGTTAATGGCTATTATTTTGGCCTTGAGTGATGAGTACAGTGACAGAGCAACAACATCAACTTGCACAAGTGCTGCTGGTGCTTGAATACAAGATAAAAACTTGTACTATGGCACCTTAGAAGAGACAGACCTACATTTAAACATCAAATGAAAATTATGAATTATCAAATTGAATCCACCCAACTTTCTATTATAAATATACCACAGCGTACTAAAACTGTGTGTGAATACGGTAACAATACAAATTCAAACTAAGTTAAACAAGGAAGCAGCTCTGAAAAATATAATGAACACTTACAATGGACAGTCTGGTTAGAAACCAAATCAGTGATAGTCAGATAGTAACAGCACGATGCGTTCCTTTCCTACTAAAAGATTATGAAATGTTATAGTAACAGATTTGAACCTTTGGCAAAACCACATAAATTAAAAAAAGGTTATCAATACTCGTTTTCAAAACAAGAGCTGCACTTTTTAATAGCCATTTTTAACCAAGTGGTCTGAAGAGGATGAATATGGAGGGCATTGAAGGGAATTCAGAACAAGGCCACGTTAACATCACGCAGAGTGAAAAAAAGAACACAGCCTTTCATTCGAACGATGGAAGTGTGCTAATCCAAAGCAACGTTGCCTCGCGTAGCAAAAGAAACAAAAAAAAAGTTTAATCTCTTTTAGCTTTTGCTGCAATGTGACATCAATGTTCATTCAACTGGACGCCCCGGGTCTTATTTCATTGTCACAGGTATATAAAACAACACACCCTCAGAAATGCAGCCCCTGCACTCTTTCAAGCTGGACTTTTTTTTTTTCTTCAACTGAACATTCACAGACTTTTGCCCTGCATCATGCAGCAGTGTTGGTGAGGAACGTGTGGTCTCATGCATCTTTAACTCGGTTACAGAAAAAGCTGAACCGGATTCGACTATTTTGTCGCACAATGCTGCATGTTTTAGGACAACCTCCTCTCAATGCGCCCCCCAGCACAGTTCCCTCATTGAATAGATAAGACGGGCTGCATTTTTCCGACACAGAGTGAGTGTCTGTCTGAACACAGCCAAACAGATCACCCCCCAATAGTAGCCTCTTGACAAACCCCTCCCCCCATTACTCAGCTTTGTTGAGAAGAAAATGGTTGGTAGAGGGCTATTGGAAATATTATTAGCAATCTTATTATGAACTTTGAGCGATCTCGATGATCAACTTATTCGATTTTGATTATCTCTTACAGGCCAGGTCTTAACAAACACTTGTGAGGTTTATCAATGTCACAATTTGCTCCTTGTGAATACATGCCTCACCTTTATTTCAAACGGGTAAAATGTGTCATTGTTAACATGGTTAGCATCGTTGTACGCTAAGAAAACAGACAATTATTTTCTGATTAGATTTCCATTTTAACTTCTACTTTGATATTTGGCTTTCTTCTTCACTTGTGGATGTGTATGCAGTACAGCCTGGTACGTTTCTGTCACTAATGTGGCAGATTAGAAAAAACCCTAACAACCTAAGAGAGCCAGCCATGTCCCATACACATCTCAGCTAGTCTACAGCTGGCATCAGGCCGAATCCCAAAACCATCTGGGCACATACAAGGACCTCAAGTGTTTCCAGAAACTTTTTTTTTTAAATGCTGTGTTTACAGCACCATTACATCTGCGCGTATAATCAGATTTTTAGTCTCTGATAGGGAGTTTGGCTCAAGTGTGTACTGTATTTAGTGCTTGTTAAATGTGCAAGTTGAGTGATTGAAAAACAGCAAAGTCTGTTGTGCTTTATGCCGTGGAGAGAATGTCATATGAACCTGTGTAATAAGAAAATAGTAATAAGAAAATACTTGAAACAGGTGATGAACTTCATACACATGAGGAATCTACCATGAAGATAAGGTATAAACAGGTTGAATTACATGTGGATACTAATAAGTGTCTCCAAAGTGGGCAAGTTAATTGATAACTAACATTTGATAAAAGACAACTATATATTCTGTCATATATAGGACATGGGTAACGGGATTTATGGGTCATATCCTTCACAGCGGACCATCCTCCAGTGATGACAGGCTAGCGTTTCAGATATTAAACAGTTTGCCATGTTGAGTGGCCCTTCACTGCGAGGTGCAAACAACATCTCCTGATGGCCTGGGACTTTTCAGAGAGGGGGGGCCTTGCATAGCACTGTTGAGATCTGCGAAGAGGTAGAATCGAAACGGGGCCGCCGGCCTAAACATTCTACCCAGACCCGCCGCAGTCTGCTCCTCTCACCCTGGGACGCCTGCCCATACATTAAGATGTGGTTTGGAGCTCTCACAGGAACACAGCAAGGAGAGGCTGGATGAGAGGGATTGGGTTTACAGTGCAAACCACAGACCCACAGTCTGCCTCCTGCCCTGCCTTCCTGCAGTCAGCCATACTACATACACAGCTGCTGGTGGTGTGTGTGTGATGTTTGTGTATGTGTGGCATGTTTGGATTGAGGGGACTCACAAGATCCTTTTATCGCTCAAAGGAAGTAGAGGCTGAAATAGAAGTTACACTGCACGGTGGTGGTGGAATTGAAGCATTATGCAAACACACAGATGCTTCAAAAAATTAAAAGAATGTGTCCTTTTTGGATCTGAATGGATTTGTGAGAAGAGTTCATTTAAGTGGCGCGCACATATTCACATTAAGTTTTACACACTCTGGTTTTCGGTGCATGGACAGGACATGAATATCCAAACACAGTCAGGGGCGGGGTGCAGGATGGCATGGCTGAGGGATGTAGATGAGGGTTAGGCAAATGAGCAGGTCTTAATTGATACTTCACACAGCTGGAGGACCAGTGTTTATGTATTTCAGTCTACTCAAAAGCTCTCCACCTAACTCAGCTAAAACAAATTAAAGCCATGCACTCACACAGATCTATCTGACAACAGCCCCGATCGTTTCTGTTGTCATTCTCACAGACATTACAGAGCGTTTGGGCATTAGCGGTTGTCTCCTTGCTTTCAGTCTGCCCCCCTTGATATGACTGAACAGAAATAAAAAAGCAGATTTCTTTCTTCTTTTTTTTTTGAGAACAATGAGTGGCACTTGAGAAGGGCAGACCATTGAGTGATGGTGTCAACAAGCCGGGCTGACTCACTACCCCCTCCCTCCTCGCAGCACATGAGGAAGGGACAAACACACTTCATCATCTGGGTCAACTCCACCACCAGAATGGAGCTGGAAGGAGGCTCCATGTTTCCAACCCCATATGGAGGAGGTGGCGGCCACCAAGGACACGAGAGACACACACAGACACTGGGCAAAGTTTAGGTGCCTCGATAAAACAAATAAATTCTGCCCGACCTTCACTGGACGCAGATTACACCGGGCGTTCACATAAAGACTCATGAGATGTGAAGTTACATTATGTACCGCACTACAAAGGACTCCCCCGGAAATACATCAAAGGAATTAATAAGATAAACAATTTCTACACGCACTTTCTTTATGGAGGCTAAAAAAAAAATCAATATGGTTTATTGTGTTTAATAGTGATTCCGGTTAGGAAACAATAACCGCGTTCAAAAATGCGTGAGGACTGTTAGATAGACGCGTAGCCTTCTTACCGGTGGTCGGTTTTGGGGAAACATTGTAGCCGCCGACTTGTGCGTCTCAGTGTTTCTTCTCTTTTCTTCCTTCCTTCTTCTTCTTCTTCTTCCCTTTCGGGGCGGAAAGCTTCGTCGAGAAACGCGAGCAGCCGAGAGGTACCTACTGCTATTGTGGCGCTCACAGAGGCATTTGGCCCGGTTTCAGAGGTAATGGCAGCGCTAGTCTCGGCTCGCTCATTCCTCGCTTCCAAGACTCCTTTGTTCTGGGTTATATCTCCACCAGCCACCGCAGCGCACCGCACCGCACCACCGCAGCGCAGCGCACTCGACGCGGACAGGAGAGGAGGAACACCCGGGGTCCAGGGGGGAGCTCGCTCGCTCTCTCTCTTCTCGGCTCCTCAACTTCCAGCGACTTCGATCGCTTTCCCCTCTCTCTCTCTCTCCCTCTCTCTCTCTCTCTCTCCTCCTCTACATATATATAATTCTTCTTCCTCGCCGTCTGTAGCGTGAAGGCCAGAGGGGGGTTAATGTGGTTTCTGCTTGTGGCTCCGGAGACTATGGCCACACCACCCAGCGCATTCAATGCAGCCGCAGCCTCCTTTTGTCTCGCTCGCTGGCCTGCACTTCTTTTTCACACAACACTCCCAGAGTCCCTCACTTCTCCCTCACCCCTCCTCCCTCCCTCCCTCCCTCTGATCCTCGATGGGACATAACATATGAGGAGCTTTTCTGGGGAGGAGTGGATGGGTGTGTGTGTGTGTGGGGGGGGGGGGCACCTAAAGACACGGATTGCTACCCCCACCCCCCCCCCCCCCCCCCCCCACACACACACACACACACCACCACCACCACAAATTGTTTTATAAAAAATTAATAACCTTCTGCTTCTATTACAAACAACAGCATTTCTCCCCATCGCCTGTGAGACACTGCTCTTCTCCACACAGCCTCGCGCTGTTTGCAGATCTGCCTCATTTACATGTCCCTCCTCCTGTTGTTGTTTTGCACTCGTAACGATGCTAATGACAAATACACGCACACCCGATTAGGAGGATTTTATTCATTTCATTTCATTTCTTTTTTGAAGTGCAAACATTTTCTTTTTTTTGCTACGACAGCTTCGGAGGGTTCAGAGATTTGAATGAAATCTCCACGTGGGGCTCGGCCTCAGCGCAGTAAACACTGGCAAAACGAGCCAATGGGTGTGGAGAGCGCCCACGTGGGCCGCGATGACCGGCTGCTGATTGGTGGACGCGGGCTCAGCACGTCAATCAAAGCCGGTGCTCAGCGAAGGTTTTAACCCTTTCCTGGGTTTGTGTGTGTGTGTGTGTGTGTGTGTGTTGAGTGTGTGTGTGGGGTGATGGAGGATGCTGAGGAGATGTGTGGTTGCTATCAGGATTCAGTGGTTTTCCCTTTTCTCTCCTCAAACCTTCAACTGTATGAATAAAAAAAAAAAAAAGAATCTCACACTGGCCCCATTTGGTCCTCGTCGATGTGGAAATAAACATCTGCATCACCCTCCTTTTTCATCCCTGGATGTCAGAAATTAGTCCTGACCACAGGGACCTGACCAAACATGACAATCTAGATGCTTGCATCAGAACCCTGCAGAAATGCAACACCGATCATGTTTGAGACAATTACAAGGCTCTGTATTAATTGTGTGTATTGTTGTTACCTGGAAAGAGCAAAAAGGACTGTGGAGGAGGAGGAGGAGAAATGGTGGAAAAAAATTGGTATTCTGGTGGCACGACCCCTTTAGCGGGGCTCATAATTAGAGAGAGAGATATTGAAAAAGCAATTTCTGACAGTGGAAATCACAACCTGCCAGAGGTGGAGTTGGAAAATATAGATGGGTGTGTGTTTGTGTGAGAGTATATAGTGTGTGTGTGTGTGCATGTGTGTGTGCGCGTGTGTGTGTTAGAAACAGACAGAGAGAGAGAGAGAGAGAGAGAGAGGAAAGGCAGAGAGGGGGGAGGGATGGAGGAGGAGGAAGAGAATAAAGGATGAAGGACAGCAGGGGGGATGCTGAGAAAGAGGAGCCAGTGGGAGGGTTAGAGATTGAAAGAGAGGGAGAGTGCACACGGGTGATGAAAAAAAAAAGAGGGCTTGTGTGTGCGTGTGTGAGTGTGTGAGTGTGGCTGGTCCTTGTGTGTGAGTGTGTGTGTGTGTGTGTGTGTGTGCGTTGAGCAGACAAGTGAGGGAATGAAAAAAGAGAGGAGGATAAGGGGAGCAAGCAGGGGAGAGTGGAGAGAAAGAGGGAAGGAAAGAGAGAAAGAAAGAAAGAAAGAAAGAAAGATTTTATTGCCATTTTTTACCCATGAATTTTAATGCACAGCGCTGGCCTCCCTCTCGGATTCTGGGATCACATTTATCAACAAAAAAAAGTCATGAGAAATGCAGTGCTTTGCAGTCTGCTGCAGCATGGGGAGATCTTTCGTGTGTGTGTGTGTGTGTGTGTGGGGGGGGGGGGTAGCTTGCTGGGCTGGGCTGGGTAATGGGGCGGGGGTAGGCGACAGGGGGCTGCACAGGATGTATGAGTCTGCGTTGTGTTGTGCTGGGGGGGAGGCATAATAATATAGATGATAGAAAATGATAAGTGAAGGACACATATTATTGCTATTGGCAGGTCAGATGAAGGAGTGAGCTTGGTGTGTGTGTGTGTGTGTGTGTGTGTGTGTGTGTGTGTGTGTGTGTGTATATAACTGTGGGTGTGTGTGTTGGCCCAGCTCCAGTGATTAAACACACAGAGTCCACAGTGCCCTTCTCTCCTCCACAGTGGCCTCAGAGCGACGGGACATCAGAAGTGGCTCCCACAAGAGAGGACTCGATGGCCACAATGCTTTTGGTTCGAGCTCATTCGTGTGAGGCTCTAAAGAGAAAAGTCTTGTCAAACACATGTTCGCTGAGTGTACGTAAACACACGCTCTCCTCCACACACCTGTCTCAAAGGGCAAAACTGTGCAAAGTGCCCAGAGGGAGCGGCAGCATCACTTTCTAATCACAACTTCAGGCGAGGAGAGAGCAGGCAGTGAAAGCCAAGACACCGGATACACAAACACTCAAATTGTTACCTAGCAGGAGGGAGTTGTTCTTGAAGGAAGCGATGAAAACAAGTTCACTTCCCATGAAACTTCTCAAATCGTTTCATTCCTCTGTGGTTGCCAGCAGCAATATCAGCGCCAAAGTGCGTGTGTGATGCCCTCATAACAAATGAGGCCCCAGTAACGCTGGATGAGGTCTGCAGGAGAGATCCTGTCCACACGATGAACCATCATCGTGTCCCTACACCGTTCTGTTGTTTACTTGGAAGGCAGCATGATGAGAGCAGTTATTCCTGTTTAACTTGGATCAGTCCCCCTGGGGAGGCTCGCTGAAAGATCAAAGAGTCTTTGAGAATTACGTAAAATCATACATTTTCATAAACCCTACCCCTAACCCGAACCCTAACCTGAACCCTAACCTGAACCCTAACCCGAACCCTCTATTTTAGGCTTTAAAATGTCTTAAACACATTACAATACAACTTTGCACATCTTAAATATGTTTATAGGTCTGACTCAACGTTAACGTTCATTTAACGCTACTTCTCTTGCACTTTAAAATTTGTATTTTTGTGGATACATACTGTTTCTGCCTAGAGTCTGCACATTGGGGGTTCTTCTCGACTAGGCTACTTCATTTTATCTTCAGCTACAGGGAAGTGCTTATAATTCTGGGACCCTGATATTCCTTCATATCTATTGTACCTGACAAAGGTCTCAAATTTGATTCATTATGGTCTTAAAAAGTCCTAAATTGAACTTGTTGGAACCTGTAGAAACCTTGTTAAACAGAGTACATCTCTCACCTCCTTGTTGTTGAGTTGAGATCTTTTATAAGCAATAGAAGGCCAAATCTGTATGAGCTCTTCAGGTCTACACGATAACTTCAGCGCACTACTACAACATGTACCATATTTAACAATATCAACAATATTCAGCTGTGGGAAACATCAGGTTTGGGACACAGAAAGTCAGAATTAGACCCAGAATGTTGAGACCAGTGGTGAAGGAAGTACTCAAACATTTTACTTATAAGCAAATAATGAGACCAAAATGTGCTTAAGTAGCCTAAAGGGAAAAAGGGAAATTCTGGTGTTTATTAAAGTGTAGATCTTCTCTGCTGGCTGACACCACTCAGCTGCAGTGGCTACAATGCAATCTTATGGGGCAACTGCGACAGTACAAAAGGGCTTTTTTTCCACCAATAAAAGTCTCAAATTTATATTCCGGGTCTCAAGACTTGCAACACTACACACATGACTCAGAAATGTAAGGTGTAGTGGAGTATATATACAATGACAAAGTAAATGTACTTCATTACATGCCACTACTGCTAAAGCTACATTGTGTGCTGTGACTTCTCTTGAAAACACCATGTTCCACTATTTCTGTTTCATTCTCGATCATTTCCACCACATGTTTACAAATGCAACAAGGTTAATGATCTTTTCTTGAATATACTTTTTCAGTTTGGAAAAACAAACAAACACTTAATAACTGACCCACAATATCAAATCATCTTTTTTCAAATTTCTGGATTGCTGGAAATTAAACCAATCACCTCTCACTATGAAAGTGTCTCTGATTGGTTGGATATTTTCCTTCAGTTCAACTTAATTCAACTCAACAGCCGACAGAGCCCTCTTTAAAAACTGAATCCCCCGGGGCAGTAAAAGATGATACGGGAGGAAGGTGCATCATTTGGGGAGGGGGGTCATAAACTCCTGTTTATGTGGTACATCCCTATTCGCTCCACACCCACCCTTCCTTCCCCGGTCCCACTCGAGCTGTCCCCCACAGTTTCCCCTGTGGCTTTGGGACATTTGTTGAGACTGGCTCCTGCACAGAGTGGGCTTGAGTGACATGAAGACAAGACACCCACCACCACCTTCTTCACCCCCACCCCCCCACACTGCCTCTCTCTCTCTCTCTCTCTTTTGGCCCCCACCCTTTTCCCCCTGTCCCTCATCAGACTAGCTGGGTGTCAGCGCAGAGACAGCACTGTGATTTATTGGTCTCTACTCCTCTGGGACCCCGCCCTCAACACGACACTAACACACACACACACACACACACACACACACACACACACACACACACACACAATGACAGCCCCTCCCTCTATCTCACACTCACTCCACCCCCCACCCCTTGCCCCCCAACCCTCCATCCATCCCCTTCTGTCCTCTCCTGCTGCATGGCCCCCGGGGGGAAAGAAGGAGTAATGACCCACATCAGCAGCAGCTATGCTCACATGCACACACACACAGATGTAGTTGCACATGCACGACACACACGCACACACACACAAACACACACACACACACACACACACCTCCTTGCAGGCAGGCAGGATACAAATAAATACCCTGTGTGACACACATATGCACACGTATGCACACATAAAACAGACGCTGACACATTTACGCTCACAGGCATGTGTATCTGGGAAGTCAGGAATTCCAGTGCTATGCTGTAACATTGTTTCCCAGCTCACAAGCCTCATCCAGACCACAGAACACTGAAGAGGCCTGCACTGTTATTCACCCACTGATGATATCTGCTAAATGCTTCTTTCTTTTTGCAAATAGGACACAAGATGGAACATACACTTCTTCCTTTCTCTGGAATTTGTTTCTTGATAGCACAGAACAATGGAGTCTTTTGTATCACTCCACCCTGAAGTGGAATAAGATCTCCTTTTTGACTGTGCAAATATCTGTGAATGCACCAGGTTGCACAATTTGGCTGTGAAATCCACAATTGCACTGTGTGCTCTCAGAGGTGACGATGAAGCAAGAGGCCTTTTCTTTATATTTAGAAAACTGTTTTCTCTCTGTGTCTTGTTGTAAAAAGATAACTTCACACGTGCCAGTGGAAGGTCAGAGTCAACATTCTGCTGCTTATACTTAAAGGGCCGAGTGAGCAAAGGGGGCTTCTTCTCAGAGGGGTGATTTTGAATTCCACCAGTCGATCGGCACTGAGTGGAGAGTGAAGCGGTTAAATCTCAGAGTATTGACTTGCAAATGTTACTGACAACACTTTGCATGTGCTGTCACTCATCCCGCACAGTGGAGTGATGCACTCTTGCGAAATAAAAAAAAGAAAGTGTGCAGTCGTTGCCACAGTTTTCCACTTCACATGAGTGCTGGGAAGCTGCAGAGTGTGGTCAGGTCAGGTGCTAATCTGTGTGTTTGAGCCTTTGAAACAGGAAGCAAAACATATCCATTCATTTTTGACGCCAGGGAGGACACAGGGTATTGTATGGAGTGATTGTTGGATCGTTTAAAGAATTTGGCCAAGCATCATTGAAATATATAACTTCTCTTACTGAGTAATAGCAATGATAATCATAAATGAACAAAATTCGGTCTATAGTTGACGAAACACTTTTTCGGGCCCTTTGTTAAAATGAATATGTTGCACTTAACCAGTTTTTATTGTTAAATAAAGGAATCGCCTAATTGTTGTTGGATTAAAGCAGCAAACAGAATGGAATGGTTCAGTACAGTGATATCTGCCTCACTGACAAACTCCACTATCCTAATGCAAATACTTCTGTTGCCAGGTCTCATGGACGGAGAGTCAAAAAGCTCGAACACTGCATTGTACTACCATCTGTTGTTCAACAGAGGTATTGCAGCCAGATCAAACTAGATGAGGATATTGTGCTCACGTTGTTTAAAAGCAGCAATGGAGACTTCCAAGGAAAATAAGTTTGTTGCATTTTCCAAATCTGCAGCTAAGATAAGTGAAGTAAGGAAAGAAAAAGTAAGACAAAAGTAAAAGTAAAATCGTCTATTATAGTAGTAATAACTGATACACTGTAAGAGAACAAAAATTTACAAATGCAAACGTGCAAACAGAAATGAGTTCAAATGTCTGAACAACCTGGTATTTTCAGATTGTTACTATTGTCCCACTGTTATCTCAATGGAATAATGTGAAAACGTTCTATGACAGTGATAGAAACAAACAAAAATGCTGTGGTTCCCAATGAAGCAGGCTGCAATGATAGATTTGTTCCACAGGGTGACGCCACTGCACTGTAAAATTTGAGGTGTATAGAAATTCATTCTAAATAATTCAGGAGTTATGGCATTCAAAACTGAATAAAATCTTAGTTCTCACACACACAGTGTCTGTGGAAAGACCCTGACTCTAAGCAGTGGGTTATTTTCATTACAAAACTGATGTATATGACTGCTTTACCACCCAGTCAGACCCTGATATTTTGACACACATTCATACAAATATTTAGTTTGTAATAAAGGGTTGTAACCTTGATTATTTTAGAGTTGATTGATCAATTAATTTTAAACACAGTCTGTAGTAAACCTATTAAACAAACTTCCACTTGGTTTTCTTAAGTTCATGTTTAATAAGAGTTATGTCAACTCACAGTACAGGCATTTGCATCATCATCCAATTTACTGTTGAGGAGACTGTTAAGATCGTCGAGATCGTCTTGACAAAAAGTCATATTGTTTCTCAAAGTTATAATATTATATCACATTTAATATGATTTGATTATTTATAATCAATTAAAGCTTAGACCTTATAGAAACCTTCATTATCATGTTAGTATCTTAGGATCCAGTCTTTAAGTTGTTCTGAAGCTGCTGAATGGTTTGCAACAGTTGGTCGGGTCAGAGGCTGCAGAGAGTACTTGTGTGGTTTCACTGTCAGGACTTGAAGCTCCTTTATATTAAGATGATGAAAATATTGGTCAAAAATCCTAAGTAAAAGTCTCTTAAAATGTTACAGTACAGTACTTGAGTGCTTGATGACTTTCAACCAGTGGAAATGAATTGGTCTGTGTCCCACATTTGTTAACTAAGGAAGACATTTAACATCTAAATGATTTACCGTCTTATGCTGTTGAGGTAAAAGCACTTTTCCCCAGATTGTTGAATTTGAGGAATATGAACCATCTTCTCCTTCTCTTTTCTTGGCCAGCAGCATCCGCACTAACATTTTCCCTTCTTTCATTCACTGCTTCCTCTTACACTGCACATGGCACAGGAAGACATCTTGTATTTTCCAGAGGAGGCCAGCTGGCTGTTGAGCAGACCCAGGCCTCCCACTTCCCCTTGAGGTCCTCGTCTCTCCGCTGCAGCAGCCACATGGGCAACAGCTACACAATAAGAAGAAAAGTCTATTTGAACTCGATTGTGGTTAAAGATTAAAGATCAGTAATTGGCAATAGAAGGAACCAATGAGATTTAAAGTGAATTAAAGTAGGGATGAGATATTTTCCAGGAGTCAGATGTCAGATGCATCTGCTGACAGAGTCCTGATTCTGCTTCTGGCCTGGCTGCAGTAATAGATACTGTTTTGTTGAAGAGATTCCAACTGGTAGAAACAGAAATATAGAGGCCTGAAGCAATTTCCTGCAGAGCTTGGGATTTATTATCAACAGAAATCTGTGTTATCACAGGACCACATTTGGAGTAATAATATAAACAGGAGTTTTAAATGACACGTTCAGATTGACATACAACACCTTGGTACCCCACTGGGTGCGAGCGGCTGTGTACTCAGTGTCCCTGATTTAGTAACTGGTCACAATATTTAGTTTGGGTTCAACAAAAACAGCAGTTAAAGTGTCATTTAACAAAAATATGTTGGTATTTGTGAGTTACCATCCCTGCACTCTGCAAACGCTAAGTTTGAGGATTTGAATTGTGTTTGTTGGGTTACATCCACACACACGTGTTACGTTAGGTCAGTATCTCCTCTCTGGCGACGTAAGATAACACACATCTCACCGCGATCTAAATCTGGAAACTCAAAGACAACACAACACCATTATAAAAACGTCTGAGGGTAAATCTGTGTGAGGGACTCGTATGATTCTTGGCTGCTGCTGATGAGGGCGGGTGGTTTCTCAGGTCCGTGCACGAGTACTACACAGTCTGTCACTGTGTATTAATATGTCATTTTTATTGTGTAAACATACGACACAGAAACAAAACTCCACCTTTCCTGATGATCGCTCAGTGCATTAATAGCTACAGCCTGAATTCTTCCACGTGGCCTCGGCTACACGCTGCTGTCCCCGTTGGTATGACATCATTCCAGCCCTGAAGCGAGGGCTGTTTCCCTACAGAGGCCCTGTCCCGCCGACGTACCTGAGGTGAGTACGTCTCTGTGTCACTGCTACTCCACAGCAGGACACGCTTTCCCCTCCACCATAAATCTGCAAAGTTTTGGATGACTTGCAGGGGCGCGGTGGGGGGAGGGGGAGACAACACGAAGCCTCTGGCTGAGGTGAGAGGAACGTTGTGTGTGTCAATATATAAACGTATAAATCCTTCATCGGGGTCACTGGTGGTAGTGGCGAGGATGGCGAGCAGCCAGATGAGCTGACTCTGCTGCCTCTCTCTCCCAGAGCTGAGCGAAAGAAATGTGCCATTATCCAGCGAGGCCCCTGCGGCCGGGCCCCTGAGCACAGAGCTGCTGTCCAAGACAATATGCAAAAGGCCAAGAGACTGCAGGCTGGAGACTAGAGAGCTTTAGATACCTCCTCAGACTGTTTACGACCACCTCTCCCTCAGCCAAGAGCCTCGCTACCTTTTCTTCACTGCTTCTTTCTTTCCACTTGGTCGCTGCTGCTGACAGTGAAACATCTGTGAAACACACAGACTCCAGGACCTTCTGAGAAAGAACTCAGCTGAACTACAAAATTTAAATTAGTCCAGAGATTAAGATACATTATAACAGTCATGATAAATGAAATGAGCATTTGTAATTTAAAAAGTAAATGGCAGATGGAAATGTGGCCAAGTGGTTCAAAATCTTTGCAATACCTGTTGTTCTTCAGATAATGAAGTATTGTTGTGATGCTCCAGATAAGAGATTTAGATAAAATCCCTGAAACACAAATTAAAATCTGACATAGATAATTCATATTCAACCTCATCATAGGAATTACAAAAACTAATATCACTGTCATCTCGCTCAATAAAGGAATTTTTATTTGAGCATATATCCTTTAGCAACCTTGGTTTGAGTCACCTATCAGATCAGAACTCAGGTGGACAATCCTACTCTGCATGTTTTAGGAATACTACTATAGTATTGATACTATAATATACTATAATATCAGGTAATGGGCGGCATTACCGTTCACCTAAAAGTGAAGCCAAAGCACCTTGATCACCTCCTGGTGGCTGGTTGAAGTATAGGTCATAGATCCCCGGCTCCTGGGCCAAAAGATGCAAATAGACGTCAAACAAATGATTCTCAAAGATGAGTCTTCAGTGCAAGATTCGCCAGACTCCTCCTCCTCATTGTTCTCTGTCTCTGTGTCGATGAGTTCAGCTGGCGAGGTTACACATGTGTGACCGACCAATCACTGCCATGGAAAGATGTTCTATAATTAATCTCAGATGAAGGGTTGCTCTGCTCTGGCGTCTCTGGTTATATATAAAATAAGAAACCGAAAAAAAATATGAGCACATTTACAGCCCTATAAGAAATAAAGACTGGTTGGTCTTTAAAAAATACATGCAAAAGTCTGTGTTAGTTATAAATGAAATAGAATGCTAAAGTCGTAAGCAGTTTATATAACAACAATAAAGGCTGGATATTTTAATGGTATAATGATATTATGTACATAAAATGTATTTGGATCAATAGCTACTGCCTTATTGTGATAAAACCAATGTGACTAACACATTAAACCTCAATGGTTTGTATAACAAAAATAACACATAAGAGTTAAAAAAGACTTTATACCCCTAATATTTTGTCAAATTACACAAGGCCTTGACGTTTGCCTATCAACAAGATGAGTATGTGCGAGTGTGTGATTGTGCACTGTGGTTAATTAAAGTGGGGTTTTTTTGCAGAAGCAAGGCTGTGGAGCAGGAAGGCTCGCTGCTCTCTATGATAGGAAGAGAAAAAAACAACATAGCTGCTCATTTCTGGAGGCATTTTAATTGCTAGAATACAGCGCCAAGCTAAAAATGTCTCTGCTGGCCTCCAGCATGAGAAAGTTACAGACACCCCTGAATTGACGCTGCGGAGTGGAGCACTGCTAATTGTCAGGATGACTTGTGTTGTTATAAACGTTACAGAGGAAATGTATCTCTGATACTATGGCTGTCTGAGCTAACATTCATCCCTCGTCATTTGAAAACAGAAGAAATTAGCACACAATAGATTGACACATTCATACAGGGCTTTACATGCAGCACATTTTCTAAAGGTTCAGTATCCTGCCCAAAGGCATCTCAGAATGCGAGGAGCCAGGGATCGAACCAGTGAACCTTCTTGCTATAGTGGACAACCCTCTCTAACCCCTAAGCCACAGCCACCCAATAATAAGTGACAGTATGTCTTGCAGAAGCTCAGAGGAACCATGCAGCAGCTCTGACCTGTCAACAGCCGGTGTGTGGCTGCAGAGAACAAAGTGAGAGGAAAGTTGATCATTACAAAATTAATTAACTAACTTAAATCTAACAAAGGTTGGAGAAAAAGAACCATGCCTGTGTCAAGACCATGCATTTATTGACTTTTAATCCTGTAAACCAGTTTGACAATGTGTTTCTTCAACTAGAATAGCACTCAGTAGTGTGCGTCCATCTGTCAAGGCCCAACATCTCTCGATCATTTCTTGAGAAATTGACAAAAATGTCAAATATATGCCCCATATCTCAATGATAAAAAAATCCTGGAGTTAACCCCTTAAAGGAGTCAGCTCCAGAAGTTAACGGGACCTTCCCTGACCCACACTGCACCCTTCCACCAAGTTTCAATAAAATATGTTAAGTAGTTTTTACATAATTCTGTGAACAGAGTAATGAAAATATAATTTACTGGCAGTTTACTTGACAGTTTTCTTTCTCTGGCACGTTTTTACTCTATTTTACAGCAAAGCCAAGAAAATACACAAAAAAAAATCTATTCTCACTGTTTCAGGATCCAAAGTCAACTTTTACAAGTTAGAGCCATTATGGATCGTGTTATTTCTAGCAGCAACCCTGTCCCATATTCATTCTTCTTGACCGTTGGTCCTGGAATTCCACCTTGAAACCAGAAATGGTTGTCGCCCTCAGGGACACTGACCAAAGTGGGATGAACGGTGGAGCGCGTAACACCCAGCATCGTCCACCGCAAACATCCCAAAAACTTGCAGCCGTCTCCTTTTCCGTCAAGCTTCACTGCTTCCTGTGCTGAGGTTTTCCCAAAACCGCTCATCCCGAGAGCCACTTCTCACCACGCTCCCGGTCACTCGCAGGACTCCCTCCCTGGGGACCAGACCTATCATGATTTGTGATCTATTTTCTGTGTTTGTGTCGACACTTTACTCAGAAGCCTTCCATGAGAGAGGGCTGTCATGATATATTTTTAATTTAAAGTTACTTGATTCAGATCAGGCTGGTTGTTTAGTGTCCGGTTTTGACAATAATGTAAAGTCAAGGGAAACCAGTGATCTGCTCCAGGTAGATTCTATTGCCTCATTCAGGCCTCAGGCAGACTGTAGATCTGATGTATGTGTTGGGTAATGTTTTCCAGATGGATAGTTTCTCACCGTAAAACCACAGATATGATGTTCAGCAGGTTCTGTCACTGAGACTACATTTCATTAAAGGTACATTTACAGTCCGACCTAAAGGATGTGTCTCTGGAATTCAAGTAATGAAATAGCAGTGAACACATGAAGAGCAAATCTCCCTGAATAAGAAGCTAAATTAATAAATAGTAGTGAGAATAAAAGCTAAATGTTAATTAATGTGTTGAATTCCCAGTTGTTTTGAAGCGGCCCCACATACGCTCAACTTTCACGACATGGGAGTGAGCAATATTGTTTTAAATGTGGGATGACAGTGGTTTTCAGTGCAAACCGCCAACGAAACACCCACAACTGTCCCCATGGGCCCAGTGTTTATTCTGTCATAAATATAAATGTGTTTATTTTTGTAGAGCGCTCCATTCTCCGGGCCTGGACACACTGAGGCAGCATGGGTGCATTGATTAACCCTTACTGACTCCATCTATTGCTATTTAACACCACCTCCTATAATTCAAATGAGAAGGATTTCTGTTTTTTAATCATTCTTCCCTGACTATCAAGTCTAACACAGCGTAAAAGAGAAAAGAGCAATTATTGGTGATCTTTGTTTTCCTCCATGCATGTTGGGGGGGACATTTCTCAAGAGCATTTCCTGAAGGGGACACATAAGGTCCCACAGAAAGTACTGGTGTATTACTTGTACTCGTGTAGTGCCCGTTCAAATCAGAGTGCTTTGCGCAGGGTGGCGCTGTCCCTGTAGTTTCTGAACATGTTGTTACTCATCACGCAGAAGAGGACATAGAAGAAGACATGTTCAACTCGGTCCGACTGGCGGCAACGTGCTCTTTATTAAAATACTATTAATATTGCATGTATCCTGTGTCCGTATTGCACCAATTTCTTTTACACTGCATTTCCTTGCACCCTCAACATGTCATGTCAAGCGTGAAGCTGACAGCCAGAGATTTAAGAGATAGATAATAATATATACACAATAAAGATGGATAAAGAGGAAATCATTATTACCAATGTATCTACCCATATATCCATCCATCTACATGTATGTATAAGTACATATATGTAAATACTAAGGAATATATTGCAATGGACCAAACCACTGTAAGACATTTGAGAATGGGTTGCAATCTTTCATAATTTGAAAACACCAGTGCACATCATCATTCTATTTAAAATCATATAGTTGTGTTTGCAGTGATATTGAGGGGGACAGCTCTCTGTAATTCCCAGGATGGGGGTGTCTCGACGTACTGGAGGTTAGTGTTTTTTGTCTGTGTGACTACTTTAAACGTATAAAAGCAAGACAACAGAACTGAATGTGGATTATATCTTTATTTAAAATTCTCTGATTTAAAGACTATAGATATAATCTATACACAAAAGAACAACATGAACCACAGCTACAAGTTGACACATAAAAGATTGGTCATCCGGTGCCAATTCGGAAACACCGATCCAGTAAAACATAAAACACACATGGAGCCACGTAACCAGCTGAGAACCTGGGTTTCCAGAGGGGGAAATCAAATGCCATGACGTTCCTACATCCTCGTCCTCATTTGTGCTATTGGTCTGCAAGCTGTAGTACACATGATTTAGATGTGTGTGTGTGTGTGTGTGGGTGGGGGGGAGTGTTGCACAGCACTTCACCGCAACCAGTTCCAGCTGTTTCTTGTTGTAAATCTCAGTTTCAAATGTGTAGTTGTCCCCAGGGACCCAAGGTTTACCGTAGGTTACCCCACGCCTCCTCCTAGACCCAGCCCACCTTCAGGGCCTCACAATCACTATCAGGTGGAGGACTCCATCTCCCTCCATCTTCTTTTTCTCTTCCCTCCATCAATTGTGAAGTCCGAGTGATCTGTCGTCGTTCCTCCAACTGCAGAGGAGACCTAACTCACGATTTAACCCCATCTATCAACACAGGAAGGGGAAAAGGAACGTAGACGATTCTTTGAAGTGGGAATGGAGCTGTGTTACTCGCTTCAAAAACACAGTTGGGTATGTAACCCATTATCATTACAACAGCATTTTGAAAGCCCTGCCAAGGCATCTGGCTCCCGGTTGGACCTGGAATCGGATCCATTTGTGTGGTAGCTCCAATAAGAACCATTCTGTGAAGGCACAGGCCAAAAAAAGCAAAATGTACAGGTGAATTTAAAATCTGCCTACATGTGAAAATAAAAACATACAAGCGTATATACATCCTTCACAGACCATGAAACATGTCTCATAGAATTAGTAGAAAGTACAGTATTTCTGGCTCATAGTGGCAAGCAAGGGTGATTGCACAAAAAACCTTAACAGCGCTGGCAATTCCAACCTTATTAAAGTTAATAGAGAAGCTTCTTGTATTTAAAATAAATTAAACACCATTTTCAAAATGGTCATCTCATCCTTCTTTGATTACTATTATTTGAAAATTTATATGAAAACACAAGACAGAGAGCGGAAAAACGAAACCAAACAAAAAGGAGGCCAGATTTGTCAATATGTGATTGGCAGTATATTCATAGTGGTATGATGCATTAAGTTCATCAATGGTTCCTACCTCTGCAGTCCATAACACACAGGGGAAATATAATATCAATCAATCACGCCACATTTAAATTTACACATTTTAGAAAAGCATCACTACTGTTAAAGGTGAATTTGACCCAGTCTGCACAGAGTCTACTGTTAAAGACTGACTTGATCTAAAGAACACATCAGTAATAGTGACAAATCTACGTAGGCACTTTTTTGTCATAGTAATTAACAGCTCCCAAAAAGTGAAGCCAAAGCATCTTGATCACCCCCTGGTGGCTGACTACGCTATAGGTCATAAATCCTGCCTCCTGCGTTACAGTCGATGGGACATGGACCAAACTAAAAAGTCGAAGTACGTGCCAATAAATTGTTTCAAAGATGTTTTACATTCCTCTTAAGGTGATTCTTCTCACACTGGTGTTAGTTCAAGTGTTTATTTAACCTGTAAGTTTGGTTTTGGTCTCCTTTCTGTGATCAGCGTCTCCAGCTCGTCCCACCCTATTGCTGTTGCCCAGCAACTCATGAAGTTGGACATGACCAGAAAGTGTTAATACCCTTTTTTTAAAAACACGTTAGCTGTTCTGAGTTGAGGCGTGATACTCATGCATTAGATAACACCCATTGGACCCCTCCTTTCTCGAGGCTAGAAGGAAACATTTGCCGGCCATATTTGAAGGAACCTTCGAAATGGGACAGTAAAAGTACCGCTGTGATGCAATCAGCCTTCAAATGCAGCCTCCTAAGGATGCAGCCCGTGAATTGAGACAGAGCTTATGGTTTACACCAGATCTGTTTGGGTGGCAGGAGCCTATTGTCAGATCTATGGACTTATCTCCAGGTGAAGCTTATAGCTTGTCATGTTGGTTAGATTGATATACCTCTTGTGTTAAAGCAGCGCTGGGATGGCCTGCAGCTGCTCAGTCTGCGAGCCTCGGTATTTAGAGAAAATGAGCTCATCCAATGTGAGCTGCTGTCAACAATTTGCTTACTGGCGAGTGACCAGCGTAAGGTGCTCGAAAAACAAACCAAATGAAAATTAAAAACGTACATACAAAACACATTAGAGCTCCATTAAGCGATATATTTGATATTATTGTAAAAAATGAGTTGCCACAGCCAATCCCACGGTATCCCAAGGCCCTTCCAGATTCAAACTGCTCTTATTGACACTTTATAGAAAACTATAGGCAGCTGTACTTCCTGCAACATAGCAAAGGAGAGGAAGTTGTTGGGCCGATATATGTATGAGCACAAAGTCAAAATCTGCCTTACATTCATCCGATGGCCAGAAAAGGGCTGTAATTGGCACGTCTAGGTTTCTGTGCTTCTGCTGTGTCGCCTGTCTGCTAACACGTAGCCACAAGCACTTCATTAGGCAACTATATATCATAGCTTTGTTGCTGTGTATTTGTAGTTTTTCTTTTCCCTTAATGCAGCTTTAAGCAAATACACTTGAACATCCACAACGATGTCTTACAAACAATAGGCTCCTCTCTCTCTTACAGGAGAGCAGGACGTCATCGCGGCGCCTTTAACAGGGGGCTCAGAGACCTGGCGATGGGACGCAGCCCCCTCAGTCAGTCCAGTGGTTGGGGAGCAGGTGGGGGTGTGAGTGGTTGATACGTATGGAGAGAGAGAGGGAGAGAGCTGGGGGCTTGAAGGCTGCAAGCTACAGACCAGATCCCGAACTTTACTCCTTTCAAACAGCGATACAAAGGTCTGGTTGTAGACCGGAACACATGTAGCCAAGATTTTACATTTCATAGTCATAGAACTTCTTATCCAGCAAAGAGTCAATGACGGTTGAAGACCCCTGGGTTGGACCCCCATCACACAGGTTTGGGATCTGCAGGCTGCAGCCTTTCTTCCCCCCAGTGTCAGCCCCCCACTATCACACAGGGCCAGGACTGTGGTGGTAGTTGTAATGGTTGGTGTGCTCAGAGTCTACGATCTGCAGGCTGGGTTTCCTCTCTGGCTCCTCGCTGTCGGTGGTGTCTTGCCTCGTGCAACGTGGAGGACGCTTCTTGAAGAAGTCTGACACGAAGCACACCTGCAGAGAAGAGGAGAGGAAGAAGCGAGAAGTGGAGGAGGGGGAGGAGAAAGGAGTAGGAGCACAAGAGGAGAGGAGGTGTTTGAGGACAGGAAGTAGAGAAGAAGATGAGGAGAATGAGGAGAAGAGAGAAAGAGTAGGTTAGTGGATATTTTTCCCACAGAGATTGTAGAATGTCTCCTGTGTGACGGATACAGAGGAGGTATATGGATTGAGGGCAGGTCTGGAAACTGTGATTACATGTTTCTGGACCGGTCTGTGCACAGCTGTTGAGTGACACACTAACACTCGTGCACATCTGAGAGGAACACACACAGAGAGCAGGCACAACCCCTGTCGGCCATAAAACACTATGCCCAGGAGGGTCTCTAATTGCGCAGAGCAACGTGAAGGCCGAAAGGCGCAAGCTCACTTCCCCATTAATCATACACGGACGCACGCATGCACATGCACACAAACACACACACACTCTACCACTGTGGAGTTTCCACAAGGCAGTGCTGACAGTGGTTCAATCAAAACAGGGAAGCGGCCAAACAATAAAAGGAGCCCAGCTGGATGGAGTGGGGGGGGGATGGACGAAGAACCTGCCGGTGTGAGTGTGTGTGTTCGTGTCAAGTCGCACTCCGCTTCACTCATACTTCCCGTCTACACACGTTTTTCACTGCCAGAATGAAATAAAGCAGAAATGTTGATTCACTAGCAGCTGCTCTGCTTTAAAGGAAGGAGTATCGTTGACGGTTCAGATTTCCATAAAATGTCTTTCTTATGATCTGGACAGTCCAACCCGTGTTTGCTTTGCCTAAAGCCTGAAACCACAGGAGCAAGATCTCAACAGGTACGAGGCTGGAAACACTCCACGTGAGCACTGATTCACAAATAGGAGGTAAATGTTTTCGGAATAAAATCAAAGCTTATGCATTTCTCACAAACTCATGTCCTGTACTCAGATCATGAACTGCTTCCATCAGGTAGATTCTACGGGTTCCAAATAAATACAGGAAGAGACCTGAGCAGGTATAAAATCGCCTTTACTTCCTCTGTCAGTGAATCTGTTAAACTCACACATGCACTGAACTACAGATAATCTCCTGACATTTTCCGGAGGGACAGTATGTGAAAACACAAATGGTTGTGTCAGAAGCTCTGGACTTTCTCCGGGGTTCCTCTGCCAGGGCTCTAATAAAAACTAAAGTCCAAATGAGCCCATGTGAGATCACATCAGGAGAATCTGGAGGATTCACAGCCAGCATGTGGGCGTGTTGATGACGTTTCTAACGCCTAGGCCATGTGTGTGTGTGTGTGTGTGCAGCGCCTGACAGCTGTGTTGCTGATCTGCTGCATCTCTCAGGCGCCTGTTGTTCACACAGGAAGTGTGTCTGCAGTGGACATTCTGCAGAGCTGCCAAGTGAGGTTTCTGGCGTGGCCACCATATTTTCTGTCGGCCTATGAACTTAACTAAATGCCAGCACACTATGGTATGAAGCTGTGCATCTTCAACTCCTCCAAAACAAATGACTGGATTCAGTCAACAGTAACGCCACAGGGCTTTTACTTTGAAACAGGTACAGGAAGCAAATCTTTATGTTTCTTATGCTGCAGTTGGGCATTGAAACTGTGGGGAAAGATCCTTTTCACTGTTTATATTGCTGTGAACTGGGAGAAAATACACAGGACTCCAACTCACTAGAAGAGCAGCGCGGCTCACTGGCATGGAAACAAGCTCACACATCCTGTGTGGCCTGGGCATAACACGGAAGGACACATATATCTCAGAATGAAAATAAGGAGCCATACATAGGGACGCCGACGAAGATGTCAACTTGGAAAGACAACAAGATTCGAAAGCTTTTGGGGATAAGGGAAAGGTCCAGAACCCATTGCACTGATAATCTCAGAGTTAATGTCTGAAAACATCTTGAGTCACATGTACCTGAACGCACTTCTGTCGTCTGTACTACGCACTACGGTTTTCAATCTTGACTCTTCACAGTGTCTAGATAAGTTAGGACTCGACACCAGATCATAGACGTCTCTGAGCATCATTTGGCGAATATACCGACTGTCCAATGTCACGAACGTACACTGCAGACATTCTTTCACTGTGCAGGGAAATTCCTTGAATGAAGTTGAACTCACGTTGAGCACAGCGATCAGCACTCCCTGCAGCATCCCCACCAGCACGTCGCTCCAGTGGTGCTTGTAATCAGAGACTCGGGTGTATCCCACATACACCGCAAAGGCTACCAGGAAGAACTGAATTGTGGGCCGGAGGAGTCTAGCCCACTTAGCCACCAGTCTGGCCTGCACGTAAAGCTGGAGGAACGGAACAGGGTGGAAGAAGAGAAGAGAGTGGGAGATGGTTCGGGGATGAGGGGAAGAGGAAGGAAGAAAAAGATTATTTGCATTAATGAAATAGCAGTGAAGTCATGCAGCAGTCAAGTTTCTGGGTTTATGCTTAAACAATTAGTCTGCCCTACTGTCAGGTTTCAAAGTATTTTACTGCAAACACCAATAATGAAAAGTATGAGTTCATGTGTCTCTAAGGCAAAAACAGTAGCTGGTTTACGTCTCAAATTGAATTTTAATGTAAAAGGGTGTTGAGTATGAGGCTAATTTATGTCCATAACACAACTGAAACCCTTTATTTTACTGGAGAGCAGCAGATGCCAAAATACGTATGAACCTGGCAACAGCACAGATGTCACTGGGCGTCTGCTTGGTTACTGCTGAAGGTGCAAAACTTGGCATTGCACTACAGTCCCCACCCCCCCCGTGCCTCACAGCCTCTCTGCACTGAACCCTGCAGCCTGGATATCACAGCTTAGCTCTTATTCATCTGGTAAAAAGAGAGTGCAGACCAGACTACTGACAGGACACTAGCTGGAGAGATCCTTCTGTCTCCCTCAAATGGAATTTTTCTCTGAACGGAACAAAGTTGCTTTGCTTGGCCTCCTGAAACTCACTGTCCGGTGCCTGCAGGGCTTTTAACAGAAAGAAACGAGGCCAAGGGCAATGAAGTGGATACAGAACACAGCAGCAGCACATGCTCTGCCTTCATCATTGCTGGGAAAAAGGCAGCAGACGTCTCCAGATCCCGTCTCTCACTGTCCACATTCCTCCTCTGAACTCTTGCCTTGTCCCTTTTTGTGTCCACGAGCAGAAACTGGATCTATGAGCCTTTTCATGGCCTCAACAATAAGCCCTTCACTCCAAATGCATAAATCTGTTCTCATGATGAAACCATCTGGGGACGTCCATGCCTGAGTCACACTGAGATGGTGTCATGGTGACACATCTATATTTACTGTTGCATGTTTACATTGTGTTTTAGGACTGAGGCTTGTGTGTGGTACTTACGGCAAGGAAGAGCATACAGTACATCCCAAAAGAGGAGTGACCAGAGTAGAAGGACAATCTGGAAAAGACAGAGACTCAAATATAGCTGAATCACATTTTGTACTGAGGAATCTAATTGTCATCATTGTCATTAAAGCAAAACTAATTTATTTAGGGTTCTATATATTTGGTTGTATTTATGTTTTTGTTGTATTTATGGTTATTTATTACATTTTATAACCGTAAAATATTAAGCCTCAATTATATTTTTGTCATAAGGCTTTGATAACGACATCTTTTTTATATCTACAAACATAAGCTAATATATCTGAATTTGGCCTTCAAAACTCCATATCAGTTTGGCTCTAGATTATCTTGTAAAATGTATTATTTGATTAAACCAAAACTATATCAAACAACGTCTCTCATTTTCTCTTTTCTGGTGCGTGATAATATTGTTTTTTAACTCCCTTCACCCAGGAGGTTTTGTTTTCACCCATGTTCTTTTGTTTGTATGCAAGATTACATAAAAAACAACTGAGCAGATTTCCATGAAACTCAGTTAAAGGATGATGTATGGGTCAGGGAAGAACACATTTTATGGTGCAAATCTGTATCCGGGCACAGATCCAGGTCTTTCTTTGTTAACTTTCTTTAACATTACAAGATAGGACGTTTTTTTTTGTTTGTTTTTTTACATTTTCACCCAGGGAATAATTCATGGACTAGAAAAAACAAATCAGCATAAAGGAGTGTAGAGTTTGGTGCAGCTTGGTTGAATTTAAGGGGACCGTTGGGCCTTGGCAGAGATATGTGCTCTATCGAGTGCTATTCTCATTTCCTCTCTGAGCACATTGTTCAAAGTAAAAACTCGGTTCTCTTTCTACCTTGACTCAGTGACGTCCTGCGGTTTGCCTGTGCAGTTGATCAAAGCGATGTATCCCGTGCAGGCCTTGGGGGCACATACAGCCATGAAGTTAGGCCTCGGACGGCCGATGGTGAACTTGGCGAGGTCGGTCAGCGACTGGCTGACGGCTGCCCCAAACAGGAAGGTGCCCACGACCTTGTAGAGCGCGGCTACATACTGGTTGAAGTCTGAGTTAGAGTAAACCCTCTTGCTGTAAACCAGGTACGCCTCTCCAGAGGAGATCTGACGGGGGGGAAGAAGAAGTAAAGTTACTTTTCCTCATACGTCAACACTTTAGCCAGTTCCTAAAGTTGAGAATGGATGAGATGAAACTCTCAGAGAAAGAGAAGAGAGGGAAGATTGATGTTTGGGGTGAAACTTACAATGATGACCGTGCAGGAGATGGTGACGGCCGCCAGCATGCCATGGGTGATGGTGTCTGGTTTTAATGGGTACATGATGCTCTCATCATCACAGTAGATGCCCCTTTCATATGGCTTGAACACAATGGTCATAATGATGAAGGGCAGTGCCGCTAAAATTAAAGCAAAACAGAAGAAACACTCTCAGATAAGAACAAGCCAGGTCATATACAAAGCTAAAAGTGAATATTCACTATATATGGAGAAACCATGCTGTTCCCCTTAAAGTGATATATGGAGCTTGGACATTGCCAAGACCAGAAACAAGCTTTAATCCAAGTGAATGAGCTTAAAATAACACATTTGTCTCTTTTTTTTCCTGCAGGTTTTCAGACATGACATCACTTCTTAAGCTGGGAAGTGAAAATGTTTCTCTAAGGATAGATAAATTGTTTTCTCTCCCCCGCTGGAGCTGGAGCTCTAAAATCACAATGATGAAACAACCCACAAAGGAGACAAAAAAAACATTTGGTAGTTAAATGGCAGGGTAGAAATGCACAGCAAGGAACTGCAAAAATAAACAGTGAGGGAAAAAAATTATTTATATACACAGCCATGTGGGTAAATGTAAAAAAATATACAAACACTCACAAGACGGTACACAAATTAATGCAGACACAACACACACACACTCAACTGAAACTCATTTAATGTGGCTGTGTGCAGAAAATAAGACCAAATATAGTCAGTTTAGGCTCCTGAGAGCTTCGAGAAAGAACACACACACACACACACACACACACACACACACACACACACACACACACACACACACACACACACACACACACACACACACACACACACACGCGTCTATATGCAGTAAAAAATAAACCCCAAAATAAAATTTAATTTAATTAAAAGGTGATGAAACCAATCAAAAAAATAGAAATACAATCTTAAAATAATTAATTAATTTTAATTTAATCACTTTCTTTAACTTTAATTTTTGACATTTTCACCTATTTCCAAGGAACAATTCATTGATCCAGATGTATAGTTATGGAACTGATATCTATGAGTGTGTGTAATTGTGTGCAGCTTGACTGAATTTAAGGGGGACTGCTGGGCGTTGGCGTTGGTATGGGCTCCACTGAGTGCCATTTTACTTGGTCCTTGATTAATTCTTTCAGTCTGGTGGCCTGCAATGGATATTTAGCTTTACTTGATATTTAATAGAATATGTAAATAAAAATATACGAGTTGAACTGATGAACTGATTAAAATTCTTATGAGTTGCAGCCCTAGTGAGGAATGCATTCCCCACCCTGACATCTACCACCGCCATGCACATAGCAGGCAGAGACAGTCTTGGGCCCATTATGGAAATGCCATACAGCCGCACACTAAATGCAAGAAAAACAGCCGTGGAAAAGGGCTGCACCCACCAATGGTATTACATTTCTGTGTAAATGAGAAAGTGCACCCCTCCCATTCTTTCGAAAAACGCCTGCAGCTGACATAATTCCAGGAGGACTTCCAGTGAGACTGACTGATGAGAAGACGGAGACTGAAGGGAAATATACAAGTGGACGGTGGATCAGGATTCAGCTGAGTTGAACACAACTGGGTTTTTACCTCCACCCAGCAAACTCTCATCATGAGGGCAGAAAAACAGAATGACTAGTACTTTAGTATTAAGTCATAAATGCTGTGGGGTTTAGAAACACTTGCACAGAACAGATTGTTCAGCAGAAAGTCCAGATGGGAATTATATCACACACTTTACATTTTTGACAGTGTTTGGATTGAGTTTTTCCAAGTTTGTGAAATGTTTATTATATGTTTGTAATAAACCAGCAATTAACAAATGAAATCAAGAAATTCTCATAATAAATAGTGCTATACACAATAAACTACTAGAAGAGCACTCCCATAACTCAGGCCAAGGCTGACTGACAACTTTATTACCATATTGTATTCACATGTATTCAGATCAGATACATACTTTGCACCATGTAGACAGAATTTTTTCGGATATAGTTAAAATTAATATTTGTTACCGTACAGTAACTGAATAAAGATATTTCCCTATAAATAAAATTTGACAAAAAAGACACAAAAGCCACGGTGTTAAAAAAAGTGGGAAAAAATGCCCCCCCCCCCCTAATTCCTCTTTGGCTCAGACGCACCATTCCATCAAGTTTCAAGAGAATCTGTAGTTTTTGCCTAATCCTGTGAACAGACAGACTAAGAGCATTGAAAACACAACCTCCTTGGCAGAGGTAACAATCATTAGACGCAGACCACGCAGTGTCTGGGTCCTGTCTGACTTTGCATGTAAAGTACATGAGACAACATGAGATGAGACATTGTTTAGTGACATGCCAATTGCACACATGTTCCTCACAGACACCATAGAGACAAAGAGTGCCATTGGCTCAGTGTCTGTCTCGGGGTGAGCTTTGTGTTGAGAGGAGAATAAACAATGGCGTTCTATAGGATAAACCAATCATCACACGTGGTAACCCGACCTTGGTAGGAGCTGGGTTTAGACTGGTCCTACAAGGAAGGAAAAAACATGCAGAGATACCAAGTGATTTCAACTCGGTATTCATACACAAAAAGGCCCCTGTCTTTTTACAACATTTGAAAAAGGCAGGAAACACGTGTCTTTGCGAGTTTGAAACCGATGCAGTTGTCGTCTTCCCACACAGTGCCCACTTTCTTTGGAAAGCAGCTGTCGTTTAGAGCAGCCATGGTGGGTTTGTCTTACAATGAGGTGTGGTCAGGTGCTGTTTTGACAAACTGAGGGAGAGGAAAGTGATTGACTGACTGACCAACAGAAATCTGATTGATGGCTGATACTGACTCGTGATTGGCCGAGCGTGTGTATCAGCATGACCTCGATATCACAGCTCCATTTCCCCATTTGCTACAGATTGCAGACTCTGGCTCAAAATTACTTCCTCATCTGCACAAGATGGCAGCCTTCGTATCCGGGATATTTCCTGTTCATTTCTCCATAATGGGAAATCATCCATCTTGACATACAGTCTATGGTTTCAGGTTGAAATCCAAAGTACAAACTTGAGCTCACATTAGACATTTAGCAAAACTATGATTTTATGGCGGGGAGGAAGTTATTAGGATTTATGATAACTTAAGGTTATAACTTAATTTAACCCAACAGCTGGATGACACCTGTTCATTCACGGCAACTTTCCACTACCACTAAATGGCCACTGGAAGACTGTTTACACGTCTATCTGCCATGTCAGGACACCACATATTCACCCAAATCCTGTTTGTAAAAACCACAGCACAATACAGGGTCTTTTAACTGACATCCTGTCTCAGGCCTCGAGGGGGATCAACCTGACTTGGATCTATTGATGTGGGTTTTGGAAGGCAGCTTCTGCACCTGTATCCTGCATCCTGCTTCCGGCTGTCGAGAACAGGAATGCAATGTTAAGAAACTGATGCCGCTGGTTTACCTCCCCTTCTCTTCCCGGTCACTGACAAAGGGTTGGAGTCACATCAAAGACAGTGAGGGTGGATTGAGTTTCATTCAGGAGGCATCATTGTGACAAATATCTTAAGGTTCTAATATATTCTCTGAAGGACCTAATATATTTTTGCAATGAAAGAAAAATAAATCCATGAAATTATCTTTCGGCTCCGATGCCATGAATCTTTTAAATATTATTTTAAACATTTCCACAGCCAGCCTGTAAAATACCTTAAATCTTTATCTGAAAACATTATACTTTGCTATCAGGGTGTTTGCATTGGCAGTAATGAAAAGGAACTTTGTCCTTCTTTGAGGTTTGCTGCTATGACAACTTGATAGAGTCATGGGAGGACATGGTGATATCAAATCCACATATTACATCAGACCATACCCAGTTCTAATATGTTTTTTATGCTACTTGTAATGTTTGCATTTAGCCCAACATTAAAAAGACATTGGAACTGCAAACAAAACAGAAGGATAAATATCATATATAGAGTGAATACAGGAATAATTCACATCCTTCACTTCTTTCACATTTTGTTAGATGCGTGTGTTATACTTCAATTATTTTTGGCAAACTTATTAAAAATTAAAACATTTCAATATGACACAAATATAAATTTTCAGACCCTTTATTTTAGGGATGGGGAACCTCCGGCCCCTGGGTTGTATACAGACCCTGAACAATCTGATCCAGCTCATTAAAATAATATATGAATACAAAGAAACCTAAACAAAAAGCCCAAAAAAATATTTTTATTATTTTGGTGGTAGAATAAAATAGCAGACTTCAAGGTGGTCCCTTGTGGCTGTGTGGCTGTCAGTTCATGGTCAGGCTGAAGGAAAAACAAACAAATGTAGCTGTAAGCATCGTCTTGGCAACGGTCAAGGCAATTTAATCTACTACAAAGACAAGCCCAGTTTGTGATGTGGACACAGTTGTAGTGATGAAAAAGACACATTTCAACTGTTATTGGAAACATGACGCTCAACTGGACAAGTTTCCAACGAGCAGCAGACCACATTCTGACAGAGACAACGTTATTAAGTAATATTATTTGTGGTGAGCGAGCTAATAACTAAAAGCTAAGAGGAGCCTTGTTGCTGCTGCAGAGCTGCTGGAACCAAACAAAGTAAAAAGTAAAAAGATTCCAATGTCTCAGTTTGTCTTAAAGAGTCATCGCAGAGTGGATTTCTGATACGGCGCCAAAAGCCACGTGTGATACAAAGGATAAATTAGTCTTTGGAAACCATGGATGGCTCTTGTTTTGGCTAAAAGCAGCTGTGAGTAACATCATCAGTGACGAATGTGCTTCTGAAGGTTTCTCCCAAAACTCTGGAGCGAGTTCTTCCACTGTCACGAGCTTGGTCACATGTTTTAGGCCCTTCTTCTTTGGATGACCTTTTTATAGCCAGCTCTTTAAAGCTGTTTTCAGATATGAATTCTGGAAAATGTTCAGACTACTGCGTTTGAAAAAGGGGGGGGGGGGGGGGAGGCTCCTGGAAAGAGCATGAAGGAGGCACTCTTCATAATTGCAGCAGTTTGTTGGACACGTTCTTTGAAAAAAGTGCGGGGGTCTAAATACTTTCTGAATGCATTATGTGTAACAGCAGGTTTGAAAGATTTGTGTAAGATTGGCTCAGACAAAGTTCTGAGGAATGTTTATTTAATAGAGCGCGGTAAATGTCACTTTAAACCAGCAGAAGGACATAATCATTTTGACATTAAAGTCACAGGGTATTGCAACTTCAAAACTGCTTTATGAAGCTTTTAACACTTGCCAGAGCCGGACCATTAATCACGCTGAAGCGGCACAAAAATGAAGTGCAAACTTCAAAGAGGTGTGCCAGACGGTGGTGAAATATAGTTCCTTCCACCTAACATGCTCGCGAATGCCTAAACAGTGTTTTTGCATGTAAGCCGTCAACGTTGAATTCTCAAGTATCATGTTTTCGTCCGTTTGGCCATTTGCTAAATGTTTTTAATACGTTTTTTGTGCTTACTAAGACCTTATAACCAAACAGGGATTTTGCCACAGAGTTCACAGGCTGAGTGAAGTCAGGGCACCTGGCCTTCAATAGTCCCCCCCTGGCTTGTAAAAAAATAGTTATGAATTTTTCATTGCTGTATTCATAAGTAAAGCACTAATTCAGCTGAAATCTGAGTCAGGTTGTCGGTCATAAATTACAAGTTTGGATGAAAATAAGAGAACCCCAAAGAAATGATGTAAAGAGTGTGGACTGCCAGAATGACTGCCTACATCCTGAGGTGTGTGTGTGTTTTGATCAATGTCCCTGTGGATTATACCTGCAAGAAACAAACCAGCCCTTCTCCTAGAGAGCAGACACATACACAAACTGCGTACAGGCAAAAAATAGATCCAACTGCAGACAAAATAGGTCTCCTGGATACCACAAGGACAACCCCACAGCCCACGCCGACACTGCTCCAGAGCTGCTTCCACTCAGAGACGGAGCAGGGTCTCTGGCTGCAGCTAAACTCACAGACGTCTGTGGTGGATCGTTCTTGTCGAGAAAAATCCAAAAGAACATACATTATACATGACGGAAAAGCTGAGGTACTAAGTTGGGAACCGGGCGAACCCTCTTTCTCGACAACTGCTGCTACGTATGGATGGATGGTCAATGCTGCCACAGTTTTGAAATGGAGCCAGGAAGCTAATCTCCATTGGTCAGTCAAACCTCCTGCCTGGGAGCCTGCTTGAATTAGCAGGACACAGAGCTGGAGGTTTCCTGTCTCAGATGAAGACATTTTAGACGCTTCAATTCCATTTTGGGAAGCGCATCCATCCACAGTGGCACCTCAGTGTCTCCCATTATGAATTGGTTCTTAGTGTAAGACAGATAAAAAGCCCCCTTTTCCACTGGTCTGAAAACCCACTAACATCTGGCTTCTGTCTGGAATGGTTCCAATCGGCAAACACTCCTGGGTCACATGACTCTGCAGCAGACAGAGGTTTTTATCCTCTTGGGCTCAGATCGGCAGTGATAGAAACGTGACAACTCACTTCTTCTTTAAGTTAGCGCGTAAATAGCCACAAACGTTTGTGTATTTATTGTGTTTTACATTTTGGGAACAACAGAGATATATTCTTTGTATTGTGCGAAGTGCATCACTGGCAAGACAGCGAGGTGAAAGAGCCTCTCAGCTTCCAGGGCATTTATGACGTTGAACATTACTTGCCTGGGCAAAAACAAAAACAGAAAGGCAAACTCCTCTACTGGTAATGAGAAAGGAGTCTTTTGTTAGCGGGTTTACTCATGTTTAAAAAAAATGGTATACCCACTTATTTTGGTTTAAAAGAGAGACTGACAATCAGACATTTTTAGCATGAATTGAAACCCTTATATTTGCATCCATTCCTTCATTCCACTACTCATTCACATCCTCCATTCTGCTTTTTTTTTTTTCTGTCTTCTTCAAAGTCATTCATTCTTCTCTCGCAGCTCCGTCCTCCTCTCAGTCATCCTCTTGATTGCAGTGTCCTCCCACACACTTCTTCTGTTGTAAATATAGAGGCCTCGATGGGACGGCGCTTTATTTAGCCGGCAGATATGCAATTACACAGGACCATTCGGACCACAATCACACTCCGGGGCTGAGATTCGAGGCTTGTCACGTCTCCTCCTTGCTTTTCTCCATCTAGTTGTTTTCATATCTACGTTTTTCTGACCTTTTCTCCCATTTCTTTCCCTCTCTCACCGCTGCATCTGCCCATCCTGGTCCATTTTTTTTTTCAACTACAGAAAAATAGGTTGACACCTTGACTTGTGTTCCCACAATCATTTGGAAGTTGCTCCAATAGTGTGAGAGTACCTCACACCTACTTGCCCTGGTTTCATAACAATGACATAACCTGCTGCACCTGCAAAACCACATGGACGGACAATTATTCTCCTCCATTTGAAAAACATACATCTGGGTTTTCAGTATGCATATTTTCGAGGCATGTAAAGCCTGTGTGTGTGTGTGTGTGTGTGTGTGTGTGTGTGTGTGTGTGTGTGTGTGTGTGTGTGTGTGTGTGTGTGTGTGTGTGTGAGCTGTGAGAAAGGTGTTCTCACGCTCCTTGTGCTGCTCTGCCTGGTACAAAACTTTCCTTCAGGGTCACAGCTGCAACATTTGCCAGAACGCTCCTCCATCTAATTTCTCGTCTTTCCAGTATGGAGGTCATTTCTTCTTTCTTGTTTCTATTTCCGATCCATCTTTTCCTTCTGTCCATAGCTCATGTATCCTGTTGCATGAATTATTTCCCTTGCCTCTCTATTTTTCATCCCTCATGTCTCATCCCTGACTCCTGTTTCCAACTCATCCCCTCCCACTGTAGACGAGCACAGAGGCAACCATTTTTTCCTTCTAGCTGCACTCAGCGTTTCCAATTTTTTCTTTCCTCCCTCTCTCTCTCTTTTGTTTGCTCCCCTCAAAACATTGTCTGTTGAAAGAAAGTCACGCCAAACACACAGTAGGTGATGTTAAAGACCTCTAAAAGATGACTGGCAGTAACAAAACAACACAACACTCCTTTCTAACTGTCACCCCAAGCCGGACTGACTAATGTGGAAGGTATGTGCTGAGCCTACAAGCTCCGCCGGGGCTGGCCTCTGGAATTCTAATTCACATGAGGAACGCCCAACTTCAGTCACACCAAATCCTGCTGCCGCTGTGGCCCATTCTTTATTTCTAATCCCGCTGTTTCACTCCGTCCATCATTCACGCATGCTTAGCTCCAAGCAGCGCATAAGGAGACAGGGTGGCAGGCGAGGTCGGACGAACGGGTGGGAGGGAGAGAGGCTAAATCTGGGCTGGCAATCAAAGAGTCTGGAGGTTTGGAGGTGATCAAAGACACAGGCCACACAGGTTTAAACCCAAACCATGAAGGTTTAGCGGGAGGAGTTCAAGTGTACGACTCTCCTGAATGGTACGGAGCTTCTCAATGTGATGCTGTGTGTTTTCTTTTTTGAGACATCTGAGATATCAATGCCAAATATACAGTAAGGTGTTATTACATGTACACAAAGAGGACAACCAGTTGTTAGTGTCACTTTTCTGACGTTGCTTTCGATTGCTGTAAAAAAAAAAAACTCTTGGAGAGTAGAGGAATAGTTTGATGTTGAACATTTCTGTTAGATTGCAAGAAACCGCTAATGTAAACCTAAGTAGAAATAGCAAAATAGCCCCTTTAATGTCTTAAACAGTACTGATTTAAGAGAAACTTCCATGAGAAAAGGTCCTTGTGACTTTCAAACAGACTTTGTGTTCACCAGAAATCCCGGTTCACTTGATTAGAAGAAGAACAGCAAAAAATAGACAAATATGTCTCGGACGTGTCTGTTTGTTAAAAGAGCTTCAGTTTCCATGACCCAATTCTCCCGAGAAAAACAATTCCCATCAAGTGGACTCATTGACTAACTCTGAGAACTCAGCACAATCACTCTTCCCAATGCAGCCACACGAGGGGCCCCGCTCCCTGAGGACCCTGCTGCTGGCAAACCGACATCCAGTGAGGTCAAAGAACAGAACATGAGGATACTAACAATGTAATCACAGTCTGATAGGATGAAAAGAATGTGAGGAAATACCTAATAACTCTGGTGTTACTGTGGGGGCTTTGGGAGCAGGCTCTATTATATCAGGTAATAAATAAGTCAATTACAAAAAAAGTTCAAGGTTTAGAGGAAACTTTTCTGCCTTGTTGTTGAAGTGCGAGTTGGAACTAACAACAAAACAAAAACAGGAACAGTCTTAGAAGAAATACAAGAGTTATAAGGCTAATGGATTACTATTGTGACAATATCTTTCTCGCACATGTTTATTTCAAAGAGATAAAATCATGGGAACTGTTCCTTCTGTTAAGATGTGTGTGTGTGTGTGTGTGTGTGTGTGTGTGTGTGTGTGTGTGTGTGTGTGTGTGTGTGTGTGTGTGTGTATAATCACCAGAACTGGTTTGTCACAGTGTACTTAACATAACAACAAAGAGCATTTACACGGGATACAAAACTATGTGCGTGAGTGTTTGTTACACCGATGCCTTGCCCCGCAGCCATTTAGGCTCACACTACTTAGAGTATCTTGCACATTACTCAAAACTCACAGTTCGCTGCCATTCATATCTCCTCCAGCAGCTGAGTCATGAGCAGTCGCCCCTCCTCCGACCTTAAGCTACAGCGCTGCACCTATGAACCCGATCTGTGGGCATAGAACAGTCCATCCCGGTTTTTCCTCTGTTCTCTGAGCCAACACCCATCATCTATTTGTACGGAGTGTATTTACACTGAAGAGAGGGGGGGAGGAGTAAAGCAAAGAAAGAGTGGAGGAGGACGTGAGCTTACACAACAAAACCAACTCAAGACCGACAAAGATATTTGAACAGAGCCAACAGCTCAAATATCTTTAAACAAGACCAATAATAGATTTTGTGTCTAAAAAGAAAAAAAAGAGCAAATGATTAATTGGGGTTTTGCACAAGTTTTCTCCATTAAGGGTTTCAGTGACCGTGTCGAATATTGTTTTACAACATAGAGTAAGGCTCATGTCCATTTATATGACACAAACAGTTGTTAGTTTACCTGGGCTGGGCAGGGTATGAGTGACAGAAAGCAACGCCAAGAAATCGCTTTGATTTGAGTTTTAAGATTTCTTAATAAAACACAGTTGATGAGAGATATGTGATGGTCACGCCGATGGTTAAAAAACCAATGTCGCCCTATAACCTATACTGCAGCCAGCCACCAGGTGGTGATTGAGACACTCTGGCTTCACTGTTAGGGAGCTGTCATGTCATTCATCTTAATATACAGTCTATTGCTCCACGAGTGGAGAGCAGGACATGAATATTTAGAGTCAGAGGTTGGATAAATTCAAACTAGAAAGTTGAAAAACTATAGATGCTAATCAGAGCAGATGGAATTCGGTGTAAAAAGATTCACATGCGATTTTGATTTTTTGAATTAAAAGAAATGTAAATAGTTCCACTATGAAGACGAAACCTGAGTCAGAAGTCTGTTTCCATATGGGCCAATGGTCAGCATAATTACAAGCTCCACCATGTTGTTGCTACATGGCTGGGGCCACCTCACATAAGCTTGGGGTTGGCTTGATGATTATTTGGGTGGGAGACGTGGGTGGCAAAGAGGGAAGGGAGAGGCAGCGGGTGGGATGCAGTCATCCGGACCTGACCATTAAACCAAACCCGGCCCAGACGTTAATCCCAGACTTGTGACAGCAAAATGGAGAGGCTTATCAACTTCAGCAGTCTGCAGATCTTCCCACAGTTGGAGAAAAATACCCCCTAAGCCCCCGTGAAAAGGTCTGCAACCTCCGGGAAAACCGCACAGCCGAGCAGATCTGCACACGCATGAGCCGCCATCCTCGTCTGCATCCTCCCTCCACTGCTTCGCCGCTACATCACAGACACAACAAGGGATGAACGCGCCGCTAAAAGGACTCACTGTTGCGCAACACATGTCTGTCACGGTACAGTAGTAGACCAATGTCCCACCACATAAACAGATTATTATAACGTGGTTGCATCTGAAAACAGCTTCCTCACAGGGTAGTGGTGATACAGATGTTATCAGAAGCGTATCATCATCTTTATGGACGACTGCAGGTGTCGTATAAATAGTTACAGTCTCTTAATCTGTTTCGGTATTTTAATCTATTTTAAATGACGTTTCAATGATTGTGTTCTCGGCCAAGGAGGTTCTTTTTCATCCGTCTGTCTGTCTGTCTCTCTGTCTGTCTCTCTGTCTGTCTGTCTGTATGGTAATTAGCAGAATTACACAACAACTACTGACCACAAAACTTAGTAGAAGGATGTGGTATGGATCAGGTAAGAACCCAGTGCAAATCTGGATCAGGGCGAGATCCAGGATAATTTTTTCCACTTTCTTTACCATTGCAAGATAAAGCATTTTATAACATTTTCACCAGTGTCCCAGAGAATAATTCAAGGATTTTGATGAGAACATACATGACATATTTAGAGTTCTGAAGTCTATGTGTGTTTGAGATTTAGGGCAGCTTAGTGAAGGTTTGTTCATCATTCTAGTTTTAATTTTTATTGACCTCTAGCCTGTTAATTTGACCCATTTATTGATGGATTAATATATTCATTAGTGTTTGTTAAATATCAATTATCTGCTTTTCCCATTAAAAAAATCTACTTTGCATACTTTTTAAACTAAATTATTTATGGGCTCTCGTATCTTGTTTAATAGTCCAATTAGAAATAAATGACTGAAATGCTTTACACTGTGGTCCTCCATATAATTCCCTATTCAGCTCTATTCATTACAGACTGATGGTAAAAAAAACAAGCGAGGACCAATGTGGACAACTATAACCACAATGATATGATTCAGTTTCTCACATCTCATTATTTGGTCATTGCTCAGAGGAGGAAGGAGACAGAAACTATTATACTAATGATGCACTCTAGTTACCACAGCAATGGAAAAGAAAAGAAAGACCATTATTCATTGAAAAAAGAAAGATTCCTTGTATGCAAAACAATGGGAGCACAAATGGAAGGAATATATTGAGACATGCAGAGCATGGGCGAGGTCTGTATATTCTTCAGAGCACTGCTGGCAAACAAAATGCTGAGGAAAATGAGAAATGAGCGGAGCTCACACATGCATATCAAATTTCCATAAACAAACACACTGTTTCCTGAGACTCTGTAACGTCCTGCTAAAGTTGATTTTTCTTTTTTTTTTTGCTGCTGCTGGAGTGTGCAGAAAGCATGAGATTTCCTCTTGTGTTTGGCGCATGTTCATGTGTCACATTTCCACCGAAATGAGTCCAGAGTGGGATCAGCACAGACAACATGATGACTTGACAGATGAGTCTTGTGCATGGAAACTCAGCTGCGTCTTCTGCCTTTTAAACATCCCGAGGAGGTTGGATCTTAAATTACAAAGATGCTTGCGTGTCATTTGTGACACTGCAGGGATCAGGCTATTAAATGAATTCCTACGTTGATTATGTGACACACACACACACACACACACACACACACACACACACACACACACACACACACACACACACACACACACACACACACACACACACACACACACACACACACACACACACACACACACACACACACACACACACGAGCTGCTGCCAAGACACTGCTGTTGATCGTCAGTTCTTCCTGTCAACAGTAAAATGCATTTCCTAAATGAAAGGTTAGCCATGCGTCCGTGTCCTTAACTTACCAACTAAAACGCAGAGCACGTCCACCACCACGTACAGCTTCTTCTTCCTCAGCTCCTTCATCTTCTCTCCGCTAATTTACTTTCAGGTACAAAAATCAAAAACTAGAAAAGGTAACAGCTACTTTTGGAATAAGGAAACAAGTCCATCTGCGGTCGATCGCTTTGGGAGAAAAAGCGCAGGCTATGCAAACAAACTAGTAACCTGCACGACGTGTTCTTCCGGGAGCCTCTTCACTACCTGTGCTGACATTGACAGCAAAGGTGTTTTCACCCTGTTAAAACCGCTGCGTGTTTAAAAGCTCATGTCTGAGTCGCTGGTACGCAGCAGCAACGCAGAAGTCGTGTGTCCCTTTACGCGCATTCCTGCGTTTTGGGGGAAACAGAGCGCCAGAAGTGAAGTAAACTGAAGAGATCTGTGGATATAGGGGAAGCTGGAAGCGTCTGAGCTCTGCTCCTCTCTCCCTGCACCCAGGCAGCACCACGCCACTGCTGCTCTGGTCCCTCCTTCCAACTTCCTCCTCTCTGGCTCCTCTCTGGCTGTATCCCACCAGACTCGGAGCTTTTACGCACACGCGTGCAAAGGAGCAGGAGAGAAAAACCTCTCCGCGGTTGGCTGGATCTTTCTCTCCCTGCCTCGCTAACCCTGACTTTGGCTGTTGTCTGTTGTTTAAGTGACTCAAACACTAAGATCAGACCGAGAGGGAGGAGCCTGGGAGCAGTAAAGCAGGCACAAACTTTACTGTCAGAGCAAAAATAGGAAGGAATGAAAAACTGACCTAATTATCTGAAGTTATCTGGATTTATTACATCCACCTCAAGGCTCTGGCTTTAATGGCAGAGCCAGTTCTGAGGGTTGGGAACCTTACATGATCTTATCCCATAATGCTCTTCTCATTAAAGCAACATAGTGCAAGCAGCTGTTCAGTGCTGTTGAGAACTTCACCCTTTCCCTGCTCTTGGTGAGATTTATATTGGAACCAATAGCAAACACATTGTAAGGGCTAAGCATATTCGTCAATATCTTCATGTCACCGAGGTGATGGTCCCACACTGAACACATATGGAGAGAATACAGAAGACAAAACGTTCAGCCCATCGAATGCTCTTTTAAACCTGAATGGGGCCTGAGCAGAATGATCATGACTCGACAGCAGCGTGACCCCCAGGCAGAGTTTCAGGGCTTCAGGGAGTCAGAATGTTTCCGGACCACTTTCAGGCTGCACTGAGAACTTTAGAGTCATTAACGTACATTAACATTGAACTGTTTCTGTCTGATTAACACCAGATTTTACCCCAAGGTCTATTGGTTCAGCGCCCTTGCGTTAAACTGGTAATCTTACATGCACGGACTCTGCTTTGTAGCTTTATTTGACCTTCTGCACAGTTGCCACATTAGTGGCATACAGACAAATATCTCGATATAAACAGGAGCAGCAGGGAGACTTCAGTGTATCAGTGCAATGGATTAAAGACCAAGTTTTCTCTGCCCCCTTCTGGTTGGCAGATGTGCTCACAGACAGGAGGAGGACTGTGGTGGATGAAGGGAGGTGACTTCAAAAGCTCACATTGAAAAAATGGCACAATTTCTGATTCAGCACCAGTGAGGTAAAGATAAAAGAATGTCATTGTTACTCTTTGAGGATGAGCTGCGTTGGGTTTTTGAGGGTCTGGTAGGTTGGACTTGACTGGAGGATCTAAAGGTGGGTTCACAGGAACTATCAATATCTTTTATCTTTTATTCCCCCAAAATTAGAGCTTTTAAATGAGCTGTTTATGCAGCATGACCCACCCAGCATACTGTGCAACACTCAAACAAACAAAAATAATGTTTAGGAAAGTGCTCTGCTCAGGGGCCACAGTGAAGAAAAATACAAAAGGATAAAAGCATGTTTTTCTGCAGTTACACATCCTCAGATACTTTATTTATCTCCACCACGGAGGTTATGTTTTCATTGCTGTTTGTCTGTTTTTTGTCTGTCTGATGTTAACAGGTAAACACAAAAACCACAAAACCAATATTTATGAAACTTGAAGAGATAGTTCACCCAAAAATGAAAACTCACTCGTTATCTACTGATGGAGGGGTGGGTGAAGAGTTTGATTCCACTAAACATGGTGTAAATGACGCCGTTTCCAGTCGAATACGAATGTATAATGAATACTCTACTCAGCAGGCTTTTCATTTCATTGTGACAAAACAAAGTTTCTACATTTGTCAGTTAACCTTTGGAAAAATGTTTATTTTTGACTGAGTGCAGGTTTTTCCCTTTGCTGGCACCAATAAGATATGTTTCCTCTGCATGCAGCTTTACTCATTTCAACATTTCTTTTCATATCACTTCTGTATTAAAAACATGCACAAATGTAGCTGAAGCTCTACTATCCAGGGTGAACTGAACAAATCCAAACTTTTCCTTCACCAGAATCCCTGTAGTTTTATCATGATCAGTGTTGGTAGTTGCCAGCCCACAGAACGAACTAAAACTGTTTGTTATGCTGCTAAACACAGACTCAGAGGTACAGTGGAGCAACCAGGATGAGTCATTTTTAGTTATATGAGTCATTTAATACATATAAGCAACTTCATTACAGGAATTAACACAATTTGATTGAGTATGGTAAAAATGTTATATCTTAAATTGATAGTTCACTATTTCACATATCACACACACATCATATTTAAAAGCAGTTTATTCTCTGTATATTTCTGCACAGTTGGTGATAATGACAGTTCCTCCTAAAAGGTTGTGACATTAGTTTGTATAAATTACTTTTTTGCTTTTAATCTGTTTATATGAAGGTAGATTAATAGTATGTATAAAATAGAAGATTGAAAATAAAGATCTACATTTTGTGGTTAAAAGATGACGCCTTAAATTGGTTTGAAATTCTGGTCTATTTTGCAGTAAGACAAAAGGAAGGAAAGTATAATGGAAAAAAAGACCTCAAACGATCCCTGAGAAGAAATTTGCAAGTTGGAATAGCAGGTTTGAAGAAAAACAAATAAGTTGCAGGCCCTCTGCTTTACATAAGATTCCAAAGTGGACAAAAAGTCTGTTGAGATGTTCAACGTAAATCCACTACATTTATACACAACACTGTGGTGGGCTCAAAGTTATTAAAGTTGTTATGTCTACTCTTATAAAATATATACAAAGATAAAGTTGTTTGTCTTGTGTAAGTCTGTTTGGCTTCACCCTGCTCAACACAAATCAGCATCCATTACTCCACCTCATCATCCGTTCTCTGTCAAATAAACTACAAAGGTAAATACAAATATATATTATAGATATTTGTTTTTGAACATGAATACAATATTATGTCAGTGTTTATGAGTTACATTTTTGTAGTTTGCTGTTGTTGAGAAAAAAGTATAGTTGTAGGACTTGAACAGATGTTTTGCATCTGCATATTTGCATTTTTTTAAACCACATTTGCAAATGAAGACATCACTTCTCTCCACTTTTGTATTAACTATCAAACTCTCACAATTTCTATTTGTGAATATAAATTTGACAAGACATGATTACTTACAGTAGTTTCCCTGATGTCACAACCAAGAGAAGGTGCAGCATCGGATACAAAAGCAATACATCCTAATATTTCAACAATGTTCATTTTAATTGTTTTTTCTTTACAAAATATAATAATTAGAAAACACAACAGAAGAAGCAGAACAATATTGCTAAGAAATCAGAGTAAAAATGAAGAAGGAACTAAAGGCAGTAATTCTATTCTTCTCGCTGCCTCTGTGGTCTTGTACTGAACTCCTCTCAAGTAAACAGACAAAGACACAACACACGTTGATCTGAAACCGGCCTGGCGTTACACAGGGATCACAGAAAGAGCTCGCACATTTACAGACAAAGAATAAAGAGATGAACAGATGAAAAAGGCTGAATAATAACCTGAAAAATCCTTTCATTCCCCTGTTACGTCCCCTTTACCTCTTCAGAGACTGAAATATACTGACATGCAGAAAACCACATATGTACGAATGAGCGTACAAATCAATACAGGATTTTGTGAAATACTTAAACGAATCAAGTTCATATTTTTATTCAGTGATACAAAATATAAAATATTGGAATCATATTTACTGTAATAACCTTTAGACTTTGAATTGCTCACATCTGTACCATCACATCATGGCTAAATCTAAATTCTTATTTTGCAGATTGCATGAACCAGATTCTCTCAATTTGAATTCACTTTATCAAATGGGGAACTGACTATAACAAATACTTTAATATATAATTCCTTAACACAAAAGGAGCAGTGAGTGTAAATGTTTGTCCCTCTCAAAATTCATATGACAGCTCGACTGCTCAGATGGGGCCACGGGAATTGAACATTTGCTGCACTTCTTTGCACTATTTGTATTGCAAAAATAACAATTATTAGATGTTTTAGACGCACATACACACTTATCAGTATATTTCTTCATTTCAGGTCAAGGCCATTAAAGATGCTCAAGGAAACATTTCAGAGGAAAAAAGGGAGAGAGAGCTCTGACAATAAAAATGTTGCTGTTCTTTCGTTTTAGTCCATATCTTCATAGGTGGATGTTGCTTCCTTGTCGGTTTTCAAAGAGGCTTAATGAGGCAGAAGAACTTAAATGCTACGTTAGGTGATTCTTTTGGAGCCCAACCAGTCTGTCATTTTTACTTTACTTTCAACATACTCACTTCTCTAACTCTCCGTACAACCATCAAAGTTAGTTCTGGATGACTGATCATGGAAATCTTCAAAGTTGCAGAACCTGAGAAGGTGGATTTGGATTCACTGACTTGCGTAGCTTAGCATGTACATTTTACATTAACACGTTATTCTGCGCCACCTCTGCAGGTCAGAGGTCAAGCTCTTCACTGGACTAAATATTCATTCTTATAGAAACAGTTGTCAGAAATGACACGAAAGCATTGCACGTTTATAAATCATCTGGCAAGAACAAGGATGAAAGGTTTTGACAAAAGCCAAACTAAAGAGAGAAAAAAAAAAATCACTGTGCTCCTTGTTGCGCCTACAAAGCTTTTAAAAAACCCACAGAAAATGTTGTTCAGGTTTGTAAAATCAAACAAATTTCTACAGAAAGATCGACTCTTGTACCAAAGGTTTACAGACAGCTGGAGTGGAGGAGGTTGGAGGTCCAGAGAAGCCAGGAGAAACCGAAGACAGAGACCATTGGGCTGAGTCGAGCACGTGTAATTTACTAAATTAACTATCATATAATGTTTGAATTGATGGATTTTACTTTATGACCAGACTCCCAGCAGTTATGTTCATGTGGCACTGAACGGAGGCCCTTTTCAGTGCTGGTATTAAGATTTAACCCATTTGAAAAAAAGACTTATAGAATTAATTATGTGGTGGACTGTGTGGATGCTGTGGCAGTAAATATGTAAAAATACGATTCATTGTGAAAGTGTAGCAGGTCAGAGACGTCAGCTGAGTAGACGGTCCTTCATGTGCGTCCCAGGACGCTTGTGCTCACACTGAGAAAACAATGTGGCCACTTCTGAATGAGGTCTGAGTAATCCAAAGAATTTGTGTGTGTTCATATGTACTTTGAGCTGTCTGCTTGAGATTGGCTCACTCAGGACGGACGTGAATACCAGATCTGAACAGAGTCAGAGGCAAAAGTGCTGAGCAATAAGCAGAACACAAAGAAAGAAATTGGATGCCGACTTTAGAAGTCAAACTTCTCCATTATGATAAATAAAATACATGAAAGCAACGGTTGTTCACATCGTCAGTCACTGCTCTGTTTTAGAAGAACAGATGACGATGGTTTGTGTGGTCACTGCAGCTCTCGTCACTGCCAATCAACAGCGTTGTCCTGGCGCAGGTTGTGGTGATAAACTGTTATAAATAAACACACAATCAACACCTGACAGTAGTGATAAACACAATGGACAAAGAGTTCAAGTGTATCAGTTTGAAAAGAGGGTTCAGATACGAGCAACACCCCCAGCACAGGGAGCAGGTCCATCCTTTTCATAAGGTTCAGTAAATGCACGTTTTTGTTCGGGCTTGTATGAGTCAGTTGTAAAACCAACACCAATAAATGATTTTGACAAAAGGCAAACACCTACATCAGCATTGAATTTCCCCTCACTGTGTCAGAGAGCGATGCTGGAGAGCTGAGGGGTGCTGCAGGCCACCAATCGCCTGGAAGGGTGACGAGAGGAGAGTAGACTGAGGGCGGAGAGGCAGATGGCAGGCTAAATTCCACCTGCAGCCCATGTGGGCCACCGGTCGCACCGCTAGGTGCACAGTCAGGGTCCTCAGGATCAAATGGTCCACCAAGCATGTGTAGCTGGTAAAAGCAAGAGCCCGGCAGGCAGTGGTCGTCATGGCAGCACGGAGGGCTCCCGCAGGCCGACTGGGAGCTCAGGGCAGAAGGCTGGGACTGGAGCTGGACTGGAGCTGAGGGACAACAACTATCTGAGCCGGGATCCCGCAGGTCGTCCAGGGGCTGCAGAGCGAAGGGACAGCCAAACAGCTGCTGAGGACATCCGTCTCCACACAGCTCTGACAGCCCCATCACCAGCTCACCATCTACACACATGGAGAAGAGTTTAGAAAAATGTTTAAATGTAAAAAATGTTTTCAACTGCAGAAAGACGTTCAAATACTTCTTCATTTTAAAGCAACACTGTGTAACAGCGCCCTCTGCAGACATATGTGGGGACTAATTCTGTCGGGCTCTGTGTGTGAATGATTGAGTGGTTTTCACAAAGAGAAAAAAGAAAACCTGAACTGACCTGTAACACAACAGAATGGTGGATATTACCCATGATCCCCGGCTTAAGTTTCATTCACTGAATATTGCAGATGAATGCTGTTTTTGTTTTTTAAAGACCTCTGAGTGTTTTTAACTGATCTATAGTTGAGCATTTCTCTTGGACTTGTTGGACCTGATTCTGGTCATTTAAGTCCGTTACAAACTTCTCACAGGAGATCATACCCGATCACTGAAGCTACATAAAGCAAAGCAGACGTTCAGGGTCAGGAGTGGGAATGTAAGAGGAAACATTTTATCCACTTGATGCACTTTGGTGGACAGATGTTTTTCCTCCTACAGCTGCAGTAATGAGAAAAGTAATTTGCAAACATACAGTACATGATCCAAAGAGCCTCTTAAAGTAACAGCCATGGGATGTTGATTCTTGTGTTTGCTTGCAGAAATATGTTTGTTTCAGTATTAAAAACACAAATCCAAGAGGGAAAGGGTTAAATTACGTAATTTAATATATCTGACATCTTTGAATGAATGTGGCATTTACTGCAAGAACAGAAATGAGTTGATGGCCATTGACATTAAAAACTGTTCCCTTCAATTAGAATTAAATTATATACCACAGGAAATTCAATAGGATTTTTGTATTTCTTGTCTCTCTTTAAGATTCCTTTACCTGCAGGCCCAGCCTGCTTTCTGAGGCCTGTGAGGATGAGTTCATGGCTTTAAGAGAAAGCGGGGAGTTCGTCTGCGCCGGGGACGGCCCTCCTCCTCTGGAGCACCATGGCAACATGCACAGCATTTACACGCACACATACACAGAGACATGCACACACACACACACACAACACAAGACACACAAAAAGCAAAATAATGGGGAGATGGAGAAAACAAAGAAGAGGAGACAAAATGATTCATAACATGAAGACATAAGATAATGAATATGTGATGTCAAAATAAAAGGCAAACCATGTCATCAAAATAATTAATTATATAATGATATAATATATAAAACAAAATAAAATCTATAGAACTGCATGATGGGTATCATTATGTGATTTGGAAAATGTGTTTGTTGTTTCATGTAAACATAATATTATTTCTAAACAGAAAAATGGATGAACACGCACGGCTTTCTGATTGTCACGTTAGACACAAAATCTTACTTACACACCCTGTGTGTGGGATTGTTTAGTATATAGAGAGGTGACAAATTAAAAGGTAACCTGACAAATGAGTGAAGACACAAGAGAAAGTCCCCATCCATACGAATTATATGAATTCTCTTTTTATTTGTCACCTGTTTGTACATGTGTGTCGCAAAATTGTAGAGCCAAGTGTTTCATGCGGCTCCAACTTCAAACGAAACTCTGTAGTGGTAATTCTTTCAGCTTTTATGGCAGACGTGATTCTTTTGTGAACATGAGGCCCAAAAAATATTTTAGGGCATACTGACTGTAATCCTTGTTCCACTATAAACTGCCCACTACGTCGGTTCTCTAAGTTACCTTGTTTGTCCAGGTTGGTGTGTGGAGGTACCGGGGACTCGAGCTGCCTCGGACCCATGGAGCTGTGAGACAACAAGCCTGAGGAATTGTTGCTTCCTTCCAGCTCCCCAACATCCCCATCCTGGTCTCCATCCTCCCTACAACACACAACACAACCACTATAAGCACAGGAAAGTGCGTGTCAACAGTTAAAAGCAGGAGTGACAGGAAGAACTTTTTAAAAAACAATAACATAAACATAAGTGAGCAGACAAAAGCGATACTTAAAAGGAGGTTGTTATTATTATTATTAGCTTTAATATCCTTCCTCCCTTCCCATCCTCTGAGTCGACTGTCTGCACTCAAGCTCTTCATATTATTTTTCCATGAGACCTGTGCAAAGTCTAGTCCGCCTGTCGCTCGGTGTCAGCTGGGATAAGCTACAGCCCCGACCTGCGACCCTCAAAGGATAAACGGTATAGATAATGGATGGATGGATGGATTTTGCATTCTTAAGTGAAATCAATATCTGAGAATTTGGCAGCCATTCCAATACGATGACAGCGAATGTCAACTTGTTGTGGTGCGCACAGAATAAGAAAATTAAAAAAATAAATAAACATGACATTTCTTTCTAGATACAGCGGACTATCTCTACAGCTAAAGTAGTCATACAATAATATTTTGTAATTTGGGCGAAACCAATTCTGTTTAGGAGACATTACTTCAGGATAGACCCTAAAAACTCACAGAAAGTAAAGCAGATGAGGAGGGTCATTGTCAGGTCAGCTTTGAAGTGTGAAATTACAAGTTTTAGTTTTAGAAATTTCTAAATGAAGAGATCAACAAACCTTAGGGCAACACTTCCTCAGAATAGGGGTGTTACAGTTAAGATTTAATGGGAAGTTCAGTCGGCCACATGCAGTAAATACACTCTGCATTTGCAAACAGAATACAATCCTATCTATCTGTATTACACTTTGACTCACAGCCTAAAAGTGGCTCTATTTTCTGAGAATGATTTTATATATATATAACTCATAACTCATGTTATATGTATGTTTCAGCTTAGGTATAATCTCTGTACCTATTTATCAAACAAATGAACGCTGACTTAGACTGTGACCCTGTTCGTGTCCCAGCAGCACTCACATGCTCCCTGACTGCAGGCTGTACTTCTTGCGGCTGAGCCTGGTGGTTTGTTGGGTGAAATACTCGTGACGTTCGGACTTCTTCCACATGTAGTAATACTCCACACATTCGCCCACAGAGCGCGTTCGTACCTGAGGAGAAAGAAGAGGTTGTTTATGCTACGCCGTCAAATGAGAGCGCCAGGCAATTATTTGAGAACTCACCTTGTTAGCCTGAATGAGGTGGAAGTTTTTCCCATAAACTCGATAGCCTTGCTCAAAGCTTCTGCACTCCTCCTCGCTCCAGGCACACAGCTCATCTAGAGAGAGCACCAGTAGAATCATAGTGCTACACATACCAATAAATTTAGGAGTATAGCATCCATTTGAAATTGCTTTTAAAATGAATGCCATCTGGGCGTCGTGCTGCAGATGATTTAAAGTGGAGTTGCAGTCATGAAATTTCAGCTCAATATCCAGGTTGGATAGATCATAATGCAGAAAAAAAAACACATACAGGGTGTCTGAAGCAGTGGTGGGCAGCTTTTCACTACTCAAATCCAAACTACATCAAATCTGAATATGGACACAGTTACACATATACGAATGCAGGCGAATGTTGTGGGTCAAAGTTCACCTAAATTGAACTCCACACGAAGCCACGCTGCAGATTTGATTCACCACAGGAGGCAGTTCTCCCCCCCCCCCCCCCCCCCGCTCGCACAGATTGAGATCTGCTTTACTAATTTGTGGCTCTCACACGGCAAGACAACGTAAGATACTTTGCAGCAAGAAAACTGAGCATGTAATGGCTCAGATACTGCTTTAACAAAGGAAAATGTCTAGAAAATGTCTAGAAAATTGGTTTAGAACGTTTTCTGAAGTTTGCCTTTCACATATGAAGATCGCAGCGGGGGATTGTCGGGGTCAGATGTTTTCACAACAAAAAGGGAAATGTCTGCAATGTTCAGGCGAGGGGTGGAGCCTGGGTAGAGCACGAAGGAGGCAGGACATGACGTATAGATTCCGCTGCACAAATGATCAAATGTCAAGAGTTCTACACCTACAATACACCCTGGTCATCATGTCACCACGGCCCAAATCATACACCTCCAACAAACAAACAGAAAAAGGTTCTTACCACTGACCACCTTCACGTTGAAGCGTAATCGTCTCAGTGCCTCTTCTGCATTGAATTTGCATTTTATAAGTTCATACAGTGCCTGGAAGTCAAAAGAAGAAAAAGATTCAAGTTAAAGAATATTTTCCTAAAACTAGTTTGTTATTTGGTGAATGTCTTATTATTATATTAGTGTTGCGTAGTTCAGAAACCACAACATTCTCAGTGGTTCTGTTGAAGCATGTGGTGAACTGCTCAAAAGCTATGAGTTGTGTAAATGGACACTTTGATGACACTTGACATAACTTTACCTGTTCGTTGTCACGGACAGTGTTAGCTTGCATGGATGCGCGTGCTGCCCCCTCCTGGCGACGTGGTCTCTGTGTATTCAGCAAGAACTCCTCCACTTCCTGCACCGGCAGGACACCTGGCCTCCACAGCAACTGGTCCTCACTGCTGTCGACTGGAGAGAGAGGCAGCGGTAAGAGCAGAGAAAGTGGATGAGGAGATGGTGGAGAGGGAGGGAGAGAGAGAGAGAGAGAGAGAGAGAGAGAGAGAGAGGAGGGGGAAGGACATTTAAAGAGAGAAGAGAGAAAATGATGAAGCTGTCTTTTTAGATATCAACACAATTAGCCAAAGTCAGAAAGGTCTACACATGAAGGCGCCAATCAGCTGAAATAACTTAAGGCTTAGGCAACTTCATATAAGGTCACATGTGCTAAACTCAAAGGAAACAACTGTTAACATTTTTTTAATTCCGAGAGGATGATAATACATGTTGCTTACCCTTTTCCTGGTAGGTATTTGGATTGAGTGGAGGGATTTTTGCCTGGTACATGGAGCCAACCATGATCTCCTGAGAAGGAAATCAAACACAGTTCTTAAATGTGTCACAGATGAGTTCTATGCTGTGTGGTAGAGTTGTGGTGACAGATCATTTCTCAGGCTATACTGTAAATTAATATATTTGTAAGTGCTGCTTTTTTCTTTTCAATCAAATCTGGTAAATGAGTGGCTTACATGTGGATTTGTGTCTCAGTCAGGGACTATGTCCAAGAGGTTAGTTTAGGTTTGGTTCAGTTGGTCAAGCAGAAAGATCCCAGGCATAATTAAATTAAAGGTGATCCTGCACTAAATTATTATGCTCACTGCTGATGTATGAGGTTTATACAGGTAAAACTAATAAAGAAAGGAAGAATGTGTACAACTTTGAACTTTGAACTTGTGATGACCTCCAGTGGTCACTGGATCAAAGGTAAGACAGACCCATTATGGAAGAATTCACAAAGACTATTACATTTTGATGTTTTGTTTTGTGGTTCTCTTTCCTATAAAGAAATGTAAACCGCAACACAGTACGCTTAATATCTCTTTGACCTAAAATCACTCATCTGGTCAACAGAGTCATGGTGAGATATGTGTGACAGCCTGTCAGTACCTTGTGCTCTTCATTGGAGGGAATAGAGGCATCGTCAGACTCCTCATCTGATGAGCTGTCTTTGTTTCCACCTTAAAGAAGCCAGAACATCAGAGAGGAGGGTGATCTACTCAAATACTGGATGTCAAGATTAATTCAAAAGTGATGCTGTCTAAAAGTCATATCTTTATGCCAACGAATCACAATAACTTCAAAAGAATCTAATTTAAGATTTTTTTTATTATTATTTTTATTATGTTTATTATCAACCATCACTTAACAACATAACTCCTGCTGAGGTAAAATTATCTTTCTCCAGTGAAACCCAGCTGGGACTCGAAACTAGAGACTGGGTGGACATAAATAAATAAATAATAATTTATAGAATATATGTCATTCAGTCAGCAAAAATACGATTCAGGATGATGAAGCGAATATATGAGAAAAGAGCCAAGGAGGAACAAGCTCTCTCTTCTCTTACCATTTGGAGAAACAGTGTTCTTAGTCAATCTTTCCTGAATAAATAAAAAAGGCACAAAAGCAGCAAACCTGCCACGTGTTTAGTTTGTCAGGCCGTTATGTGGACTCAGCACAAATACTGTCATACTGTTCCAACATATTGAATATCCTTCTCTGAAGAAATGTCAGTGACTTTGACATCATTCAGTCTCATGGACAGGAAACTAATAAGGCAACAGAAGAAGCCATGCTGAGACTCTCTCATATGAAATTATACAAGAACAAATCACAGGGTTCAAAAACAATGTAACACAATAAAGCCCAGCAGGTACTGTTATTGAAATGTATCAGCTAGTTATGAGTAACAGGCTCCACTCCCACCAGAGACATGATTTAAACTAAGAGAAAATATTGCAGCTATCAGAAAAATCCCCTGACTGTGCAAACTGATCCATCTGAATCAAACTTATTAAACCAAACTCACTTTCTAAACTTTTCTTCATGTGGGAGAAATACGATCAAGTTAAAAGTTATATAGCCATGTGTTAATCTGTTGTGTGATACCTTGGAGATGGCGGAGCACATCTGAGGTGTTTGAGGTGACTGAGGGGGTGAGATCATCCGGTGATGATTCTTCCTCCTCCTCCTCCCCAGGAAAGAGATCCTCTGTTAGCTGATCCTAAACAGAACAACAAAATATCACTTACAGAGCACAGCAAAGAACAAAGTAGAAGAAAACACGATGCTTCATAAATCAGTTGTTAACATCTTCTCGATTGTTCGTTAATATACAAATCCAAATATAAACCTTTGACCAAACAAACCCTTCGATAAGAATGAGGCATCTTGTTTGTGCTGGTGTTGTTTGGGTTATGTCTCACCTTGTCCAGTGTCATGCCTGGCAGGCTGGCAGCCATTTGACAGGTCTCCTTCTCTGGATCTGACACTGTGTATCCATACAGAGCCAGCAGCTCCTCCAGAGGAAGCTCACTGGCCTACGAACAGAGGGTCACAGAGGAAGCCAGCCAGATGGAGAGAGAGGATCGAGTGAAAGAAGGAAGACAACCACATATAAAATGACCTCTACGTATTAGTCAGTAGAACGATCAAAATGGTATTCTTGGCATTGTTTTCCCATCCTCTGCCCCAAATAATTCAACTCTCACTCGGTTTGCAGAGTCACCGCATGTGAGGGGTTTTTATTCATCAAAGTTGTGCAGATAACTTAGTAAACCCTCTTCTACAAAAGGCTCCAGATGTGAAAATGAACTGCTGTGTTTCATATCATTTCTTGAGCTCAGTTTTCAAAGGATGTTAGTTCTTAAATGGCAAATTGGGATCAGTTTTAACTGTCCTTAATGTGATATTAAGGTAAGCCATATTGCTCTGTTTTATTAGGTTTTTAATAACAACAACACAATTTTGTTTAAATTATATGTGTAAAACCAGTGATAACAGGAATAGTAATGCATTTACAAAATATCAAATAAGAACAAATTTACGGTAAAAAAAAAAAAAAGGATAAAAGTTATAAATGCAGCAGGTTAGACAAGGTTTCGCTTGTTAAATGGGATTTGGAGGCTTGAGTCCTCCTGCAGCGGCTGCAGGTTCAGTTCTAACTCAGCCCTTTGCTGCATGTCTCCCTTTCACGATTAATACTGTCCTGTCTAATAATGAAGGCATAAAGAGCCAGAGAAAGAAATCCTAAAAAATGCTACATGACAAAAGAAAATGAAAAAAGCACGATGAGGAGTGTGGGATTCTAAGTACAACTCCTGCAAGTGGGTGCAAATATGGGCTCTGACTCAGAGCTTTCCCACTGTCACAGACTGCATGTACTGTGATGTAGTTATGGGATGAATGGATTAAGGTGTCGCTTTATTCTGTGTTCTTGTCAGAATTTTTGAAATGAGTGAAATCAGTAACATTAGTTATTAAGTGCATTATTTTAAACATGCAAATCAAAGTAGAAATGTTGTGTATCATGTTATGTTGTGAAGATGAAACATGTGAAAATCTTTTATCAAAATTATAGTGACCAAAATGATCACGTTTATCAGTTTTACTGCGGATTGTTAAAACGTGCCGAAAATGTTCAAAACATAAGTTATATATTTAATAGAAAAAGCCCCCCCCCCCGTCAACTCTAAAAACACATTTGTTTCAGTTGTCTGCTTAGACAACTGAAACAAATGTGAAGCTCTGACAGTACCTGCTGCTCCTTCTGCCACGGTTTTACAACACAAACTGCACTTAACTTAAGTTGATATTGGAGAGTATCAACCAAATCACCACGGTAACGATGTAATCAAAGCTTGAAACTGTATAACTAACCGTCTGGAATTTGACCACAGTGTAACCGGTAACCGCTCCATACCTAAATATGACAATATAAGTTGATGGCAACATGAATATTATCTTAAACAAATAATACCCCGAGTTTTTTTAGTACTGGGAAGATGTAGATTTCAGTGATTCAGCTTTAAAGTTCCCATAATCTTATGAAATCGACCAATATTATTAAAGAGGCTAGCTTTTAAATAGTGGATTTGACGTATACAGATGTGGCTGAACTTGACCGTACAGTGTGGGACTGTGCTGCCATCTTCATGGGGCGAGCAGCGTTCACCTCCAACTCCTCTAAGGCCTGTTAAGACTCCTGCTTCTCCTGCTGAGGGTCTTCATCACTGTTCCTCATCCACGCTCCACTAGACCACGACATCAGCGCTCATCTCCAGAGGCTTTTCACCCACCTACACACAAACACACACACACACACAAACACATGCATGTCTCTATGACTTCAGAGGACATTACATTGACTTGCATTGATTTCCTGGAAACGTACTCTAACCTTAACCACAGTTTCAACATGTCTGACCTCGTATCCTAACCTTAACATGTCTTCCCTTAAAATCTAATAATTCACATTGTGGGGACTTGCTTTTGTTCCCCGAAAGGAAGACAAGTCCCCACAATGTGATTGTGTAAAACAGATTCAAGTCATAATATAATACGACGCGATCAACATGTGCCTGATCCAGCAGATCAGCTGACTCTTCACTTCTAAACCACATTTATTTAACTCCTGAGAACTTCCTCTAGTAAGCAAGTGTCGCTGAGTGGAGCACATTAGGTTAAACTCAGTGTCACTGGTTTTACTGGGATATTTCAAAGGATGTTTGGATGGCAAACTACTTATCCTCTTTTAAATCTCTCTCGTGCTTCCTCCTACTTCTATTTCAATCGTTTTATTCTATACTGACTTTACCCTTTCCTCTTTCGTTATTCCAGTATCCTTGCTCTATAGCTGCGTGAGCAGGTTGGTTGGTTTTAAATAGTTTTAATGTTTCCAATTGTTTGCCTTCAGTTTTGTAATTGTTTTAACTTGTAAAGCACCTTGTAACTGTGTATTGAAAGGTGCTATATAAATAAAGTTTTGTATTATCATCAGGCAAGGCAGTTGTGGTCATACAGCACATTTCATACCCAGGGGGCAGCTTCAAGGTGCTGTCCCGAGAGCTTAGAAACAACATAGAGACAAAATTAAGATAAATCAATAAAAAAAAATCTGAAAGTTTAAGTTAAAAACAATAGTCAAGCAAAGTAAAACCGATTCTAAAGTCGAACAAAAGAGGGAAAGCGATTAAGGGAAGTTGAAGAAGATACACTGAGATAGTTTAAATAATGCTCATCATCAGTCCTCTGGCTTCAAGAGAAAGTGAGTAAGACACAATAGAGCATGTGTCTATGATGCGGGCCACGTTATACAGAAGTGAAAAACTTCACAGAGGCCACATGATGAGCTTAACTCCCCGGCCCTGCAGGAGATAAAGTGCCGACGCTCCTGCTGTTAGATAACAGGCACAGCGACACGGTTTCCGGACAGAGAAGTTGAGCGGAGTCCGGTGAACGTGTGGACCGAGCGGAGCCTCCCCCAGCCCGGCGGGCTCAGACCGAGTGTTGTGCGACCGCCGGCGCTTTCCTGTGACTTGGTGCTGAACGTCTCTTCCTCCGGACGAGCGGCACCACAAGGAAACTAGCAGAGAGTCAGAGGAAACACACGGCCGGAGTTCAGCCGCCGCCGCCGCGTCGTGACATCCCTCCCCGCAACTTTTCTCCCACTTCCCCGGCGGCGCACCTGAAACACTTTCAGCACCACCGTGTCGTAGACCCCGCCGAGCCGCCCCCATTGTTTTCTACGGCGCTACTACCGAGGCTGGCGGGGCGGGGGGGGGGTGTGGGGGGTGGCTCTTTAAAGCCGAGAACGCGGAGACGGAGATCGGGGGGGGAGAGACGGAGCGAGAGAGCCGGGGAGCTTCTCCCGTCTCTTCCTGCCGCTTTACCGGCCCCGGAGCTTCTCTTTCACCGGCCGGCGACACCGCGGGCCGCCGGGCGAACAGTCCCGGGTGGACGCGGGTCGCTCCGTTCGCTGCAATTTCTCTATCGTTCGCTTCATCGCATTCCTCGTTTTCGCTCACTTACCTCCGCCATTCCGTTTCTGCGCAGGCTGGGTATTGCCCGGATGTTGTAGCTCTGGTGCTCGGCTCCGTTTATTGCCTCCACCACTCAGCAGCAGCCACAGCTACAGTTGGTTACTGACTTCTGTTCACTTTTCAGACCCAGTGCACATTGTTTCACCACCGCCATCTTAAAATATACACTTAATGAAGAACTTCTGTTTTTTTTTTTTTTAAACTACAAACACTTCTGGTATCCAATTTCCAAAATTCTGCTCTTATCCCACATAAAGTTTCAAAACACACTTAAACTGAACACAAAACCAACTGAAGTTACAATGAGTCCACTTTCTATTTTTTTTTACATGCTATGATTAATGACCTCTGACCCCCCAGGTTAAAAATATACTGACATGATCTCATCCAGTAACAGTTGCATCATTTGTTTTTCACTCTGTACCTGTTTAAATGCTTCTTGTGTTGCTTTCACAATGTGTCATGGTGACCTTTATATTGTATGTTTGTGTTGTTGTTGAAATGTGCCACACAGATAAACCTGCCTCGCAAGTGCTAAAGTGTGAAGTGTATATGCATTGGTATGTGAATGAGGGAGGGGACAGGACATGGCTGAGGCAGATAAAGATATAAGGACTCGGCCAATGACTGCATGTCTTCTCTATAGAGAGACAGGAGCAGAGGCAGAGTTAACGTATATATATGTGTGTGTGTGTATATATACATATATATATACATATATATATGTGGACCACATGTGGAACTATTCAACCACATTTAATAAAAATAGGTCTATAAGTAGATATGATGGTGTCTAAATCTGTCCCGGGTGTTGATATCAACAGGATTAAAATAGGATCATAACACTTTGAGAGCAACAGATTTTTTAATAAACACCTAAAACCTTTTAAGAATGTAAATGATACAACTGGTTTTAATTTCATGTTGCTGAATAAAAAACTGCAAATATAATGTGTCTCTGAGATCTTTATCTCTGGAGTGTTACTTATGATAATTTGCCATATGTAGTGTTTACCACTGGTGGAATGCAATGAAGAACATTTTTCTTGTATCTGTACTTTACTTCAGTAGATTTATTTTTGTGTACTTTTACTTTTACTCCACTACATATATCAGTAAGAAGGGGCGGAAATCGCAGAGTAACTACTACTTGCAACACATAGCCCACGATAACGTTAACATTACAATACTGCGATTCCGCGATAATCAATAATAACAAGGCAATCATTTAAATTTTCAATAATTAGAGTGGGATTAATCCACTGATCCAAGCATTTTCAATAGCATCATCTTCAGCATTCTATATTAATATGACAGAACCCGTATTATTCTTGTATTAAACTGAATATACAATAGACAGAGTTAATAATGTAGTAGACCACTGTATTAGGGAAAATGATACACCCAGCAAGAACCTTTAATACTTTCAGAGTATTTACAAGCAAGTACTTAATTGTACTCAAGTAAAAAAGTTGATCTGGTACTTTTACTTTTAGGCTACTTGAATTAATTTCTATCTATTTATTCATACTTACGTAAAAAGAGTACTTCCTCCACTACTGCTGTATACCATATATTTTCTTTAAAAAAAAGAAAAGTGTAAACAAGTCATGAAAAACTATTATCAAAAGTTATCATTATTAATGTATGGTTTTGTCTTTCACGTGGCTGCTGTGTCAGACAGCTCGGTATTTCATTCTTCCTGGTTATACTAGAGATAGAGGGAGGAGTGAGAGGTGTATTTGGACACTTTATAAAGTGTTCACCAACAGACTGCTCCACCTTCTCCAAGAGAACCTTTTCTCTGTTTAATTGCCCCCTATTAAAAGTGAGGACACTTCGTAGTGTCCTTTATTTCTTAGGGGTTTAACTCTGTGTGTGTTTGTGTGCAAAAGGAAACCTGTTCACAAAAAGAGCAATTGACGGTTCTTTGTGAGGCTTTGTATATTGTGTGTTTTGAGCTTAAATACCACACATTGCAGTAAAATGTGATTTACCTATGACATACCAATACAAATCTTACCAGTACCTACCATCACACTAAGGGACGGCAGAAGTTGAGAGGCTCGGTATGAGGTAAAATATATGTAATTCTATTTTTCAAATGACCTTTCAAATAGGCAGGATCACAGCAATATCATTACTCATAAAACTAAAAGTGTGAGGGGGGACGGGGGAAATGTTCCTGACATTCTTGGACACGAGGATGTGCTTACAAAATATCAAAAAATGGTAAATCAAAGGTATAAAAAGTATTTGACAGAACTTGTTCAACTCATGACCCTCTTATTGGCCTTTTTCTTAAGCTTTCGTCTGTCTCACTCTGTCCTTATAATTGGATGGAGTTTGTTCAGTTGTCATGGAGATGTCTGTTTACATCATAATAAGGCAGTTGCAATGGATACAATCATTGCTGGCTGAGTCATTGATGATTTTAGTTAAATTAAAGGGTTACACCACGTCATAAGGTCGTATTGGGCCTCAAACAGCAGAAGCTCAGATATCTTCACTCCCTGCTATAAAAACCACAAGATCCTACATTTCCCATAATGCAACTCAGCATCATGTATATTATGGGAACTACTCTGCCTAGTCTGCCTTTGTCTTTTAAACTCCATGAGGTTTTCACATTAGCTTTCTGTATTACGTCCCCTGATCCCTCTGACATCAATGCAGAATAAATTATACAACGCTTTGTGTTAAATATCTCACCGTAATGACAGATCTGTGAGCGCTCACTGGCAGCTGCTGAACATATTTAATATATATAACATTTTAATATATTATTAAAAATCGAAATATATAACAAATATAAACATTATAGCCAAACAAAGTTAATGTCCTGTAACAGAGTGCATTAAAGATTCTGGCCTGCAGGGTGCAGTATAGACATGCTCTGATGTGGCAATGGTGGAGAAAAGAAATAGGGAACTGGGCCCTGGACCACTGACCCATAATCCTGTGCTGTGGCTACAGGCGCTGCATGTTAACCCTGTGATGAGAGGCCAGGGTGGTTTTTGTTGTTGTTGTTTAAAAGAACTTAAAGTCAGAGGAATGCAAATACACTTCTTTTGTTTGTTTAGGAAAAATATACATATCTTTAATCAGATAAATGGTTTGACTCTTATCGTGTGGAGGTTTCTAAAATGTCTCATGTTTTTGTTTAATATGAATATTTAATACCTTTTCTCTGTTTGATACCAATATAAAGTAAAATGGCACTCAATATAGAGCCCATACCTCTGCCAAGGCCCAACAGTCCCCTTAGGAACCACATTCAAATTCACTGGGTCGGGATTTTTATTAGGATCTGCACCAAATTACACACACTCATAGTGTCTTGTCTTGCCTCTCATGAATGTGGCCACACTTTCAGATTGCGTTCACACCTCACAGGTCTGGTCATGACGCGAGCCGCATCACCTCCAGATGTGGTCTGGCCTCTTTGTTACATCACATCCCATCGTTACATATTTTTTCCACTGATGTATAGATCTATGCTGTTTATAATCTAATAACATCAGCAGTTACAATTAACTATTTCTGAAGACTCAGTATCTCTCTGTACTTCCTGCTTGGTGTGAACCAGTTGACTTTTTTCCTGGATACATCCCGGCTCCAGCCAGTATGTCTAAATGAGTCCCCATGACAACCACTGAGGTGTCACAAGAGTCTGTCACATACTAACATGTCATCCACACAAAAGCATGACTATACATGTCACCATGTGATGCATGTATAGTCCATGTATTTGCAATACTGTGATGCCAAACATTGCCAAACAGGGAGCAATACAACAAAATACAGAATAGGACAGAAATTCTTGGGGTCTGCCTGAATTTGAATACAATTCAAACTGATTGGATGGACTCTCTTTGTATTCACAATTTGACTGACAGTGGTAGTCATCACCACTCAGCACACACATTATAGACTAAATAAGACAAACTGTTAAACACAGGTCAAAAATACATATAGACTTTAAGTCTGTTTGTTTTTGTTCAAACATGTATGTAAAAGCCAAGTGTGAACCTCCTCCTCGATGGCAGGAGACTGAACCCTGGGTGAAAAACAGACTTAATAAAAGATAAATAAACGATTTCCGTGACTGATCTCTCAACATCAAATCCCAACTTCCTCAAGAAGAACAGTCTCGAATTGGCGTGGAGTCAAGTGTTGGAGTCGAGAGTCATTTCTTTAAACAAAAAATGGAATGGGAGGAATGTGTAATTTCACTTTCTGGAAATGACTGTTCAACATTAATTTCTCATTCACATTTTTCTTTTACTTTTTGCCTTTGTCTCCTCTTCGTGATGTGAATAATATGACTGTTTCATTCTGTTAGTTATTTAATGTGTTCAACTTTCTTCATACAAATACTGTAACTGAAGTTAGGCCACCAAATACACTGAGCACACGTGCTCCAAATTCAGGGGGTTGAAGTGAACCTTCAGTCACTTTGTCAGTACATGTGCGCACTGGACGTCATATGGAAGCACATGTTTTTGCCGGCCACACATTGTCATGCAGATTGTCATGCAGATCAAATCATTTTTAACACAAAATACCTTTGTCTCTGGGTCTGTGGCTGTGACAAAAAAAACAATTTAAGCGTCTCCACATCCTCATTTTGAGTCCATGTGACAACTGATGCCCGGGAAGTGCACACATTCCTTTAAAAAAAAAAAAATCATTCAGCATATGCATTGTTTCAGAGTTTCCTTTGTTAGTTGAGGAAGCAGGATTTTAGGCTTGGTTACACATCTTTCTATTTTCTCCATCTAACTGTGGTTTAGGTTGATTGTTGATTTGTTGTTTGAATATAGTGTTGTTTTTTTTTACATCAATATGGACATTATAGACTATACTATTTTGCATGAAAACAATTTGATATTATTCTGTTTGAAACGGCTTGTTTTATTCTTCCTTCAGTGGCACCTCAACGCACCTCCATTATACTTCATACGAGAATAGAAAGTGCAAAGGGATTTCATGAACTCGCTGTATCTATGTGCTATAATTTGCATGTTTTCTACATCAGGCTGCACCTCCATGTTGTGACACTGTATATAATATTCCACAAGGGGGCGATGCTGCTATGTGAAAACTTCAACATGCCAACAAACATTTTTTTTAAACAACGTTGCCAAATTGAACACAATAAATTAAGTGTGGACATTACACAAGTATTGATTTTAACAGTACGGTAGTTCTTCTTGAAAGCATTATTCCTCTATTATTTTCACATGTGGTGTATATGTCCTCTGTGTGGCTGGCATAGATGGGACAAGAGATTACTGGCAGTGCAGTGGAGGCATAATTGAGGAAATTTTCAGTCTGGCTGGTCTCTCCGCTCTCGGGTTTCAGTGTGCATACTAATGTGACTCACAGTCTACACTCGGCATTGAGTTTTAATAGTTTTAAAGAACACTGAGTGAGGAAACTGATGCCAGAAACACCACTGTGTCAAGCACAGAGAACTCTCAGAGCATTGCACTGCACACACGCAGAGACATTTTGGTTCAGTAGCCGACCCTGTCTTGTTCATTTAGTGACAACTTCCACTGGCATTTCTCTTTTTCCTCTCTCTCTCTCTCTCTCTTTCTCCCACTCCCTCTCTAAACAGGATGTTTGTATCTCAGTGGGCCTGCCAGCACAAAGCTGATGATCAGATAGTGCGGGCTGTGGAGTGCCCAGCTCTCCCATCGCTGTTACGGCTTAACTGGGATTTAGAGCTTCCATTCGGATTCCCCCCTAAACCAACACGCCGCAAGAGACGTCAAAACACAGGAGGTCACGCAGTCAGCAGCTCCGGCCCGTTTCACCCCCGGGCCGCTAGCTGTTGTGTTGACAGTGAAAAGCCCCCATCCATGTTTTATTCCTAAACTGCTTCTCAGCCTCTCAGTGATGAATTCAACTGCGGAGTGACTGGCAAAGGAAATGAGCAGCGAGCTCTCTGAGTGTGCTGCTCTTCATCTGGAGAACACAATATACATTATATATATAATTACTATATAACTGATGTGTTTGTGTGACAAGGCTCACCCCACAAGATTCAAGAGTGCAGTGCTTTATGGTGCCTAATAATTCAGGCAACAAAGCGGGTTGCATTCAAAGGTGAGATCATTAGACTCAGGAGACTTGGGTTTCCGTGTATTGTGCTGCTGTGCGTGTGAACTCTCTCCAGTTAATAGGCAGCACAGGATCTGAATCATGAGCACAAGTTGTTTCATGGCAAAACAGTGTTCTTTAAGTGTGAGTTCAACAACACACTCACTCACACACGCACATCTTTCTATAGTTGTGTAGTGAGGACACTCATTGACATAATGCATTCCCTAACCACTTACCTAACTAAATGCCTTGGTATTGAACCAAAATTGGCCCTCATAACTATAGATAAACATGCGCGCGTGCACACACACACACACACACACACACACACACACACACACACACACACACACACACACACACACACACACACACACACACAGTCATGGCACAATGACTTGAGAGGACATTAAACTTATTACCAGGATATTTACCTTAACCATACTACTTGTCTAACCTTAACGATTACCCTTATCTTACCTGAACCTAACCTTAACCCAACCTTAAAACATATTGTCACCTTAGATTTTAACGAATTATCTTATGAGGAATTGCTTTTTGTCACCATAAGGAAGCCAAGTCCCCACAGCATGACTGTGTAATAGAGATTTAGGTCCCCACAACATGAGTAATACCTGGACCACACACACACAGAGGGTGCACATGGAAATAAAGGTGCACTGGATAAAAATTTGCATTCCTTTCCCTCAGTTTCTGCAGCACATTAACAATTTGATAAATGATGGTGACAACAGCAGACGGCAGTGTCATTTATACCCAATGATGGGAATTTTCAAAGCAACAGCAGGAAAACTGCTCCTAACAGTGTGTTCTGTTCTCTTGCTTTATTAATAGTCAGCTTGATTTTTGACCATAGATGAAGTTTTCGTGGAAACAGTGGAGGGCATTTCCTGTGAGACGCGACAAGCTCAAATGAAAACACAGTGGAAAGATGTGCACGTCTCTGCCCTCTCTCCACTCTCCAGCGTCTACAGTACGTCTCTCTCCTCTCTCCTGTGTGACTCTCCGGGCCAAAACCACTCCTTTCCGATCTGGCTTTAACGGCATGAATGTTTTACTTTTCGAGTTGCAGATGTGAAATTATGCCTGTAAGTTAATAGTATAATCATAATTCTATTTCGACCCGGAGGAAGGATCAAACACGGGCCCTAAAAGTGTTCACCTCCAATCTGAAGGACACAACCGATTCTCTGTTGGAGGGGTTTCCTCGCATGTTGTTTTTTCACATATGCACAAGAACCTGAGTGTGAATTAGGCCAGTAAGTGGTGTCATTAAGTCACTGACGCCCAGACACATGGGCCCTTTCACGTGGATGACCCACTGCTGTGCGCACACACGTGCCATAGATAGAGCACACAACCGGTCCACTGTTTGAATCCACGGTTAACCTGCGACCATGACCAGCCTCCTTTTACCTCCACACAATCACAATAGTAGAGAGCAGATACAGGCTGTGGGAAGTGTTACATCACTTCTTAACCGTCACTGGTTTTCAACATCAATCAAATGATCTTATCGCTTCAAATCTGAATCATGCTGCACATGTTCGACAATATCCTCATTTCTTGGATTGCATCGTACCTATGACAATTCCTTAGGGTTGTTGTACGCTTTAATAATAGATATGATTATGTAGGAAATTCAATCTCCCACCAAAGCTTTATCCTCAATTGTGATTTTGAACAATGCGTGCTTTGTTCATTTTCTGGACCGTTTCTCTTTCTGCCATCTAAGGCCATGTTTGAACAGAAGTTTTCCGAGGCCGTGAGAGTGAGCCAAGGGAGCGAGTGCCTTCGTGGTGACGGTGTCGTATGAAGCTGGCGCTCCACCGAGAGGTCACAGCTTTATCTTTTGGTCCGCATCCATGGAAAACAGTTGATCGGGGCGAGAGCTGCAGAGAAAACATCAGGGCCTGAAAAATAGTTGCAAGTTGCAATTTGTTTTTATTCTCTCCATCCTTATAGGACTTACAGAGTACATGGTGATAAAAGTGTAGAACCAGACAGCACTGATAATTTAGATTATGTGTAGAAGCTGGACTCTGTTACGGAAATTAGTGAGTCAGAATGGTTTCCCTGCTGTGGCTGTGGCTTGTAAAGGTGATGGATGGGATGGAGACATGTGTTCACTTTCCTGACTTAGTGGTTTGATTGTTTTGGTTTGGACTCCAGGGAAAATGTTCCAGAGGTCCAAGGCGAGGGCAAGGTGGTGGTAGTTGTATGTGTATGTGTGTGCGTGTGTATATGTGTGTATATGCTCTAATTATATCAGAGATGTGTTTTGGAGATACTGAGTTTATGCTGGGCAAACCCAAAGGCTAACCCGTTGGAAAGGATGAGCTCAGAAGGCAGACAATTCCTCAGTGTTTATACAGACGGCACATAAACTGGATCTGACACATCATCGTTCGCTCCACTGTTTGCGGCCTTCTCCATTTATTCCCCATCCACCTCTCTCTGCTCACAAGATCACTTCACAGTCCATCAATAGACAACCAATGACCACTACAGGCACCATTTCTTGCCCGCAGATGAAGCATACTGCTGTCGGACCCCCTGAGCCTGATCAGCAACACCAGAGCGGCCACAGCACACTGATGTGGGATGACCGGGTTTGCTGCTGGGTGGGGGGGAGACTGCTGTGATCCCAGTAATGTGTTGGACTGTGTTGTGTGAGGGTTATAAACACATGTGGACCACAGGGCTGCAGGACAGGGAGTATGTGAGTCCACAGACAAACTTCCACCACATGTGCCCCACAGGTGCCCAGAAGTGCTGCAAAATATCGACTGTGCAGTGGCTTTAAAACAGGATTAATCATTGCTGCATGCTTATGTGAAGACCTGTTGATATCTTTACAGTGTGTGTACAGTATAATGTCAATAGTGGAATGTACTAAGTATGAGTACCTTAGTAATGCAGAGTAGTACAGAATGGAACCTTCACAGTATCATTAGTAAGGATCATCACCATCTGCGGAAATTAACAATGTATTCAAGATCATGTCTGAGGTGCTTGTAATAGTTGTACTATAGTTTTAAACTACTTTAAACTACTGTATACATCTGCTCCACTGCATTTGTTTGACAAATACTATCTAAGTTTAACGTACACTGCTGACTAAGGCTTTATTAACCTTACTGATAATTTAGAATATAGTGCTTTACTTTATATTTAAGAAATCAACAGATTAGAGGGGGTACAATTATTTTGAAAATCAACCTACAGTATTAAAATGGTGTTGTCATATCAATGCATCAATGAAAATATTCTTAGAATATATTTATATTATTTAGATAGATAGATAGATAGATAACATGCCCAATTTTTTCCCATCAAGATCCATGAACTACTCTCTTAGAAATCAAAAATGCGTGCAACCTTAAAGAAAGTGAAAAGAACCTAATAATTCACCAAAACCAAATCCAGCAGGTCGACCTTTTTCTGATTTACATTTGTCGTGTTTACTTGGTGGAGTCCACCTGTTGGGGCCCCTCAGTCATCTGTCACACTGGCCCCATCTAATGAGAGGTGAAGTGTGTGTTTTTAGCCTTTATTTTGTGCGCCTGTCTGTGGAGCCAGGGAGCTTTAGGATGGCCGTGCCTGATGGCCGTGCCTGTGTTATTGTTGTTGCTGGTTGAGCGGTCACCATGGTAGCCTTTACTACCACTGCAGATTTCTATCGTACCTTTCTTTATCCGAAGCGTCGGCGCGTCACTCAGGCCATAGAGCCCACTGTCACTGAAAGTCTGTGAGCCGGGCTGTGACGGATCGTCATTCACACAGTTATTCATTCACAAAGATGCACCATTCATTTCAGACAGCCATCGTGGCGGGCTCACATGCTGGGAAAACACCTCTGGACGTCGACTGCACACACAAGCGTGCCCACGTGCTCTAACCCTGAAAGGTTTCACTGTGTTGGTCTGGTATCATTTTACAATGATGACACTCAAAATGTTATTCATGAATTCAGTTCTTTAGATGAGCGCTTAGTGATGGAATAAAAGATGCTACAGAGCTTATAGGTTGGACTTGATGTCCAAATTCTGCTGCGGAAAACACATGTTTTTGTTTACACCCTTCCAAAGATGGTGCAAGAGGAAAGCATTTGAAAGTATCCTCAATATCAACAGAAGCGATGTACAGTTTCGTGTCTGACGCATGCTAGAAATGTAACACATCCGCTCACTGTGAATTTCTCAGCTCAAATTTCCTGCTGTAATTTCACATGGGCTCACTCTTTACTGGGGGGCTGGAAAAGTTTCTGGAAAATGTCCAGAGCAACTGATTTGGACATTTGCGTTCTTACGTACAGTCCCTCCGGAAAACTTCAGGAGAATATCCAGTGTTTATGTGCATGTCTGAAAGCAGCTAATGACAGAAAAATACACAAGCATGACAATGAAATGTTAAAGTGATTCTAAATCTGTACTGATGGTATTTAGAAATGGAGTCTGGTCTGTTTCTGTCAGTGGGTTACTTCGTTCTCAGGCTCCTGCTGCATTTCTTCTGAGACCTGAGGGTGTGGGGTTGTAGCAGGGGCGAGGGGGGTCTTTGGACTTTGAAGCGGGTGTTGGGGGTGGTTGGGGGTGGATGGTGTAAGATTGCCGGTTGGAGGAGCATGTGCCGGGACCGACTCACTGGACTGCGTGACCATTAGTCCTCGTCTCGAGGGAAATGTACCTTTGACCCTTTCTTATAGAGCAGCAGACAGAAAAAGCACGAAGAGCCAACATATACACACACATTCCAAAAATAAGATGTATAACTTCTGCATGATTTTTTTTTGCTTTGTGTGGCGTCAGCGTTTTGATGTGTGTGTTTAATGAATATAGAGTCATGGTTCTGGTGTGAAGGAGAAATGACAAGAGGGTACACAAATATGGCCCCATGCAAGGGAAAAGGCGTATCATGCCCATGGTCAACTGAAACACACACTCTCTCTCTCTCTCTCACACACACACACACACACACACACACACACACACACACACACACACACACACACACACACACACACACACACACACACACACACACACACACACACACACACACACACAGAATTCTTTCCAAGCTTTCCCAGACATCAGTGAAGTAGTTCTGAGAAAATTGGGCAAGATTGTTTATATGACTGAGGTCCAACTTATTTTTAACATATTTTGGCAAAGCAAAGGCTCGAAGTCTTCTTAGTGTTAAAGTCCCCGATCTTAAAGAAAATAAATAACGCCATAAACTTCTTGACTCTGTAAATTCCATAGTGATCATGTGAGAACAGACGGGCTGACATTTTAAAAGATGAGGGGGCCACGATTAAGAGTTCATACAGGTTGCAATGTTTGCCAGCACCTAATGTCAGTTTGAGGTCCGGAGCTTTTTCATTGTTCTTTAATAGCAAAGCTTAAAAGTCTCACTGAAAGATAAAGGTGTCAAGAAAACATATTTCTTCCGCACAGTTAACAGTCAACTTATCATGACAATACATTGCACTCGCATCTGTCCTCCGTCCATCCTTTTATTTAAGCATCTTTTGTGGCTATTTAGAGCTGGATGCAGATAAAAAGGTTATCTAAAAGAAGCAGCAGCACTGGTCCTCAGACTAGCAGTCACCTTGTGCCCTTAAACACCTCAGACCTGCACTGATAACCCTCCAGCAACACCACTGCTCCAGATACACTATCAGCTCTCACTATCAGTGCTCTGCTCACAACTTCCTATGAAGATGTAATCCACGTTCTCCACAAGAAAATATCTGATGGTCCAGGAAATACATTTTATTAATGATCCAAGATCAACAAGATTGTATTAGTTGATCCTTTTGTTGCAATAGCCTTCTCAGTGCCAATATCATATACGTATTGAGGATAGCTCCAAACTTTATGCATGCTCTCGCACATTTAAACAAAAGCGATACAGTGAGCTGCATAAACGATGGAACAACACTCGAAAGGTGAGATTTATGATGATCTTTCTTTTTCTACAGAGAAATAAAGGCGGGATTAAATGCAGGTACCTACTGTCAACCATGTACCCTGAAAGTTATGTTCATATCTGTTTTTGATCAGGTACATTGTGGTGGCAGGTTAAAAAGCTTTTGAGGCAGCAAGATCACTTTGGTTAAGGTTAGGGAAACATAACAGTTTTGGTTAGATGTAAATAAACATGTTGTGTCACATTGAACTTTTCCTGTATTAAACAACTTTAACCAAGTGCTGTGAAAAATCTCGAACAAAGCTGAAGTCAGTAAGAGAAACATCAGCTAAATGGCATAAATGATATTTTAATGAGATCCCACAAGATAATTATCTTGTGAGAACATGATATAGTAACTTGTGCACACAAGAATAAAAATATATAATCTTTTAAGACTCCTTATAGCTTTGTTGCCCAAGCCTAATTATATTGTTGTTTTGTTATATGTACCTAACCTGGTTTAGTTTCACCAATTCAAGTTACATCATGTTCAAAGTTGGTGCTTGTAAAACCATTAAGCATTTATTCATTTTCTGACTATAATCAAAAGAATAGTTAGGGGTGGAAATATTTTTGAGGGACTTCAAACAACTTGTTATTTCTTCAGCTACCATTACCTATAATTCATGAACTCTCCAATCAATGGAATTTTCTAGGTTTTTAAAACTGATTGCATTTGGTTCCTGACAAAAACACAATACTACATTCTTTTACAACCTTTCTTTTAAAATTCATCTTAATGTTTTTTTTCTCAGCGTGTTTGGAGTGGTGGGAAGTGGGGAGATGGCCCAAGAGGCCCTCGTTTTCCACCGCCCCTGCTGTTCCTCCTTCGTTCCCACTACACTTTGCATTCCCAAACAACCAACTCACCACCCAAGCCTGCGTCAGTGTTCCCTGACTCACAACGCTGCCAATAACACACCCACACAGGCCGCATGCACCCAAAGATGCACAAACACACACACAATAGCATCACCGCCATACAAACGTTTATGAGACTTGGCAACAGTTCCATTTTTTCCTGATCTGGTGACCTGCAGATACATTTCCTCTTTCCACCACCAGCACCAAACATCCAGGAAGTGTGTATCCAGCTTGCAACAACCTGGAGCCAAGGCCTCTGGGGTGTTTTCTTATGGTTATAAATGTTGTCTGAGAGTTTGTACATCTCTTGCTGCTCGGGGTAAAGTCAACAGCTCTGGAGGTCATTCATTAATCTGCAATGCCTGGACTGACATGTGCAAAGGGGCCAGACTGCCTGTGACCTCACAATCTGTGATACCACAGGGACTGTGTGAGAGAGAGAGAAACAGAGAGAGAGAGAAAACTGCTTCTGCTGCTACACAGTCTCATGTTCCTTGTTGTCTCTTTCCATCTATCCCTCTTTTTATCAACATTTGCTACGCTGTCAGTCTGTTAGCGAGCACTGTTATCCATCAGCGTCTCAATTTGTGGTCTGTCTTATGCTATTTTTGCCAATTTGATTCAGCAAGAGCAAAGAATGCAAAAACAAAAAACAGAGGAGATGGACAGTTTGAAAAACAGAGCAGACATCAGCAAAGAGAAAATGGGGGAAAGGAAAACAAAGCAGCCTTTCTCTCAACTACAGTTCGTTCTATGCCATTTAAAAAAAACTTTCCGGACTTATCAGATAGGAATGTTTCCTTTGCATCAGCATTGTCTTCTTATTGTGCAATACAAGGAAGAAGCAATACTCATATCTGTTCTTGTCATAATTCTGCCCTTAAGTGACTGTTTGGACTCCCATCTGTTATTGCCCATTTAACTTTGGAATAACTTACCTGCTGTGTTGCTTCACTTCCTGTCCTTGTTTCCTGCTCTTGTGATTCAGTCCCTCTAGGTTATGTTGACCTGTGTCCAATTATCCCAGCCACCCTTGTGCTACCGGTCCTCTATGAGCTCAGACATGCCCTGAACTCCGGACATTTCCAGAATTTTTCCAGAGGGGGCTGTATGTGAGAATGCAAAAGGCAGTTGCTCCAGACATTTTCGTACTAACCCCCTAGTAAAATGTCAGTTAGCACTGGGCCATCTCCCAGTCTGCTAGCTACCAATTAGCATCCCAGTCGGCTAGCTTCCATTCAACACCCAAGTTAGATTGCGCCCCCGTCTGATCCTACACCTGAAAACCTGAGGAGTCCCCTGACATGGGGCCTCGACTCACTTTTCCTGGGTGATATCTAGGTGATGGAGCCCCTAGAGGCTTGAGTGAGTCACAGAGACGTTGATCTTCCAAACTGTTCAGCAATCCAGAGCACCACAAAGAACGCACAGCCAGATCTCATAGCCAGACCTTGAGTTTGCCGTCCCTGCCAAAGGTGCTTCTGTTCCAGTAACAGCTAAACATCCTGGTTGCCCTGGTTGACAACAAGTCTGTTCCTCAATCTGGGGTCTCAGCCAACGTCTCATCTACTCCAGAGAGGAGAGTGTGGGAGAAGAAGGATATTTAGTACTTAAAACCACATATCTGTATATCTATGTCTGCCATTACACTGACCCCGGCTACTGTCAGGCACATTGTTAAGGTGCAAAAACATAGTTTCTACTTATAATGAGCTTAGACTTAGTGTTTCTGGTGCCAAATAGCAAAGGTACCAGTTAAATCTTTGCAGGAAGTTGAGACGGTATTAAACAATAGAACAAGAAGCGGAAGCAGCAGTGAAGGGAATCGGTTCACAAATGTTTTCCCCATTCGTATGGGCAGGCACCTTTTTTTCAATGCACTTCAATCAAAAAAGTTAGCAAATACAATCCACAATATGTATACTTCAAATGAACGTCCATCTACAAACCAATCGTAGAGGAAGCCGCAGCCCACGTATATCTAACAAAAGTCTTCAGTCCGCTCCCTAAATTTCAATGTGAACAAAAACTAACCGGATCAAATGTAAACAATGTAACAAAGACACGAACCTTGGTTTGGACCATGGTCCAGATTTCCTGGTAAGTAAAAGTCCTTGACTGATCACACACATCCCTAATTGGAATAGACAATGTTTTTCTTACACAGTCAACTACTCCCTGCACAGAGAATAAAAACTCTACCTGCACATGGTGAAAATCAACCTTCAATCCAACTTCATGTCATATTATTATGAACGAATCATGTGGCCAAATGAAGCACATGGCTCTACCCTCCCCTGATTGGTAAAAATCAAAATGGAGAGTTGGGTAAAGATCCCGTCTCTCCATGAGGAAGGAGGGGTGAGAGAAGGGAGAGTTGGGAGCAGACACAGAGCCGCGACGACAGAGAAGGACAACCTTAATGAATGTTTCAGGAAGTTTTTTCAGTGATTGGAAAAGTGGACATGGACCTTTGACTACAAGGCGACGTCATTTTGGCATTTTCTTTTACCGGCGCATCTTTATGCAGGAGAGAATAATAACTTTAAAAACTCAACACCGCCTGGATGTTTAGATGAAGGCAATGACTTCCCAAGGTACGATAAGTTACTGAAGCTGCTTGATGAAGTAATAAAATAAGAGAGAGAGAGTTTGTGCAGAGAGACACTTAAAGGCAAGTTCTGTTTCCAAATGAAGACTATTTAACTTTGTTTGTACAAAACAGGAAAGTTGCAATTACTACAATAATTTGGCATCTGGTTTCAAGTAAAACTCTGTTTAAATGGTGTTAAAACTATTTTATTTATTGATAGAGGAGAATTTGTTAATGGTTAATGAACGTAAAGGACCTTATTATTGATGTTACTATTTTATAAACCCTGTTTATCCATCCTCAGTATTTTATGTGCAATAAAGCATAAATTAAGTAATACTTGTCATAATGTTTTCCCAATAAATTTTGATTTAATAATAAGTAATGGCATGTAGGCTATGGCACAATGGCTTTTTAAACACTTAAATGCCACAGAGAGTAATAAGTGTGACAATAAACTTAACCAAATTTACAACTTCCTTTTTTTATTGCGTTATAGAGTAGCCGATATACTTTATATATTCTACATGTCCCTGCTATCTTAGCCAAATCTCTACATACGATTTTTAATCTCAGTGATGCTCTTTACTGTTTAAATGTAGAATCAAGGAGGACGTCCTAATATATATACGTTTTTAATGTTTATTTTAAATCGACTGTTTTTGATGCTTCTTGCAGAGCCATCAGAGAGATTTTTTTATGACATACATTAGCCAAAACCTTGTTGAATGTGACTTTTGGGATGTTTTTGTGCTAAATGTATATTTTAAGAGTAAATGTGGTCTCTTAATTGCATGTGATTGGTAGGTCCCTGACTAATGAGGCTGTAAAATGACTGCTCCAAGACTGCCGGGCTGAGCAGCCTGACCTCCCGCAGCTGTATCCAGTGCTGTGGCTCCCTCTGCTGTGCGACTAAGGAAGGCCAGGAGTAGCAGGCAGTATGGACAAAGAAATGGAGGAAGGGATGAATGCTGTCATCGTCAGACACTACAACCACACGGGGAAGTGGGATCCATCTCGCAGCATCGAGGCCTGTAAGATGGCCGTGCTGCTCTTCATCTGCGTGCTGATCGTCCTGGAGAACGTCATGGTCCTGCTCGCTCTCTGGAAGAACAAGCGCTTCCACAGTCGCATGTACTTCCTCATTGGAAACCTGGCGCTGTCAGACCTGCTGGCTGGTGTGGCCTATGCAGTGAACATCTTTACCTCGGGAAAGAACACCTACTTCCTGACGCCGGTGCAGTGGCTGGCCAGAGAAGGGAGCATGTTTGTGGCCCTCAGCGCCTCAACCTTCAGCCTTCTGGCCATTGGGATCGAGAGGCACATGACTATGGTGCGTCTGCGTCCCTGTGAGACGGCAGGTCGAGGGAGGCTCCTAGGACTGCTGGCAGCCTGCTGGCTTGTGTCAGTGCTGCTCAGTGCTCTGCCCAGCCTGGGGTGGAACTGCCTGAACAATGTGACCTCCTGCTCCACGGTGCTGCCGCTCTATGCTAAGAGTTACGTGGCCTTCTGCATCAGTGTCTTCAGTGCTCTGTTGGTGGCCATCATCATCCTCTACATCAGGATCTACCGCCTGGTGACCTCCAGCGGTCGCAGGGTGAGCAGTCGGCCTTCGGAACGCTCACTGGCCCTGCTACGGACGGTGGTTATCGTTCTTGGAGTGTTTGTCATATGCTGGGCGCCGCTCTTCCTCCTCCTGCTGCTGGATGTGGGTTGCAGCCCATATAAGTGCCCTGTGCTCTACAAGGTGGACTGGTTCATCGCTCTGGCTGTGCTCAACTCTGCCCTCAATCCTCTCATATACACTCTGTCCAGCAGGGAGATGAGAGCAGCCTTCTTCCGGCTGCTGTGCTGCTGTCAGAGCAGTTTGGAGTCCACTGGCTCTCCTGTTGTGGGCAACCTCCACCTGGGCACGGTCATCCCCACAGCAGAGAACAGCAAGACCAGTCTGGGTGGAGGAGGGGGCAGTGGTACTGGCAAGTCCACACTGAACAGAGGCAAGGTTCCCACGCCTATGAACTCTGACAACAAGAATGGGGACCCCTCTGCCACTGCTGTGCCGCACCACTCCGGGCCCACAGACCTGCTCTCAGCTGTGTTGGTGAAGGCGCGGCCGCCCCTCAGCAAGTTCTGAGTGAAAGCACTTTAACGAGGCTTTAACGTCAAAAAGATGTAGACATAGAACTGACACAATCCTGCTATCAGCCACTTTTTGTTTATGCACTATGACCAGGGTAGCATGGATGTGAATAGCATAAATATTAAATTTGGACCAGATAATTCCAAATTGTAGATTAGGGTACAATCCAAATCGTTATAGCCACTATTTACAATAATTCAACATTATTGCTCACATTACCAGAGTGACTGAAACCTTGAAATAGTTTTACACAGTGATCAAATTGAACATTTCAAAACTATTGAGAGTAAGAGGACAGTTTCTTGGACCTGGATTAAACCAAGCCCCAAATTGAATGCTGTGATACTTCAGTGATATTTGTGGGCATTGCCTGGCCTGGAAATTCAGGGCTGTAGCCAAAGGCTTTTTTTCCCTTTAGCTCTGAATATTTCTCCACCTCCAGCTGTTTATCGTTACTTAAATGAACGTCAGTAAAATAACATGTAGTGTTATACTTACATCTATAATGAAGAGGCAGGACCAATCAAAGAGGGTTCACAGGATAATACTCAAGACCTGTTGACTGATAGGTCTCTGTCAATAATTGATTTGATGGGATTACTTTGCCAAATGCTAGCTCACGTAAATAATGGATATACATAGATTCTTTTACCAGGTAAAGGGGTTGAAAATGTGACACAAACATCCATTGATGCTGAGCCATAAAAACAAGGTAGTTAAATGTCTGTATGAGTTCAAAGTTACATGAACATGATATGAGCAGAGCATATGCAATACACAGCTAACTTTGCATTGTAGCCAGCTTATATCTGTAGCAGGGATCCATAGTCATACAAGACTAGTGTTGTATTAGATAGACAAATCTATTTGGATTTTATTGATCTGGTACCATAGAGACAGTGATAAGACCCAAGGCAAGTTTTTTTTCTCATTGTGCCTTATATTGTCAGATGACAATTACCACGGCTTCCAGAAAACCAAACTATAGATGAGTTGATACAAAGTTAGCTCACTCACGAAAGATGTCAGATTAAACTACAAAATAAACACAGAATCCATATGAACTAGATGTGTCACAGTCACACATTGTGGTTATAAAAGATAATGTGGCAAAGAGTCAAACTAGACAGAAAAAAAAGAGAAAAACTCACATTATGTGTGTTACATGAGTCCAAACATACAGTAGCGAGAGCTACTACTTATTGAAGTTGGGCTAAATAGGAAGAATTAATGCATTGACCGATGCCTTTCAACTGTGAAATGTAGATGGCAAATTTAAGAGCAACAACAATAACAATAATAGATGATAATAGTAGCAAATAGTAAACCAAGTTTTCCATTTTATCGTAACTCTAACGCACAGAAACAGAAGTATTTACGTTTTGATGGAGAAGAATCTGGGCTCAGCTCCTGATGTTTAACAGTCCAGTCAACGCCCGCTGTTAATATCAGTAACAGTATTATTATATTCGTCAGTGTTGTGTCTGTCAATGTGTTTCTTTTTTTCATTATATGCAGGGCACTTTGTTGTTTTTTGTGCTATTTGCAGATTCTTTTAGAAAAGCAGCATTTTAAATCACAGTTGGCAAACTATTTATTTTCTATGAAAACATTTGGCATCTTTGTGTGCGTAAAACCCCTCATGGTACTTGGACTTACTTCATGAGTTTTGTTATGATTTGAGATGCACTGTAAGATTCTGTCGGACCAGCGGCCTCTTGAGGCTGTGATGCTCATCACACACCAAAAAAACCAAACCTGTTACATGGATGTTATTACTAGATTCTTACCACTTGTGGGCGAGAATATCACATTGGCCCTGAAGGTGGCGCTACAGGAAAAGCAATGTTTTTACATGAAGTTGGAAGAGATTCTGGTTTTATTATAACCACCAGTTTCAGTCAGTTGGTTCATCTTTCATCTGTTTCAGCTATAATAACCACACGGAAGGACCTCTCTCGCTTCTCATCAGCACGTGTATAAACCACTCCGTCAAGTAACCACTAGTGACTGAAATGAACGCCGGATGTGAATAATTTTATGGTTAATTTAATGGTGGACTGTAAATGACAATTCTGCCTTGGGTGATGTAGTGCCTTATGCGATTATATAGCGAAATAAAATCCCATTCCCCTTTTAATGAGGTTTTTCACACGTCTCATGTTGTTATATTAAATCAGGGGCCTTCCTCTCATTCATATTCTGTGTGTGTTTTGATCCACTTTATAGTCAGCCAAGAAGAAACACAGTGATTTTTGGGGTCTTTTGTACAATAAGTGGGGATCTTTGCTCATAGCAAACACATATAACAGTAGGAAATGTTTATCACAATTTAACCTGCTGCATACATATAATATCCTGGTGGGAAGATAAATCATTCTCTCTTATTCAGACCTGGGTCAGACAGTGATGAACAATGCAGATGAATTCTTGACAAGGGTTTTCATTTGGCTGAGGTCATGAATGTCATTCTTTGATTTGAGCTTCCTCTTTTAAGTCTCTGGAACTCCAAGGTTATCTTGTGTACAACATTCAAACAGTTTGGTGGAGGTTTGGTTTTATTTTTTTTACTTGAAACATTTCGTTAAATCATTAGAATGATGGGGGATTATCGCTCCACACACATTTACAGGGCAACAAAGGGAGTTACTGATAGTTGTCAACGGGAATTCTGAGAAATGATCGAACACTTTATTCATTTCATGAACCAAAACAAACAGCTGCAGAGAAGGTTGCTTCATCCTGAGCTGATGGTTTGGGCCGATAGCAGCAACGGCAAAGACCGTGAGACACGAGCTGACAGACTGGCATTTCATACTTACCTCAGCTCAAGGGTGTGTTTCTGCTCCGCCTCCACATCCAGTTTCTGATGGGAAAGGAAAACGAAGACGCAACAGCAGCCAAGCATTTCCTTCATAAAGGTCACTGGCTGCTTCCTGTCAGAAACGTCTGAACACTCCTTCCTGGAATAGCCGGGGACAATCGTGACCTTATGCCATGTGGAACATTAGAAAATGCAAGAACGTTGAGCTGTGCGGAGTTATTTGTAGTGAGTGAGTGAATCCTCTGCTTCCTGATCCTTCTCCTCATCCTCCTTGTGCGCCATGTTATCCTCTCCCTTCTTACACCACTATCACCATCCCCATTCCAGTCCTCATTGGATTTGGTTTAATAAGTTGTTGAGATTCATCCATCATTCTATTATCTATAAAGTTGATTCTTAGAGGGTCGCAGGGGGAGCTGGAGTCTGTCCGAGCTGACATTGGGCCAGAGATGTGTGAGCTGGATATGTCGCCAGCTCATCACAGGGGCGACTAACGGAGAAAAAAAGCATTCACCTCTATATTGACAATTTAGAGTCTCAAGTCAACCTAACCCTCACTCTGCGTGTCTTTGGACTGTGGGAGGAAGCAAGAGAAACCCCACACGGACATGGGGAGAACATGCAAGCTCCACACAGATTCAAACTGGGGAACCTTCTTGCTGTGTGCTAACCACTAAACCACAGTGCCACCCTGAAAGTGTTTTTCTGTCTTAAAATTGATGGTGATAAAGTTGACGTAGAACCAAGAGAAATGTTAGATTTGTCAGGAACACCTCATAAAAAGCTTGTGTGCTCACTAAATGCTCAGCTGCATCAATTAGACAATTTGGGTTTAGATGTTGGAAACACACAAATCTCCTGGAAAAGATTATGACAACATTGCATTTGGAAAACCGTCCAGTATCATCACGACTTAACGATGAATCAATCGGATATATACTAAAAAGACTGAATCTAATCTAAGAGGTGAAGACTTGACACATAACAAAACTATTGGAGACAATGACCCATAAAAAAAGACTTTTACCTCAGGCCAAAATAATAAATAAATACTGAGACATCCTCCACTTGCCATTAGCAGATAAAACCTTTGTTTACACGATGTGCAGCACTCAGTGATGGGTATGTGTTATTTTTTCTTACATTCTTAATCCCTGCACAGTATTTATTTGCTGTTTTTCTTTCCTGATCACCACTTACTAATACTGACAATGTTTTTTCAGTAAAACCTGAACCTTGAAGCTGCAACAACGTCTCTGTCGTTTTTTAGAGTAACTCCAACTTAAAATGTATTTAAAAATTAGGGTTTTTTTTGCGAACTAAAAAGAAAAATGTGCACAATAAAAATGAGACTGAATGACACATCCCACCTTACAACTGTTCTCTTCCTCACTCATTCCTTTCATCATCTTTGTTTTCCATTCGTCTCGAAAACCGTATCGGTAAAATCAATAAATTCATTTTCAGTCAAATCTTCTTTGTGTCCTCGCATTCCTGCTGTGACAGTTTCCATTTCTCCAGTCCACTGAATCAAACACAGTTTTACGGCTGCGTGTGCTAACTGGGTCAAACACCTTAATAAATCATGTTAACTAAATAGCCATCACTGGTCTTCTTTGAGGATTTAGACATGGTGGATTTGTGTCATTCTCTGTGCACAATGCCTATTTGCATATGACTAATGTGAACGCGACAGAGGACAAGAGAATCACACCACCCCCTGTCGCCGTGATCCTGGATTTATCCTGCTGCATGGTGAGGAAATGTGCACGCATGTGTGTGTGTGTGTGTGCGCATTTGCAATGTGTCACAGTTTTTGTACAGTACAGACATGTTTGTACCGTGTGTGTGTGTGTGTGTTTGTGTGAGAGAGAGAAAGAACAAAGACTCCATCTGGTCTGAGCCACTGAGTGTGCCAGTATGAAACACTTCTTTCTTTCTCAAGTCCCTTTTTGAAGCAGCTCGGAGGTGGAGTGGGGGCCAGGCGGGGAGCGGCCAGGGGTCCTATTTGAGGCGGCCCCCAACCAAAGCCAGTCTGTCCTCTGTGGCTCAGTGGGACTGCTCTCACTGGAGACGACACACACATTCATTCGGTGTGGGATGCTTCCCCCTCACTGCCTACACAGCTCTCAGATTCAGCACAGTGTAATTACATGTGGAGAAAAGCGAGTGAAGACCCAGGCAGGGAGATTTGGTGATAAGATCCCTGGGATCAGAGGGTTTTATCCAGAAGGGCGATGGAGAGGGAGCCAAGGCAAAGGTCACTTCACAGGAGGTTATCTAAAGGAGCTGACTAAGACTTGGATTGGTTCTTCCCAGCATCCCTTTGTGCACCACATTAATTCTGCTGTATAGTGCTGATCAAGACTCAGAGTCAGGGCAGAATATTTTGAACTGACAGTGGATTTAACATGTCAGTTACGTTACTTTATCACCATTTTTTTTTTTTATTTTGCCATTCACACATACACATTTACACAGTGCATTTATCCACGGACCAACTGGTTAGTGGGAAACCAGCTCTATCTCCTGAGCCGGTGTTTCTGCAGCTAGTTATTCATTAAATTCAGGCAACATTGATCTTATCATGATATAATCTCTGTTTCTGAAATGAAAAAAAAATAAAACCTTCAGCAATAATTCTGAAAGTGTCAAAGTTTGTAAACAGAAAATTGAAAAATGGAAATAATCTATTCGTGCACATTTGAAGATGTGACTGGGAGCAGTTGGAAGATGGTCTTTTAAAAACAGGCGTCCAGCTTGAATCAAATCAAATATAACCCTTTGGCACAGGTCTGGTTAAAACTGACCTGAATTCATCAAGGTCGAGTATAGTCAATCATGGTCAAGTACACAATGTCACTAATACACTACATACACACAAGTACTGCTACATTAATACACAAGTTATCTGCTGTCATAAGTGCATAATTTCATGAGTAGTCATGGGTCAGACTGTTAAGTTTCATGACTGGATTTGCACACTTGTAATGCCATCGTGTGTCGACAAAACCTGTCCAGACTTTTAAACATTCACCAAAGTACTTGTGGCAGAAGTGGATAGCCTAACCAATTCCAAATTCTACCCCACAAATACCCCCCTCTCCACAAAACCCCCCAAAACAGCAGCTGCTCTGTCTCCAATCCTTCTCCGATTACAGTCGCCCGGCAGAGCCTGACGGCATGTACACACACACCTGCTCACACTGACCTCCAGTTTATCTCCTCCACGCCTGCATGCTACAACTGCAGGGATTAGCATGTCTGGGATAGAGGATAAGAGAGGGGGAGAACAGCAGCCTCTTGGTCTGACATGCATGTCCTAGGCCTCACTTGTGGCACTGAGCGTGTGATTCCCAGCCGCTGTGTGTGTGTGCGTGTGTGTGTGTGTGTGTTGTGTGAAGGAGCAACTGGTGGTGGAGACACCCCTGATAGAATTCAAGTGTGAGTCAATCCCCCTGACAACTCAGTTTGAAATCTTAAGTATTTAATCTATAACATGAACTCAGGACTAAATGAGCAACTATTAAGGACATAGTATATTATGAATTAAACAATAAAACATGTTCTTTGTGTGTGGCTAGTGCGGCTAAGAGTTAAGACAACATTTGCTTCATCGGACCAGTGCGGGGGGTATTGTAATTTGATTTGATTGACAACTGGGTTTGTCATTGGATTCCGATTCAAATGTTGCTAAACTCTGACTCTGCACAGAAACACGTGAACACACCTTTTCCCAACAGCTCTCTGCCCACCTAACCCCACGAGACAAGCACAGACAGAAACGCTCATGAAAAGAAAACAACACAACCGATTCATCTTCGGGAGAAAACTAATTGTGTTCATGTCAGATTTCACTCCGCAGGAAATAAAAAGGTTTTCAGAGCCAGTATATAGACTTATAGAGTCATTCTAATGATTTGGTATTAGCCACAGATCCAGTGCTGATTACTCCCAGGTCTCACCTCATGACAAAGGGTGACAGAGTCCCCACTTCGCTCCTCAATGAATAGACAGTCATTCTCCAGCTTCTTTTAAATCCCCTCTTAAAGCTTTTCTTTTTCTTATTCGAGTTTTTACAAATGATTGACGTCGACTATTTATATAATTCTATCCATCTTATTTTCCATTGTTTTAATCTCATTGTTTCTGTCTTCGTAACATCGTTAAGAGAGGTGCTATACAATTAAAAGGTTATCATTATCAGTAATTACTTTTATCAGACCAGACTTCCTAAAGCTTCTCTGGAAGAAAACTTTCATTAAAATATACTTTCTTTTGCCTATTATACATTTTAGTATTTTATCTTGTGTTAAAAAAGAAGAAATTTCTGATGATCTGGTTTTAGTTCTGTCTACCTACGCCTCTTGTGGCCAAAAAGAGTATTACAAAAACAAACACTGAAAAAAAACAATCTCAAACAGTAACAATTTTTCTTGTTCATCTAGATAATAAATCACAATTTTCCACTGATAAAAAAAAAAGATATACAAATATGATACCGGCCCATAAAATGAATCACTTACTTAAGCACAAATCTTGCTTGCGTAGCTTACGTAGACTATGTGTTGTGTTACGCATAACATCCAGGATGACTTTCTTCAATTCAAGTGTCCTGGTAAAACATCACAAAGTCCAGGAACCAGGACCCTTGAACTCAAGCAGCCAAATGGAACTCAACCATTATTACTTTTATCTGTTGGTCTGCTGTGACAAATCAAAATATCTTGTGTCAAAGTGTCCATCGTAAACCTTCTCCTGTACAAAGTCATCAGACAAATGGATCTCTGTCGGAACATGCATGTGCGTGTGTGTGAGTGTCATGTGGTTTCCAAACATGTTCTTTGGCTCGGTGGTGATCACAGATGTTCATTCCTCCGAGGCTGTCTGATGGATTAACACCTGCCGTCACCGCATTACCGCCGACACCCTCCTGATCTGATATCACACGCATTCTGATGTGACAGCTGCATGTGCACACGCACACGCACACGCACACGCACACGCACACAAATCATTGTCTCAACCTATGTGTTCATGAAACTATATCTTTACACTGTACCGGGCCTCTTTAGCTGGATACAAATGAGCTCATAGAAATACAACAAACTCTCATAAGCAGGTAAAAGAGCTATAAACAAAATCCAGAGAGAAATGGGACTGTGATATTTGTTTGATATTTACATGTTGCATTGCCACTGTCGTTATTATTCATATCCCTCCCCGGGGAGCCTTGTTTGAAAAGTGGGACGATAGCAGCCCCCCTCCTCCCCTCTTCCATGTCACCCACACACACACACACACACACACACTTGTTTGGAGTCTTGTTGGGGAAGTACAGGCAGGCAGGCAGGCAGGCAGGCAGGCAGGCAGCCCCCCCCCTTTTTCTCTTCCCTTCCTTCACTCTCTCTCCCCAATAGAGCGTGATCCAGCTCGTCTCCTCTCCGTCACACGGGTAATCAGCCTCTGCTTTTTCATTTGGCTCTGTAATGAAAGCAATCCCAGCGCTTTTCACTGCAGCGCAGCCCAAATAATGAGGGCTGCCTCAGCCCTCCTCAGCCACACCTCACCCTCCCACCCCCCAGTCCTCACCCTCTCCCTCCCTCCCAACCCTGCTGTTAATGGATAGAGGAGAGCAAATGTGTGTGTGTGTGTGTGTGTGTGTGTGTGTGTGTGTGTGTGTGTGTGTGTGTGTGTGTGTTTGAGTATGTGAAGCACGCAATCTTGCCAAGTCCTTTGTCTGTTTTCTCCTTTCTGAGCTGCAAATGAGTCTATTGTGTGGAATCTGATTAGTGATACTCCTAATACGAGTATTTGGGGTATTTTTCTTTCTTATTCATTCAAATGTAAAAAAATGTTTAATCTAAATTCCCAAACCATTACTGCATGTGACCCCTCATAGGTTCATCAGTTTCCCTGTTTATTTGTTAGAGGCTGAAAGATGTAAAATATCCATCAAATTGAAAAATCTAAATGAATCTCTAAACCACTTGTGGAAGTCCTGGTCTTAGAGCTGTAAACCACTGATCAACATTAATGCAAACCTCGAAGACTCTTTGAGAACAGAATTTATGTTTCATCACAGCAGGTAAATTATGCAGCCTGTCATCTTTTACTATCGAAAGAAAATGGCCATAACAACAATAATTAATGCAACACAGGCAATATACTGTATACTTTTCCTTAAAGAAATAACAATATGATTTTTTTTTGTGTGTTTTTAATTTTGAATGGTCCTAAACGTGTTTGGTAAAATTGGCAGACATCTAAGTTTGTGCCACACAACACTGCAACCGGGCAGCAGACGTGGAAGCCCATTCCAGATGGCAAAGCAATAAACTGAAATACGATGCACGAACCAGCATGAAAGGACTTGGCCAGACAGAAAATCAGTGATAAAGTGTAGGAAGTGTGAGAACACGGCCCACATTCGTAAGGTTTGAGTGTCCAGTGTTTCCTAATCAGCATCTCTTAGGTCACAGTCTCAAATACCTGAGTGCAGGGAGATGTCCCGGGTCAAAGTCCACCAAAGTTGAACTTTTGCAAAGCCACACTGAGGATTTGCTTCACAACAGGAAGCAACTGTTTTATATGGCCCTTGCTCACACAGAATGGAAGTGAACGGGAGGTGAAGGTACACTACTGCTTCATTTGCATATGTGTGACAGTGCCCTTACGCTGGACTCACACAAATGCAATGATTTCCTGCATGCTCTACCCAGATGCCTCCCCTCACCTGAATGTTCCGGACATTATCCTGTTGTGAACCCATCTGACAAGGACAATCTCCTGCTGTGTTCTTCATATGTGAAAGGCAAAGTTTGGAGAAAGTCTGGACCCAATTGTGTGGCCATTTTTCAGAGTTGGTATTTAATAATGGCTTGTGATATCTGTCGTTAGGACTATCATGCCAGCATCAAGCGCTAAGCGTTAACGCAAGGCTTTCGTGTGGGTCCTCCGTTAGCTTCGGCTCTCAAACGTACAGTATCTTATCTTTAAATCAGTGAAAAGACAACGAAAGGTGTGAGGAGTTGTTGTCTTTTTTTTTTTTTTTCTTTTTTAACAAACCCAGCATTGTCTACCAAATGCAACGTAGGCAACCAACAAGAGATACAGGTCAGCAAGGTCAGCACAAGTACCAATACAACACAGCCTCTCTGTTGCTTACAGTGAACGATCAACAAGTAACATGGAGACGTGTCAAGCAAATCATCGACATACAGCAGCAGCATGACGGCACAGAACAGACTGAATGAAAATCAACTGTGTGGCTTTGTGTAGAAAAGCATTTCAAACATCACTGTTGTTGGTAAAAACCTTTTTTTCTTCAAAAATAGCATTTTTTTTTTTAAATCAATATTTTCTTAAAATTTACAACCAGGGTTTCTGAGCCCAGAGGATGACAACAGTTTCTCACCGCATTCAGTACAATTCAATTTATTGATTCTGGTTCAAACATGAAAAATAAGCAAAATAGAACTTGCAAGGTTTTCACCTGACAACAGCAATATTTTACCAGTGTGGATGAGGTGCGATTCTGTGGAACAGCAGTCGTTTATCTCAATCTTCTGCAGCTCTTCTGTGAACTGGGGAGGTTTAGAATATGCAGACTTTCTCCCCTTTCAGACAGTGGTGAGAGACATGTAATAAAGAAAGAGACAATTTCAGATGTCCTGACATTATAAACCCCTTGATTTAGCAAAAGGATATGAGGGAGAGAAGTTACAACAAAGGTGGCTTAAAGTTCAGGTATTGCATTTTATGTGAATCAATCCTCCCGGATGTTTAGACACACTTGGCACAGGTACAACAGCAGTGGTGGGTGAAGGCATTAGCTCCGTGGTGTGTCGATTCATCAAAAGTAGTCTGGTCCAATACAGGACTACAGTTGATGGCACTCCGCTGGGAAGATCCCGTCAAACATTCAAGTTTTTAATTGTCTGAGCTCAATGAAATCCTGGAGGTCCAGAGGGAGCGGGACGCGTCAGTCAGAGTGTCTGCACCAGCACGGGGAACAGCAGGGACAAGTGCTCGGCACCTCGGATGGGGAGTTTGTGTGTGGTGTAGAAGTGTATCACCTCTGGGATGGTGTCAAACGGAGGGCTGTTCTGACCCAGCACGTACTTGCCGTCTTTATACTGCGTGAACTTCATGTGCATGAAACCCTGGCAGCTCCTGAGAGAGAGGGGGGAGGAAACGAGAAGAAGCATGAGAGTGACCCGATATGAAAAAGAGAAAGAGTAGGGAGAGAAAAGGGCGGTGACATGAAATGTAGAGGACATAAAACATGAAGCTGTGTCACATAACAACACAGTGGAAATGACAGCCTGGATTTATGTTCGCCTCATTCTGCTGCACTTGCAGGAGGTGATCCTAACCAAGATGTAACACCATGCCACAAATTAGGAAGGAAGAGACACTTTGATGGATGAATGGATTGTATAATAGCAAATGGTGGGAAAGACAAAACCAGAGTGTGTGAGAAAAAAAAAGAAAAAAGAAAGGAAGCACTGGACTGTGAAACGGGCTTCACCAAGACAACCACGCCAGTTCCTCCCCTTTAAAATCAGCAACGGCAGCACTTCCCCTTTAAGAGCCCGCCCGCCCAGTCATGACTTATGTCTAATTATAGAAGCAGAGGGAACGACAAGGGCTGAAACCTGTCACCATAATCGTCATTGTTCTAGTCAACCAAATTAAAATTTGAAGAGCGCTGAAATCAAAGACACCCTCTGTGAATACAAACAGCCAAACAACAGGCAGTTCATGATCATCCCATCACAAGTCTCCAGAGCACCGGCAGCCAGACGCGTGTCATCAAGTCGGCGCCGCTCGGAGCTGACAGCGAGCTTTCATCCCGTTCTGTTTGTTTTGGGGGACTGGTTGTATCTCATGGTACATTAGAACCTGCCAGTGCTTCTTTCATAAATATTCATGTTGGGTTCAATCCTGCAGGACTGTCTGTTTCAGTGCTGACTCACTTTGGAGTGCCTCTTCATTTTGTCTCCGCTAAACTACTTTTGTCATTCCTCCCATTGTTCACGTTGCAGCGTAATCTTAAAATCTCATGGTTTGATTTTTCCCAAGGGAGAGAGATTCTACCACAAGGACAGAAACACCCAGATGCCTCATTTCACAAAATGTAGTTGTTATTATAGATTCATTTCTGAAGGATGAATTGGAATCATGGCCATGTGTCAAAATCCTCGTCCAACCTGCCGTGTGTGATCCGTCACAACACACAGATAAAGAATTTGAAAAGTACTCTTTCTATTTAGGATGAAAACTCTGATCTAATCTAATCAAAAGCACTGTACATTTGAACATATAATAATAAGGGCATAATTTTGACCTTTTCCTTAGTCTTCTCTTACATATATAATATATTCAGCTAAGAGGCACTTTCTCTGAAAACTGCAACATCATGAACTTTTGATTGTTACGCCGACTGATGTATTTTTAGCAATGTCGCGGGCCTAATTATTACTAATAAAAATGTACAAAATAAAACGAATCAGATTAAAGACTCTGACTCATTTCAGACTGTGCTGCGACTGTCTTTGATGTCGTGGACTCTGAAGGTCAGCTCCTCTTTCTAAAGAATGTGAGGCTGATAGATTCTGGAGTTTCATAAGAGACATTATCTCCAGTGCTAGTAGTGACCTTGTTGCTTGAGCAAACGTGCGTGCTAGTATTTCTGTGTGTGTGTGTGTGTGTGTGTGTCAAACCCACTCTACTCATGTAAATGAGTAATGCATGAGCTTGTTTGTATGTCAGCACAACACAGTGACACTCTGTGCCTCGCCCCTCCCTTCTTTCTCTCCCCCTACCCTCCCTGATTCCCTCCTTGTGTGGCCTGCAGAAGGTAATTCATATTCATTAGCGATTATGGGGAAGATGATGTGTGCACTGAAGTGTGCTCTACCTGCCTGATTACCACTTAGAGGGCCCAACGGGGCCAAGGAGGAAGGCCATGGAGAGGGGCCAAGGATGGGGTGAGGACAGGGGGTGATGGGAAAGCGGTTGGAGGCAGGGACAATGGTTCATGGTGGTAATTACAAGGGAGAGATTTGACCAGATAAGCAGTATTATGTGCTGCAAATGAGTATCGGGGAAGGCATCAGTGTGGCAGTGATCTTAAGTGGGGGAGATGGTGGAGGGGAGGGAGGGAGAGCGATGGGAGACAGATGGAGAGGTGTGGGAGACTGCGCTATGAGATCGGTAGCTCAGGTGGCTTCACACACACTTTGCACACACTCCTCAGTCGCACGGCTAAAAGTGCTCAATTAAATTGTCGCACTGAATATTGAATATCTGGTTTGGATGTCTTCCAGCTTGCTGTGGTATATCAGCGTGCATGTGTGTGTGTGCACGTGTGAGTCTATGACTTACCGTAAGGACAGGGAGAAGTCGGAGCGGGTGGCCTGACTGTTCCTCACCAGGTAGCTACACTCTTTACAAAGCATTAGCAGCGACTCTGCCTCAGAACGAGACAGTGATCCGTGGTACCATCTGACACACACAAACACACAAAATAACACATGTTATTGTGGTAACATCAAGTTTGATTCCAACATTGACACCAGCAAAGAACAAAGTCAGCGTTAAGTAATCAATTTGATTCTACAAGTTGATTAAAGGGGACATATTATACCCATATTCAGGTTCATTATTTTAATTTGGATTATTACTTGAAAATGTTTTGGCCCACTCTGTTGTGATTGATCAGTGGCTTCCAGTGCCTCTGCTCTTGCTTTACCTGACTCAGTTAGGGGGCGTGCCAGACAAGCCACTAGGCATGCGTTATACAAATGTGGGGCACAATAATGTGGAAGCATTGTCTGGACAAGTGAAAGGCTTCAGGAGCTTCAGGAGCCCCAGGAACAGTGTTTTCTGTGGGGAGCTTCCTTAACTTTGGGCTTTTTTAATTTTGCAAAACCTTTCACAAGCGAAAGTCTGGAATGAATAAAAGGCTCAGATGTGACTCAATAAAAAGCAGCGGCAAACAGAAAAGCTTTGATTGAAAAGAACAGGAAGTTGTAACAGACACTAAATATTTGTATCACGCTCAGTGTATTATTTATCTACCAATGCTTTGATATGGAACGTTTTAATTGTGCAACAACAAACTTACCGGTGCAGAAAAAAGGATCTGCATGTTTTGCAAAGGAGCATCAAAGTATAAACAAAGGATAAAACCGTATTGAAGTGAATGCTACAGGTTGATGGTGACGCTGTTTCTTTGTTTAAAACAGGAGGAGACCACAAAGCTCATAACAACCCTTAGGAGATCATCAGGGAGTAATGGGGCATAATAATTAACTACCATCCCCTGGTGAATATGTACAGCATTGTGTGTGGTGCGTGTGCAGGGAGCATGTTTGCTTAAAGGGCGTTAAGTGCTTGGATTTCATTAACAAAACTGCCCATTAAATGCACAGAAAGAGAAACATAAATTACACCAATGATGTCTGAAATTACAAGACCGCAGAGTAGATGTGAGTTTTTAATGCTCCGCCTTAATTAGTTTCCTTCTAACCTTTCGTAGCTCTGATGAGCGCTGCTTAGTAGGAGCACATATCGGTTTTGTTTTAACGTGTCACATTCTCTTTGTCCCTCGAGTATACAAAATCTCTTTTATACAAATACATGCAGGTACAGGATATCTGCACAGAGGCGTTTGCTTTGCATTTACCTAATTCTACTAACTCAGGTTTGTTTGATGCATACAAACATCTTACACTGCTCCAGGCAAGATGTCTGGCTTTCGTATAACTCATTGATATGGAACAATCATACAATCCTTACTGGATTATAACATGTGCACATATTCAATCTTACACAGCATTGTGGGTATTTTTGATGTCAGCTAATGTCAACTGCATCACCACTACTATTACTGCTGTTTTTCATCTAAGACAGTGCAATTTCTTTATCCCATATTATACATGAGGCAATTAAATTCATGGCAACAGGGGTATGCTATAATTAACAATCAAGATCAGTGAATTTTAAATCATGTAAATGATCTCCACTCAGTTCAATAGCGAGTGATATATGTTTATGTAGCTGCTATGGGTTTAACAGAAGCTGCATACATACACCTGCTTTTCCAGAGGAACAGTGGCGTCCACTCTCTCCCCCACCATTGTCAAGCCTTCCTGCGGCATACGAAACTTCATCCCCCCTCCTGCCAGCGGGCTGGACCGCGGCCCCGGAGGACGCAAGCGTTCTGTGGGCGACGAGGAGCGGTCCCACTCTGCGCCATCAAACTGCACTGTTGGCAGACAAGAGACAGAAAAAGTGAGTCACCGTATTTACACAGTTCTGTGATCAGAAGGGATTATAAACCTCACAGCCAGATTTGGGCAAACATCATCAACCGGGCTATTGCAAAAAACCACGCGTGAGAGAGAGAGAGAGAGAGAGAGAGAGAGAGAGAGAGAGAGAGAGAGAGAGAGAGAGAGAGAGAGAGAGAGAGAGAGACCTCTCGCAACTAGAGGACAGCAGGTCCCAGCTCTGACAGATTCCATCAGCATCATCGCAATTACCATCATCAACATTTTTACGAATCTCCCATGGCAGATAGAGGCAGGAAGTTGGCGTCTTGTCTGCCTGGCTCTGGCACACAACCTCCAGGAGTCGACGGCACGGATTACGACTCTAATTCCGTTCGGCAGCAAATTACATGTGAAGACTGAAGTGTTGCTGCTTTTGTGCCTGGTTTTGGTGACATCCAATCTGCAGTGCTTGTACTTAAACATTAAATGTAACTGCAGCTCGACTGAGATTGCTGATATGAATAAGGGAGATATTACAACATAAGGGAGCTAGTTGTGCATGGTTGATAAAGTAATGGGGGGGGGGGGGGCAAAACCATAATGAGTGCAAAAGGCAGAGACAGATGCAGGTGGTGCAGATGAAGGCCGCTGGGAGTTCAGGGCAGAGGTAGAGCAGATGTAGGACAACAGCTTGGGTCACAGAGGTCAGTGTGACTGCATATGTGCGTGTGTTTGGGGAGATAAAGGATGGCAAGGCAGGGGAGCGAAGGGGAGGATGATGGTGGTGGTGGTGGTGGTGGTTGTGGGGTTAGAGGTCACCTTGCTCTCTGACGGGGGGCTCCTCCTCCAGCTGACCCACCGGGGCAGGCCAGGGCAACTCCGACAACTCCCTCATTTCTAATAGAGGTGGGGGAGAGCAGGGAAGGAGGCGGGAGAGAAAGGGGAGTGAGAAAACGGCAGATGGGTTAAACAAAGTAAAGATATGCAAGAGAGAGAGAGAGAGAGGTGGTGGTGATGAATTTGGGTGAGAGGTTTCATAATGAGGAGTAAGTGAGAAGTGCGATGTGGTAAAAAGGTGGAAGACAGGGGGGGCCCGTCGAGAGTGAGAGCGGCAGCGTGTGTGTGCAGATGACAGGGATGTGATGTAAGGAAATGTGGTTAACTATACCTCCTGTCTCGTTGCTTCATCACACTGAAGCGTCTCAGATTGTGTGTTTACAGTTATTCATCATAAGACTAAAGAAAAAGTAAAGAAGATAAGACAGACAGGACAAGAGAAGTTCAGTCATCTGAACAGAATCCACTTTAAGACTCCTGGAAGTCGATGCTTTGGAAACAAAACGTGACTGAAACTGAAGAGCTTGGGGGCAGAATAATGCTCAGTTCACTGTCCTACCTACGGTGAGAGAGCGGCAGAAAGTGCGGCGTGAGACGGAACTGAAAATAGCCCATTTTCTACCATGGAGGGCAACCATCTCATTTAACAGTCATTATTGCAGCCTAACACACACGCACAGACCCATTTAAAGCAGAAAGGGATTACAAAACAAATAAAAGGGAAAACAAGGGTGATGTCTAAATGAGGCGACAAATCCAAAGACCTCCCAGGCCTGCAACATCAAAAGCCATTTGAATGGGCGTTTGGAGAGAGACCCGGGCTGTACATACATGCCTTTCTCCCTCCCTGGTTAATTATTGAGCAGGCAGACACTCCGCCACTTTCTCTGGCTCTCAATGAATTATTGATGCATGGCGCGGTACAATGGCCCCATCTGGAGCGGGCTGCACCTCCACCGAAGCCAGGATTAAAGTGTGGCCTGGCATCCCTCAATGGCAGACATGCACGCAAACGCACAAGTCCACAAACCCACAAAGACACACACACACCTGACATTCTGAAACACCCCATCGCTGCCGCACTCTGCTGCCTGTTCGCTCGCCACCACGTCACATTTCACACCTCTAGTTCTCAAGCAAAACTGCGAAAGACGCGTGGAAAGAGAGAGGGGTGTAAATGAGAGGCTCACAAAAGTGTGAGAGGAAGCAAACAAGATAATTTATCACAGGTCAGAAATGTGCTCAGCCATCCGAGCGAGGGATAAACCCAGGTGGTGTGGACGGAGAGGAAAATCACATCAAGATTCCTCTCCCTCAGTGTTTGGGCAGCTGCAACAAGCCATTTTGTCTCGTGAAAGAAGAAATCTAAAAAAGACGTGAGAGTATATCAGTTGTTTCCACAGTCTGATCCCATTTGTAGATTTCTCTTTATTTTAAAAGGAACCAATTTTCAAACTGTGAATCTTAGCCATCAGCTATTTATAAAGATGGAGGACATGACTGCATTCAAGCTGTAAATCAGTTTCTAACTAGAAGAGTACAACTGGAGTATTGTTAAGTTTAAATCATAGATCTCATTCATTAAAATCCCTTCTCCATGTTCTTAACTCACGTGAATAATTCCACTATCTGTCAGAGTTGATCAGATCTGTATGAACACATCATTTTCACATAGATTTATGTTAATATCACACGTGCTCCCTTTGATTTGAAGGAAATCCTCCTAAACCTGCAGAATCTACCTATTCTGTTTGGTTGTCAGACTCTTAACACTTGCTCCGTCTGAACTGCAAGGGGTTCAAAACACACACACGCACACACACACACACACACACACACACACACACACACACACACACACACACACACACACACACACACACACACACACACACACACACACACACACACACACACACACACACACACACACACACACACACACACACAAAACCTTGTGAGAGCTGCTCACTGATAACAAAAGGTTGATTGCCAAGCTAAGACACACACAGAGATTCAAACACACCCATTCGAGCAAAGACACACTATCACACCATGTCACTCATTCACAAACAGTGAACATCTGGCTTCCATTCACTCATCCCAGGAACCTGTGGAGTTGTCATCCACAGAAGGCTGTTAGTGTTTTTGTTTGCCAGAACAAGACAATGACACACTTAATAGTTTACGGTTAAAGGCATGGACACATCTACGCCCACATTCCTGATTTGTTTCTAAATCTACAACAGCTATATGAGTTATTATGTTGGAAAATTGAGTGTATTTTTTTTTTTTTATCGTTTCTGTCCCCCATAATAACCAGACTGGTGAAACAGGTGACAACAATTTAATAAATGTGTGGTCTCATGTGCCTCAACTACCTGCTAACAATTACCAGGAATTATCTGCGGGGGGAGGGAATGGCCAGATAAGTTTTCCTCTCTGGCGTTGCAGAGAGCTCAAATTGCCTTCGGTGACAGATAACTGACTTTTCAAGCACATCAGCCGTTTCCTGTCTCCTCACAATAGAGGAGGAGCAGACAAAGACAACAGCACAGCTTCATTAACTCCATTAATGAGAACATCTGTTCTTCAAACAGCCCCGACGGCTCGTCTTCATTCTGCACACAAAGAGCTTCTGCTGAGGAAAAATGGCTCCCATAAGGACAGACAATTAACACCTTATGCCATCACGCCAGTGCAGGGTAGGAAAAAACCAAAATGTGCATTCACACAAGTCCGTCTTTCAAAATGAAGATCCACGCCGTTTTGATTTCAATCTTAGAAGCATCACACATTCATTGAGCATCCTTTGTGTACACATTTTCTCGTAATTCATTACATCCATTTCCCCGAGGCTTGTATTGAACCTCCGTCTTTTTTCATCTTCCCATTTTCACCTAAGTGGGGCATTATCTCTCTTTCCATATTCCCTGGCCCCTTTCCAGTCGCGCCCTACTCTACTTCCATCATCGCTCCGACCTGTCTCCCATAGTGGCTGGCAAGAGGGAATCACGGAGGACATGCCTTTTCATTTATGTCAGGTAAGGTTCACGCTGAAGGAGGGAGAAAATCAGCGAGGAGGGAAGCGGCAGAGAAAGTGGAGGCAGGAGTGCAAGGGAAAGAGAGAGTGAGAGCAAGATAAGTGTCCTTCCATTGTGCCAGTAAATTGATGAAGAGACTGGTCAGATGTCCCCAGGGTCTGCTTAGAGCAACAGAGAGCAGCACCACACCGCAAATGGAAATCTAATTGTCTTTTCTTTCTCGTCTGCATGCACACATATACACACACTAACACGCTTTTATGGGGCTCCTACAGGGAGACATACAAACACCCAGAATAGCCCAGGAAACATGTCAGAGCACATGTGCCCAGACATCCAGACACAGCACAAATAGGCTGTCGACCATCTGCCTTTGCAAGGTTTGCTCAACTGAGCCTTTGCATTGGCAATCGTTAAAACTTTACAGCATCCTTTAGTGTCTACGTTAACAGTGCTACTTTCCCAAGGTTGGATAAAGCAATCTAATGTCCTTTGACTTTGAAAATATGTCTATATTTTCTTAGAAAGTATCTATAATGATCAGCAAAACATTACCTGAATCATTAGACTGAGTCCAAAGCAGATTTGTGAGGCTGCTGAGGTACAGCTATGCTTTGAACTCAATGCTAGTGTCAGCATGTTCACAACAATGACAATATTGACATGCTATGTTTGGTAGGGACAGGTGCATGTAATAGTGTATATAACAGTATAATATGGACAATGCACCTCCCACTATTCCACGAATGAAGCCAAAATATCCCGGATACGAATGGCGCCATCTTGAGGATTTGGAGCCTGTGTGGTAGTGATCGGGGAATGGACCCACAGTAGCAAGGTCCTGCCAATATACACACTCGACCAATCGTGAGTCAGAGGCTGTCAAGCCTAACATTTCACCGCAGTTTTAATAATCAGGGTTATAAGAAGTACCTCAAATGACAGGAACCATCTTTTTTTTTTACGTGCATTTTATCTTTTTTGTTTGGCCCATGTCCCATCCACGAACATGGAGCAAGTGGAATTTATGACCTATACTGCAGCCAGCCCTCAGGTGGCAAGCAAGACGCTTTCGTAATTTAGCATGCTACGATGCACCAATAAGCAGTAAACACAAAGTACAGCTCAGGCTGAGAGGAATGTTATTAGCTATTACATTGACCTGATAATGACGCTACATGAAAAGTTTAGAGATCACTAAAGAGAGAGTAATTTTCAATGTTTCATTCATTTCCTGTAAAATAAGTCCATCACGTTGAACTCATGGTCACTGCCATTCCTCTAAAAACAATGGTGACTCAAGCTACATGCAGTTCAATTCCTTTCTTCCAGATTGTGGCTACAAAGGGAAATATAATTGCAGGAAGATTTTATTGGCTGCAAAGTATTTACCTAAACTGCACATACATTTTCACCGCCCTCTTGCTTCTGGTTCAAACACATTCCCAGTCCCAGTTTTTCGCTGTTGCCTAATGAGCAGCTGCAGTGGAATAAGTGGAGAATAAGTGCTTTGCTCAATGGCACGATAATAGTAATTGCAAGAGGCGGCGATGTTATTCATTCACCTTTCCTCATCCAAATTTCCAGCTGATTTGCGGCGCTCTCATCATGAGTCCACTCCTCCATTGCTCATCATCTAGCTCAAATCAGGCTCAATTCTCTTGAGGTGGACTATAAAACTTAAAAAAAAAATTTGAAACACCCATTCACCTGTTAATTAGGTGTCACCATCAGAGAGCTAATGAGATGCTGCCTTTCATTAGCTCTCTAGTTGGTGCTGAATGGCTGCAGCACCGAATCTCGCACTGCTGGACTGACTATTGACTTCCAGGAAATAATGACTGTTGTAATTCAAGCTGGATGCTTGTGACTGGTGACAGCTCTCCAACAGTGTAATTAAAACCCAGCGGACTGAGAAAGACCTGTCACGTTTAAATCCTCAGGTACGCTCACACAGCTGAGCCATCCATATCCAAATGTCCAATGAAAATCAATCAATTGCTTTCAAATGCGTGGCTTCAGCATACAATACTCCCCCGATTACATTTAAAGATGGATAATCTGCGAAAATTATAATCAGCGAGATTCTGTTCGGAAGCGCTTACATGAAGGTAAGTACGTAAATCCATACACAATATGATCCAGCCCCCCCCCCCCCCAACACCCTCACACTCATTTGAGCCGACATGCACACAATCTCCTCTCACCCTTGAATTAGTAGCCTGGTGACAATCACAGCTGGAAATCCTGATTTGAGAAGCCACGTGTGTGTGTGTGTGTGTGTGTGTGTGTGTGTGTGTACGTGCACTGGCCCGTGTGGAGGTGATGACGTGGGGGCTGCTGGCAGATCGTGATGCCCCCTTTACCCCCTGCAGCAGGTTATCAGAGTGAGTGTGTCACATCCGCAGGGAGGGAGGGCTGCGAGGACAACGCTGTCTCCGCCACTGTGCTGCTGCTGCTGGTGTGTGTGTATGTCGCAGAGAGTGTGCCTGTGTTAGTAGGATGACTGATTGCACCCTGCTACAATGGCCCTGACTCCCCCCCTTCCTCTCTGTTCACCTCACCTCGCCACAGCCCCCCGACCATTAATTCTCCTCAACACCCCTCCCCTCCGCAGCACTGGGCCTCCACAAACATCCATTGAGCTGCCACCATACACGCCATAACCTTGGACACCCCATTCTCTCTCTCTCTCTCTCTCTCTCTCTCTCTCTCTCTCTCTCTCTCTAGCGAGCGTCCTCTTCAGCATCTCTATCCATTTTCCAACCCTCAGTCCTCCTCCTCATCGCTCCATTTTTTTTGCCCACTGTCCATCTTTTCCATATCTCTTGTTTTTCTGCTCTGTCCTCGTCCTCGCCATCTCTTCCCTCCCCTTTCATGTCGGCCGTGCCTAGCAACGCTGAGCGGGCCTGGGAATATGGATTAAATGTGAGAATGGAAAACACTGTTTGTGTGTTTATACTTCAGCGCTCCGGCCTGCGAAGACAGACACAGCTTATAGTGCTGACTCCAAATGGGGGGAAAAAACACGGGGTCAGACAACCCCAGCCTCACAGGCGTGTTCCTCCACTGTGTCCTCTAATGGTGCCGCAAGCAGGAGTGCATACTGCATGTGGCACAAAGACGAGAAGCTTGAATGCGAAGAAAATAACAGATAAAGCAGGAGTAAGTGCTGCAAACAGGTGAGAGGTGATATTGGCTTTTAAATTAACTGCCGTGCGTTTCCTTTTGAAACTCTGCTCTCAAATTAGTTACGGCGTCTCTCTGCGTCTTTTTCTGGTTAACGTGATTCAAGGATGAACATGGTGTAAAATGATATGTCTATGGGAGTGTGTTCAGACTATTGTGTGCTGACCGTGACTCTCTTATTAGCACCGGATCAGTCACGCACATGTAGGCATGTAATTAACTGAGAAGAGAGGGGAGGGGGAAACGTAGGAGGGGGGAGGAGAGCGGGTGCGGAGGGGAGGCTGATTTATTATCCCATCACCTTGACCTTGGTGACTTGAAGATGCAGCTCAATTAAGCTGACTTGGCCCGACGTGCCTTATAGTGATCCACTCCTAAATGACCCATCAGTCTGTTTCGGTTTCTCTTTACTTCCACTTCACTCTCTCTCCCTCCAATTACACTCGGTGGATGGAACATAAGAAGATGGGATGTGACATGAACTCTCAGCGCAACTTTAAAAAACGATAACCATGAGCCCATTATTTCAAAAATACCGCAGATAAAACGACGCTTCACAAAGAAAATGAACTTCCCGTGCTCCTCCACTGTCAACCCCCTTTTTATGACATCAACACAGCAAATCACACACGAGACGTCTCTGTCAATTCCAATCATCTCCAAGGTTGTTGTGACAGTGGTGTGGCATATGTGTGAGAGGGAGAAATCAATAGTCGCCAGTAGGTGTTTAAATGTAGTAAAAGAGACAGAGAGATGGGTGTCCTTTGAGCCAGTGAAGGTCACAGAAGTCTCCGTTTCTTGCCAAGAAGAAGGCTTTGGCGATGCAATGATGAAACATTAAAAGGTCAGGACTCTATGTGTAATCTTGGAAGGGTCTTTAAAAAGGAGCCATTTTGAGTTGTGTGCTATTGATCATTTTCACTAAAGCTATTACATGATTCCCCTTTTGATAAAAACTAATTTTGTGTTATTCCTCATCTTTGCTGCGTCGTATATAGAAGCTTCAGTAGATATCCAGGAAAGACAACGGATGATTTTAAATATGTGGGTTTTAAGATGGATTTCAGTTTAATATGCATTTCCTGCACACTGAATCTCAAATGTCGAATATTTGCTGGGAAGCTCTGAGTATCGATTCATTCTGGCAATTTGAAGCCAGAAGAGCCTGCCAAATAAGATGTGTGGTTTAGAAAATGATTTAGACAATTCTCTTCCTTCTAAAGCTTTTTAATATATTAACTAAATCATGCATTTTAAGAAGCGTGATTTAACTGTTTAAAAATCACAAGCAAGCACCAACGATATCCGTGTATCATTTGTTCTTTTCATATTCAACAGGGAATCCACAGTTATTCACGAAACGTAAAAAGGAATATGTGATTTGCTTCATTTAGATTTTAAGCTGAAGTCAAAAATAGGAAATGGACTGTGAATATGTATCTAGTCTTATTGACCACTCAAAGGGCTTTACCGTACAAGTCACTTTCACTTATTCACGCACACATTCAAACAGTGCTACTATATGCTCCTCCTCACAATACCATCACGATGTTTCTGCTTACCTGCGAAAGCTTTGGAGATGTTGTCCTTCTTCCACTCCCAGGGTTGGTCGTACTCGTCAGCCGGCCTCTCGTCATCCTGCGGCAGCCTGCTGCTCTCCTTGCCCTCCTCCTGAGCTTCTCCGTACACAAGGCCCAGTCGCTGTCCTCGCTCGTCTTCATAGGGAGTGTCGTAGAGCTGCACCCCGCCACGCATCCGTCCTCCTCCCGGGCCACGCTGCAGCTCTGTTAGACCAAATGCAAATTAAAACCACAATAAAACACACACACAAAAACGCATGCAAACATTTAGAGATTTGTCTCGTGTGTCACCTTTAACCACTCTGTAAGAAAAACAGAGAATATTAAGAGATAATATTTGCCAGTAGTGATGAGGTTCCTCTTCACACAGGACTGATATTATTCTGCACTACAAAGCAAAACAAAAAGCCTGTTGAGCTCTGACATGACTAGAATTAGAGTGGAGAGACAAATTATGTTTGCACAGCTTGCCGTGAGCTCAAAACCTCATATGGGGGGGCTTAACGAGGCCTTGGGCTAGATGCTGAGTAGCAACACGGTAGCCAACCCACCCCCCTCCTCCTCCACACCCATCCTGGATCCCAGCAGCAATCTAGCATGGCTCACAACAGCATCCATGCACCCTTGATAACATTTTCATCACTTTCTCAGTGGGTTCCAGCCGAGGGATGCTCTTCAGCACCTGATTGTTACGTGGAGTCAAACATGGTCATGAGATAAAAGGATTTAAGATTAATGATGCAAGCTAGGAGGATGAAATCTGATTTCTGAATGCACCAATAGGAGCCTTTAAGCTGCAGCAGCAATCATTGATGACAGTCTGATAGCTTGACCTTAAAAATATTCCCTTTCAAAAAACAGGTTTAAGAAATGGAGGAAAAATGGGGGGAAATGAAGGAGTATGCATCTTCTGTGTCCACAGCCAGAAGCCTTGGAAAGGAGGTGCACTGACGTGAGCGCTGAACGGGACGAAATGGAAATATTCACTGGTGAAAAGCGGGAAAAACTTTAACCTTCACACGACAAGACACCGTTATTGGGCGGCCCTGTAGTCACCATGGCGACTGAGTGGAGACCCTGGGGAAAGTCCCTGAGGCTAGAAAGGAGAGGGTGGAGGGGAAATGGAGAGAGGAGGAGGAGCAAGGCGAGGGAGGAGGGAAAGAGAGTGAGAGGATGTGGTGGGGAGCAGGAGGAGAGGGAAGAGGAAAGGGAAGTAGTGAGGAAACAAGGGGAGGAGGAGGACGGGAGGGGAGGGGATGCGAGGTCTGTCAGCGTTTGATGTAAAGCCATTGAGACAGAAGCACAGCGGGGCTGAATGCTGCTCTATACCTGCGCTGGGAACCCGCGGTGTCAGCGGTAGCCTGCAGATGGAGAGGATGAAGGCGCAGAGATAAAAACTGGCGTGGAGGAAATAAAATGAGAAATTCATAGGAAACACGATGGAGGAAAAAAACAAGAGAGGGGGGTGAAAATAGCAATTTGCCAGAAAGGTGACAGAGAGAGAAGATTGAGGGGAATGACGACAGGGAGGGCAGAGGAGCCTTTAGGCATACAGATGTGAGCCAGGCCTGGAAACTGCGACCAGACTGAGGGGTGTTAACATTCAAACTCATACAGTGCAGTCTAAAGAAGCGCACAGGTGTCTTTTCAGGACAGTCTTTGTGACAGAGAATCACTATTCCAATCTCAAACCTGTCTCTGCCGCTCTGCCGTGTTTATTAATGAGCAGAAACTGCCTGAAAAGCTGACAGACAGACAGACAAAAGCGGGCAGACACTCAGTCCTGGATTGACAGCCTCAATTCAAAGTCAATGACAGAACTGTGACAGGGCTTTGGCAAACACTCTACCATCACCGCTGTGAATCTAATCTTTCCAATGGCTCCATCCAGCCGCAGCAAGAAAAGACCTTCTTCAGTGTTTCTCCATTTGGGCAGCGATGAAGGGATGCTCCGATCATTTACACCCGATGTAATGGACGTCATGTGACCAACAAAAAGGTAGCAGGAGTGGGAATGGGCGGGTGAACAGGACATAAAATTTGCTAAAGAACAAATTAGAGAGACAGCCAGACTCCCCTCAGGGCCGCGGGGGAGAGCCCTCGAGATGAGGAGAGATAGAGAAATGGAGAAAGAGGAGGGGAGGAGGGGGAGGCTTTTACACTAAATGACTGGGACAGAGCAGGGAGAACGCGGGGGGGGGGGGGGGGGGGGGAAGGGGCAGACAGAGATGTTATGGGGGAGAGAGACAAATGGAAAACGATAGATGCGAGCCAGACAACGTGGGAGAAAATTGCGAGGGGCGGAGGGAGGGTCTGAGACTGGATAGGCATCTCCAAAGGGCCGGCTCATCTGTGATGAATCTAACGCAGGGGAGTCGACAGGTACAATACTCCAGAGCACGGCTGCTTTGCTAAAAATGAAGCAATTAAACAGGAAATAGTGTGAAATACTGCGTTTAAGGCACTTTTTAGAACAAAGAACTGGAGAATATGGAAATAAAGAAGCATTGTTCTGTGAATGCAGAACTACTTAAAAAAAACGATAATGTCGGAAATCCTCTCAATGTTTTTTAATGAAAGAAATGGCTGACGGGCTATGGATCAATAATAATAATATAACTTCATACCACAGAAACATATTTTATTCATGATTCTGTGTCTGAAATACGATAGAATCCCTGACAGTGATCTTTATGATGAGATCTGAATTCATCCCTTAAGCATTACCACTTCATCTCATGCAATTCTGATTGATTATTTGTGTGGATGCATGAATTTACCACATGAACAAAACAAAAAATGAGAAACTGAAACACAAAAAGGAAGCAGTGAAAGGGTCACTGAACTACTCATGGACACTGTGATGAGCAGTGAGGGTCAACTGACCTGTGATGACCCTCTGGGCTTCGTACGGTTCCATGTAGCCGTTGTTCTCGCAGGGAACGGGTCCGAGGTCTGTCTCCAGCCGGTGATCCAACCGAGCGTCGAAAGGATCAGAGTAGTCCGTGTCCCCTGCCAGCGGAGCAGAGGGCACCACCTAAAGGACGAAACACAGTTACTCATAATGAAAAATGACTCCTGCTGACAGAACACAACATTAACTTGTCCCTTTAGAGACACCTGGTCCCTATTGTTTCTGATTTAATACAGAAATGAAAAATGATTTTAAAATGTTTTGTCTCGCAGGCACATGTGAAAAAAGAGCTCGCAATCATAGACTATAGTTGCTTTGATCCAGCATTTTCATAATCAGTGTTTTTTATAAAAATGAAACGCTTTTGAAACAAACACTTGCATGAAAAACATCCTCAGGCATGAATGGTTTCTGATAATTAGGAGAATTTGGTCTGTATGTATAAATTCTGTTTCACAAACGATACGTCATCAAGACCCTGGGATGGAGGAGAAAGCAGTGCAACACTTATAACAAGCAATCAGGTCCTCGTGCTGAGTGGCACGTTAAATATACGTCTGGTCGCAGACAAACTGCTTTTGGAGTATCACCAACACACTAATTTGCACCTTTGGCGTGCAAAATCACAATACCACACAAATGCTGAGTATATTTAGAAACCACGCAAGGTGGTACTTGAATCAGAGGCATAAAGAATGAACTACATTGAGTCTTAAGAGGAGAATGCAACACAGTGAGTAGCCGCCCTGTCTCAGGATGATCTATTTTTTGGGAGGAGTAAGAGGAGCTGCTTGGTCGGTCAGGAGCATTTGTTCTTTTATGTGAGCACAGGAGGAAAACAGTGGTCATCTGGCACACTGACAGCTACACAGGCAGCCATATGGTCTGTCTCTCACACACAATCACACACACGATATTAAAATACACAAGCACACACGCACATGTGCACATAGATAGAAACACACTGGCCCCCTTTTCACTCTCACTCCTCCTCACACAAAGACAATTACTCTTGCAAGGCTTTGCATCCCAAATTCTTTCAAAACACGCACGCTTCACAAAATCACATCCTAATCCCGTGTTGATTCTGTAACAGGTTATTTATCGATGCACGGGAATCTGCAATGTTAATTAGAGTGCGGATGTTCCCACAGACCCTGGGAAATTAATGAGAGCAGGAGGAGAGTTGGGCATAGAGAGAGGGAAAGAGAGAGGGGGGGGGGTATTGACTTCAGTTAAGACTATTACTTCAATCCACTTCAGGCCTTTTCGCACTTGTAGCATTTTCCGTGAGTGGAGTCATGGATTTAACTGCAGGGACGAAAAAACACTGACGTGCTTCTTAACTCGCTCAGCACATGTGAGGTGAATTCATGTGCAGACTATTTCCTTCTGAAACCTTATAGCTTCTTCTCCTGTCGCTCTCTCGACATCTGTTAGCCCCCCTCCTCCTTACGGTGGCCGTGGATGTTTTCTACTGCACAACATTGACATTACATACATTGATAGAGGCCTGATGACACCAACAGCCCCCACAGTATAAATTACACTCCCCTCTGGCCCGTGACACATCCCTACATATATGGCGTACTGTATACGGCCCCTAACATGTGCTCATGCGGGGGTCTCTCTCAGCTTGCAAAACCAAACCCCATTTATTATTAATGGAAGGACATAAACTCAGGGGGACTGGGACCCTCTCCGACTCAACGGTCCACTCAAGCCATCAATAATTTTCCCCTCCAGCTATGGAAGCAGGTTTATGTGGCGCATGGGATGTAATGTGATTTCTGAAAACAAAGCGTATTTGTGACACACAGTACCAGACACTTGCTTATGGAATCTGATCAATAAAGCTGTCACAACTATAGGAATGGGATGAGAGAGTTTTTTGCTTTCCTTTCATCCCTCTCTCCTTAATTCAATGCACTAATTTGTCATCACTTGTTTTTTTTTGCTCTGAACATCTACAAAGATTTGAATTGAGAAGGAGGCTCTTACAGGCTCTTGCTGTTCCTCTATAGAGACGGCACTGAGGAGGATCTTGGTGCGCCCGAGCTCCTGGGAGTCCACTTTGATCAGTCTGTGCTTGGGGGACTTCACGTCCACGCTGGCCGACTTCATGGGTGACCCGTACACCTGGCGTGGCAGGGTCAGACGGCCCAGACTCGGCCCTGGGCCTGTTCTCTGAGTCCTCATAGGGATCCTCGAAGTCCAGGTCCCTCTGGAGCCGGTACGCTTTGAGGATCTCGCTCTCGGAGTAGTCTGGTGTGGGCGGCTGTGGAGGCACCTTCCTGCTGCCAAAGCTCAGGTAGTCTTTCAGCCACTTGGCCATCGCTGCTCAGCCGAACAGTGCTGGTGTGTGATGAGGGAGAAAGACGGAGAGCAGGAGGCTGCAGGGGAGCAGAGAGGGACAAACAAAAAAAAGGGGATGTTACTGTCTGACCTTGTTTCTCATGGTCCTGCCTGAGCTGTGGATATGATTTGAGGTTTAAGTCATTGCAAAGATTAAAAAGAAAAATAAACTCTTGTTAATGCTCAAAAAACAACATTAATCCACTTGCTCCCGATCCTCTCACAAATATTTGTGCCGGACAACGTGCACTTCGCATGCACTGCAAGTGACATGAAACTGCACCAGCAGCATGGGCTGTTACGCACTCCCCTTTTGTTTTACGCAGGGAGCTGGGGCATATATAGCGACTGGCATCTGGACTTTGCCCAAAGGCTGGAATTTCATTACACGGCCGTGCAATAAAATCCGACGTTAACACACTGGTAAAAAAAGAAACGGGATAGACAGAGACTGGAGGAAGTAATGTGGAATCACAGAAATAGCCGAGAAGTTGGGTTCAATTTAAAGATCCACACAGTAAGTTTATAAGTAACAGGACACACTTGGAGCAGGAAAGAGCAAATTGAAATAAACAGTTTTACTTCTTTAGGATTAAACATCAGTGAGCTCATGCGCGCTGAGGACACACTCACCTACTACCCTAGTGCCACTTTGGATGCTTTACTCCGCGTTTCTTCATGACGCTGACACTGAAACGACACAAAACCTGCCTGTCTTTTTTCATTCCACAACAGGAACAAGAGGAGAAAAAAAAAAAATAAAACACACCAGCAGCAGCTTATCTGGAATAAAAAAAAAACAACAACCCACGAGCCGTGGCACGAGCTCCTCTCCACTCGCTGAAGGCAAACGTGCGAGTGAAGAGAGCGACTCTCCAGCTCCGCCAGCCGAGCGATTAAAGGGGAGGCGCTTCAGTCCCCGAGGAACATCCTCCTATTCCCCTCTCGCAGTCAACCGAGCGTTCATTCATTGAAATATCTGCACATCTACACGGGGGCTGCAACCCAGAGATACAGTGCATCCTCTTCACAACAGCTGCATGGGGGAAACAAATGAAGAACAGAGGAAGAAGAGGAGGAGAGGGGGATGAGACTCCAGCTCCCACGAATGTGCTCCAAAAGATGTGCATTATTTATTTGCATGACATCACGGAGTTTTTATGTTGTAGCCTCAAGTGGGTTTTAAATATGACTATTTTGCAGTTTTCTCTAAAAAGAACCTAAAACTACAAAAGGCCCGAAGGCTGAACAAAACGGGTTTCTGCTCCCTCTAAGAAGAAGCGTTTGGTGAAGAGGGAAATCCTACAACAGTGTGGAAGTGAAGTTCTTATTGTTATGGATATTTTTATGGTTAGGGTCTATTTTGTGAATTTTGTTTTATTCTTTTTCACTTGTCTTATTTTTGTGCTTCTCCAAATTCACCGCATGTGAGTTAATACCGAGTCCCCATGTTATATTGCAGCATGCAAAGGATCCAAGGTTGAGATCAGAAGCCGGATAGAGGAAGGCACATAATAACTAGGAGGGCACTGTGACTTTCTTGGAGAGAGATGGAGAAGAGACAACAATGGTGAAACCGTAGTTATGGTACACACACAAAGTTTATGTTCCTCATTGGGCCGTGTAGTTAAAATGTAAATCATATATATTTCAGTGGGAATCATTCCAAAGCATTATTGTGCACTTGCAGAATTAAGTTTACTGTGAAATACATCATTGTTACATGATCCCTTAGAGCACTTTAATTTATATATATTCAAGTTGCTGCTGCATGTCCCATTGCCAAGGAGTTGATTGGTTTACCTGCCGTTGTTTTTACTCAGGACAGGTACGAGTGTAACAAGGTTGAGTAGAGAGGCCTGTTGAAACTCCAGAGTTATGTACTGTTTTGCTGTTTATGTAGACAGAAGAAGAATAAAACCCTTTTAAAGGGAAGTTGTAGCTCACATATCACCCACAGCCCAGAAGAACTGGAGCATGCTACCAACCAAGGTTTAGATTTATTCATCTAATAAAGTAGCTCCACATAAAGCACTAATGATGTGTGGCCATTGTGACGTGGGTAGATTACAATACTCCTTTTTGCATGTACAGCTCAGATTCGGTGATGGCAATACTGTTCACTTGTAAGTTTGAAGACTGGTTTCTGCTTCCGAGTGAAGGTTGTGGTTTTAAACTCATCTTTATGCGCAGAGATGACAAACACTTGACAAATCTGAGGTAGATAATTTATACATTAAACCTCCTCACTGTGTTTGCGATAATTAATGATATTGTTTTAATGTCCAGCCCTTTACAGCACTCAAAGAATAAATCATCTTCTTCAATTTCATCCCCTTTCTTTCATCTTTTTCTTTGCTCTCTTTCATCCACTTAGAAATGTCCCACTATCCACGGTCCACGCTGGCAAAATGGATTATGTGCTACAGTGGGTATGAGGCCCATCTAAGTCTGTTAAGAGACGGTAAATGCCTCTTTCTTTACGACACTCATGAGCTCACTCTCTCCCAGGGGTGGGAGACTCGGTGAGGTCATCGTGCGAGAATCCAACCACAGCCCCAACAACATTATCCCATCAAGACCTTCACATCTTCCTGCTCCCCCTGCATGCACCAGTGGTTTCCAAGCCTGGTCTCCTCCGGTTTTTGAAATCTAAAGTCACGTTCAGTTCCCTGCAGTCCAGTTAGTTACAGAGCATTCAACTTGAAGACAGGATCAAATAGCAGCAAATGTAAACGCTTGCCAAATTACCTTTCTTCGTGTGGGAAAGAATCTGCCCAGATGTGACTGACAGATCTAAAACCAGTCTCACTTCAGTAGTTCAATGTTTGTTTTTATAACAGAACAAGGTTGAAGGTACAACAAAATGTTGCGGGAACAAGATTCACATTTCTGCGAGAGCTAGTCATTATCGAGACGGGACCCGATCAATGTGCTCTGCTCAAGGCCTTATCTTCTGGGAATGAGATCTACTCATTCAGTTAGTTGATAGAGATCTTGTTGGCACAACACATGGACTTTGATACGTGTGGATCATTTGTTTGCACAATAGATGTGGATGCTTTTCCCATGCAATCACTATTTCAAAAAGTTAAGATGCTCAAATGACAAAACATATATCGTCTCCTTCCCTCTCTCTGCCTCTCTTTTCTACCTTTGTATTTGTATTCCCTGTACATCTCTGAATGTAGCAGTAATCTCCCCTCTCTTCTCCCTCCTCTCAGCCACACATTCCCCCTTTTTCATCTGCACTCTGACCAGTCTAACACCCCTACAAGCCAGTAACATATAAGACAGTACATTTAATTTTTTCTTTCCGTCCTATAGCCAGCAGTGAGAGCCTGTATGGGAGAAAAGATTAAAACTGAGCAAGAAATAGAAAATAAAAAACAGAGAGAGAGAGAGAGAGAGAGAGAGAGAGAGAGAGAGAGAGACAGGGATACTGGGGAAGACAAATGGAGAAAACAAAGAGGGAGAAGAGATAATGAGACAGACAGGCAGAAAGATTTTTTTCTAAATGCAAAATAAACACGGTTGTATCAGAGCCAAAGATTTAATTGAATCAGAAATAAGACGTCGCAGTGGAATAGTTCAGAGGATTAACAAGACTCTCTCATTATAAAAGGCTAAATATGGATTAGACATTCTCTCTGAACTTCAGGCTTCATGCAGACGCTCAATAACAGCATCAATTATTATGTTATATTTTAAAAAGGTAAATCAAAAAACAAGCTTTTCTTTCTGTTGCAGATCAGTAGCGGTAGACATTCACCGACAAAGGCTATCTTTGAAAGTCAGGAATGTCATGAGTCGCGGGCTGGAGGAGAGGCTGCACAGACTGGAAGGAATAGGTTTTTTTATGTAGTTTCATCTGCCTTACATCTACTGCCCTCATCTGACAGCTCAAGTGTACTGCATGTCTCCTCTCGAAACAAACCCAGAAGCAGGTCTCATATAACTTCATAGTTTGTGGGAAAATTTGTGTCAGCATCCATTTGTGGTAATAGATGTGTTAATGTCTGTGCCACAGTAAATTATCAGTTTAATTAAGTGTATAAACTCATTAGCACCTTGAATAGTATAATTATTAATAATAATAATAACAATTAGCTGTTTTAGTTAATTTACACCGTGTTTTTAGCCTAAATGTCTGCTGTGATCCACGATAGAGAGGATCAGCGGACATCTAGGCTAAAAACACAGTGTAATTACGCTGTATCAAGTCGAATTTGAATGTCGGAGCTTACGGACAGCTAAGATGACACCACAGGAGAAGCATGGAGGCATGGTATGTTGGTTTTTTCTTTTACGTTTGAAGAATCGGTCACCATTTACTTCAATTGTATTGGATTTGGCTGCAATGCTGTTCACCCCTGAAAGTCCAAAATTGTTTTGTGGACTCAAACACTTCACCCACCCCTCCATCGGCATAGTGGTGGGAAGGTATATAGTATCCCTTTAAGGCAGGCATCGTGTATCAAAGTTGGAATCAGTGATGAGAAAGAGAGAAAGAAACACTAACAACAGTAGACTAGTAGTAGAGTTGCAAAAGTTAAATAAATAAGCCATAAACAAGCCCAGTAACAAAGAAGTTTCAGGGCATTTTTGTCTGTCATGCATTGAAGAGATTTTAGCAAATATCTTTGGTCCATTCTTCCGTCCGTTGACATGGGGCTTGACTTCTAAATATTTACATCTGTGAATTAAGTGCTTCCATAACACAATCAGGTTATTCATTTAAAAAAAGCAAGGTTTCTATCTTTCATATGTACTCCAGCTTTAACCAGCGTCACATTCAGTGGTGGTATAAACTTACGTTTAAAAAAAAAAGAAAAAGGAACCACTCACCTCTCATGTGCTTTGAAAGTGACAACTTCCGGGTTCAGGTCCTCCAGCGACGTGATTGGTTAACTCCAGCCTTACGTTTAGGTGATTGGACAAAAAAGTCCAAACTAAAGAGAGGAACCTGTCCTCGCACCGCCTCCCTGTGATGAGCTAAAGAGGAGCCACTGAAATGGAGAACACCGACACAATGACTCAGTGTAATTGCTGGAATGGCGGTTTACGTTGTGTTTAATATCAACACATGTCACTTTTCAGGAAGTGCCCCGCGGGCTCGACTGCACGGCGACACATATGTTGACCCTCACTGCCAATCAAACGCTGATCCGGCGTATTTGCGCATCGCCGATTGGCTGATTTACGACGGGGGCGGGCGCACCGGGGCTTCCTCCAGGCAGCTGCAGTGACTCCAGTGTTTTCACTGAGCAGCAGCTGATGGGACAGAGGAGAAACTCACCTGGAGCAGGACCGTCCTCCACAGGTAGGCTGCACGCTGCTACCGCTCATCAACTACATCACATAGCATGTTCCAAAAATGATTGACACCTACATGTTGATTGGAGCAAATATATAACCACCCGAGACACATTGGATAAGATGTAACTTTCAATAACATACATCTATAATAACTGCATTTGTTTATTTCTCTTGTTTATTTCAGTGTACATGTTGACACAGTGCCTATCGAGTGATTATGAAGAGTCTGAAGGCAAAGTTTAAAAAGAATGAGGTAAGAGCCATCTGTTGAACATGTACTATACCTGTTTTCTTACTGTATGTCCACAGGCTGTGTAGAGAAATAAGCCTTTCAAGGGGTGTTTTTACCTAAATAGGTTTTTGTAAAGATATCACTCGTGTGTGTGTGTGTGTGTGTGTGTGTGTGTGTGTGTGTGTGTGTGTGTGTGTGTGTGTGTGTGTGTGTGTGTGTGTGTGTGTGTGTGTGTGTGTGTGTGTTTATGGGGGGAACTGGGATTCAGTGTCACCCAGCAGCAGCAGGAGAGCAGGTCTGTCTCCAGACTGCTGCTATAACCAGAGATCTCAGGTAGCGTTTAATTATTCACACACACACACACACACACACACACACACGCACACACGCACACACATACACACACTTGATGGAATCAAGGAATTCATACTTCCCTGCTGTTGCCACTACATTACCTTGAGGGCTTTATAATGTGGGGGTCAACCTAGTTCTGTAATGTGCTGCATTTTAAATTTTGTATTTAATATTCTTTTCCTGCTCCATGTAGCAGAATGGCTAACTGGTGTCACTGACCTTGCACCCCTGCAGCGCCGGTGCACAGGTACACACAGATAAACCTGCAGCTGCTGGCTCCACAGTGTGGTCTGAGCATTTAGATCCTGACGATGCTCTTAGCACCATTATACTCTGTTACTGTCAGGTCGACTTAAAGGGAAATTCTACCTCCCTGTTACCGTGGACTGCACACTAAGTGATCCGCACAGCAATGGTGACAAAGCTGGTCGTCTTGGATGACACTGATAAATAGTTTCACTTAACAGCCAGACAGAGATATATATATATATATATATATATATAGATAGATAGATAGACAGATTAATTGATAGATAGAATGATTGATTGATAGATATTAGATACTATAAATAACCTTGCTAACCAGCAGAACAGAGTGCAGCTTGTCCAGCTCGTTTCTCCTCTTTGTGCTGAGTCCTCACATCACACAGGCCCCGCTCCGCTCTGTAACTGCAGAGGAACAGATCTGTGACGCTGCCAGCAGGGGAACTGTGCAGGACCCGAAAAAAACTTATAGAGAGAGAGAAAACAGAGGCTGCTGCTACAGAGAGGCAGAGAAATGATTTAAGATTATCGAGCGGGGAGGACAGGGATGAAAAGAAGGAGGTGGCAATGTGCATGTACTTGTGTGTTTGTGTGTGAGGTGCAATGGTAAGTCTGTCTGTCCCTGCTAGCAGCAGGATCAGGACGACAGGATGCTGTTTTGGATGTGGACAGGGAGGTGCCGCAAAGGCAGACGAGAGCACAGAGAGTAGCAGTGTTACTGTATGGATGTGTGTCTGAGCTTATGTGTGACAATGCTTTTTTATTTTCATTGTAGAATGAATGTTATGGTATGTATATATCCGATGTGATGCTGTGACCTCTAAAGGGTTTAAACTTAACGTTCAGCTGAGTTCTCTGCACTATCTGGTGTTATACTGGACTTGCTCTGTAGCCGGGCATCAGTGTGTGTTGTCAGCCAGGACACACGGCGGTGGGTTTGTACACTGTGGCTGTATTTAGTTGAGTGTTGGACGTCCTGTTAGCAGTATGGATCCTCAGCAGCCTGTTTTTAGCCTGATGAAGCGGTTTTGTCCTTGTCTCAGCCTGCTGCCGCTGCCAGTAGGTATCTTCTCTATAGAGCCAGTAAACAAATGAATGAATAGGCAAGAATACTGATAAGTTTTCACATTCTGCTTCTGATATTTATATCTTAAAAGTATGTGACTTGCAAAACTACCCTCTCAATGATCTCATGCAAAAACAACGTATTTCATCATAATTGGTTGTTGCACATTCTAATTTCCTCATATTTCTTTTAGCAGCCCATCCCCTCTGTGGTATGTTGTGAGATATGCAGTGTGGTATCAGTTTCCTTTGGGGCAGTGCAGGGTGATGACCTGTTCTCCCCCCTCAGAGTCAGGACTGGAGTAAGAGTGATGAGAGGCTGCTGCAGGCTGTGGAGCAGAATGAACCCGACAAGGTCTCTGCTCTCATCGTCAAAAAAGGTCTCTGTCCCACCAAGCTGGACGCTGAGGGCAAGTCAGCGTAAGTTAATCGTTGAAGTTTTTTTATGTACTCTATGGAAATATGAACAATGACTTTTAATATTAAAATAAAGTGTAAAATATATTTAACAATACCAAACAAGTAATTTTTCATGGAAGGACCTACCCAACACTGATGAAATATATTAGTTTTATCACTTTCTCTCTTTTGCTGTAAATAGAGCCTGACCGATATGGATTTTTGGTGCCTGATACCAATGCTCGGTACTGAAGGATTATCAATACATCAGCCAATCTTGATATTAAAAAAATGGCAACAATTCCTAAGAGATTGTTTGTAATCAAGGTTTTTTTTACAGTTTAACCATTAACATTATGTAGCACTAGAATTAACAAATTAAACTTAAAATGTAAACATAAATGCACATCTTCTCTGCATTGTTTAGTCTTTAAAATGGAAGTTTTCATAAGGGCAAATACCATAAACGGCGATGCATATATAGTAGCCCTTTGCTGCATGTCGTCCCGACTCTCTCTGCCTCCCTTTCAACACTAGTTTTCTGTATTATCAAAATGAAGGCCAAATATACCCATATTGGCTGATATTACAGGCTAACCAATATATAGGCCCGGCTCGAGCTGAACTGCCATAATTCATCAGTTTTGGAACAATTCCACAGAATCAGTCATTTTAAATGGAGAAAACAATTCTCATTTCTCATCTCTAATCACAAGTATTGTCTTTCCTCTGTGTCACAGTTTCCACCTCAGTGCATCCCGAGGCCGACTGGACTGTCTGGAAGTTATTATCTCTCATGGAGGAGATGTCAATGTCCCTGACGGTGCTGGTACGGTATTTCATTACCCAATAAGAGTTTTATCCTTAAAGCCAAGGCTGCTGAATCTCATGGCACTTGTTTATAAATGTCTCTTTATTTCTGACTGTCTGACAACAGGCTTTAGTGCCCTCCACCTCGCAGCCAAAAACGGCCAGTCAGAGTGTTTAAAGAGACTCTTACAGGTAAAATACTTGGTTGCTTTGTAAATAGATTAAAAGCTTGGCAAACAAATTTGAAGGGATTTCTAATGTTCCGTTTTCTCTGACAGGAGAGACTGGCAGTTGATTGCACCGACAGCATTGGCAGGACACCACTTCATCATGCAGGTAACACTTACACAACCACAGCAGTTTGGTTACTGTAGCCAAACAGTAACATACTCACAGAGTGTGGGACATACACACGCTACTTACACTAATATAGATCCCATTCAAGTAGCATATTGAAAGCAAATAGGTGTTTATGAACATTTAACCCCCGACACTGAATCTTTTATCCATCATTTCTATATGTAAGTTTATGTTATCTGGATTTCAACCATAGTTCTGAATATTGTCTGCAGCGGTCAGTGGCTGCTTGTCCTGCACTGAGACCCTGTGGGACTTTAAAGCCGATCTGGATGTCCAGGACAGTGTAAGTTATTGTTACAGAGATTGTATATTACTTTTGATTTACTATTGGTTTGATTACAACCAACATTGCTGTTGCTGCATGATGTTTGTATAATCTTGTTTGTCTGTGTAAGGACGGGGCCACCCCTCTGATCTTAGCAGCTCAGATGAGCAGAGTGGAGCTCTGTGTGTTCCTGTTGGGACGAGGTGCCAATGCAAACATTCAGGACAACCAGGAAAGGTAAGTTAGGGATGCAGCTGGATTCTCCTCTGTCCATCTCAATATTGAAAGGTTGAATGACTTGAGGCAGACTGGGACACGATGCAGCTTCTTTAGCTCAGATAAAAACCTCTTCCAGATTATTGTCCCAGCAGTAGGGTTGTCTGGGTCAGGGTGCAGGGTGGATTCCTCCAGTCATTGAGGGTATTTGGGGGGGATTATAAGGGATGAAGGTCAGGACCCCCAGCAGGGAGTAACAGCTTTTAATTTGGGTTTAGATGACCTCTAGGAGGAGATTAATTATCCAGTAGTTAACATTCGCAAGGTGGAAGACAGCATTTATAGGCTCCATCATTACAGATAGAGATAAAAACAATTTACTGATATTGTTGTATACATTTACTCATAATTGATTATGATACAATACTAAATGCAACACCGATACTAAATCATACAAGTCTAAAATGAATATGCCATGTGATTCTACAGGACTTCACAGATGTTTTATGGTTGATTCAGTATTTTCTCGCTATGTCATGATCCTGTATGTGAATCGCAGATCTGCATTAATGTTGGCTTGTGAGAGTGACAGTATTGAAACTGTAGAGGCTCTGCTGAGAGGCGGGGCCAACACGCAGCTGGTTGACGCGCTTGGACACAAAGCCACCGACTACAGCGTAACCACGGGCAACCAGCGTGTCTCACAAATGTTGCAAGATGGAGTTCCTCCAGGTACGGTATGAGGCCCGCTTGAACTTTTTTTTGATTTGGAGAGATAGAAGGGATGGGATAATTATAAATATATGTTAGCTCTCTAAATGAAACAGCTCACAACATATGACAGAATCAAATAACAGACCATCAGTGTATCCTGGATAGGTACAGGTTGTTATGCTGTAATAAGACTGTAATAAGAGGAAGGCTATCAGGACGGCAGCTGGATGTGATCGTAAAGTTGGGTTTGAAAAGAAAGGAGACGAAAGGCTCGTTCCACTTTTCTCTCCTAACAAAGACTCAGCTGTTATATGAGAAACAGATGTGAGAGAGAGAATTAGGTGAATGATGCATGACCACATTAGTTCTTATTCTACATTTTGGTGGATTTACGACAAGATACATGAAAAGCACTAAGATATACTTTATTTTAAAAAGTGGATGGAAGTGAAAGTGTGTATAGTTGTGTGTGTTTGTGTGTGCATACATTCTCATGTGCCTGAACCTCACTGCTGCAGAGGTTACATTTTTTGCTGTGTGTGTCTTTCCCCTCTGCACACGTAGCTTCTGAGGGCGCAGGCGAAGAGGTAAGGTTGCAAGGCTTTGTGTTGCATCACTCCCTCCGTCAATGAGCTCATGCCCCATTCCGGCCGATCATATTGTGCATGTTTTCCAATATGAGGTCATTGCTTTTGTGTTCAGCTCTCTTTTTTTGGGGGGGCTTATTGCTGACCCTTTGTCTTTATCTCAGTTACCTCTGCTTTTCCATTTTAAGTTGAGCTTGACCTCTGCTTGTCTGTGATCCCCCTACTAACTCACACACAGCCCCCGCAAGTCCCCTCAGGCGCCTCATCAGTGCAGGGGGGGACTACCCCCCGCAAACGGAAAGCTCCTCCACCACCCCGCTCTCCGCTCCAGGTACTGAAAGAACCATCTCAGTGGATGGAAAACACATTATTTAACCGCACTTAAAGGCCAGCCTTACAGTATCACCAGAATCACCAGAGCATATAACATATCAAATTAAACCTGTTAGTTTTCTTCATCAGATCCTGGCATTTTCAAAGTGATAGAACCAAGAAAAGCAAAGATTTATTTTATAACTCCCAGATTTTAATGTCTTTTTCACTACATAAGGCCAAGCATGTTCAAGTATCTCTGTAATGACTAATAAAGTTAAATTTGGTTGTTTTTCTGTCTCAACGGTGCAGGTTTTGCCTCCCTCTCCTCAGCCCCGGAGTCCTGCTCCCCCCGGCCAGACCCCTTCTCCGCAGCCTCCAGAAACACAGCAACCAGCCCAGGTCGGCTCTCTATTCTTGAGTATTGTTTATTCATTGCTGATGTTTACACTTTGTAGTGCATGCAATGCAAACTCATGAGGTTGGTCATATTTTTTGTGATTGTCTGTGTAAGGCGGAAGACGAGGAGGTGTTTGAGGAGATTCGACGGCTCCGTCTGGAGAGAGGCCGCCTGCTTCAGAAGATCAAGGCCTTGGAGCAGCAGCAGCAGAGCGCCATCTCGGCCTTGGAAGAGGTACTGCAGACTCACCTTGAAAAATATTTAGCGATTTCATGTAAACTTGCTCACTACATCTCTGCGTGTTTGCATCCACATCAGAGAACATATTGCCTGTGTGTGTGTTTTTGTGTGCACAATAGTTGTCCCAACTAAAGCAGCGATTAGAGGAGGCTGAGGCAGAGAGAGACAAGCTGCTTGAGGAGCTGAAGGGAGATCATGGTATTGAGGCCAGTGACTCTGAGGACATGGATGAAATGTTTGACTTCCCAGGTAGGCGATCTGTGTGTACATGTCCGTACCAGGCCCTGGCACAGAGCATGCATGTATGTCCAAGCATGTATCCCTGCTATACCATGTGTGCATTCCTGCGTGTATTACTGACTACTGACTAATTATTCCTGTTGGTGGGTTTCTTTTGAACATTCCCATTAGAGAAGCTGCTCTCCAAGCGTTCCAGAGCCTCCCCTGCTCAGGATGAGGACACTGACTCAGCCAGTCCCTCCCCTGGCCCCGCAGACCCAGGAACTGTTGCTGAGCTGCGTAAACAAATAGAGGAACTAACCTCGCAGAACTCCGAGCTTGTTCTCAAAGTACAGGTAACATCAGGGAGAACACAAATACATAAATACACGTAGCTAATGAACATAACACACTCACACCTACTGAGACACATGAGTGTGTGTGAATACAAATGTCTGAGTCAGTTGCTTTTTCTGCCAGCCGCCTGGTAAGCCAATGTGAGAATACAGAAGGAAAGTTGACGGAGAGCGAGTGGGCCTGTTGATGTTTCTAACCCATACTGGACAAAAAAATTATAGAAATATCTCAGGATGAAAAAGAGGATCCATGGAAAACATGAGGTTCAAGAGTTTTGGAGATAAGGGCCCACGCTGGTGATGATGTGCTGTTAACGGTAAAAAAGCCATGTGATTTCCACAGTGGAATTCATACGTCATGTCCTGCCTCTTGCATGCTCCTCCCTGACCCCACCCACAGAGTTCATGTCTGAAAACGACTTTACAAACCCACACAGTCTCTTTAAAGAGAGATTAAATCGATAGCGATAGTGAAGTGATGATTAAATGTTTTCCTGGCAGAAGATGAAGATGCTGTTTGGTGGGGAGCTGAGTGTCCCCGGCTGGAGCATTAGTCATGACCACTTAAAGTTTATGACGCTGCAGTCTGGTGCACTAGTGCACTGAGCCACTTGTGTTCACGCAAGTATAAATAGAACAACACAACATCGGATGCAGACATGGGGGCATTTTGTAGTCATCCCTCACTAACTGGGTCACGCTGGATGAACGGTTCAAGTTTTCTTTTAACAGTATTCTCTCATGTTGTGGGTTGCACCACTGTACGAGCAGCTGTGATGTAGCTCTGTCCTGCTGTGTTTAAGAAGAACCAGACAGGAAAGTGGGGAAGGTAAAATTTAAGAGAGGATGTGAGAAAGAAAGGTCAGAACCACATCTCCTGCTGGGATTTACTGTAAATGATGCAGAACAGAATAAGATTTATAATGACTCAGGTTAATTAAGGGGAGCTCTGGTGATTTTACTCATAAAGGTCAGTTTATTATTCTCTGGGAGTTTTATTGAGCCTGTGGAAACAGTGGCACAGTCTTCTGTGGCTCTGGGGGAGCTCTGTCTGAAAGAAACCTAGGGTGATATCACCGAGGCTATATGTGCTTAGGCTTTCATGTATAAATAAGTTATGTTTATAACAGAAACTCTGTTACAAACTGGGAGTGTGGTGTTAAAAGATGTGGAGATTAACAGGGAGAAAATATCTAATGAAATTATATTATTAGTGTCATCATGGCAATGTACGTAGTTACCCAGCACTGGCTGATAAATTGTAAAAGTTACCTAAGTCCATATTATTATATTTTATTTTATTTTGTATATAAGCTATTGTTTTACAAATAAAGATAATTTTAAATCAGGTATTCTTCTTCTTCTTCTTATTATTATTATTATATTAATAATAATAATAATAATAAATTATTTCCTCTGTGTGTTATACAGATGCTGGAGATGTTTGAGAAGGACGACACAGACATGCAGACCTCCAGCCCGGACTCTGTCCCTTTAGCTCAGTATGAGACCCTGAGGAAGGAGTTTGAATCCCTTCAGGAGCGCCTCTCTCAGGCCCAGGCTTCAGACGAGACCTGCAGCGTGGCAGACGAGCGGTAAGACTGATTCATGTATTTATCCATTCAAACGAGTTAACTCCCCTGGATTAAATTTATTCTGAGATGTGCACACCTTTGCTAATATCAATCTCAGCAGTATCTGGTTGCTGCCTTGAACAGGGCCATTTTTAAAAGTGCTGAGTGCTTACATTTCTCCTGAAGCATGAAGGCTTAGATGCTAAATGTTTGTCCTCTAGGTTATGATTTGTTGGTTTGTTGGTTTCTTTTTGTTATTTATCTTCTATACTGAAGATGAAATACATATGTATCAAAATATATGTACATTATGACACTTCAATAATCAAGATTTTATGATGTAATGCTGAAATGATTAGTAGAATAATTAATTAGTAGATACAATAGAATAGAGTCATTTATTGAGCAAAATGTCTGATGTTTTATTTTTCTAATAAAACATTTGCTTCTTTATTTTTTATATTTGTAAATTGAATATATTTGAGTTGTTGCACTGTTCATCACCAGGGCCTTTGGGAACATTTGACACATAAAGCAACACTATGTAACTTTTACTGAGACACAGCAGCCCTCTGCAGCCACACGTGGTGATTAATTCTGTTGTATTATAACAGCCTATCTATGAATGGCTAGAATTTCTGTCACTCTCCATGTTACATGTAGGTGTTCGCATCCTATTGGATAGTTAAGACTAAAGTATGCATTCCTAAATCACATTGTGTCCTTGCGTCTTGCACAGTGTACTGTTGGTTGGCCCTTTATCTATAACCTGACCTTTGGTACTGCTTAGAGAGAGAAGGGAGTATCTGTGGAATTAGACAGGCACTCTTCTCCTGTACAGATATAATGTGTAATATACAATAAACATTATATACATAGTATATAGTGGCATATACAGTAATGTGTGAGGATGGTCCCCGGCTTCCTGACCAGAAGACTGTCGCTGCAACAAATACACCAACTCTGTTAAGATTGTTTTGTATTTCTAGATTCCTCACTGAATATCGGATATAAACGCTAGATTTTCAATGACCTCTTAGTCTTTTGAACTGATCTACTGTTCAGCATTACTTTCACGCTTCTCACAGGAGATCTTACCTGCTCCCTTTAGTTTATGTTTAGGGTGAGGAGTGGGAATGGAAGTGGCACCACTCTCCATATTTTTTGACAGTGTAACATCTAAATCATTTTGAAGCTGCTATTTTACAGTAAAAAAGTTGCATAGTGTTGCTTTAAATTGATTGATGGAAACAATGTAGACTAGTATGATGCTAGAAATGTTTTATTTTATTACTAACTTTTGCATTACTTGAGATTAATAATACTTATCTTCTTCTGCAGTGGTAAGTCTCAGGAAGGAAGCGCAAATGCAGAGAGTACAGAGGCTTTGAAGGAGAAGCTGAGTGTGTTGGAGGAGCAGTTGGCCTCCTCCCAGTCTGAGCTGGAAGAGCTGAAGGAGCAGATGCTTCTCGGGGTGCTCTCTGTGGAGTGTGGTGAGGGGGATACTGCCATGGCAGGTGCTGGCACTGAATGCGGGTCTGGGGCTGCAGGGGAGGGTCCGAGTAAAGAGGCACAGCAGCTGAGAGCGAGGGTGACGGAGCTAGAGGAGGAGCTTGCCAAGACACGGGGCATGAAGGGCGGTCAGAGCGGCCAGGACAACAACACAATCAAACAGCTGACGGAGAAAGTAGAAAAACTTAAGGCTGCTCTGGCCAAGAAAGAGTCTGTGAAAGAAGAAGTGGCGAAAGACGGAGAAAGGAAAGAAACGGAAACGGTGAAGGGCCTTCGTGACAAAGTGACTGAGTTGGAGGCAGCCCTGGCAGAGAGCAGCGTATCAGGCAAAGAGGGAGGAGCAGGGAGAGATGGAGATAAGGTCCGTCGTCTGCAGGAGCGTTTGGGAGAGCTAGAGGGAGAGCTGCGGAAGTCTGTGCCACGCTCTGAGCTGGAGGAGGTGCAGGTGAATCTAGGGGCTCCAGTGTGAGCAGCTGGCCAGGGAGAGGGTATCAGTGGCCAGACGGCTCAACGATGCCCTGCTGGAGCTGGAGAGACTCAGGCCTCCTCCACGTGGTGTGGTGATGATGAGGAGGAAGATGAGGAGGAACACTCGGAGAGCTCGGAGCCCTCAGTCATATTAGGTGTGTATTGCCATTTTAAAAAAGTATATGTAAAACATTTAGATGTTAGTTTGGGACTTCTTTGTCCATTTTCATGACTCTCTCCAATCAGATCCCTCAAGACGAACCTTGGCAGTAGTGACAGAGGAGCTGGAGGTGGCACGACAGGAAGCAGCCCAGGCTCTGGACTGCCTGTGCGCGGAGCGAGAGGGCAGGGCACTGGACGCCCTGCAGCTGCAAGATGCGGTGCCTCTCTCAAAGCACAAGGAGGCGCTCTCCGCAGTGTCGGAACAGCTGGCCCAGACGCTGCAGGAGCTCCAGGAGGAGAAGACCCTCCGTTGCAAAGCTGAGGAGCAGGCTGCCGCACTGGAGGCCAAACTGCAGCCCATGCAGGACGCCATATCCAGAGAGGAGCATGAGAAAATCAAGGTCAGCAGGGACAGGAGAGGACAAGAATGATTAAATGAAGCAAACACATTTTTAAATGAGAGGGGCAGGGAGACAGACATAGATTAGAGGGGCTGGATAGAGTCTTGCCTCTACTTGATTTGAGGCCATTTCTCACTGGGCGACTGCTTTTGGATCTGGTCCCCAGAACAGGACGTGTTAAAAGATAGTTTGTGACTTCTATTTTAAGCAGTTTTTCTCACAGCAATGTATGTTCAGGTGTTTGTGTCTCCATTAAGTTTGGTTCTAATTCATTTTTTGATGCAATTTAAACAGAGAGAAACATCATGATTGACAGCTTTAGACTTGTAATTTGTTTTTCTGACTTGTAAATGGTTTTGTATTTATATAGCGCTTTTCTGGTCTTGATGACCACTCAAAGCTCTTTACAGTACAGTTTTACATTCACCCACTCACACACACATTCATACAGTGCATCTATTAGCAGCACTTTGTTGTTCTATGGGGGGCAATTCAGGGTTCAGCATCTTGCCCAAGGACACTTCGGCATGCAGATGGGGAAGACTGGGGATCGAACTTCAGGTTGGAGGACGACCACTCTACCTCTCAGCCACAGCCGCCCATATGTATTGGGACTTGACTCAAAATGTGCAAGATGGTGGCATTCGATATTTTAGATTCACTTCTGGATTCCATCTTAAAACACACTCTGGATTCAAGAGGGGTTAAACTCCAACCCTGAGTTAAAGTTTATTGATCAAACCTAAGTTATCTACCATTTGGAAATTGCACGATAAAAGTAAACCAATACAAAGTTTCACTAAGGTTCTGTTTTTGTTGAAATAATTGTTTTTAAATGAATTAGGGATTAGAAAACTGTAAAAATGTGGTAAATGAAATACTCATATTGTAGTACATACACAGTATATACAGAAATGTGAAAAGGCTTGTAAATAGCTAAATGTAAAAGCCTTTTGATCACAAACTTTCAAATTGTCACTAGACAGAAACATGTGCTTCAGTCAGTCAATCTCTGCCTCTTGCCTCGCAGGCAGACCTCCAGCGCTCCCTGCAGGCCAGCGAGAGCAGTGTAGCAGCAGCACAGGACGTCCTGACTGAGAAAGAAATGGAGCTGAGAGAACTGAAGTCCCAGAAGGCTGCAGAGCAGGGCCTCATCTCCAAGGAGGACCACGAGGGCCTGCGGCTCTCTTTGCAGGCTGATATCAATGCCATCACGGCTCGTTTCAACGACCTCACCCGCAAACATGAGAAGACCTGCACCGAGGTGTGTGTGTGTGTGTGTGTGTGTGTGTGTGCGTGTGCGTGTGCGTGCGCGTGCGTGCGCACATGCGTGCGTGTGTGTTATTGTTTCTGGCTTCTCTCAAATCCTTTCTGATAACGTCTAAAGCCACATTAGATGTGTTGCCACAAAGTGAGCCATGTTCCGTGAAGGCCTCTTTCCTGCCTCTACATTATTCACAAGTGTATTACTTTCTCTATTCAGTGCCATCGTCTGTCTCACTGATCCCTCTCTATATGTGCTTGGTGATGCACTGAAGTATGTGCGCTATAGGATCAGGTCACATGTGTGGGTGCATTTATAAATACTCTCACTTTGCAAACTGAGTAACTGCTTTTCCAGCTCAGGTTTGCAAACACACAGAGGCTGATCAGGGGCCACATGAGCAGGATTTATTTTATGTACCTCATAAACTGAGTCCTGCTAAAAAATAGGTCACTTTATTACAAAAACAGGCTGTTTGGCAACTAACCAATTTAGCGTTTGTAGGTGCACACACACACACACACACACACACACACACACACACACACACACACACACACACACACACACACACACACACACACACACACACACACACACACACACACACCTTAGCATGTAAAATCAAACTTGCCTCAAACAGAAACACATTTATGGTTGGTGTGTAGATTTACTGGTTCACTGCAGAGTGGTTGTAGAAAGATGAAAGAGACAACTGTAACCATGGGAAATACCCGTGAGCAAAACATTTTGAAAAATGGTTGCAGGAATAGGTTTGACTGAGAAAGTATAACATGAGATTTATGGGGAAGACGTTTTTTTTTGCCAATGTGAATGTGCCTGTCAGTCCTCAGTTTAATCAGGGGAGACTGCAATTGAAAAAAGAACATTTGTTGCCATGCACAGAAGAAAGTGATCACACCCCCTGTGATGTCATCAAGGTTAAAAAGGGGTGTGGTTGCATAGTATAGGGAACCTCCCCCGGGGTCAAGACACTGGTGGAGGTTGATGGGATGGAGGGAGGGAGGATTTGAATGAGATGGAGACTGAAGATGACTGGAGGAGCAGGGTCGTAGCGCATCACTGTAAACCCCAACAGTGAATAGAGAGTGAGCGATAATTGTGAATGAATGGGAGATTGTTTATCAGCAGAAAAGCATCTGAACTGGACATATAACCAATCAGCATTTTTAACATGTCAGGATGCCACTGGTGGTTTTACTGGTTTAGGTGTTCCAGGTGCAGAGAGAGGCTCTCTTTAACAAGAGTGAGCGGCAGGTGGCAGAGTCCCAGCTGGCCACCGTCAAGCAGCAGCTCGCCGAGCTACAGGCGCAGTCCAACCACATCCAGGTGCTCCACAACAACGTCCAGGAATCCCAGGGCCTGGTGAAGGAGAAGGACCGCAAGGTGAGAGGGAGGGTGGCTGTTCAAATCTCTGCTGATGAGGAAACTATCAGCTGACTGGTGTGTCTGTCTCTGTGCAGATAACAGAGCTGTCCAAGGAGGTGTTCCGGCTAAAGGAGGCCTTGGGAGCTCTTTCACTTCCTCTGGGCATCACGTCCTCCTCTTCATCCACGCATCTCGGTAACCCCGGGCAACAAGTGGCACTGCAGAACAGAATCTCTACACTCACTCAGCAGCTCCAGGTGAGGAGAGACCTGACACAAGACTGCATCATGATTTTTTTTTTCTACATCACCATTAATAAAATCTACAAATATGTAAAATGGCACTGGCAGTAACATTTTCTGTGACCTTTTGTTGCAGGACTGGGAGAGAAAGCACAAACAGGTGGTGACTGTGTACCGCTCACATTTACTGGCAGCTGCACAGGTCAGTTGAATGCACACATACATGCCAGAGCTCAAATTCAGACTTTTCCTGAATTTTATGGAGGGGGGGGGGGGTTGCTGTGTCACATTGGATCTATTACATTCTTTTATGTGCGACTGGCTGGACCTACCACTTATAGTCTAGGACTGTGAACGCCACTGACGGCTGAATTCACTCCAGTTTTTAATGCAAACAATAAAAAGCAGGCAGCTACAGTTCAACGTCTCTGTTTACCAGACAGAGGATGGAATTTCAGAGGAGGTGCAGGGCTCAGACAGTTTCATTGTACAGTTCCATCACAGAGGTGAACACATTAATTATTACCTCCACTGAGGAGGGTGTGTTTTCACCCGTCTGTGTGTGTGTTGGTTGGTTTGTTTGTCTGTAAGCAAGATTACACAAAATCACTGAATGGATTTCCACATAACTTGGTGGAAGGATGTTGTTTGGGTCAGGGAAGAACCCATTCAATTTTAGTGCAGATCCAAGTTTTTTTTTTTACAGTTTTCCCAGGGAATAATTCATGGATGAGAAAAAAATTGGCCACATTTAAAGAACTGTTAACTATGAGTGTGTGTAATTTGGTGCAGCTTGATTGAATTTAAGATTGTCTGGCCTTGATAGAGGTATGTGCTCTACTGAGTGCTATTCTAGTTTGTTCGTAAAATAGATTTCACAAACCTAGGGGACAGATTACCACAAACCTTTCGAGGTTTTGGTATGAGTAAGGGAAAAATCTGTACAATTTCAGTGCAGATCCAGTTAATTTTTTCCCACTCTCTTTAACATTGTGAGTTTTCTTGATTTCTTAAGGACTGAGTCATAGATCTAGACGAAAAATTTGACATTTGATATTTATAAGTTTGATATTTATGAGTGTCTGTAATTTGGTGCAGATCCAGACGGTTGGGCCTTGGCAAAGGTACAGTATCTATTGAGTGCCATTCTAATTACCTTTTATGTTTATGGTGATGAGAGATTGTTTAGATGTTCATCTTTAAGAAAATTGTTGGCTACTTAATTGCTTGTAGTTGCTGTGTTTGGCAGTTTGATTACAGTTTCATTCAGACCCGATGATTTGTGCTTCAACTTTTCAAGCCTATCTTGTAAAGATATGGGGCAGCTCTGTTGTTACAGGCAGCACTCTGTGTCTGATGTCTGTACCTGGTGCGTCTGGTATTGGATCAGAGGTTTTGTTTGTGTAGGTAATAACCTGGGTGCTGCTGGTGGGTCTGTCCTATAGAGAGCACTCTGCCTGTGCATAACAATAATTCATCTGCAGCAACTTTGCATCATTCTCTGCTGCCCAACAGGGTCGAATGGATGAAGAAGTGCAGGGCATGCTACGCCAAATCCTGAGGATGACGCAACAGGGAAACTGATCCTTAAACCAAGTCTCTCTACACAATCCAGTTGCTCCACAGCTCAGGATAAAGGACAGCAATCTGTGGGACTATTATAATAGAGATCTCCTCTAGAAAGCCAAATACAACTGATTTCGTGATCAGACAGCTGCATGCGTACAATACAGTTACCAAATCAACAGAGAACTGACTGAAAACCAAGCAGTGACAAACAGACCTGTGGAGTTTATAACATGTCAGGGGTTTGCAGCAGCAGGTGACAGTGGATGCAGCAGAGTGGTGATTTAGTAGAATCATGTTTACTGATTGTGAGACAAGATGACTGATTTTATATGGCATTGTTATAATAAAACAGAAAAACATATGGCTCGCTTGTTGATCCCGTTCTTCATGCACACACACACACGGTCTCATATCTATTTTTGGGTGATGGAAATATTTGATTTGGCTGTAGTACGAGTGCACGACTGCTGAAGTCACTGTGCAGCTGTCAGCAGATATGCAGACTCACATATGACAAGATGCCATTGTGATTTCTTTGATTCATCTTTAATCAACTCCGATTAATTTTATCGACAAAAAGCCAATAAAATGAATCAAAGGAGGGGGGAAACAATCCATGAAATTCCTGAGAACACAAAAAGGGAAACATCTGACAGAGTTACACTGATCATTCGGACGTCACCAGAAGGCGTTGCAGCTCACCTCATCTCACTGTGCATACATGAGGCCGTAAGTAAGAAGAGCAGAGATACAGTATGTTGCATTAGACACAGAGAGGACTGCAAGAAAAAAAGATATATGACATATGAAGTATTAGATTGGTAGAAAGAGATAAGGAATAAAGTGATGTATTTCCCTCAGCCGGGACAAATAAAGGATTTCATTTCAAGTCCAAACCCCTTAAGTCTCTAATGTCGATCACTTTAGAGGAGTTCTATCTGTGTTGAAGAAAAGAAAAGATTGAACCAGGCGACACAATTAAAAAACGACAAACATGAGCACAATTAGACAACAGTATTAAACATTATTCATCCAAAAACAAGAGCAGCTTAGATTACTGTTCACACGTATAAGAGCTTAATCATCCTGATGTTTGTTCAGTCATTCACTGGCATGGCAATAAACCTAGTCCTCTGCATTAGGAGCATACAGGAAATGCACATGTACACTCAAGACACAAATGCCTGTCTCAGTAGTTATTAAGGCACTGACGTGGGAGGGGTGAGAGGAAATACAGGCATGGTTATACTGAGGTTTGTATGCACAGATGGTGTTTCCAGCCCAGGATGGAGTACTGACCAAGAGTTTCCACAGGACTGTACAATACATACAATATGTCTTTAACAAATTATGAGCAGCCCTTACACACACACACACACACACAACACAACACAAACAACTCATATCCATGGTGAATGTGTTTTATGTCCACCTCTGTCTGCCAGACATACTATGACTGCAGGATTGAAAAACTAAATTAAGGACATGGCGCTTGGATAATGAGGAAACAAAAACAACAGGAGGACATGTGGCTCTTTCATAAACCCAACAATAACAGTATTTCCATTGTGCCATCTCAGCGTCAGGTCCTGCACACATAACCAAAAACTCTCTTCACAGTCCAATGAAACAGACTTTTCTTAAATTGTCTCTTAAAATACTGAAAACCCACTGGATACACAACCTGACATCCTCATAACCAGTGACCGTTTTGTTCTGGCGTTTCAAATCTTTAACGTGACAGTTTTGTTCTGTGGCTGAATGGTTGGACCAAACCATGGCGGGCTGGAAGCTCCTCACTATTACAGGCATAGTAGGACATTTCTTCACTGTGCATCAAATCCTTGTGTGATTTCCTGAAGTTGGGTCCACTCTGAACAGCATCACATTGGTCGACAGTTATTGAGCTGCAGGTCAAGTCAAACTGTGGATTGTGATGGATTTAATAGCTTAATAGCTGCATGCTGAGGAGTCTACAACAGACGAGGGATTGGTTGGTTGATCCTGGTCGGCCAACGTGTGGAGGAAGTACGAGGAGACGCCTCTCTCTCCTTGTTGTTCATGGAAAGACAGAAAGTGATAGCCTCCAGATGAATATCCATCAGGGATAAAAGATTTCCATTTAAGAGTTTTATTTCTGTAATTGTTTTGCATGGGCACACGATATTCCAACTCTGGAATAAGAATGAGAAAGAGGCACAGTCAATACAAGTATAGTTACATGATGGAGATTTAATCATCACACAACATGTTTATAACATGTCGGTTAAAATTGATAAGATGATTCATGCAGGATTGTATGCTCCCTTTCAACATAAATTATGAATGATCAAACTTACAAATTTTGATTGATCATCATGACTACAAAACCTAAAATTTGTATTTAATATGCACAGCTCTCCTTACAATATAGAATGGTAATATAAAATAATATGAATTTATATCAGATATAAAAATCTTTATGAATATATTTATGTTTCTAATTAAATATATGTATAATAATGAAAACAATTTACTGTTTCCTGAGGGACGCTACAAAGTGCATTTCCAGTCACAACCATCATAAATGTTCTTACCGTCCCATTGAGAGGCAGGTGGCTCACTGTTTCCTCCTGACCACCTGTTTAAGGTGGAGCTCACTTTCTGCTGCGACAATAGGCACCTCATTCTTCAGATGGTACGAGATAAGGTGACTTATGCTCTCAAATAACATGTCTTTGGTTCGGACCTGTGCAATGAAAGCAAGAGATAGCAGGGGTGTAAATAATCATGATGACTATAAACTGCATGAAACGTTTTATAATACACTTTTCTTTTAAATATATATTTTTGGGCACTTTGGCCTTTATTGATAGGACAGAACTTGAATGTGATAGGGTGACAGAGAGCGGGGAAGACATGCAGCAAAGGGGCTGGGTCGGAATCGAACCTGCTTCTGCAGAGAACTCAAGAATCAGTTATTATTTGGGGGGTGGGGGGGCCAAATAGCTCACCTAGTTGAGCCAGTATCCCCCTACTCTGAGCACCCCTGACTATACATGACAAAACAAAAAATGACCCAATGATCAATGGTCAGTGTTTGATTGAACAGCTTGATTTGAGTCTATTTTTCCTTCCCTGGCTTCATATGAATTATTTTGACATGGTTTTGACAGCTGCATCGCTTGCTATCAGACTCACCACTCCCTCAGGGTCCACTAGCAGTAGGTGTTTGGGCAGGCCGCAGTGCATGCCTGTGAGCACATACTGTCCCGGGTTGGTCGTGCTCTCCCGGATGAGGAAATCTCCGTCTCTGACCAGGAGTTTCTCCGCGTCCCGTCGGCTCATCCGGCTGTGGTACCAGGTCTCCCTGCGGAGCTGATCCTCATTTGGGGCCACAGGCGCTCGGCGGCGTGGAGGGCTGGGCCACTGGTCCTCCAGGATCCGTACACCTCCTCCCCCTCCGACTGTGGTGGACATACTGGAGCCAACAGCTCCACCGCTGGCCTCGTGGAGCTTCAGGGCGTCCTCAAAGGGCCCTACAGCATCAACGATGTTTAACAAATAAAAACATTTTTAATACAAATGTATTCGTCTTATAACGAAATTAGACTATCCTCACTATATGTGTCAGAATATGTCAGCCGAAATCTAAGGACTTACTCATGTCAAAGAGATCTTTCTTGGGACTTTCGGGTACCCTCCCCCCTCTATGTCCCTGTGCCAGTGACTCCAGGTTTTCCAGACTCTGGGTGTTGACATACTGATGCTCCTCATAGTCTCTGCTGCCAGGTGGTTGGCCGTCAGCACACAGGTAACCATCTGATGTCAGGCCTGAAATAGACAAAGCTTTTTTGACTTCAGGGACATGAAGGACTATGTGTGTGTGTGTGTGTGTGTGTGTGTGTGTGTAGGCTTATGTATCTGAATCTATGTTTGAAAAGGTTTAACTTTTTGTCCACCTCTAATAGTTGAAGCCACAATTTGTAATATTTCCACAGTCAAGCTGATGAAGATGATGAAAGCAGTTGCAGTGTGACCTGGATGTTTATAATGTCTTGATTATCAATCAAAAAATTAGTTTCAGTGTCAAAATGTAAAACAGATTTCCAACAAGTGGTCTGAACCATATTCATCATATCAATGTGTTGTCGGGAACTGTCTGTGTCATAACTTCCTTTCTCTGGTTACTGGACTATTGATTTGTACATTTAGTATTAAGATCTTTGAACTCGCTAACCTGAATAAAAAATACAGATTAAATTGCTCGAAATGAAACTTGGCTTCTTTCAAGGTGGTCACTTGATTCTCATTCACAGGATAAAATGTGTGGGGGGTGTCTGGTTCTACCTTAAAATGGTTTCCTTCATATCTTTTCAACAGACTATCTCTCTCAGTGTCTCTGTTAGCAAATCATCTCCTTCCTCAGACGCCATCTTATGTGGTGTACCCCAAGGTCCCATACTTGGTCCGACCCTCTTTATTTGATTTAGTTTCCTCAAGGCCCTCATTATTGAGTATTTATTTTCACTGTTATGCTGATGATATAGTTTTATCTCTCCCTAGAATCTAACAACTACAACGACTGTGCCGTGACATCACCATTGTGTCATGGATGGTCTCACGTGCACTAAATTCTTCCACAAAGATAATATAAATGATTTCTAGGGATCAACTACTGTAATAATCCAAATGGAATTCAGAGAATCTTGAGGACGCTCTGAGCTTCGCTCCTGACAAACAACAAGAACCACAAGCTTCAGCCTTTACATTACATTACAGCCTCTAATCTGAAAGGTCGTTCTGATTAAAGTTCCTAAAGATTCAATCAAGTGATTCTGTAAAGAGACCAAACACTGCTCTTCTGTCTGTACCAGAGTGTATGCAAGTTTCATGATAAAAATCAGCAGCATGAGAGCTGAGGGGCAGGCAACTCAAAAACAACAACATCCAACAAGCCCATGGAGAAATACCCCAACCCGAAGATTAGGGGCCTAAGTGAAGATAGAACATTGGAACCAAAATATTCAAATTCAAATTGAAAACAACTTTATCTGTCCCAGAGGGCAATTCAAAATATAAAGCAGTTTACTGGCATTTTAAACAAACAATCCCCCTCTATAATAAAACAAGCGATTAAGTTTCTCCCTGCTATAGCTGCTTACTGCCACAGGGGGTCTCACCTGAGCTGCTGCTGGTCTCAGTGTCCCAGTGCAGCTCATAACAGAGCTGACCAGGAGGGTAAGACGCCTGCTCCCTCCTCGCTGGGGAACCCATCTGCAAACACACATCATACACCAGAGGAACACATGATAAACACATTACTGAATGGACAACTCTCCTCTCTCGTCCCCACATAATAATGTTTTGAGGCACTCTGTTTGTAACATTAGCTACAGTGTGTCACCATGTTTTCGAGGAGAGACAGAGAGAGCAGTGTTTCCTCTCACCTGGTAAACAACAGAGGAGCTGAGGCTCTTCTTCTAATCAAATCTGTCTTTAGCAATTATGTTGCAGGCACATCAGGACGAGATGGAGTGTATTTTCATGCTCCTGTTGTTTGTTTAATTCCTTAACAATGAGGATTAAATACATTAGTCACCAGTTCATAAGGGAGAGATGGGAGTTTAGCTTGAGTCTGGCTTCATTCTCTGTTAAAGGAGTTATTCAGTATGTGATAAAGAACAGATGTTGACATGTTGTGATGTTACAACCTCAGATTTAGATACAGTTTACTGCAGTGGTGGAACAACTGCTCAGATGCTTATGTTAACTATGTTAAAGTACATAAGTGAGGGTCACAGGGGGGCTGGAGCCAATCCCTGCTCATATTGAATGAGAGGCGGGGGGTAGACCCCGGTCGCCAGCGTGTTGCAGGACTGACATACAGAGACACACTTGCTCCTACGGACAATTTAAAATGTCTGGACTGTGGGAGGAAGCTGGAGAATCTGGAGAAAACCCACACAAATACACATCCAGGATTCACCCCCAAAAGCCTCCTGCTGTGAGATGACTGTGCTTTTGATTTTGCCACTCGAGTCCAAGTACAGCAATATATATATGTTTTTTTTTTTCAAATGAACATACTTTAATAAGGCTCTAGAAAAATATTTCGATTTTGAAGTTAATTGATATCCAACTGGTTGACATCTTCCTTAACAAAAAACTTGTGATTACTACTGAACTGCTAATGTAATGGCACGTTTGCCAGGTTGCCAGAATCCAGAACCTGACCCAGAATAACATTGTTCCAGAAGCACTCACCTGTGCGTTCTTGCTCTGGGGCTGTGTGTGGATGTGACCCAGCAGAGACCCACTGGGCCTGAGCCTGGAATCCACCACACCCCCAACAGGAGGCTCCTTCCCCGGGATGCTGTTGTAGTAATTGTGCTCAGAGAAGTCCTCGTCCTCTCCCCACAATGGCTCCTCTGGCCTGACAGATCTGAGGAAGAACATAGATGTAGTATGAGTGAGAGGAGCTACATTTCTTGATTAAAGAAAATATTATGAATAATCCACACAACTACTCCTATAATTGAAAAAAAAGAATTGTGCTGAGTGATATTAATCATAAAAATAACGATCAGGAGAGCTGGGTTCTCGGATGGATCGTGTCAGATCAGATGTCATCCGCCAGATATTTATATAGATCACTGGAAATCAGAAGAGAGGAGAACAACAGCCTGGAGCTTCCATAAGTTTTGGATCATGTCACAAGCATAAAGAAGGTGCTTTGTTCTTTCTGTATTTACAAAGGTGCGTCAAGGAATTGTGGAACATTACCTCTGTTCCTTTTTCGTAGAGAATGGACTCATGTATCATATTCTCAAGGAGATCAAAGATTTGCAGAATTCAACAAGCTCTTATCATGGCTGCAACTTCAATACTTCCAAGTCATTTCACTCAGTTATGAAGAAAAAAAAGATTGCTAAAAGATTATGCAGCCACAGTCTAACAAGTCTCTCTGTAATGAAACAACAAGAAACCTGAGATTTGTACAGTACATCAGGTTTTTACTGGGGGAAACTGCAACTGAGCTCTTTAGGAAACATTTCATATTCATACTGTCAAATTATGTATGACTTGATGATTATGTCACGAAGCAAACGTCCAGAATCTTAACTCCTCCAGTGTCGATCTTTCCTAAAATAACATCTAGCTCCACCAAGAGGTTATGTTTAGTCTGTTTGGATTATGCAAAAAACAGTCAACTGAGCATCTATCTGAGCTTGATAGACCGGTTGGGTACGAACCAAGAACCTGTCAAGTTTTGGAGCGGATTTGATTGAGGGTGTGGATTCAGGAATTTGTTGTTTCACCCTTATTAACATTAGGATATTTTTGTTTATTTCTTGACAAATAATGCAGAGATCTTTATGAAAAAAATCCGGCACATGCAGAGTACTAACATCTACGAACATGTGAAATATGGTGCGGATTTGGACAATAATCCAGATTTTGTGAAGCATTCTTAGCCATATGATCTTTATTCAGTTGCTGTCAGGAAACAAATTAAGCGTTTCAAAATATCTGCATTTATGCATCTCTGTAAATGTTTATTTTTACTGGTTCATACTGATACGATTGAGTTTTAAGTTAGTTGCTAGTTGTTGAACTATAATTTCAACTTTATCAGAGAAAATTTCATTTCTAAGCAATATCAAGTGATAAAGTGGCCAATCAGGCTAGGTGGAAGTATGCTCTCTCTGATCCCTTCTTGTCTATAATAATATCACTCTATGGAAGTCTGTATTGATGTTTGTAAGTATAAACTACTTAAAAACTACTAGAAAGTAGATACGCTGTATGAATGTGTGTGTGAATGGCAAAAATGTACTGTAAAGAGGTTTAAGTGATCAACAAGACTGGAAAAGCTCTTGTTAAATACAGACCATTTAATGTCTCTTTCTGATTGATATTTTCTTTATAATTTGTATATTATATTGTATTCTATATAGTTTTGCTGTGTAAGGAAGGTATACCCAGTGATCTCTTAGCACCTTGGTTCTTGTTGTTCCTGCAGATGTATAATTTAATATTGTGACACCGCTCCACAGATGTCACAGGGCTTGTTTTTATCTTTGCATAGACGTCATGATTTTGGCAGGACCGTGTGTTACCTCTCTATAGACGCCATGGTTTTGGGAGGACTGTGAAGGTATTGTTTGAACTGCAGCTCGAAGGCCTGGCCAATGGTGCTGATGACACCCTGGGCTAAACCATCGGAGCACTCCAGGATATGACACGCTGAGGAAGACAGAAAAAAAGTGTTTTTTCCAAGCTGACGCACACTTTTTAGAGTATGAGCTAATATTAATCCTATTATGTACATTATTTCCCCAAACCTTTTATGCTAATGGCGGTGATATGAAGCAAGAAATGTAATAAGTGTCATGGTGAGGTCGACCCTTTCATCCACCGAAACTTCGTAGGAGAATGATTTAGTTTCCTAATGAAAAAGAAGGGCATACCTCTCTGATTCACTGGGTCTTTGGCCACGTACGCTACATAATCAGGCGTATCCTGCAACAGACAGGAGGAAAAATTCAATTAGACCACATTAATGAGATGTATGTAACTACATTAAGGCCGCCATTGACTCCCGGGTCATGAGATTGGAAACTAGTAAAATGCAGTCCAGTCAGATGTCGGCCAAAAATGTCCATTCCAGCAGCAACAACACCAGTGAAAGAGAGAGCTGGGAGAGAAATACTGCACTCACTGTGTCTCCCCCTGAGGCAAAGGAGATGGACTGCATGGGATGATGTGCTATCACCTGGAAGAGACACACAGAGGAGGAGGTTTGTATTTTCTAACAGTGATAAACAGCAACATAAAACGACAAACAGACATGAGGTGCCAAAATCTATTAAAGTAACGGGTAAGGGTTTGACCAATACACAATTTGAAAACTAAAACATAAACAAACTAAAACATCACATACACGACTGACATACATATTCCTGAACATTATGTGATGATGACAGCTATTGATTAATATATAATTGATTATTATAATTGTTATTTTTATAAAAGGGGCATTTAATGTGAGATTTTTCCTCTAAAAACATTTTCCATGTGAAGAAGAATTCAGTGACTTCCACCGGATTTTGTTCTCAGGTGAAAATAATACAAAAAAATCTTAAATAAAAACTAAACTTCGGTTATTTAGCATTGAATTTACTCAATTGACACATATCATTAGTTTAATTGAAGAACTGAAGGAATAAATTAAATGCTAAAATAATATGTTCACACATTTGTAGGATTTTAATGTGACAGAGGATTTGTAGTCATATGAGCTGTCGTTTTTATCATTTAATAAAAGTATATTTGGACAATTTTATCCCTCTAATCCATCCATTCATCATCTCTCCCAGTTCTCCTTTGAGGGTCGTGGGGAGGCTGGAGCCAATCCCACCTGACAATGGGCGAAGGGCAGGTTACACTCTGGACTGGTCACCAGCGTATCACAGGGCCAAGATATAGAGACAAGCAACCATTCACACTCACATTCAAACCTACAGAGAATTTAGAGTCTCCAATTAACCTAACCCCCAATCTGCATGTCTCTGGACTGTGGGAGGAAGCCGGAGCAGCTGAAGGAGATGGATATCTCATAATGTAGCATCGTCTAACCTGTCGTGTGGTAGGGATGAGCAGACCGAGGCCGTCTGTGGAAATATTGACTGCGATGGTCATGCCAGCAAATCGCAGGTTACTCTTTCCCATAACGGACTGCAGAGCTTTGTTCACGGCCTACATGAGAGACAAAACACATTTTAAACTGTGGTTATTTCAGAAAACATCATCCTGTATTTATTGTTTATATATTAGTATAGAAAGCCTGTACAATAAAAGGTGGGTATCTTCAATCATATTCAATGATTCAGGAAGTGTCACACAAGTAGAATGGGAACCAAACCATAGACATTATACCCTGTGTGGTAAATTCTACACATATACTTCTCCAACAAGGTTAAAGCCATTTCAGTGTGTGAGAGAATTATTTGCAAACATGCACATTAGAGTTACAAGTTTCCTATTCACCTTCCTCCTCCACGGCCCCTTTCCTCCTGGCACAGCCTCACAGAGCCTGTTGATGGCTTCCCTGATCAGGGAAATGAAAACAGGTCAAAGGTGAAAATAAAGTGGGGAGATACTGGGTGCAAGGACATATTTATGATCTCCAAATCATGTGGATTTATGGCGACTGTGCAGCCACATACACTCTGACCAGGACTGCCTGGCAGAGGAGACCTTCCTGGTTTAATTAAGGGCAAATGAATAAAACGGTCGCTGGGTTGATTGTGAGATGAAAACTGCTTAGCTCGGGGGCTACAGACAATTTTGCTGCATCATAATGATGGAAACATTTTAAGGTTAAACATGAACAGAAGCTTAGTGTTTCATGCCTTGGGCTAAAGTCAGAGGGCCACAGACCCGTCACAGTTCAAAGCTCAAGAGGAGGTCCTAGCAGGGCCTGTTAACAACGCACCAAAGCACAGATCTTACAAAAACATTTATTATGGGTGATTGTTTATCTCAATTTAAATTCCAGTTGGATTAGAGACATAATTTGATTAAAAAAACAATTTTCTACTGCTTCTTTAGGGCATCAATATTCCTGTTTACTTTCCACAGAGCAATTATCTCTGCAGATTTGTCACAATTTTGTGTTGAAGCTGCTGTAACTCCTGGGAACGTCTGCTTAATGGACATTTAAAGCTCCTCTTCCCTGTGAGGACGATAGCGGTGAGTGAGGCTTAATGTGGATTTAAGGCTGGAGAGCTAGATACTTCTCTCTCTCTCTCTCTCTCTCTCTCTCTGTCTCTCTCTCTCTGCCAGGGGACGGCAGGGACAGCATTCGAAGAACCCAGCTGCCCCTATCAAGTGGCTCGTAAATATTTAAAAAGCTACCTCCCGGGGCCCCCATCTCGGGTAAAAGGTCTTCTCAGGGATTTTGGACAAACAGCACGATGTTCGAATGACTCATGCCGATGAGAGGGCAGAGGGAGGAGGAGGAGGAGAAGGAGGAAGAGAGATGGGTTGTTGTTGTTGATGTTTTTTGTTTGCACCCTCAATAAGTTCCCTGCAATAAACTGCTGGGCTTCATTATCACTGGTGTTGCTGTTTAACACTGTGACACCGTGAGTAGTGTTGGGGAAATGCCCTCTTTTGGAATCCAGGAGCTGAGGTGCATTTTTGAAATTCTGACGACCACTGAATGAATTGTTGCAGTTTTCTCGGACTCTGTTAAATTGTACAGTCGTGAAGCTGAAAAAAGGCCCCTTTCTATAGAAATACAGGATCTGACTTTTGAATCAAATGCAGCCGCACTTTATAAAGTACACAGAATCAACCATTTTTTGGGGATAATTCTTGAATTTGGGCCTTGTATGACAGATGAGCCGCAGCATGGTCAGAGCAGGGGCGGATCTCGGGGCCCCTCTGAATAAACTGTGACACCGTTGTGGCCCCTGATTTCTTAAAAACCAAGATCCGCCACTGATTCAGAAACAAATGTCTCTTTTACACCAAAATTAGCATGTATGTATATGCATTTTCTTTTTAAAGGTGGTTAAACTTGCTAAAAAAAGGCGATTGACTCCTTCCTGATTGCCAATAGAGGAGTTTGCCTTTCTGTTTTTCCCCTGTGTGTCATTTTCGACATCACTAATGCACCGACCACTGAGGCGCTCTCCCACCTTGCCTGTCCTAACCAAAGTAGTGTGTTCACCTGTGTATCACAATTGAATCACTGTCGATCAAACCTGTGTATACAGCAGAATCAATTTGAACCAGGAGTGAATGCCGATTGTGTCCATTCCCTTTGCAGACAAAAGCCAGATGTTAGTGGGTTTTTGTGACCAGTGGAAATTAGGCCAAAGGCTCCATGTCACACTGGAAGTTGACTTTTAAGTGAATGCAAACACAAAACCAATTCATCATCATTGCACAAAAACACTCTTATACAACAACCAAACCTGATGTACACAGCTTAGGCTCAGTGTGATTCCTCCCTTTACTAATGTTTTTGAATGTATCCCTCCTCCTCCTCAAGAAGGTACAGCCACAGACATTATCCAGCAGGGTGCGTTCAGGGGGACCACTGCAGCTTTCCACTGTCATTAGCGAGCATCATAAATAATGGATCTCTCTCCCCTCTCTCCCTCTCTTCATCACTCCATCTCTGCTGTTCACCCCCTCCCTCCTCTTGCACTTAAGCTGTGGGCTCCGGTTACTACCGATCGATTGCGGAGGAGAGAGAGAGAGAGAGGAGGATGAGAGACGGAGAGCGGGAGTGTGCACTTCTCCCATGTGGGTGAGGATTGAGATGAACTCTGGTTTGATAACAATAACACACCAAGAACCTGAGGTGTAGGTTTGTATGTAGACATATAACCTTGGGCACTACTAAACTCACACTGTGAACAGCACTAACGTCTGAGATACCATGTTGCTGCCATCATGCAGAATCTAGTCACCTTAGTTTTGAGAACATTTTTTTAATACTTGCATCAGCATCACATTTCTACTGCAACTAGTCGATCAAGGTTTGGTGAAAGAAACTACGAGAAATTCAGATTTGTGCTGCAGTCATTTGATAAAGGGTTAGAGTGTTTACATCAAAGCTTGGGGATTAATATCCACCTGTTACAGTATCTAGGATCTTTCCTTAAGACACGTCAATGATCAGAAAATGAAAATCAGTCATGTATCAGCCCGGCACTGACACACCACTGATATTTGATATTATAGTGGCTGGTAGTCATTTCCAACACATGTTGGATCAGGTTCTCTTGACTAATCGCTAGCAGCAGAGACAGTTACCGGCAGCTTACCTCGTCACCTGAGTTCTCGTGTTGAAGTCCAGGGAGCGCATTGACTTCAACACTTCAATACAGCCCATGTACTGCAAACAGAAACAGACAACAAAACAAGTTATAAAATATGGCCGGCAGATTTTGGTAGAAGTTATATATCCATGTGAAATACTGTGAGTCTAATTCCATGTTTACACAAATAAAATTGAAGAGTTTTATTAAAAAATGAAAACGTGACTATCTCCAAGATGGAGGTTAAATTGAAAGCTGAACACAAACGTTATTGATATTGTCAGCTTCCTCACCTTGGAAAATATTAACTACACAAAACAATACACAGCAAGCACTGTGTTAACCCTACTATGTTAAATCTTATAATAATGTTTGTGAAAATCTTCTATTGCAAACAAGGCTATTTCCAACTAAACACTATAATCTGGCTCAAATCCACATGTTGGTCATTAACGTGTATGATTGTAGTGAGCAGCCTTCTAATGGTCGTCAGGTTGAGGTGCTAATGGCACCTTAACTAAATTGTCAGCACTAAGAGCTTCAAATACTGGACAAACTGGAGCTTCTTTCGTCCTCTGGAGGCTGCTGAGGGTGTGAGTGTGTTTGTGTCCTGTATGTTCACTGCATGTTACCATGCTCTGTACATCTCTGCAGGTTTAAATGAAAACATGCCTCATTTAATTAATTACTTTTCTGATAGCATCAGCAAATGTTTATCTATACAGCAAAATACAATCTGACATTTATATAATTGATAAAAAAATAACCTGTCAAACTACATGACAGTTACAGTGTTGTGTGCAATGTCTGAGTTAAATAAGCCGATACATGGATAAAATAGACAACTAAATCAATCCCACAGACACCACATGTTTATTTGTCCAATACATTTGATCACTATTTGTAAAACAACTTACACTGTGCTTATATCTATGCATCAATAGTTTTCTTTTTCTGTGCTTGTCCCCCTTAAAAAGACTTCTATTAAAAAAGAAACAACTTTTCTGATTTGTAAACTCTTTGTCAACTAACTTGATGCTACATAACTGACGTCCTGTCCACTACAGTACTACAGGCTCAGTCAATGCCACATTCAGTCTGTTGTCCAGGGTTATTACTGTACGGAGTACAACCAACAGCAGGCAGACCACACCGCAGTCTCACACACAAACACACACACATACACACAAGAAAGGAGAGAGAGAGAGAGAGAGAGAGAGAGAGAGAGAGAGAGAGAGAGAGAGAGAGAGAGAGAGAGAGAGAGAGAGAGAGAGAGAGAGAGAGAGAGAGAGAGACCTTTGAGCTGAGAGCCTAATGAGCTTTCTAACCAGATTTGGACATGGGAGGGGGGACGGGGGAGGCGGGGGTGATTCCATCAGGAAAATTGTCTCTTTTTTTCCCCTTCCCTCTCTCTCAACCAATGCCTCCATTGTCACTCACTTATCTGCTGATGCAATACATCCCTTCATCTATCACTCTATCTGCACTTTTATCCTTTCCAACTATTCCAGAGACTACCGGGAATCTGACTTTCCAATAACCAGGTTTACACTGAAATGAATACATATATGCAGGATTTTAATCATAGGTAAACCTGCTTAAAATGACTTTGTTTGGACCACTGGCTCTGACTGACAGTGAGCTGGTAGCTGTCAGGCACACATCTGTCGCATCGCATGTGTAGGTCGGTGCTGAGGTCGGTAAATGTGTGCTTTAAGACTTAAGCTGTCGGGGCAGGCAAGAGTGAGAGCAGTGAGCGGAGCACACTCTCAGTCATGCATAGGGCTAATCATGGCTAGCATCGTTGGCATGGCTGTGCTGGGCTGTGTATCGCCCACAGACTGTATAAAAATAATGATTAGTCCTTTAATAGTATTGATGGTTTATCGGCTACACGATGGGCAGGTGACAGGTTTGTTTAAAGTGCACTGTGAGCGATGAAAGATGCCAAAGCTTGGAAACAGACTGAAAATCTAATCTTTACATTAATACTGATCAGAGTTGCAACAGAAAGCCGACGGCTGCAGTTATTTCACTTGGGAAAGAAAGCTGATTGTCCCCCTTCACGCTGAGGACTGAAGCCAGATGTTAGTGGGTGTAAGTGGGTTTTTTGTCCAGTGTGAAAGGGGCTCAAGAGGCATTCCTCAGAAATATAACGCTTCCTTTCTTTCTCTCATTCTCTCAGTCATTGATTCTTTCTTTCTCTCTCTCTCTGTGGCTTTGAAATAAGTCAGTTAATTTTTCTAGTTTGTCAATGAAGAAAATGTCAATTTCATTATTTTATTATCAAATATCAAATTTTCAAACTAATGCCGGTCCAGACCATAGACTGTATACAAAGAGGTCCAGACCAGGAAGCATGTGGGGTGGGTCACAATAAAGAGCTGACAGAGAGCAGACCGACAGCTCTTTTTTTAACTTAAGTTCATCTTTTTGCAATTCATGTTATGAGAGATAGAGCAAAAATCCAAAAATCATATTACAGATATATATATAATTTGATGAGGGATATATTATGCACCAGATTGCGAGTGCACAGAACAGTCTGGTTTTAATATAGCTCTCTAAATGATAGCGGCTTTGGCAGCTGGACATCTATGTGTGATGGTTGCTGCTGTGTCAGAGATGGCAGACGAAGACCAGACACGTAGCCTGACTTGACCACAAGGACACAGAAAGTGTTCGGGAGGAGGAAACTTATGCTGAGCATCATCCCAGCAGAGGAATGAGTGTGGACGGACGTGTGTGGTTGTGTGCAGGAGCGAGTGAGAGAGGAGAAACAGAGGGAGGGAGAGAGAGAGAGACCTGATTAAAAATGGCACAGCACAGCAGAAACCTAGTGTCACTTTGACACTAACACATGCAGCGACTACTCCTCCCTGCATGGATTTGCAGCTGAGTTGCACATATTCCTCTGCTTTTGCCGCCGTCTGTATTCACAGTGCGTTGCCAACATCAGCTCACATGGGTCATCTACATTTTACATGTGCAGTGCACGTTCAGAGAAGAAAGAAATAAACAGTTAAAAGTCTCATAATTAGCCAGGGTACGACAGCAGTACTCGTAGGAAAGCCCTGCACGGGAATTGAGGACTCGTCTGTACTTATCGCAGGACCCCTCCCATACTGATCCAACCGTCGTCTTCCACATCACATGATGCAAATGACTGTGATTAAATCTAATTGAATATAGGAATGAATGGTGCCTGTATAATGCCATTAGAAAGCATGCTTGGGCCCCAGACTGTGCTAATCAAGAGCATGTCATTAGTTTGGGGAGCAGAGGGGAGAGGAGCAGTGCCAGGAGGGGCGGGAGATGAACGGGAGCCGGGGGATCGCTGAGGGGAGATCATTGACATTGACGTCAAGCAGTCAGCTCGGGATGGTAACCCCTTGTACACACAAAGCACAAGCACACCCAGATAAAGACCACACAGAGTGATCTATTTGATTTCATTTAATCAACTAACTAACCTTCAATTTCTTCATGCAGCCTTATCTTATTTACTGGAAAGAGTTTGTGTAATATTTAAAAACATCATGCACACTTATTATAATGATATTAATGAATGAGATTCACGATGAAGAGGGTTGTGGATCACACTTTACTCTCAAGGTCTCACTGCAAACACGATGTAAACAATCCTGGAACCGCACAAAGAGCACCACTCCCACAGCAGCGGCAGCGCACTATCACACACAGGTTACATGCGCTGTAAATACACTGCTGTGTATGCTGCAGACAAGCTTCAGTAAACTGCAGCAGAATAACAATCCGTTCACACATAATTTCACACCTTATCTCTGACCACCCTGATGCCTGTGCGCCATCCTGACGCAGTCCCCCTACCAGCCACACCAAGCCATCTATCTGGATTAAATTATGTATTCCCCAGCCCTCGCCACATGAGCTGCATAAGAAACTGTCTGGCACTGTAGTGTCCTTTTGTTTCCTAACCCAGATAGAGGGACCAGTAAATGTGGTCATCGATATTGCAATATAGCATTTGCTGGTTGCTGTGGAAAGGCAGTTGTTCTGCAAAAGAAAAGTTTTTCTTCTGAAGCAAAAAGACACACACATTAGTTGGATGTTTGACTTACAATGCATATACTGCATGCATTTATAAGATGGCCAGTGACTCACCCTGACAATGTAAGAAGCTCCTGGTCCTGCAATCTTCTTGTCAGGGTGCAACCAGCCCTGGGAGGGTTTGTGGAGGAAGCTGCCCTTCTGGTTGAAGTCTTCTCCCCCAAGCCACATCCCTTCCACCCTCGTCCTGCGGTTCATTCCTGACCTGGAGCTGCCGGAAACACCCGGGCTCGCCATGGCCTCTGTAGCCCCGAATCCTTGACCCCCTGGACTGGCAGAGCTTGCTGCCGTGACTGCTCTCTGGCCCCGGATGGCCTGTAAGGAACAGGGGGTGACACACACAGGGTCACAGGAGTTAAGCACTGCCGCAAGACTTGCCACTGGGCCAGTGGCCGAGGTCGCACCACTGTGCCTGTGTGATGTTGAGGAAGGGGAGTTGGAGGCCTGGGAAGGAGCTGCTGCCGCCTTGCCCGAGTCCTTGCTAGAGCTGGAGCTGGAGCTGGAGTTGGACGGGCTCCGGCTGAGCAGGGAGTTGGAGAACTTCCACTGGGGCATCTTCGGGATGAGCATGCAGAAGGTTGTGGTGGCCTCCTGCTCCCCATCCAGGCAAGGGGAGTCAGCCAGAGCTGTAGCCCCAGCAGAGGAGGTCCTGGCGCTGGAATCCAGAGTAGGCAGGGGAGGCAGAGGAAGGCTCTGGGCGGAGGAGCGGACTACCGGCGTGGCCACGACTTTGCCGCTCATGGCTAGGCTTTGCATCAGGTCGTCGGAGGAGGTCACAGACTCGTTGCGAAAGCGGTCATACTTTGGCTTAAGGAGCATGCCCGGAGGAGCCGCCTGAAGCAGGAGCTGAGAGGGGGGGATAACTGTCAAGAGGATGAATGGGGGAGAGGGGAGAGGGGAGGTGGGGAGGAGGGGGAAGGTGTGACAGAAGAGGGGGAGAAAACTAAAAGGGAAAAAAATCTGCCGGACAGAGGCCTATATTCCTGTCAAAGTCAAGCAAACGTCTGGTCCTCTCCCGTTCACGCACACAGACTGTCCCACTCTCATGCCGCTCTCCTCTCTATCAGTGCTGGCCTGCTTCCTTTCACTGCCTCAGGCTCGCTCGCTCTTATACTCCCAGTGTCTCTCGCTCTCTCTCTCTCTCTAGATGATGTCATTTGGTCTATTAGCCCTGCCCTGCCCAGCTGCTCTCAGACTCTATTAGCTAAAACACATCTGCCCGATCCACCCTGCTCTCTCTCTCTCACACTCACACACACACACACACACACACACACACACACACACACACACACACACACACACACACACACACACAAACCTAAAAGAAAGCAAAAATCATGAAGTTATATTAGTTTTCACTGATTGGGTTAATAAAATGATAAATACATAAATGTACAAACAAGAATATTTCTCTTCAGGTGTAACATGCAGAAAAACAAACATAATATACTGTCACAGTACCCACTGATATATTCAAATACAAAATGGAAATATTAACAGAATAATTGAGAGTGAATCAATACAGGCGCAAATGAAATCCAATTATTTTAAGTGATTCTTCTGAGAGTCGTGTCGAGTCATGTGAGTGTGATTCCATTTGTCCTGGTAAAACACAAAAATGTAAGAAAGGAAACAATGCAGCCTCATGAGCGACTACGTCTAAAAAAAAATCCACCCTCCTCCATCTGTCTGAATTATCTTCCCAACTTCTCTCCCATACTCCTTCCCCGGAGAGCAATCAGTCATCTCAGCACGATCCTCACTTGCAGCCTGCCTCATGTCTTTTTCTACCCCTCTCACATTTGTATTTCCCCATCTCATCACACAAAGGTAATGTAGGGTATGCTTCGACGGGCAAGATTCAGAGCATGAAGCACACATTTGGTTAAGCAGGGATTGACACAGCACAACTTTTCTCTTTTTTCTTTTCTTTTTGTGGTAGTCAGATCACGGCCACAGGGTAAGAGTGAGAATGAGGTGTTGAAAAAGAACCCAAGTATCAGGAATGAGCCACGGTGACCACAGAGGCATTTCAGGTTGTTTGGAAAATTCCAAAAGAGACAACTGATATTAAATGAAGAGGAAATATAAACATGGTTTCAAACATCGTCGAGAATGGTTGTGAAATAACTGAGGCAGGGTCATTAGTTTCACTAACTAAATAATTCCACCCACACAGACAAGGAAAGGCTCATTATGTTCCTGTCAATAGTGTAAATCCAATCAAGCAATTTGTTAAGTTAGCTAATCAAGAACACAACATAAAATGAATCTTTCCAAACAATATGTACAGATGGTGCACTAGAATCATCAGGAATGGATCAGAGAAACAAAGCTTACCTATATGTCTGAGTCTGGAGAGAAAAAGGATGAAAATAAGATCCAACCCATTAAATGTCCAATGGCTTTCTTCAGAGTTAAACTATGTGAATAATCCTACGATCAGAGCACAAAACAACTGTTGCTGTGGTTGAATATAAAAAAACTATTTCATTTCACTAGTCAGGAAACCATATTACAACAAAACGCACATATTGACAAAAATGAAGCATCCAAGCCAAACCACCCTCAGAAGCCCTGTGACACCACCTCCACTGCCACCCCACCTTCCTCCAAACAGCCAATGACTTCTCGTTTGTTTTCCACACAGTATCAGGAGTTACTGATAAACCAGATGTAATCGATACATGTTGACAGACACACAAGAAGCTGGCCTTCATCTGTAGTTTCTGTCCTTTTTTTCCCTGACAAATAACTGCACTGTCAACACATGCAAACATAAATGTGAAATCAAGATACAAAAGCAACCATTATAATTTGGTACTAGGTTTAATTGTCAGCCTAATATTTATGATTTAATTGCACTTGATGATACACAGCAGTGTTTCTCTGTATGTGAAGAGTTAACATATTTACCTTCTGACTTTGGTCCTTTGCATTTACAAGTGGAACAAACCACTCTGTGAATACACTGCCACTCATTAGCAGCCGTTACAGCGATTACAACTTAGAACAACATCAGCCCAGTTAGCTGCAGGACACAAACCCTGAACTATAGTGTCTGGTTAAAATGAAAAAGAGAGTCTGTACTTACAAATCATTGATTGAGAAAAGTAGTTAGTTATTAGTTAAGCTTTGAGAAAGTGTAGAAAAAGATCACTGTGTAGAACTAAGTCACAACTACAGGCTGTATACAACGTCACAACACTAATGTTGAAATGTCAACAAAAGGAAATTATTTAGTCAAATCTGTGTGAAATTAAAATAAGAAAGTGATTTATTTTTATCTTCAGGGATAAATTCTAGCTATCAAGAATTAGAAACAGAGTTTGGCAGCACTTCTGCTTGTGGAAGCTGGGGGTCATGAGGAATTCAGTTTCAGGTTAGGGAGTTGAACTATGTGGTCGATTCTGTGACCATGTCTTTTGAAGAAAGGTTTTTTAATGACAGTGAAAAGAACCACATCGCTCATTGCTGGGGTTTGAACCTTCCACATCGCCCCAAGACCAAGATGATGGCTGAATGTATCAGGGGAAATCTAATCATCTGATGCACGATGGGTCTTTCCAGTTACTTTTAAACCCACATTGTTATTTCTATATCGCTGTAAAAATACTCAAATGAGGTAGAAAGTAAATGACTCATGTATTTATTTTAATTGAGTATGCTGAAGCACAAAGCCTGAAGAATAGAAAATGTGTAACTTTCCAAAAACTTAGTCTGGACAGGTAAAATTCGGATACAGTTGTTAATTATAATCATTTCTAAAATATTTTGTCTTTGTATTGTCTTATGAAGGGATCATTGTAACCTTATATTACAAAAAGTACATCTGATTTGCCAGAAATATATAGAAACAAATCATGAAATTATCTGTGTATTGTTTGACAATGAAGTATTAAGTATACATAAATAAATTAAAATATACAATTTGCGATGACAAAAGGTATTTCTGTTTTTCTATATTTATTCATTTCTACATGTATTTATTTCTCTATTTGTACCGTACTTAATACTCAAGTCATGTTTTTGTCCTTCATATTAGACAAATGGGACATTGTTATCTTTGCCTAATCCTGAATTACTGACAGATTATTGCAAATATGCTACTTTATGATTTAAGTGAAATATTTGGAACATTTGAAACAAATGATCATATTCTGTGTGTAATGTTAGACTGTGAAGGACAAATAAATGTACAGGTAGGCTTCGGCATAGGTATAAAAGAAATGCAGAAATGAATAACTCAATACGTGAGTGTTAATGACAATACACAGTTTGCGATGAAAACGAGTATTTGTGTATTTCTACATGTATTCAGTTATTTCTGTTTCCATTTACTTATTCACACGTCATACTATTTTGACATATTGACGATTGAACGCAAACATGGGGAGTGATTACGTCAGTTACGTGCAGAGTTCACCTGCTGTGCGTGTGACGTACACAACACGGGCGCTGTGTCCACCGCCCCCTGGTGGAGCTCGGTGAACTTGCGTTCGAGCTTTGAGACGAGTCGAGAGGGAAACAAGTTCAGTTTGATACACTGCGGAGAATCACGGAGGCGCACGTGCTGCGCAGAGAGTGGAGAGGTGCAGAGCTCCCACTGCGCCTGTTCGTCGTTTTCAGAAGGGCTCCTGCGAAAGAACCAGAGATCTACGGTGGCCGAGAGAGCTCAACTCACTGCAAATTAACAAAACACATGCGAAGAGAAAAAAAACAACTATTTCCTCAATTTGACGACACATGCGCTGCAGAAACTCACACCACACGCAAACACAGAAACACGCTGCAAATTGTTGTATGTGTTTCATGACTTTCTGCAGCACATGTGTCGTCATATTGATTAAGTTATTAGCTAAATTTGCACGTGTTTATTTCTATTTTCATGTGTTTTCTTAATTTGCACGTGTTTTTACATTTACACGTTTCTTTTCTTTATAATCATGCGTTTTTTTCTATCCACACATGTTGTTTCTATTTTTTCTTAATTTGTTTTTCCTCCATTCAAACATGATTTTTCTACTTTCATGTGTTTTCTTAATTTGCAGTGCCTTGATCTCTCTCAGCCACCGTAGAAGCCTTTTCAAAATACATCAGATATATTTCACCTAACACCTAAACCTTATTTAAACTTTATCTACTTAACCCATGTGGCATAAAACGTGTTATTAAAACTCTTGGCGAAATGTACGTGTTTTTAAATTATTTAGAGCACAAACTTTTCCAAAATCATTTTTTCCTCGTTTCCTCCTCCTCCTCCTCAGAAGCACATCTCTCATGAAATAGACGATCTGTGTTGGAAGGGTCGGTCTCCTGTGTGGACCAATCAGAGCGCGGAGCCGTTGAGGTTTGAATCGCGGTCAGAAAACAGCGGCAGATGACAGAAGCTTGTTTCCTGATCTCCAGCAGCAGTGACGGACTTTCCTACAACACATCTGCGGACCTCGCATCCAACATGTCGAAAAAACAGATCTACTACTCTGACAAGTACACCGACGAGGAGTTCGAGTACAGGTGCGGCTAGCGAGGATGCTAACGCGTTCAAATGTCCGTTGTTTTGACTCCAGCGGATGGTTAGCTAACTTCGGCGAGACGAGGTTAGCTCCGTGGCTAAACACAACGCTAACGCCCGTTAGCAACTCCCTCCCTGTGTGTTTAGTTTGATATAAATGTGTAAGGTTATTGTCTCGTTTATAATCTTTAAAGAAACCCCCCTGTGCTGCACTTATTGCTTACGTGTGTCGTAAAGTCGTTATGCTAACGTTACGTAGCTGCAACAGGTCAAATGAGAGGAAACAAGCTAACGCCCCCGTTGCTGATGTTGTCGAGTGTTTTTAATTCACCTGTGATTGACGTGAAGTTGTTTCCCCTCACAAAACTACTCTCTGGGCCCCAGTGGGTCCTTCCTCACACTTTAGCTCCTCTTCCTCTCTCAGGCATGTCGTGCTCCCGAAGCAGCTGTCTAAACTGGTGCCCTCCTCCCACCTGATGAGCGAGGACGAGTGGAGGGGACTGGGGGTGCAACAGAGCCAGGGCTGGATTCACTACATGATCCACAAGCCAGGTGAGTCCCACATGGAGCCCAGAGGACAGGCTCACACTTTAATGATACTCACAAGGCAGAGAGAGAGAGATGGAATCCTTCCCTCAGGTCCAGAGGAAGAGTGTAAGAGACATCGTAAAAGATCCACAGTCTTAGTTACGAGCCAAAATTATTTAGAAATATTGAAACAAAGTTAATGTATTAGAAAGAGGTGGCAGCAGCGCTACTGGTGTCACGCAAACCACTGGTGCTCATGGGAGGGAAGACATTCAAAGAATTTCGAGGAAAACCTATGTCCAAAATAATAATGAGGGGGGGCGGTGTCAAGGCCATTCAGCGGTTTTCATATCTAGAAAAAATAAAGTCTAACTGAAACACAACAGATATATTATCCATGATCCCCCAGTTTCCTGAACCAGAAGAGTTGCTTCTGTAACAAATTCACAAAACAGTTCAGAATGTGATATTGAAAAGGTTTTCTCTCTAGATACCAGCGACAACTGCTGGTTTATAATGACTTGTAAGTCTTTTTAACTGATCTGCAGTTCAACATTACTCTTCAACTTGCTCAACCTGATTCTGTCAGTTTAAGCTGCGACTATTAGTCAGTTGCCCGCTTCTCACAGGAGATCATACCCGCTCACCAAAGTTACATTTAGCAAGAACAGGCACCATTCTTCCCATTTTATATCACAGGACCATTAAACTAATGTTGCTAATGCTCAGACTACAGCTCTTTGGCAACATACATACTTTATGGTGTAACCACCTATACCACAGATGATACTGATACACTGATCCTTTGCTTTCACTCCCCAGAGCCCCACATACTGCTTTTCAGAAGGCCTCTCCCACAGAATTGAACGGGAACCATCTGTAAAATACCTGCTATCATCTCTGCTTATTAGTATCGTCTTTGGACCGTACATCGCTCCTGCGTACATCTCTACATTTGTTGTAAATGTATTGTGTAGCAAACCCTTAGTTGTATTATTTCTTTTTCTTTCTAAGTCCCTCAATTTTTAGAGGTAATTAGAGGCAACTATCTTGATTCTGCTGTGAATGATTATTAATGATATGGAGAACGTGTGTCTGTCAACTGTACATTTTTTAATGTTTTTAAATGTCTTTGGAAGTCGTTTTGTTAAGATTGATTTATTTACTGTGGTCATACAGACATAGGGTTTTATTTTTCTTAAGCCTATGGTTAACACCTGGTGTTTGAATGTTTATGTTCTTTGTTTGTGTTATGTACATATTTCATTTCTAGGTGTTACACATTTTGACACTGAGTCAGGATTGATTCAAAATACACTTTGTCGCTGAAAGAACAAAATAAATTGTACTTTCATGTGTTGCTCAAGCATATTTTCCTTCCAATGCATAATGATGATTCTGCTTTCCTCCAAGTGATTGATGTTCAGTCAGATATGTGGACAACCAGTGGGGTGACAAATTCGGAGTGTCTGATGCCCAGAGAGAAGGCCGGCGCCCGGGCCTTGTGAACCGTCACTTTCTCTGGGTTGTAAGTTCCAGGACCAGGCTTCTTGGTGGTGTCTCTGGGTAAACTGTGTCGTCCCAGCATGGAATACGCAGGCTGTCGGTGTAAATACACACCTGGGTCTGTGCTGTTGTACCTGCAAGGCCCGGGCGTCTTGGCTAAATCCACAGATGGTCCTCCTGTGCTGTAAGTACCCAACAGTGAGTAGCTTGCACTGGCTGGCTTGTTTGGGACTTGAGGGCCCATGAGTGGAGGGAGGCAATACTTGTTAGGAGCAGGTACTGAGTCGACGCTGCGGTAGAGTGTGCGAGAGCCCATTGTGTAGGAAGGAGGTCTACGCTGGACGTTGCATGGCGCGGCTTTCTCAGGACTGTAGGCCCCTGGTCCTGGTGTCCGCAAGAGCTCCTCTAATGGAGAGACAACAGTTGAATAATATAAAACCGTCAAGTCAGAACCATACGGTTGAGGAGCATCAGATTTTAAGCTTCAGCAGCTGACACCGAATCTCAACATGTGTCAGAAACAAATGTTTTTCAATAACGGTTGGTTGTTTTTAACAGCTATGAATAAGGTAGCATAACATTAATTTTAAAATATCAGTCTATAAAGGAAAATATGCACGGAAAATAAATATATTTTTCACAATGCAGGGGTAGAAACTTACTCTGTTCTTTCGTTCTGCCCAACATGGAGTACGAGGGCGTGCCATCTTTACCAAAGCGTGTGATTTTTGCATCAACGTGGTAACGAGGCCCCGGACTGGAGTCAACGCAGTACACTGCAGGGAATGTGAACATTTATTATAAACTAGTACTTTGTCCTCCCTCTTGTTGAGGGTTAAGGGCAGAGGATGTCACACCTTGTTAAAGCCCTTATGAGACAAATTGTGATTTGTGAATATGGGCTATACAAATAAAGTTTGTTTGATTGATAAACTCAATATAGTGTCTCATCCTGTGTTTGATTAGATCAAGCACTGGCTTCGAATTAGACTTGCTTGGTGAATAAAGAGACGTTGTCTCCATCTACTGGATAGAGCTTGATATTGCACCACCATGAAGATAACGCTGACAAAATGTGTGATTCAGAGTAATTATCCTGAAAAGCTTAGCTCTCGGTTATGAGCAGCTTTGACACTAAAGTTCATTCAGACCAAGACAGTAACGAATCACTTATTTACATTAACAATAAATAATGAAGTTTCGACCAAATCTAAAAGTAAGAAATAAAATGTGTCTCACTGTTGTCGCTCATCTTGCCATGGAAAGAGTAGGCAGGGCTGGTTGCTTTGGTGAAGTCATGGCCAATAAATCCGATGGTTGGAGGAAGCCCATAGCGACCAGGACCTGGCCCTAAACACAGAGGGGCGGGGGACACAAAGGTGCACTGTGGGGTCTCTGCACACTTCTTTACTATTTCACATAAACAGCAGGTGCCTCAAATTACATCTGCAGTGCTCAAATGACAGATTTGCATAAAGGGATTCAGAGTGGCAACAATTAGTTTTCCATTAAAAGGGCATATGTCACGTATGAAGCTTCATGTGCCAGAGTAAAGTATTTCTACACCTTCATCAGTTGCCAGAAAAACAAAGGTCTAAGTCGGTGAGTAATAAATATGTCTACAAAGTCACAAAATGAGTGTATTTCACTCAACCTTAAGATTTATTACAACGTGAGAAGCAAAACCGATGGGCTTCATTATCATTCTGTTCTCGTCTGTCAGCCAATCAGCCTGCAGCTAATAGTGATTAAACCTCTGCATCTGATTTCTGTCTGCTGTGCACACGGGGTCAGACAAACAGCGAGCAGATCCGATCAGAGCAGGACGGTGCTGCAGGGAAAAGAATTAGGATAACATCAGCGTACAAGTGTTCGGAGGCATGTGCACACGCAGAGCGAGTTGGAGCATTTTTCACAGACGGCAGCGAGTCCTGGCAGGTCTGCACTCTGAGAAATCCTCCACTCTGACACAGTGTTGCCCTTTGAAATGATGACATGTCATATGACTAAAAGCGACCGGCTGGAACTCAGGTCATGATGTTCATGTCTTCACGCAGGGTGTAAAAGGAAAAGTGGCTTTTGGTAAAACTTTATTTTGATGAGGTTACCTTTTTCTCTTCCTGCAATAGCTGGATATTTCTTCTCCATTGACTCTTTGTAGAAGTGATGGATCCTTCAGGAATCCCTCAATAGCAGCAAAACTATAGAAACATTCATACACGTTGACCATAACAGGACAAATCAAACTATAGAAAATAAAAACTTTGAAGCTAATGTTTTTTGTACCTTACCACAGGAAAATTCCTCCTCTCTGCCAGACCTGATATAGGTTTCATCCTCAGAAATTCAAACAGTCATCAGGGGAGCGCTGGTGGAAACTCCTCGATCCATGAACACCTCTGTGGTCTTCAATTATCACAGTGTAGTTTATCCAGGATCCAGCATCACCCCTGCCTCCACTGACACTGAAACCCAGAACCCTGGATGATCCAGAATCAATCTCTAATTTCCTCTGAAACAATCAAGAAACCTGAGACCTATAACACACAAAGTGTTAACAGCGGAGCTGCCTCTGCCCTGGATAGGGTTGGTCTCTCTGCCCCTTTGCTTTTGTCAAATGCTCCATCCACAGTGGCTCCTGACAGGTGAATGAGGCCCTTCCTCCACACAGGTACATGTATAGGTGCACTCAGCTGTTGTGTAGGAACAATGTCATCACTCCGATTCACTCTCATGTAACGCTAGCTCCCCTGCAAACCATGAAACCAGGATCCCCCTCTCTCTCCCTCCTTTCTCTTGTCACTCTTTCTGCTCATCGCAGTGTGGAGACACTATATCACTCCTCAGCCGTGCATGCAGTTGCCACGGTGACTGCTGTGGATACTTTGCTGCAGACAGGTCCCCTGCACTGTTGGCTTGTTGTCACAACAGGAGTTGGACTGGATGGGGAGATCATTGTCCGGGCTCAGGATGGAGGGAGGGAGGAAAGTTTTTGTGCAGTTTCATCACTTTTATCTCAAACAGAGAACAACAAGAGATCATTTTCATTTCCCAGCATGCACAGCACTACCTTGACACTGTCTTCCCCCCTGACATCATAAAGCCCCAACACAGATGCAGGGTCAGAGGCAGTGCAGCACACCTGGAGCAGTTACTACCTTCACTCAGCAGGCCCCATTGATCTGGTCATAAATTGCCAACATACAGCTGGAATACACTGCTGGAAATTGGACCAGCAACCCTCTGGTTTGTCATCTTTAACTCGAGGTCAAACTGATTACCTAGATGCAGTTACAGTTCCCTCTTTCATCTCCTCCAATCCCAGTGATAATTTGGGGTTGAGATTTGAAAGACTGGTTTGGAGGCCTCTGAGCAGCCGGTCGCCAGAGGCCATGGTAACCAAGAGGGTCGACAAGTGACGTGCAGAAAACAAACATTAAACCTTTACAGGCTCCAACTCTCTTGCCGCCGCTGCTGCTGCTGCTGCTTTGGTAACGCAAATCTGGTGTCAGCAGCAACATAAACGCACACAGTGCACGCTCACGCCTAGACGTGTGTACAGTATGTACAAACTGATACACACACACATGTGCATGCTTTCTGTCTCTGACACAGCAGCCTGCCAGGGGTCACAGAGTCGCTTATCAAAGCAAAGGGCCTTCTGAAGCAGCAGGGCTGTAACACAGCTCACTGCAGGCAGGAAATCATCTCCAGACTTAACTAGCTCCTCAGAGGAAATGGAGTCTTCCCAAACTGCACTGGAGCTGCTCTGCTGGAGGAACACTCACATGTAGTGTGCTGCATCTGCAGAACTGACTGTAGGGGTCAAGAAGAAGCAGTACGAGTTAACCCTTTCAACTCTATGTGACAATGGTATTTTCTGCTTTGTATGATGTCATTTCACGTAGCATCTTCAAGTGACCAAAAGTACCGACATTTAGTCATAAAGTTTAAAAACCCACAGGAATCGTATCTGTTTTAAGAGGGTAAAGGTATTTCATTGCTACACTTACATAGATCAGGACATGCAAAATAAACAGAGACTCAAACGCAGGAAACACGTATTACTCATCGGGTCTTGTCTGCTTATTAACCACAGTGTAAATCCGACAGAATCAAACACCTGGATTGTATACAAATTTTATTCTCGTTTGTTTTAAAAAGCACAAAGTTTTGATATGAATCTCGGGGGGCTACATTTAATCAAATTTGGTACATTTACACAAATTTAAAACTTCATTCTTGATTGTTTTTTTTGAGTTGATTGCTTCACAAATCAAAATTTAACAAAGAAAAAAAAAACACAATAGCTTATGAACTGTACAATCAAATCTCAAGGTAGGTAAGGTGAAAGGCGACTTGAGAGCAGGTGATGGTCGTGTCTTGATACGATAGTTTCAGAAACATGTCAGCCGGCGCGTCCTGGTGCACCGCTGGTCAAAAGACGCATCTCTTGTAACTGTAAAGTCCACTGTGTGAGTCGGCCGGAGGCCTTCGTTACATGTCAGTCAGCCCCCTCGTCTCTCGCTCCTCAGGTTTCCTGTCAATCTCTAATGTGCTGTTTAAAAAAAAAAAAAAAAAAGATCTCAAGAATGAAAAACATTTCAGCTTATGTTTCTGTAAAGCATATGGTTAACATATGTCTTTTTCCAGCACCAGATATTCATCAATCAAGTCAATTATTGGGTTAAAGCTTGCTATGAAAGGAAAAAATGCATCTGATAGCACAAACTGTATCTTTTGTTTGAACCGAAAGAACCACAAGGGTAAAAAGTCGACTGTGTGGGCAGGCAATGACAAAAAAAAAAAAAAATACAAATGATATGACATCTAGCTACAAATAAATACCACAGATAGAAAATATAACAAAAATATTTTGCTTAAAGTCAGGTGTAATTACAAACATAAATACTTGATTATTTCTTCTAGTGATTATAAAGGCAGTACAGTGAATAACAAAGACGCTATGGTGCCTATTGGTGACCAGGAGTCTGGAGGAAGAACAGTAGAAGTCTGGAGGACACAAGCTTAATAACAATCACGCACAGTCACATCCGGTTGCACACAAACACACATATATGAATGCATCCGCTCAAACATACACACACACTCGCTCACAGAGTCACTCTCGTTCTCCAGACCCCACCATCTCTTCCTTTCAGGAGTCCCAAGTCTTCTCTTTCCATTCACTAACATATATTCACAAATAATGTACAATTTGGAGGAAGGTATGGTTTCGCTCTGTGAAGGTTTCTGTGGACGACAGGAAAAACAAAAACACACTTTCAATATCACATTATCTCAGACACAGTTACAACATCTTTCTCTGAACAAGAAACCTGTGGAGTGACAACGTTATTTCACTGTCCAACAGCAGGCAACAGTTCTTTGTTAAACATTATAACCATGGGTCAAATACGGATAAAGAAAATTGCGGAAGACTGTTAGAGTCAGGAATAAGAACAATAAGGGAGATTTCTTTTCCTTTTGCATTTCGAGAATAAAGTTGAAATGCTGAGCCACTGACAGCTGTGTGAGATTAGTGCTTTTAAATAAGTCAAATTCTAACCCGGTGATGAGAACACGTATTCCCAGTGTAATTGGCTGTTTATTTTTTCCTCTGTGCTATATATCTCAAGTGTTATTTTCTTACTATAAGAAAACTATTTAACCCCCCCCCCCCCCACATATCTCTTCATTATGGGGCACTGCAGTGTATTTTGAGACTCAATAGAGCACCAAATGTGTCTGAAAGTAGTCCCCAATAAAGGCATTACTAACCCATGTTTGTGCATTGAATGTGAAAAACTACAGCGCTCTGGAGATTCAGTGTTCACCTGAAAAAATTGTATATTTGTGACCTAATAAAAGAAATTCTTGCCAGTCAGACATTATTGAGTGATAGACTATCCCACTGTTAGTTTTCATCAACACAGGAGAAGCCGCACATACCATCGTTCAGGGGTGTTTTTTGTGTCCAGTGTGGGTAGCTGGGTATCTGCTGTGATGAGCACCTTCTGCTCTACGTCCTCCCCACCTTCAGGAAGGTAGAAATGCTCCCCCGCCTCTGCGTCAGCAAGGAAAGGATCCGAATCTGGGTCGTATTCATAGGAGTAGTAGGAAACCTCTGCCATGGACCCCTGCTCCTCTTCACCTGGACACATCAGGTTTCAGTTAGTGACAGATACAGACACATCAAGAGATACAGCCAATTGAAATGTTGATAACAAAATCTGATACGCAATGACAGCCTCTTGATTTAAATTCTGAAGGGTTGCGTGACTTGGAGATCTTCAGCAGCAATACCCCATCAGTGACAGTAGGGGTCCTTCTACTTCTACTTTAAAATATTTTGCAACACCATCATGTTCTACTTTAAAGTCACTATATTTGGATGAGGGCATGGTTTCATTAAATGCTTATATTAGATTTGCACTTATTATGACTCTTCTACAATCACATTCAGCTTATTTAAGCATTGTGATAAACATTCGACTTCATGGTGAGTTCTAACACGCAAAACCAAAAAAGATAATGTAAACCTTTAATTCACAAAGTGGGAAATGTGGGAGTTGCAAACACGCACACGACAGGAAGCTCAACCCGAAGCCAGTGAGTCTGTGTATCCAGTTTACTGTATCCTCTGGTACAAGCTCACTCATAGGACAAGTCTGCACAGGGAAGCTAATTCCACAGCTTCCTCCACTGTTCCAGTGGAAACTGTCAGTTCCTTGGCACAACCCACCTTCACCTATTACACTCTCGGTGCACTTAGCGGGCATGTCGTCAACTTTCTAATGGTTTACAATGACAGTGTTTTTACAGTGCTTATTCAACCTAATCTCCCCTGTGGTTATCATGCTGGAGGTGAGCATGTCAGGCTGTGTGCGTATTTGCCTCCGTATGCATATGTGTTCGTGCACAAATCGTCATATTATCGTATATATAAACATAAAGAAATGTGGTGCATGTGTTTAGGTATATTTGTGTGTGTGTGTGTGTGTGTATGTGAGTACATAACAGAATTCCTGTGGTGAGTGTAAAGCGTTTTTCTACTATGGAGACCTTTCTCTGAGAGCAGCTTTGTGAGCTACTGGGAGCTGCAGGCTGGGAAACAAGTCCGTGCAGGCTGCGCCACATCACTCACACACATACACACACATACACACACATACACACACACATACACACACATACATACACACACATACACACACACACACACACACACACACACACATACACAGACACACACACACACACACATACACAGACACACAGACACACACACACACAGACACACACACACACACACACACTAAAGTGGGATATATCATTGATATCTCAAACAATACCACATGCAATCCATGCACATCTGTGTGCAGCATGTATGTGCAGCATGCACACTCTTGCAGCTTGTAAGTGGCTGCAGCGCCTCTTTATGTTTTCATTGCCAAATGTAACACAGCTACATCCTCCCTCCGCACGCAGCCAAACATCCTATCAGGAATTCTCTGGCTGCCTCCCTGGAAGTGACTGCAGATCTAAGCTCATGGCACAGCAACAATCGAGCCTGCAGCGTGAAACCTATCCACCTATTTATCACACCGATTGTAGACATGATGTGGCAGCAGGGGAATGTGCTGCTACACAAACCATCTCCATCTCTATTTCTCTCCTCTCATCACCTTTTGATCTGTCTGTATTTAGTCTTTTTTTTACACCCCACACATCTTTTCATCTTTTTCTTCTCACTATTTTTTCCTCCTACCCTTTTGAACTCCCATTCTTTGAATGATACAAAAACAAACACACATTAACACACAAATACATGATATTTAAAATATAATGTGCCCTTGACATGCAATCTAATTGCATTTATTTGCGCACGCCACCATTGGGAACCAGATGGCGTGTGCATATCGACAACAACTGTCAGGTGAGGAAGTAAACACTATCTCTGCTGCTGGACCTCAGCAGGCAGATGGAGGGAAGGTTAGAGGGCAAGACAGGGGTGATATAGAGGAGTGTACTGTATGTAGGAGTTGGGAGTTCATCTAAAGCTATGTTTAGTATAGTGGCAGATGAAGTTACCTGTGTGTACAGGCACTGAGGGCTGCTCAGTTTCCTGGTTCGCTGTCGGTTGCTTGTCCTCCACCGTGGTCTCCACTGGAAAGACAAACACACACACGTTTGATTATTCACGTTTATGTGGTGGCCACGGCACATACGAGAAAAAAAGTAGTTATGAATTAAACAGAGTTTCAGTGTTGCATAATCTAAATACTGCCCAGAAGCATTATCCACCCCACTGAGCAACACCTCTGATGTACACTCTGTCTCAACAGGAGCCTGCATTAAAAAACACGTTCCAAAAATAGCAGGGGCCAAGCCGCGGCCGAGGGGGCCATGTGTGGAAACAAATTATCTCTTTTTCCTATTCAAAAAGGGGGGAAATGGTGGCATTGAATGTCCCCCCACGCAACTGTACACAAACAAACAAGGTCAGGGAGCACCAAACAAACCCACGGTGCCTTTGATGATCGACGCAACACAAACCACTTGGCACAAACGCGGCTCTTTAACCACCAAAGTTTTGTCTATGTCTTTTCCCCCAATCCGCTCCACAACATGAAGGCTCCTTTGTTGTTGGGCTGTGCGTCGGAAAGGAATGTGACAAGGATTTCAAAGGGCTGGACAAAAGCACTCTGTCATTTGGACGGAGCCCTGTAATACAGCGGGGAGCAAAAGAGGGCGGAGGGGGTGCGACGGGGAGAAAACTCTTCCAGTAATCAGCTCAACACCTGAACAGCTGTTTCCACACACAGAGGAGCGGAGGGGCGAACACACACACAGACGTGTACCAGATGCATGCGTGATGCGCGATGGACGGTTCCACAGAGATGCTGATGGCAAAGCAAAGTCAAAAAAGTGTATCCAATAAAATACGCAAGGAATAAGACAAACACTTGTTTCTTATAAAGGGAAGAAAAGTTGTTGGAAATGGTGTCAGTGAGTTACAGCAAAATTACTGTCGAGGCCAAAAGTTAGATCATAAACAAATGTATTTTTATATCAGTCGATTTTGATAATTATCATGATATGTGTCACATTATTATTTCTTTAGGTGGACAGACTGATTGTTGCTCCTTTTAAACTCTTCTCTTTATGAGCAGAAAATGACAAACACTTTACAAATCTGTCAAACCTTCTCCCTGTGCAAGTGCATAAGAAATACATCCGATATATATTGAACCCTTGTGTATTGCTATTGAGGAAAATTGCACTGCCGTAGTTACCGATTTTGACTTATTTCCGAGACCTATCAAACAATATTAGTGTTGAGATCGTGGCTGTTTCAAAATTCAGGCCACGTTAGCTGACTTTCATTTCACTTCACTTATTCAGCTGATGTCCTTCATGTTAGATAAAGATGCTTCCAGAAATGGACTGAACTCTATATTCTCCTGAAACTATCCGGAGGGGCTTGCATGTGCAAACGCAAATGTGTGAATCCGTTGCTGCAGACAATCTCCAGAGTTTCTCCTTGTCAGGATAATGTCAGAGTGAACTCATTCTCCTGAGAATTCACAGAAATCGAGTGGGCATGTTGATGACGTTCCTAACATGCGACAGACAAAATACAATATTTCAGGGAGAAAAATAGGAGCCATACACGTAGAAGACGCAGAAGAAGATGTCAACTCAGAAACACAACAAGATTTGAAAGCTTTTGGTGATACGGGCCATTGCCGGTGTCGATGTGCTGTAAACAAAACCACGTGATCTCTGCAGTGGAGAGTAAGGACCAAACTGTGCGGCCATTTTCCGGAGTTCATGACTGATAATGGACTGAGAGATTTATTTCCATCTCAGTCAAGCTGTGTTAGCATGGCAACACGGGTAAAGATTCAGATATCTAGAACCGAGGCTTTAGTAAAACGAGCAGCAGGATGAGTGACTGATGGAAAGACTGAACTCCAGGTGATGTCAGGTGTTGTGCGATAAGCGAGCTCTTACTGTGAGGACACTGGGACAGTGGAACCTGCTTGATACGTGTCCCGTTTCGACAGGCAAACACCTCCATCTGACACTGGTTCTGATAGAGCTGCCCGTCTGACCCACAAACCGGCTCGCCGTCGTAACCACAGTCCCTGTAGCAGGTGCAGCGCTCAAAGTGCTCCTCCTCCAGGCAGCCGAACACATTGTTGCACTGGTTTGCCTGCACAAAACCTGCACAAAATAATAAATAAAAGTGACTGAAGGAAACACAGTGCCCATGTATCATGACGGGGCGTAGAATGACTCTCACCTATCCAGTGATTGGTTGAACTCTCCACTTCATTGCAGGTAGGGCCGTCACAAAGCTCCCGAGCCAGCGGGCTGCTCTCGCTGACGTTGTAGAACCGTGTGGCCTCGAAGGCTGCACAACAAGCAGAGACCCACACCAGCACATTCACACACCCACACACACAAAACAAAGATGACGCTCGCTCACCATAACTAGGTCATAAACGTAGAGAAAGAAAATCCAATTTCCATAAAGAAAAAAGTCACTTCGTAAATCATGATCAGTTACACGTTTTTCCTGCTCTGTAACTCTTTAAAGAGCGGCACTTAAAATATTCATCAGAGGCACACCTGGTTCGTAGTAGTCATAGATCTTGACCGGAACAGGCGCTGTCTTGCCCACAATGTATTCCCTGACAGCTTGAAAGGCCACACACGTCACACACTGGCTGGGAATCTAAGGTCAGGTGGCAAAAAGAAAAATAAACTCACAAAACATACAGAAACACATGCAAATAGAGACAAATATGGACGTTGATATACGTCCATATATAAATAGTCTCCAGTTATTGTGAAAACATTGGTGTGCAACTCTTCTACTTATTCATCATCAGTACCGCATTGATGTGCGCACCCCTGATCAGTGGTGGGATTACATTGTAACTGTATTTAAGTAAATTTAGAATTGTATTTTCACGTACTTTTTGACTTTTACTCCACTACATATATCTACTTTCTGCGACACTACATTTTTCAACTGATCCAATCAGCATGAGCAGATAACACTAGACCTGCAGCAGCATCACTGGTGACTGAACATGTATTTGGAAGAGACTCAACATCATGATGTAGTACACATTTACATTAGGAAACAGGGTACAGTCTGCAAGTACTTTTACTTATAATACTTTAAGTTCATTTAATAGCACTTTTACTCAAGTAGAAGGGTTAAAGTGGTACTTTTACCTATTTACCTATGACATGTGACACAACAATGAGGATTCCACTCACCTCGTCGAAGTAGAACAACACTTTCCTCCCATTCAGCTCATATCTCTTCAGACCCACTCTCTTATCCATCAGCAGCTGTAGAGGAAGACACAAGTAAAGTGTGTAGGAAAACACACAAAAACAACCGAAGCAAATCTGCTGTACACTTGAGGATTTTAAATAAATATGAGTATGTGTGTGCTATTGCGTTCCTTGCTGAATCTGTTTGGTCGGAAATATTTTAGGAATATTTATGAAATCCCTCACACAAGTCTTTAATGATACTTTTTGAAAACTGGTTGTCAGAAACCAGCTGAGCCAACCCTCAATAATAGGAGCTCTTGCCAACAACAGCAACAAAAACTGCAGCCTCGGAAAAAGATCAAAACATTGAAGTGACACCTTTCTAAAAACATTATTATGTTCATAAAGGTAGGACTTACTGCAGGGCTGTTGTACTATACTGCATTCATTTTAGCTGGGTGTACCTAATAAACTGCCACCTTAATGTTTGTAGTAGCCACGGACATGGACGTGAACACTAATCAGCACCACGGTGGACTGGACAGCTCCACCTCATGCTAATCAGGGTCTACAGGATTAAATATGAAGTGTTGACTGGTTAACTTGTGCTTATGGTCTCACAAACCATGTGAACATCTCATTTCGCACAATCCGGGATCTCAGCTGTCAGAGATCCTTTAACTGGTGGATGTCCCTTTGTCTGCCCATACAGTAGTTCATAACACTATATAGTGCAGTGGGCTGACCACACTGTCAGAGTCCATATGGTCTACATTTGTATGTGCTCCATGAGTCACAAGCTGAATTCAAACCATATGCAATCTACCATGTCATGACGGGCGAGGGTGGGAAATGTAACAGGGCACCAATCATGGACTTGGTTTATATGAGTCAAAATCAACAAGGGATCATAACTTTCCTCGGTGAGAGCCTGATCAGAGTTTTATTCTCAGTGAGTTTCTGGTATTTGGTGAACATGGTGCCCAAGTGTACAGTTGGGTTAAACGTGCATGGCTATTTCTAATAAATAGGAGCGTATATCAATGAGTAATGAGGAAATGTTGAGTGTGTGCACAGAGAGCCGGCAGAGTTAATTCCCCCTACAGGGAGATTTTTCATTCTGTCAAAGGTGGCAGCCTTTAGACAGCAGGGGTTTATGAGGTGCTCAGCCTGAGCTGGCGCCACTGAGACACACACACACACAAACACACACACACACACACGAACACAAGATCAACAATCTATCAACAAAAAATTGCCAATGAACTCCCATAGCTCAGACGTTATGTCCGCAACGTGCTCTGGGCCGTTAAACAAAGCTCATTATATTGGGTGATAAGAAGCTGTGGGAGTTCCCAGTCAGTCATCGGGCTAATCATTCATGACTGCAGCATCCGTGAAGGCAACTAGACATGACTGTAGCGGCCAAGCTTGCCACCATAAATTGAGGAATGTAAGTGGCAGCCGGGCAGGCAGCAGTAAAACTCCGAGGGAGGCCAGCAGGGGTGTAAACTGAGCTTGTTAGCCACTGCAGCTCAGGTCAGCCTCAACTGACACACTCACAGCGGTGTGTGTGTGTGTGTGTGTGTGTGTGTGTGTGTGTGTGTGTGTGTGTGTGTGTGTGTGCAGGTTTTTGTATGCGAATGTGCGTGTTTAACATCTCCCCAGGTAGCCAGAGAGGTGGCTCTTGTAGAGGTGAACGCCTGCAGACCAAGGCCCTATAACTGTCCAGTAATGAGGGACAAGCTTGTGATGGGGGGCTGGGGAGCTGACCTGGATCTACACCTGAAATTCACCCTCACTTTCTATTATTATCCATCAGTGTCGTCGTATTTTAATTCAACCTCCATATCCTGCGTTACTCCTTTCATTCAGTTCCATGTTAACGACCTTTGCAAACTATACAAGTTTCCTCTGAGTCTGTGCCTCATGAGGCCCCAGTGAGGTGAGTGTGTTTGGTGTTGGAGGCCCAGGGAGGCCCAATGACCCCTGACCCCGAGACATTGTAACTCCACAGGGCCTGAGCTGGTTGGTCCTCTCCTCTCATCATACCTGGAAAAACCACCATAAAAAGGACCTTCATCTTCATGACCGCTCTCATGACCGTGACAAACACATAGACACACACGGAGACACGAGACAGCTTCACATTGACCGTGTAGAAAACACACTTCAGAGGAACTGTCCCCCAGTTGAAGGAAGTCTTCAGGAGCTGGTCTGAACAACAACTTTAAACAGCAATGAAAGGAATGTCAGGTTTACATCAAATCAATTTCCCCGGTACCACAGGAATAACCAAATCCAAACTATGTGTGTGTTTGTTTAAGGAGGCATCCTGTTTACGCTCTACTATGTTTCTGAGACCCTGTTCAGTTCTGGTATTAACATCCGTCCCAAGTGATCCGATCACAAGTGGTCAGCTCTCGAATGCCTCCTGAATGCATCCTGAGTTCAGATCACTCAGACACATTCTGAGGTGGTCTGGGACAGATGTAGCCACAGTTCTGAGCCACATATAAAGGGACCTGCCTGTACGCTTCTCTGTGTCCATACTTCCATTTGTTTGTAGCCACCACCACAATATCAGCACTGACCGACACATGACTGATACTTTTCTTAAATTGATCATAGCTGCACATATTCATTCATTTAGCCCCTCCTGACTCTGCTCGCTCTTTCTCACTCTCTCTCTGTCTGAACTGATTATCAGATAAATTCCATGAAGAACCGTCTCTAATCCTTGGACAAAGTATTTTCTGGTGTGTGTTCCTGTGATTACCTACCCTTTCTAGACTTTCGACATCTGCTCGGAAACCGGAAATCATGGGAACTTCTATGACGGCCATGTTGGATGAGCCCGAATGGAGCCACCTAAGCAGAGAGTCGGGATGAAGGTAACACAGTGTGAGAATCGGAGCTGTGCAGACCCACTCCTTATTTGTAGACAGATTGTGTGTCATACCGAGCACAAACTTCAAGGGAGATTTGAAAGTCCATTTTGTCCTGGTGGGCTGCTGGGTCGTCGTCATCGATGGGTGCCCGCCGCTTCCGGTTGAGCTCAGAGCGGTTGTCCGCACGGCTCCGGGAGCGCGGGGAAGGATGACGCGAAGCGGAGGAGGGGTGCTGCAGGTGTCGCTCCTGAAAAGGTTCTTTCAGGTCCACTTTGAGCTGGAAGGCTGGTTTGGATACTGGGTCAGGTACGTTGTAACTCACATCAATCTACAGAGAGAGAGAGCGATGGAGTGTTAAAGAAAGTTACCCACAGAATCAACATTGACATCCCTGTATGGTAGAATTATTCTACCCTAGCTCTTGGTATGGCTCTAGCGATGCCACAGCCAGACACTGGCACACTACCATGAAGTTTTGTACAGAGACACTTATGTATTGACTTTGCCTATTCTCAGATTTTAGGTTGATGTTTTTGACTTTTAATGAGTTAGTTGAGACATTCATGGTTTCCAGAGGATGAATCTTATTGACTTTTCCTGTACAATGTTTATATTTGTGGTTTATCGGGATATAATATTGGATGAACTGCCATAAAATCTGGTTCACAATTTGGTGTACACTGTAAGTCGTCAACTTAAGTCGTCACTTGACATCGCCCATTGGTTTGTGAACTGCCTTTTGAAGGCTCAAGTTCGGCATATTGGCAGGCGCCATCATGCTTTTCTGAAACAGGAAGTAACCATACTTTGAGGAGCGGAGTCGTGGCCTGACTGAGAGCTCAAGAACACTGCATGCCCACCTATTACTGCGACCTGCACCCATTGGATAGTACTAACTGTCAATCACACAATATCCAATCCCTACTTAAACATCTATTTCACTTTAAATGGGGCCATAATTTACTGAATGAACTTGAACATGTTGCAATAAAGACGACCATAAACTCTTTCAGGAAAATGCTTACTGTTGTTATAAATCAATTAAGATATAAGGTAATGTTTCTCATAAACTTCTACAGAAACTGGATCTTTTTGAAAACTGTGGAGTCGCCCTTGCTGGTCACTCAATAAAAAACAGGTTTCAAGCCCTTCCGCATTGGCTTCACTTTCCAGACCCGGAGTCTACGTGCACTTTTATATACAGACTATAGACCGAGCTGATGGTTTGTCAAAATGTGTGCTACCATAGCACATCTTAATTTGTTGAAAATGTTCAGTCTATGTTAAAAAAAAAACGTGTGTGTGTGTGTGTGTGTGTGTTTGTGCGCTGCTGACAGCAGTATGAAAGACACGTTTTGGCATCAAACATTGGCAACAAACTACTTAGAGTTCAAATATTTAGGACCTCCGGCCTTGAAAAGTCAAGTAAAGCAAGAAAAAAAAAAGACTTAGGCAGCACTTTGAAGCATAAACCACAAATCATATTCACTGGACACAAGACATGCATTCAGCAGATGACTATTTCAGCCTGAGGACAAGTCACTGCTTTGACGCTCCTTTTAATTCCACAGGAGATTATTATTGCCAGAACTGTTTCAAATTCTGAATAAATCATCCACCGTGATTTGAGACCTGTGCAAAGCTACTAAATAATAATCCTGAGGCGCGGGACATAGACTCATCATTTGAGTGTGTCTACAAACACATACACAGGCTGGGCTCTTTGATTGGCCCCCGCTCTTGTATTTCATTAGAGCCCAGGTGCTGCTGGCCTGAGGGGCTGTCAAGGAGGTGTGTTGACGCAGAGAAAGGTGTGTGTGTGTGTGTGTGTGTGTGTGTGTGTGTGTGTGTGTGTGTGTGTGTGTGTGGAGGGAGGGGAGGGGAGAGAGGTGTGAAGAAAGGAACTGTGTGTTTGTGGACGAGTTGGAAGACGTTTCAGGCACTGCACAGTGTGAACGCAACTTCCACGGGGCTGTCTGCCTCTGCCTCGGTCAAACCAACTTCTATCTCACATGAAGGTTTCTAAAAACAGGAATGTAAACATACAACTTTGATAACGCATGCTTTTATTTTGTACATTTATGCCCTGTTTGGTTTTAAAGTGGACAAATGTTTAAACTTTGGTTATAATACGAGAGAACAGAATATCATCCAGCAACGAGGAAAACTGACTTCTGGTGTTTATGAAAAGGGTTTTTGTTTGCCTCTGGTAGAAGTAGCACAAGGTAGACGTAAACAACATCCCGTCCGGGGGCCGCAGGAATCAACCGGAATGATCAACACATTCCAAAACAACTGGCTAAACTCTACCAGATTACTCCAATTTATGGGGGGTGGGAGGGAAAATTGGGGTGACGGTAACTGACTCTCCCCTGCTGGGAGATTCTCGCTGTGAGCCAGTGAAGTAAGCATAGTATTACAGTCCCACTTTTTGGGCAACATTCAAGAATACAAAAGTCGCAGCGGTACAATACCTGCATGAGACAACAGCCTTCTCCTTTAGCACTCACGAAAAGGCCTGTGGGGATACTGGGGATCTGGAAAAAGAAGAAAAGAAGAAACAAAGCGAGTCATAGGGGGCAAGGAGAGGTGAGTGAGTCATTTATCAAGTGAATGAATGCTGGAGGCTGCTGAGCCGCCACTACTGGGTCCCTGGCTACTAACCAGCGGGGCTTAATTGCCCCCAATTATAGCTGACACCACAGTGGAGCAACATGCCTGGCAGAGAGGACGTACTGCGCTCTCACCTGAACTGCTCCAGCTTATGGAGCCCTTTTACTGACCTAGCGCCACGATGCCGTGGCCAAAGGTAGTTTGTGGTCACGCTGTCGTAAGTTCGCAATGTGTGAGCACACGGGCCAGTAAAGCACAGCTATTAAATCAACAGATCAGCCAGGTGCTCTTGGGAAATCCAGCCTGTTTTGGTTTGGCAGAGTGGGAAAAGTTCTGGCTACTAAAGAGCCGGACACGGAAACATAGAGATTAAGTCGGATGCCAGAGTGTGGCTCTGAAACACAGCTACACAATCACTGTTAATCAGGAGAGAAAACTTTCTTAAACTTGCATTTAAATGCAGGGGTTTCTCTTAAGTGAGAATTCATCAGTAGACTTGACAATGTTGATAAATTGCTGTCGAACCTACACAAACAACCTGAAGTGTGCAACTCATCTCCACACAAAAACAACAAGGAGCCGCCCTGCCATTAAACAAACATCACCAAGGATTTACTCTGTTCACTGTTTCCACGGATGCGAATACCTTGGCGCTCTGGAGGAGTTTCTTGTTGTCCCTGTTGAGTTCAAAGGTTTCCTGGAAGTCGAGGTTGGTGGAGGCCAGCGAGATTGTGAGGTTGACCCCTCCCACATAGGACAGGATGGCGTATTCTGACAGGGCCTGCAGAGCCACACACGTGTCCTGGCACGGAGAGGGGGAATGACAAAATTCAACAGTTTTGACAGAATTCTTGCACAAAACAATTTAAGCGCAAGAGAAAAAATTTCAATAGCAGAGTACAAATCCGAGCTTCACGCATGCACAGAAGCAGCGTGAGACAAAAAAACATAAGCTGGAGTGCAGGAAATGTGTCCAATCGACAAATGATCTGAGTGCAAGCACACAGGCAGAGCACAAGCCGAGCAAATCTAAGCACAAGCAGGGGCTTTTTGAGTGCAAGCACAGGGTTTTGAGTGAAAGCACTACAAAACTGAACATCAATAAGACCACGCTCTTGAATAAAGATAAGACCCATAGCAACCTGTGTGGATGAGAAGCCGCCCAAGGCATTCCTTTGCTGGGAGAGCCATTTGACCACAGGCAAGGCAGAGGCCACGTCCCCCAAGAGAGTGTAGGTCAGAAGACCGTAGGCTGTCATCTCCACCTCTGCTGACACCACTGGGAAAAAAACAAGAAATTATAATGAAGATTCTTATTTAGACTCTGCTTTTAAGTCAGGTATTTCCAATAGGGAGGTGATGTCAATGGATGATGAGTGTACCTGACTGGGAGAGGCCATCGCTGAAGCCCATGAAAGTGTCCTCGTCTGTCATCGTGCTGCCTGTCAGGCTCCAGTGGGTGAGTCCATCTGCAGACACAAACAAAGTGAGATAAAGACAGAGAGGGTCCAACACCCTGCACCCTATGACTCATTGTATCATTATCCTAAACTGCTTAATCTTTCAGTGACTATGCAACCAAACCCTGTGCCTTCATTGCACTTGGCAACTAAAAGGATTGTGATCAACACTTTTTTGTATTCCGCTCAACTCTACAAAAACTTGCAGAGAGTTGCAGTGGAGAGGAACAGAAGGAAACGGCCAAAGGAAACCCAGAGTGAGATAAGAAAAAGAAAGGAAAGGGGAGGAGGGGATAGAACTACTGAGGACGACAGCACAACTGTTTCACAGACTGATTTTCTGACTGCACAGAACTGGTCACTGTCATTTATTTTAAATGGTGCATTCATCCTGTTGTAACTTTCATTCAACATCTGGTCTTTGCTTGTTACCTGTTCAAACATCTCTTCTCCAGTACTTAGCTCTGAATGAATGACTCACAGTGATGAGGGTGGCATGTACCTTGAGTGATGGCCATGTGGTTGAGGCGGCGCAGGGCCAGCGGGGCATAAGGGCTGCGCAGCAGAGCCAGGGCGTATGCGGACAGGGCCGTGGTATAAGGGTCGTCGGCAGAGTAGGTGTTGCTCTCCAGGAAATCCTTGGCTTTGGCCACAGCCACCTTCTCTTCCTGGATCAGATGAACCGCATGCAAAACAAACACAGATGAACATGTGGGAGCAGAAATGATCAACAGCTTTTAGGAACGTGTCGGAGACGGAAATCCAAAACAAACATTAATGGTAAACTCACATTTACTTCATGGTCATATTAGTGATATATTTACATGCACGGACATGTTTTTTTCTTGCTCACAAGAGTCAGGAATGCTCACAAGATTATTTGAGCAAGTTCAAAATTATTTGCTATATACATCAACTCTAGCAAAATCTATAGTTTATGGTAGGTAACTGTAGGTTACAGACAGACAGACACACACACAAGCCCTGACCCTATCTAAGGGAGGATACTTATTGGCATAACGCATTCTTTCTCTAACCAAAACCATTACTACTGAATGCCTCACCCTAACCAAGTCCTAACATTCAAACAGCCCTTTGAAAAAGTGAGGACCGGCCAAAATACTCAAAATGGTCCTCACAAAGACATAAGTTAAGTTCTCTCTCTCTCTCTCTCACACACACACACACACACACACACACACACACACACACACACACACACACACACACACACACACACACACACACACACACACACACACACACACACACACACACACACACACACGCTATAGTTATCATCATGTTTAGAAGCTGCCCGGTCCAAACTCACAACCCTCTCCTCTACTCCCATGCAGTTGTTGAATAAACATTCATTTCGGCCATTAAAAAGTCGAGGGTTCACTTTCATCTCATGCAGATGTGACCTTCCCTCTCATCCACGAGATGATAGGCCTCCACAGCCCCTCACTGTAATTGCAGCAGTCATCTTTTAATTAAGTGAAATTGGAAAGGGTGGGGGGGGGTGGGGGGGCTCTGCTTTGAAGTGAAGGACACCTCTTCAGTTTTTATCAGTTGTAAAAGGACAGACTCTCTGAAGAAGTCTTTTGCGATAGATAGCAGAGGAAACACAGCGAGACAGATGGATGGAGAGGAGCCAGGGACAGGAAATGCTAAGTAAAGAGTCAACTATGTGGACAAACGCAGAGCAAAGATGTTGAGCAGCTTTTATGCTGCATGAATCTCCAATAAAAGCCGAAGAAAATCTCAGCAGAATTTTATTGTAATTCTTCCTCTACCAATATCTTTGAATGTAGCACATACGGTGATGTTGTTAAATTATTCAGTTTAAGAAAAATGAACGTAAAAAGAGAGAAAAGTGCAAAAAGCAGAAAGGACATAGAGACTAAAGCAGCCTATGTGCCTTTTATGGGACTCAGTTCTGTCCTTACACATCAGCCTGAATGTGATTAGATATGAGATTAGCAGCACTGGGGCATAACAAATATGAGTAGGCTGACTGCCAGCACATCCATCTTCACAACTATCAGGAATGCAGCGATACGTCCACACACGACTCGGGCTGGTAGGACGGACTGCAGGAGTAAGAGGTTTAAGTGGAACAGGTCGTGCACTATGTGCTGCTCTTGGAGTTTTAAATACTTTCTCCTTTTTAGCCACTGAAATCATAAATTGACCTTTTCCAGTGGGTTTAAGTACCAGATTAAATACTATTTGGTTCATGGAAAACTTCCACTCTGAGGAGTGACTGTGGATTGAGAGGATCAGACAGCAGTGATGTGCTATTTTGTGTGACTGCTCACCTCTGTGGTGATTCCTGTCTCCAAGAGAGCTGCTACCACATAAGCTGTAAGTGAGATCTTCCCATGGATCCCTCCCTGTGGACAAAAACACACATAAGATCTCAGTTACCTTTACATCATAGATCTCAAATGACAAGATCTCCATCTTGTCGAATTCACCTAAATCTGAAGAATGGCTGTTTTTATCTATTTCATCTAATCAGGCACATGTTAAAGGAGACATATCATGCTCATATTCAAGTTTATAACTTCAATCTGGATTATTATTTCAAAAACCGGTGATCTGAAAATACTGTTCATTGCTAAAGCTCCTCTTTTCAGCCTCTGTCTGAAACACTTGGTTTTAGCTCCTGTCTCTTTAAGGCCCCCCCTCCCATAGACCCCAGTCTGCTCTGATTGGCCAGCTGTCCCATTCTGTTGTGATTGGTCAACTGCTTCCAGCACATGTAAGAAATGTCAGCCTTGTGAATTATTCAAATGTAGATACAGAATAGGGATGTAGATTTGTACAATAAGTTAAAGAAATAACAGGAATTCCAAACATAAAATTCCAGTCCCAATCTATACTGTCATTGTTTCGGGGAGGAAGAAACAACACTTCCTCTCCATCAAAATGTCTATCTTTATCCCCGCTCCCGCCCTATATCCAACTAGACATGGTCCTACCTGCAGGTCTTTGTTGAGGATGCGTCCCATGGCGGGGAAGGAGCCATCATCCCGCTGGTGTTTGATGAGCCAGGACTTGGCTTCCCGAAGCTCTTCGGGGTCGATGAAGATGAAACCCCGGGACTGAGCGAAGGACTTCAGCACAAACGCCGTCAACCTGGAGGAAGGAGAGACGGAGGCGGCGGTGGAGGGGTGAGGCAGATAAAGACGGGTGAGGTTAAAGGAGAGGGGAAGGAGATAAGAGAGGAGAGATAATTAAAGATTCTTGAAAACGTGTGCTGGCACATCCCAATAAATACTTAACTATCAAGACTTTGGAAGCAAGAAGTTTTTCAATGGATTGCACTCTTTCAGTCTGTCAGCAGACGGGGAGGGGGGATTGATAGTGAAGAGTGTGGATGGAGGGATGTTTTTTATCAAGAGGACGGGTACGTGTGGATGTTTCTCATGAAATAAAAGAAAGAAAGGAAGCGAGGAGGGGAGGAAATGGGTGCGGCAGGGTTTGATCGCCGCTGCAGAATGCGGCAGCTGCGCTCTTAAGAATGTGAAATCTCACGCGGGCCAATCAAGTATGTCTCTGCATTTGCGTCGGAGATTCCCCCTAAAAACATTTTGCAACTTATACAAACACGGATCCCTTGGACGGGGGTTTTGAATCTGGCAGGCCCGGGAGAGCAACTGAGAGTTTATGAGCCGTGGTTTTAGTGGGCCACGTTTGAGACTGAGCAGAGGGGATTCACTGAGAAAGAACCCGTTCGGCCCTGAGGGACGCCGCTGAGCTAAGAAACACACGCTCATCCATAAACAACAGACCTCCTGGTAGTGGTCGAAAAAGATTCAAGCCTTTGAACAACAACTCCTCAGTGACATTCCACCACAGCGCCCCTGACTGCAACTGACTTACAAGATGAGGCAAGCTGCGGAACCGTAAAAAGACAGAAACACTAGGTGGAAATGGGGAAATAAACAAACAGGTCACGCTCTGGTTTCTCAACACTGCTCGTAAGCGAGCGTCATGATCCAAGAAAGATGAGTAGGAAAGGAACTTTGCTCTCGTAAAGTAAAAACAACAAAATCTTCCCTGGCTCAAACCTGGATGATTTTACTCCCTTGAGACAAAAGCAGGGATGAAGCCACAAGCCTGATTGAATTTTTATAAAGGGAAATATCATGTCACGGGCCTTTAAATGTCGAGCCCTAGGGAAAGGTTTTAGAAAGTGTAAATATGATTTAGTTTGAGGAAGGAAGGACGAAAGGAAGCACTAGAGAGGCTCCCTTCCACCGCTCAGCCTTTGGCTTGGGCCGTCCTTTCCCAATTCTCCTCTCTCCACTTCTTCTTCCTCCCGTTCTGATCTCCTCTATGAGCCACCCTTATCCAGCTCCGCACTTCAAAAGGGTTGATATGAAGTATTTTTTAAAGACAATACATTGATACGCTTCATGATAAAGCCATGGTTGATAAGCTTAAAGGGGAATGTTATGAGTTGGACTTAGAGAGATTTTTCCTGCAGTGATGCATTACTTCAACCGACGAGGGGTTAGAGTTAGGGTTGACATCATGAAATAGATGCTACTACTCCCACTACTGCAACTAAACTGAGGAAATTAAATCAAGACACTGGCAAAATGTTTATAGCTGATGGTTTTTCTGTTACCTTTGGTGGATAAGTCCATATTTTCAATGCTAAGGATTTGCTTTGAAGGCTTTTTGACAGGCTTACATGCCTTAATATCATGACTTAATATATAGTGAATATAAAGTCCAATGATGTCACTGGTTCAGGCCTGTCTTGGACCATATACTACTCTATATTGTACCATTACTTGCAATAACTCCTTCATTTCAATTGTCATTGCTGCTCCCTCCCTTGTCTCTATCATAAAGTTGTATGTACAAATAGTATGGAAACAGTATGTATAAATACTTTAAACATTGACACACCTTTCCATTAGGCTAAAAATTGTGTAAAATTGTGACATCTATTGCACTTCTGTCCGTCCTGGGAGAGGATCCCTCACATGTGAGGGATCCTAAGATTTTTTCAATTAACACATCCACAATCAATGACCCAGTTGCCATGAAGCTATCGCAAAAAAATTAAAAGAAAATCATTGCTGCTTTGCAATGAGACTGTAAATGGATATTAGGTTAATACAGCAGATATCAGCTCTTTCAATCTCTGGTATTCAGCCCCCGAACCCTGCTTACACTGTGAGATCAGTCTATGGGCAGACACAAAATGCCATGCCAGCCTCAACATGTAGAGCCAAGCACTGAGAAAAGGAGAAAAATATATACTGTCCCACTCTAAGACGATCGAGGGAGGGGACTGGAATTTCAAAACAGTGTATGAAGGTTTTAAAGGGCTCCATGCCATGAGAATCTGAGATCTTGATAATATGATGAAACACAAAATCCAAAGAATGAGTCTATACTTCACAATTTAAATTAAGGCTAATTTTGGAATTAAGGAATTAAGGAGGAAATCCTCTGTAGCCCAGACCATCTCATTTCGGTTCAGCATTCAACGGACGTGTAGACAGCACTCTCCCAAAGGTCAAATGAAATGGCTTCACAAATATGCATATATGCACTAACACCCAACAACAAAGTGTGTGTCGCTGTGTTTCCAAAATAGTTTTGGTTCATTATAAAAAGTAGCAAGAGGTTAAAAACCTTCACTCTAACCCCCCATCATTCCTCGTCATTGTTTCCTCTCTCCTGAACGACATTAAGTCATTAAGCTTTTGCTCGACTCTGTGGTAACAGCCTCTGCAGCAGGGATGGCCAACATTGCACAACAAACTGTTACTGCCAACTCGTCATTATGTTCAAACATTTCAGCGGATCTTGTCAATTTCCCCTCAGATCCATTTTTTACGAGCTGGAGTACATTAACACTTGTGAACCCTGGAACCAAAACAAAAGCCGGGGCCTGCCTTTGGGTGCAGACGTCGCTGTTGACGGATTCATAATGTGTCTGATGCAGGTTTACTGAGGGTTCACCATCTGTGTTGTGCCCACAAACCAACACTTGTCGCCGCGGGGCGTCAAGGAAAGAAACCTCCAGACCGCTGCTTGTTACATCCTCATATCCTCCCGCAGTCAACCGGGGGAAGAGTTCAAGGTTTCCGTGGCAGTTACCAAATACACCCAGGTGGTGAGTCATTAAGAGGCACGTACCACCTCTACTTTCTGGGCCATGTCGAAAAAAACAAGCCATGGTGAAGTGGCTGCAAATGTGTCTCCAGTAGGGGCATTAAGAGCTGGTCTGTGGGGCCAGAGCAGCCTGGGTCTGCTCAACTGGACGGATATATGAACCCCCGATTAACTGCAAATAAATCTCGACAGCTTGGGCTTCCTCCGGGATCCAATTATGTAGTTTGTTTACAATTCTCTGTGGTTTATGTAACCTGCTGTTTCACAGTGTTAGCTCTATTAAATATCATAATACCCACCTCAGCTCATAAATGAACCACGGGTATGCGCGTATAGTGCGTGGGCCTCAAAATGCAAGTGGCAGCGCTCCCCTTCCAGGGCACTGATTTCATCTTTATAAATATTATGAGATGGTCGTGCCTGCTTGCTCAGCCCCGAGGAGTGTAAACATGAAATAGATACTCCGAGGGAAAACCCAGCAGTGATTTAAACACACCAACAGGAATAGATTCATTTGAGCACAGTTTACTGATAAAAAAAGACTTCATTACTTTGGAGGAATGAAGCCCCAGCTATAGGTGTAGCTTGGCTGGTATGAGTTGAGTAAGCTTGAAGCAGCTCCCCCTACGATGGCTTACCACATACTGCCAGAGGAATCCCTCTCTCCGAAGGCGCTGTAGGATCCGTCCTGCCGTTTGTAGGTCAGCTGTCTCTGGTAGCCTGGATAAGAAGAAAGAATGAGAGAGGTGATGGGAGTTCTTCGGAGTTACTGTGGAATTACGTGGAATATTAAGTATTTACACGCTTTTTTCAGGTTTTACAGAGCCCTGCCTGAAAGAAATCCAGCGTTTCTATCCATCACTGCAGATACTTGAAAAAGTTCGCCTCCGGAAAAGGTATCTTAGTAAACAGCCTTAACTTGTCCTGAGCGTAAACATTTGGTTGGAAGAGGTCTGCCAGTGTAAAAATTAAGTTTGCATCTGACACACAAATACACTGAAAACATAATTAATTCAAAAACCTAATTGTCAAAAAAACCCATCTGCAGACTGGAACAGCTCAGGAACATAACGGGGGCTTCCTGATTCCTCGAGCTTTTATACAAACTTAAACTTTCTCCTTTAATTGAGAAAAGCAAACAAGATAAAGAGCAGTGACGCACATTACCACTATCAGTGACCGGGCATATTAGATCAGTAAATTCCTTTATCTTTTTCAGAACATTCTTGTACTCATTCCCAAAAATCTGTTTAATTCTGTTTTCTAATTCTGATCTTATCTGCAGTCGATGGCAGTTCACATGAACCTGTAGCAGAATGGGTGAAGAATCATATGATTTCCCTATTCCCTCCTTACTCACTTCCCCACTACCACTGGTACATACATCACACAACTGGTTATAGGTCTATGGTTTAATCAGCAATTTTGAGCATTGGGAATGGAATGTGAATTGTAAAAGAATTAAACCTGGATGGTGGATTCGAGCAAGTGAGTGTGGGTGCTTGTGTCTATATGTTGCCTTGTCAGATGGATCAGGGACATTATGTTTCATTTTAAATTGGATATGAAGATAAAATCAATCTTGTGCTGCAACAAGGAAGAGTTCATGAAAGTCCAGATGCCTTTTCTGATTTAATTGAGGAAGTTTTTCTCACTTTCTTGTTGAGGGCATTGTTGGGGTTCTCCATGATCTTTAAGACCTCAAACTCACTGTGTAAAGCTGAGATGATGTACAGTATGTTATGAATTGACACTATACAAATACAATTGAATTGAGCTGATGTGAACTTCACCCTGTTCTATGGTGCATACCCAGCTGCGCTGAAGTATATGAACAGAAATACCAAGTGTGCTTGGACATGCCCTTGTTGCTGTTGCGCACATGATGAAGCACATTGCACACGTCATTGTGATTATGCAAGTATAACAGAGTAACGAGTGACCGGCTACAAGCCTGAAGGGAAGATATGCATGACTGAGATTCAATGTGTGTTGAGGCACATAAACAAACGGTGAATAAGAGATTGAAGAGTTTTGGTACTAAATCTCACATATGATACACAAAATGCTTGAAGTTAAACTACCCATTGATTCTAAAATATTTGTTTTAGGATTAGGTCCTGCCACCCCACCCTGAAACAATTCATATAAATGTGTGTTTGTTCCAAGCAAAGAAATCTAAGAAAACGTAGATGTAGATGTTTGAGGCCTCTTTACTCAACTAATCAGGAAAGATAAATAAATAATAAAATGCTGGAATGCGCATGATATCGATGATATCACCCTGACACGAGCCATATGTCTACAATTAATAATTTATTTCTCAATTAATTAAGTGTCATTTTGTCTGTGATCATCTCTGTGGTGAATGATAAGACTATATATATGACACTCCTGCCATTTCTTACTCTTAATTTCTTGTCTTAGCTTTGGCTTGGTTATATAAACAGTAAATATAGTAATTAACTTTTGGTTCATATGGAAATAATAACGGCCTATACTTATTCCTGTACATCACTAGCTAAATTCCCAACTTGCTCCATTATTTCTGATTTTTATTTTGCCTCAGTCCATTTTTAATGTGAACCTCAATTTAATTTCTAATGTCATGATGGTATAAAATGACTCTTAGACTTGAAGGATTGTGCTCAACTCTGCAGGAGGGGGCTGCCCCTTGTATAGCACACCAGGAAAAAGTTAGGTGACAGAGAAGGTGAGTGATCTTTACGATGGGTAAGTGGAGGAAATTGAGGACATGGAGAAAAGGGCAAGTGGGTAACTGAGTAAAAACATCCAGCTTCATGTTCCATGAGCCAGAGAATTAAAACTCTGGAAACCCCCACATTTTCCAGAAAACCCACCAACAGTACACAACTCGCCAGCAATTAGAAAACATCCTCTCAACAGGAAACCGCTTTGTGCACAGCTGAATAAAACACAAATCAGACAGACATTTCAGGCTCAAGCCGCACTACCCAGAATGCTGTTGGGTTTCAGTTTTGTTACCTTGCAGCAGGTAGTCAGTGGCTTCATTCTCGACCTCTGCGCTCAGCTGCCGGGTCTTCTGCAGGTATTTCAGAACAAAGACATTGGGGGCAAAGTGGATCATGTTCTGCTCCCCACACCCAAAGGGCAGACGCAGCAGCTTGTCCAGGTTGTTGAGAGTTGGCCCCATGACGTCCCCTGATACAGGTGCATCGATACATTACTTACTCACACTGCACAGTAGACTGTATTCCAATTTCACTAGAAAAGAGTATAATGGAAATAATACATCAGCCACACAATCATACCAATCATAAATGCCGTGGCCTTCTCAGATCCAGGCACCATGTTGTGAGGGACGCCCAGAGTGAAGGCCTCGTTGTGGTTCTCATCCGAGTCTTCCTTCCTCCAGATCTTAAATTCTCCAACGGAACCCCAGCCTGTTGAGAAGCCTATGTGACGCACCTGGAGGCAAAACAAATTACTGTTCAAATGATCTCTTAAGAGAAATTACTCTAACAAGTATATAAATGTCATAAAAGAGACAAACCTGTCCAGGGAACTGTCCCGCCCAGTGGAGGATCACGGATTCATTGGACGCATGTAAACCATGTCCTACCTGCAGAGAGTTAAACAGAGAGGATAAAGTAAAACACTGCCAGACGATACACACTCATTATGAGCAGTCCATCACATTGTTACCTCTGCCAAAGAGGTTTTGTTTTCAAGTTTGTTTGTTTGTAAGGAAAATTATGCCAAACCTACAAGACAGATTACTAAAGAATTTGGTGGAAGGATGTGTTATGGGTCAGGGAAGATCTGGATCAGATGGTGGATCCAGGATATTTTAAAACGTTTTTTTAACATTGTGAGACATTTCTAACATTTTCGTTTCACAGGGAAAATTCATGGATCTTAATTCAGGCCTGTTTAGGGGACTGATATTCACGAGTGTGGATCTAGTGAATTTAAATGTGGTTTCATGACGGGACTGATGAGCCTTGGCGGAGATATTCTATTTTTTGTTTGCACTCTGATCGCATCACAACTCCTTCCTCTAAGAATCAGAACATGAATATAACTGTATACAGTTCGACATCAGTAACCAGGAAAACATCAGTGAAGCCACATTAGAAAGCAGCTGGTGCTGTTTTTGGACATCCTCATACTGAGCACTCATAATGTCCCTCTGCCAAGTGTTAGTGACGCCAGTGTGATTCACTCACCTCCCACACACAGTCCCAAACACAAACACACAAACAGACCCATGTAGAGAGCATTTCCTCTCTGGTGCTAGAGTTTAACTTTGTAATCACATTAAACCAAAGAGCATGCGTGGCCAAGCCCCACAGCTCGCTCACCCTGAAATGCCATCATCCCTAAGAAAATAAATGAATCCTATTGGACTTTAAAATGCCTCGCTCGTCGGCGGGCTTTTAATTGCTGCCTTTGGTGAACGGTGCAAAGCTAATGCCAGGGCTGGGGCTGGGGGAGCGAGTGTGCCAGCCGCAGAGGGCCATGCGAGCCCCGCACCACGGATCACAGGGTGTCCTCGGTGACATTAGCCCGTTAAGCGTGACCTTACTGAAGGCATGCCAGTAAAAGTGGCGCCAGTTCTCCTAACACACAGACCCCATGGCCTGCCGAGTCTTCCCCCCTCCTCTTTTAGAGTCAGAGTGTCCGCTCGTGATCTGAACACAAATCTGTTGCACTTGATGGTGCAGAAGAATATTTCCCTAAACAATGTCTTTATCTTCGCTATCTCACCTGTACGACACCTCCCTTCCAGCTGATCCAGAAGCTGCGGAACTCGTCCCAGGAGAGGATGCCAGGCGTGGAGGCACTGACCAGGGGCTCGCCCATCTTACCCAGTGAGATCCATGAGCGAGTGTTTTGCCTTCCCCCAAGTACGATCTCTAACATCTCTGCGCTGTCGTGGGGACTGGCAGAGAGAGCAAAGTGGGCATCGTTGTGGGTCTTCACAGCGACCTGGAACTGGTTCATCCTGGCTGGTTTTTTCACGTACTGATACTCATACTTGTTGGGGGTGGAGATGTGGATCCTCTCTGACAATGGAAATACAAAATACTCTCAGGCCCTTAAGGTTAGTCAAATTTACAATATCAACAGTGTACTAGCGTACTTATTATGAATATAATGTATACAGCTAGAAAACTTTGGTTTTCTTTTAATCCCTTGATTTTGAACGGGGACAACATCCCCTTTTTATTATTATTACTATTATTTGGGCCTAATGGATTAATGGCCTCGAAACGAACAAGAGGACAAGACTCTTTGGCTCACTCCCTCTCTGTCTCCCACACAAACACACTGACCATCAGATTGATCATCAGCATCACCGAGAGAAATACTACCAGTGTTGATTAAAACATCTACAAGATTTTTACCATGTTCGGCCGGGGAGCAGGATTCAGTCCAATTCACCCCAAAAATCTAAAAATCCCTTATAAATAATGAGGGAATTTTCATTTTCAGGTGAACTATCCCTTTAACTCTCTAGATACAACTGGGTGTAGACCATCCAGCTGGTAAAAGTTAACAAATCCCCTCCTGAATATAATCATATATAGATATGTTAGAGAGGAAAATGTGTGTGCACTGACCATTGGGACAGAAGAAGACACTGTAGGTGTATTCTCTGGGCAGGCCTTCTGGCTGCAGGAATGATGAGGGGAAGAAGAACGAGGTCACAGGAAAGAGAAAGAATAAAGAAAAGTTGGATACATTAAGAAAATTAGAAAAAATCTGAAAACATTATATCAATAAAAGTCTAAAAAAATATTAAGCAAGTCTTCTCTGAAAAAGTGACACTGATCAATATCAGCCCTCATACCTCCACCAGGACAGTCCTGCGAACATAGTCCAGGCCAGTTGGGGTCCTTCTGTCGTCCACGTCGTTGCCTGTTTTGCCCGCTTGGAGTCCATCTGAACAGCAGCTTGATTCACTGTAGGCAATGGCCCGAGCTATCGGACAGCACAAAACAGAATCAGCTTTTTGTCTTTCAATTCTGTCACAGTGCAATATCACCAATTTCAGTTGTCTACAATGTCTGTCTCGCTGAAGAATCATGGTTGACAAATAATGCAGCACAACGGTGCTGCATTGTTACATTAATGTTACTGAAAGCTAAAAACTCCTAACAAAAAAACCAGACATGTACATTGACGTTAGAGAATACATTGTGTCGATGTGCATCAATTTTAATCCCGTGGCACATTCATCTGTAGTTCTAGTCATAGTACTAGTAATATTCTGTAGTGTGTAGTAGTATAAATCACTATTTATGGTAGAGCCCGACCGATATCTATTGACGGATGATATTTGCCGATATGAGCCTTTCACAGACACATCAAGTTCCATATGTATTTATCTTCATAGTTATTTATGACAAAGTTTTAGGTTAAACTGTAAAATACCAAACCTCAATTACACTTCTTGGTCAGAGTTTGATAAAGACATCTTAGCAATTCTAATATTTCTAAATATATATATATATATATATATATATATATCAGCTCATATCATAATGGACATTTTTTACTCGCTAATACTTGTAGCTGCCCCAAAATATCTATATCAGTCAGTCTTTGCCTTATGGGTGTTTTTCATAAAAAATATCATAACAATCACAACAAACTATTCAAGGTTTCGAGGAAAACCCGATCACGTGTTTGTGAGTCACTAATCGCGATTAGCTCGGTGAGGCCTTGTCCCCTCTGTCTTTCACGCATTTGTGGTCATCGCTCATAACATACATTACACAGGACAAACATGTCTGTAAGAGGACTCCCAGTTCTCTTGCTGAGGAGCACATTGGAAATGTGGCCCTGTGCCAACAGCGTCTCTTTGTGTGTGTGTACTGAGAGGGAAACACAAGGGGCCAAGGGACTAGGAGTGGGGCCATGGGGGGCCCATTGACCGCCAGTGACCTGCAAACTCATCAACATGCCACTGAGTGTCACAGCAAAGCTCCCCCACTGCCAGCCTGCTTTGTTCTCACATGCGCTCTGGAGGGGACTGTTTGTAACTCTGGGTGGGTGACCAGATCACACACAGCTCCGCTCCTTGGCCGGCAGAGCTCTCCTTAGCCACAGGCTCGACTTTTTGTGAGGCATCACACAGGGGAGCCACGGCCTGGTTACCACTTAAGAATTCAAATGATGTCAATTTCATTATCCAGAATGTCCTCGTCTTCTTTGTTTACATGAGCATCAAAACCCATTCTTTTACAACAAGCCCAGATCCACTTCCTTCTGTCTTTATACTGTTGCTTTCAGACAGGCTGGGCCGTATCCGGGTGAGTTGCTCCAGATATTTTCTGGAACTTTTCCTACCAGACCCCCTTTAAAATGGCCAGATAATGTCCGAGAGAGCCCATGTGAGAATACGGAAGGAAAACTCAGAAAATTCACAATGAGCGAGTGGGCGTGTTGATGGTGTTTCTAACATGCTACAAACGTGAAACTGGAAGAAAACAAATATCATACGAAGAGTAAAAGTAGTACATGTAGAAGATGTTGTAAAAGATGTCAACTTTGAAAGACATGTCTGCCTGCCTCACCCAGGAGCCACCCTTCGCCTGAACGCTCCAAACATATTGCTTCATCTTTGTGAACGTGTCTGACCCGGACAATCTCCTGCTGCGTTTTTCATATATGAAAAGTCCCCCAAAACATTGTATGCAAATTTAAACAACTTGGTGTTCATGTCTGAAAAAGGCTCCTGTGACAAAGAACTCATCCTGCGGAAAAGCACTTCCTGAATTTAAACAATAATCTTTTTCATGGCATTGCATCAAGACAAAGTTGTTCAGTTCCAAATGTTTTACAGTATATCAACTTTACAAAAATAATCACTAATGGTTGTGGAGAAGTGTTGGAAATCAAGAACTTCATGGTGACCTGAGTCATGTGCCTGTGCTCTGTGGATACCTGTGATGTTAGCAGATCCCAGTTCAGTGAAAGACAACACGATGGATGTGGGTGTAGCCTCTCCCGGCGCGACACACTTCTTCCTGGTAAGGTGGTGGCGTCCAGGATGGCCAACAAACTTGATGCCTTTTGGAACTGATACTTTAACATGAACCTGAGAGAGGAGAGGAGAGGAGAGGAGAGGAGAGGAGAGGAGAGGAGAGGAGAGGAGAGGAGAGGAGAGTGGAGTGGAGTCAGAGGCAATCGATCTCCTCTGACAGGCCAGTGACATCATTTCTGCCAGACATGCCCCTCCCTCATTTAGCGTGTTCCCCTCAAAGCTCGGAAAGCGAGGGAGAATTTGTAAAATCACTTTGTGAATTTTCCATGCTGACTGACTCATGCCTCTCCAGCTCCCTGAAGGATTTAGTTCCACTCATCGTCCAATTTTCACAGAGGGCTCGGTAACGCACAGGGAGCTTTTAACTGCTCCTCATCCACACGCCACGAGTCATAAATAACGGAGCAGAAAAATATAGGAATCACATGTTGCCGGGGTGGATATCAAACGATGGGATTTTCTGGATTGCGTATTCACCTAACATGACATGAGGGGAGCGCGAGCACAGGCCATTTAACAGGCTCATCTGCAAACATCATGATGTCATCTATGTGGAGCACATGATGGACCCATTTGAGCCCAAGGTGGAGCTGAGAAGTCAAAGAGAGTGTTGAGACATACCTACTGTATGGGCTGATACCATATGCTCACATTATGAACCTTTGCTTTCTTTGGACACAACATCCCACCCGAGCCTAAACTACAACCTTTTTCTTGTTGATCACACAGTTTATGATCACACCACTTCATACAGAATTACAAAACTAAAGGGACCATAGCTAATAGAGCACATCACGTTTTTAGCTTTTCGCTTGTTTTTTGGTTTTCAGCACCTGGAAGATGCTCTGGATCTTCTCTGTGATCTGCGGCCATTCACTCAGTTTAAACATTTTTACACTTTGCCAAAAACTCTCTCACTTATCATGTTTATTATTATGGGTTTTACTTACTTAATATCCTACTTCTATCTTTCCGTATGTACTTCTAGTACTGATCCTTTTGTCTGCTCTGTAAATGCAGCTCATCGATCCGTCTCGGAAGAGAGCTCCCTGGTTTTTTTCTATGTTTCACCCCTGTCCGTTTGTTTGTTTATTTGCTTGTTTGCCAGCAGGATTATGAAAAAACTACTGCACGAATTTCCACAAGACTTGTTGGAGGGATGGGATATGGACCACGAAACAAACCATAAAATGTTGGCACGGATCCGGACCAAGGGGTGGGTTCAGGAATAGTTTTTATCACTGGGAGTTTCACTGATTTCCCATGGAATAATTCATTGAGCTTCATAAAAGAAGTAAGTCATGTTGAGGGGACTGATATCTATGAGTGTCTGAAATTTGGTGCAGCTTGATTGAATTTGAGGGGACTATTGGCCCTTGGTGAAGGTATGTGCTCTACTAAGTGCTATTCTAGTTTATCATTTGACCACACCGTCAAAATGTTTTTGAGAGAAGTTTGTAATTTTGGTATATTTTATAAATATGCACACACAGTAAAACAGCTGCACGTTTGAAGTTGATTGGATGAGCAGTCGTCGAGAGAAAACTGAAGGAGAATTGTAACGAAAGAAATAGAAGTCTGGATTTATTGGTACTCAGTTGACTTGTTTGTTATGTCCACTGCTAACTAAGTCTTATTACACATTTCCTCATCCTGTCCACTTGGCCTCTCATCCATCATCTTACCTCCGAACACGTGGGCAGGTAGTTGTAGACAGTGAGGGGCACTTTGGTCTGCTCCCCTCTGATTAAGCTGTAGGGCAACGTGAAGTCGACGAAGAATCGCTTGAAGGTCCGAAGCTCAATGCTCTTCGCCAAGCCCAGCCCCTTGTCCTCAGACACGCCGATCGCCTCCGTCACCCATGTGGTGATCGAGTCCGGCACATCCAATCGCAGCTCAGCTTCCCCGCTTTCAGAGCTGTCAGTGACGCGTGTTGAGATTCAAGATGAGAGGCAGGGAAAGAAAGAAAATGATCTCAGCATCCTTTCATGGTTGAACTTGAGCAATAAAAAGGTGCAGACTACAAAGATGGGCTTGATGAAACACTGTGGATTACTTTTATGTCAGCAACACCTGTGTCAACTACAGCAAACACTGTAAAATGGGTAGGTGTGAGGGGCGGTCAGGTGCTGCCGACCCAGTTTGTTTCTTTGAATGAATGGACTGAGATCATTATTGGCAACACGTTTAATGTTGGTCTTGGCAAATGGTCACAGAGCATAATAAACTTGAAAAACTGCATGTACGCCCTTCCTTTTGATCAAAGTTGCCCAAAAATCCACTTTAATAGACTTTTAAGGGAAATCCGAGCCTTGGACTTCACAGGAAATTAGGGAAGGGCCGAAAGCCCCATCCAAAGGAATCAAGCATATGGAAATCTATGGGCGACTCATTTATATTGGCTGAAAATGAATGGAGGGAGCTGTTGAGAAAGCGACAGTCCGTTCCAAGATTGCCCAATTTAAATGAGGCACATTCACACCCAGAGGGGGGAAATCTTGGATGTCGCTACATGATGGAAGATCCGTCTTCGTAAAAACACATTTACTAGCACCTTTCCTCTGCTCGCTCCTTTCTTTCTTCCAAAAAACGATCTATCTTATCTTCACTCGCTCCTTTCCAACATTCTTTTTGTCCTCACATGTTTTCGTACCCTCTAAGAATCTATCTCCTTTTCTGAGTCGCTTTTTTAATTCTTCTCTTCCCTCCTCTCCTCTTCCCTTCTCACGTGCACCTGATATATCTTGCCACAGGCATGTAACACACACACACACACACACACACACACACACACACACACACACACACACACACACACACACACACACACACACACACACACACACACACACACACACACACACACACACACACACACGAGAAATGTTTATATAGAGATTTAAATACCTGATGTTGAGGCAGTGCCACACCCAAGTCTCTGGGAAAAATGTACGCCTCCGCTTCTCGGCTCTGCAACCAAAACACAAGCTGACATCAATAAAAGGCTTCAGCTGCTCACAATAAAACAACACCATAATTGGACAGTGTATTATTCTGAATTCCACGCTGACATCTTCCGAGTCACGTCATGTGTTTAACGTTCATCACTCGAGTGAGGAGGATTCTCTTTGAGGGAAGTCGACTTAAAATATGGACAAAGCCACAAATCAACTTTTTTCCCCCCATTATTCCTTAAATCTAAAACCTTATTTAAACCAAGCATGACAGGTACTGACATGTGTATAGCCAGTTTATAATTGTCAGGATCATGAAGTAATTATTGGTGTCTCGTGGGCTTGGTTTCAAATTCAGTGTTTTCAGAAAGAGTACTGACCATCGAGCTGTGTGTGGTCCAGTCAGAGATCACAGCCAATGTTCATCAATAACTTGACTAAACAGCAAATATGTGAACATCAACAACTGAATGAATCTCAACCCAGCTCACTGTTTGTTGAGATTCAGTCACACACAGTTACCTTTGTTGAATGAATTAAAAAACAAATATTTTGCTTCCTATAAATTATATATCAGTTAATATGAACTTTATTATTATATTTATTATAAACTTTTCTAAAAGCTATAAGTCAGACAGTTCGAAGTAAAAGTACATAAGAAACATGAAAATAAACAAAAACACATAAAAAGGAAAAATATAAACTTTGATTCAAAGGAAGCTACTGACTCAATCTGCTGTACTTCCTCAGGCAGGGTGCTAAAATGCTCTGTCCTCCTTAGTCTTTAGCCGAGAACAGGACAATATTAGGATTTTAAGGCTTCTCAGCGAGTTTGGCTGATGCCCAGAGAGCAGCTTTGACATCTCTATATCAGGTGCGTTACCTGGTTGTAGGGCGAGAGTGCATGGCAGCCACTAAGGTGGAGGTGTGCGGCTGAAACGCAGGGACGGCCTCGTCTGTGTACATTCCTCCGCTCTGCCGATGGTTCAAACTCACCATATCTGTCATCACAACCAGCCCTGATTCCTGCGTTGAACATACAGAGCAATACACACCCACAAAATTATAATTTCTTCATCTGTGTACCGTCGCTGAATGTCCTTCAACTACGTGTTTGTTCTCACTGTAAAAGCAAAGCGTGCGTCCTTGGTGATGTCCCAGTGCCATGGAAACACGGAGGACCGTCTGCGTCTCTTTGATGACAGCCCCGGCCACCAGAAGTGTCCGTCATCTTTAGGAATTCCGAAGGCATCTGACACATCAAAATCTGCCAGCTCCTTAAACACCTGCACAAAGGAAACATATTCATGTCAAGACACACACACACACACACACACACACACACACACACACACACACACACACACACACACACACACACACACACACACACACACACACACACACACACACACACACACACACAGTCACGGCTCATGGATACGTATACCCAGTGATGCAGTATATCAGAAATCTAAAGGGCCTATTAGCTTAAGTCAACTCCTTTAGATAAAGTGACACAAACCATGCATTCATTCTTTCATGATGAGCATCTTCACAGTAAAATTTAACTATAGCTACACTTGAATTTAATCCTATTTAATTACATCTAATTGAAATTTAACTACTATACGACCAACCTTTTCAAGACTGAGCTGGAAGTCGGGCTTCAGCAAGTAAAGACTTTTATCCACAGTGGCCACACAGACGCATGAGCCCGTCTCTCCCCGCACATGAAGGGTCACTGGGTCGCCTGGCGTGGACTCATTAGTTGACAGAGAAACAGACACCTGCAATTCACACAACACAACATACACAGCTGATAGGCATTTTTTTTTCAAGAAATCACTTTCTCTAAACCACAAAAACAGATTCAACCAATCCAGTGAGTAGGGTTGATATGAACAATTACTACAAACAATTATTGGGAATAATAATTATTTGGAGATTGCATATTTGTTTGTTTCTAAGAAAGTTTATGAAAAAACCCTTGGACGGATTTCCTTGAAGGTAGGACATTTTCATTTCATGGATCTTGATGAAAACATTCCGACATGTTTAGGGGACTGATGTGCACTTTGGTGCAGATCCAAATTAAATCTGGATCTAGTGTGTTTAAAAATGTCTTAAAAAAGGGACTGTACTACTATTTACACAATATTTAATAATGTTGTTTCTTTATTACTCAAATTACTCATTAGGCTATACAATGTCAGCAAATAGTTAAAAGCCTGTGCAGAATTTCATAGAGCCCAAGTTGACATGTTCAATTAGTTTGATTTGTATAAATAACTGTCCAATGATCCCCACCTTTAGAAGCTTGAACCAGTGCACTGCAGTTTCCCTGATAAATTACATAAGTGACAGATCAATTTGTAAAATTAACGTCATTAATTTTCTGCGAATCAAACGTTCAATTAATTTCCTCAATCAAGTCAGGACTTGTTGGCAGCACTTGTGTTTGCAGAGAGGCAATTTGCGCGTCGTTCGGGGAACAACATTTAGCTCAGTAGTGTTGAGTAAGATATGGTTGGAAAAACAACAGGACGGAGAGAGTGGAAAACTACAGCCTTTGAAAGAGGAGGGATGTGAGAGTCTTTCACCCATCAAAGCTTTTTTCGACAGCCCTGTGGCCACAAATTAGCCCCGTTAATCGGTTCCACTGCCCTCCTTTCACCACTCAGTCACTTGTCATCCTCTGCTGTCACGACCCCACTCATCTGGCTGCGGCCCGCATGGCCTCTGTCTCATCATGCTCTCGCAACCCCACCCTCCCCTCCTCTGACACACTCTCACACACTCACACTCACACACACACACACACACACACACACACACACACACACACACACACACACACACACTGAGTGTTGTAATGGCATACCAGGGAGCTGTAAATACTTCAGGGAGTTAACTCCACCGAATGCAGGCAGGAACTGGGGATCTCTCCCAGGCCGACACAGCTGTTTGTTTACAGACATTACACTGTGCATAGAGCTGGTGCACGGATACTTGGGCTCAGCTCCAAAATGTATACAGAGTGCTCACCATTTTGCCCAGGTTTTAATAAATAATATATGAGGCAGTTATTCTTACAATAACACAAAAACAGAATATGTGTCACTCTGTTTCCAAACCTTATTCTCAAACTCGGGCTGGATAGGGATCTGCAGGCTGTCTGTGACCCCCTCGCCGTTTTCCCTGATGTAGTAGACCAGCAGACGGCTGAGGGGCGCCATGCTGTGACTGACGGGGAAACGTAGGTAAGTCACACAGCTGTCCACCTCGGCCTGGGAGGAGGAGTCCGCGACACCTGGCAGAGAGATGCAAGGTTAATGGAAGGTGACCAAAATCCAGGGAATAAAATCCAGCGAATAAAGATACTGTTAAATTTGTCGTAATGGGATATGATCCATGTGCTTACTGGAGGCAGAAGGGGGAAGGTCGGTGGTGTGAATGTTTTTATCAAAGGTGACGGTGGCTCTTTTCCCTCGGTGAGAGGCAGTCAGGTTGGCCGGCTGTTGGCCCGACACGATGATGTTCCCCCTGGACGCCACCTCGTAGTGCAGGGTGAAGTTACAGGGACAGGTGGATTTGAGAGCCACTTCTGCCACTTGGCCGATCTACACACAGAGAAATATACATCTGTGCTGTAATGATACTGATGGCACTGTGATGTAACAATGATGCAAAACACACTACACCCGGAGGGCAACACTTACCTTGAGGGAGGTGCTGGGGCTCTGGATCTGGATGTGACACCTGCTGGGAGAGTACCAGCTGCTGATGGACAGGTAGCTGGGCAGGTACTGGTCTCCTACTGTCTTTCCATCAATAGATGTTACCTTGGTCTACGGCAAGAAAAGAAAAAAATGTTGTAACTCTTCATAATATTTACTTAAAACGACCTTCTCACTTCACCCTGTGGAAATTACATAAATCTAAAGACAACTGACCTCAAGCCAGACATACTGGGCGGCAGTGGGGATGGACGGGATCTCAAAGGTGGCCTGGCCATCCTTGGAGATCAGTTCACTGGTGTAGATGTTGTCCTTGGGGGTCAGCTCCGCCTTAACCCGCACCCTCACCCCATCAGCTGGGCTTCCATCAGGGTAGGTAACCTCGATCTATAAGGAGCGGCCAAGACAAACAGACAATCAATAATGACGAGATTAATCGTTATCTGTCAGGTGATAAAAAAAAGGGAGTTAAAGCGGTTCTCGCTGTCTCACCTTCCCTTTGTACGGCAGACCGGGCTTGAACTGTTTACGTGTGTCCTTAGAGTACTTGATGTCGATGAGCTGTTTGTGGACGGGCGTCGAATCGTCGAACGTGGTTTGCCTGCTGCCGTCTACGCTGGTCACTGACGCCCAGATGCTCACCGTGCCCCTGAAGTGATCGGCTACATCCAGGGGCATCATGTCCTTAACACACAGGCTGAAGTTTGCAGAGCCGTTTATCTGAGAAAAGCACAGGATACACATATTTAGAATTTATAGAACATAGTTATAGTACCAATCATCGATAAATAACTGAAGTCAAAAACTTGTTTCAATACCAGATCTCAAATAAATAGGAGCATTAAGATATCATTGAATAAATAAATACACAGACCTCCATATTTTTAATCACAGGATGGCCCATCTCATGACGGTAGTAGCCCACTCCGTTCACCGTCATGTTCACCGTCAACTTCCCCGTCACTGGCTTCCCAAAGGTGTACCTGTACAACATTGACATGTCAGACTGCTACATCTACAGGACAGCCAAGGTCAGTGAACCAAGAAACGATGAATATAAAAAACAGAGCTGCAGGTAACATCATTTTATGGTTGGTCAGCAAAACAAAAGTCCCCCTTGTGAAATGCTGTTACAGAACATCTGTGCGATATGTTCTCTGATGAATGTTAAGTGACTTACCTGGCCCTGACAGTCGCCTGCTCGCATGAGTTCAAGTCACGGATGTAACGTGGCGGATCTATCATCAACTCAAACTTGGGCATCACTGTGAACAAGGCAACAGAAGATTACTTTCCAGTTACATTACCTACTTTCATGCTACCTGCATTTTTAAATGTATAAACTTGTTTAAAATCCAACCGTTATATACAACTAGTAACATAGTAAAACATTTTCTAAACATAGATAATTAGCGTATTACTTATCGGTGTTCAAAACACAACTAAGGATGACTGAAAGCACCCACAGTGTAAAAAACAACATGTGCAGGCTCTCACCATATTTCTGCACTTCAAACGACTTGTTATAGGTGTGGCCCTGCACCTCCACAAAGAGAAACCACTCTCCAAACACAGGCTGGTCAGACAGAGGGAAACTGGTGTTCACGACCCCTATAGCAGAGAGAATATAGGAGAGAAACATGTTATTAACAGTATACACTCCTGAAATGACAATTAAAGCACTGTTGAATTCTGCAAGTGGCACATGTTACTGTGTGGTTACAGTCCAAATTATCACAAAGAGAAATCTACAATGAAATATGAACATAGGAGCTAAACTATGATGGTGTCAACATTCTTCAGAAGATGTGTCTTACCACAACAGACAGAATTCAGACTCTTCCACTGAACCATCCTGGATCCTCTTGGATCCTGAAAGATCGAATCGGGAGACTTTGTTCAGGTTTTACATTTTGCATTAAGGTGCTGAACTATGGCAGGTCCAACAATCATTGACCTGAACTTGACCCGGAGACTTAGCTCCTGTCTCCGACCACTGTTCAAATACTATCAGAGCGTTTCCTAGGGTGAGAAATACACTGAAGGGTAAGAAGGTAGTAAACAAAAACATCTATGTGAACAACAACCTGTTATTCAACCCTACAGACGTCTCAGAATGTGAAGAGAGAGACGATGAATTAGCAAGGTCAGCAAGTACACAAGAGGGAGAGAGAGAGAGAGAGAAGAGAAGAGGAGTATCTGTTGGTGTTGTTTATCCTTGCACTGTTCCATAGAGCACCCTGTTATCTAGGTGAGCTGCCTTGACTTATGCTCTGTAATCTCCAACTAGTCTGGGAACTCAAATTGCCACTGTCCCCTCCCGGACACGGCTCAGCCAACCCTGGGTGGTCTCTGCCAGCCTCCACTCACCAAAACATACGCCTCAATCTGCAAAAACAGGAGAGAGAGACAAGCACAAGATGTTATGAATTAGATTTGCAAAAAGTCTTTAAAGTCCAGAGAGGATCCTCTGCTTCACCTCCCCACTCATTCCTTATCCAACAATCATCCATCTGTGAAAGTGAGCGCTGCCCTTTACCAGCAGCAGACCTTTATAGCTGCAAACATCAATAAACCATCTGTCCGCACAGTTGCACAGTATATTAGGAGCCATTGCTAACATTCCAGGAGAAAAGACTCTCCCTGAGCTTCTGTAAATAGGTGACTGTACATTTCTCGCTCGCGCTCAGAGAGGACGAAGTTTCTCCTCAGTAATTTCACAGATTAGAGACGGAGAAGTTTGTCTGTGTTGTTAAACGATAACAGATTCAGAATTTGTAGTTTTTGCACTGAAGAGCTACAGAATAATCGATTTTGCCACAAATCCAAATCATTTCATGTGGAATTTTTTAATAAATTCTTCTCGCATTCATCCAGATTGATGAGTAATGTTTGCAGTGGTTTTTGAGGCATGCTCTACTTATATTTGCACGGCATAATCTTCCATTTACCTTGTCATTTACTGGCCTCAGGTCGGGGGTGACTGTGTAGATGTTGATCAGCACTAAAGGCAGAAAAATAACAAAATGTTTACATCAGCTCAACACGAGAACCTTGATGCATTTGAACCAGATCAACAAAATTTGTGCAAAGTTATGTCCCAGTCAAGACACTGCATAATATCTACAGTAACACATAATCACAGTGCTTATTATATCCGCCAAGGGGGTTATGTTTGTGTGTAAGCAAGATTATACAAAAACTATTGAATTGATTTCCACAAAACTTGTTTTGGTTGAAGGTGATATGGGTCAGGGAAGAAGATCAGGGGGCAGATCCAGGATTTTTTCTCCAACATTGTAAGCATTTTAGACATTGTCATTGATTTCTTAAAGAGTGATTCATGGGTCTTAATTTAAAATATCTGTCCTGTTTACAGTAAGTTACAATTTGGTGCAGCTTGTTTGAATTGAAGGGGTCTATTGGGGGTCTTGGCGGGGTTATGCCATTCTAGTTCCCATCTCGCGGTTACAAGGATGCTGTGACTGTCTCAGTGACAGTTTTACTGTATCATATTAAGTTGTAAATATATATTCCTATACGTTGAATCAGCTTTTCGAGCAATTACAATGTGACCAAGTGATATGAAATGTAATAAATAAGCTGTTAAAACGAGGTAAATTGGATGTAAATGTTGTAAAATGTATGTCCTTAAACTGCTGTTTGGTTTAATTTCCTGTGCGCTTTCTGTGGGATTATATTTAGACACAAATGTAACTGGGCTACATGACCAGCTTTGGATAAAGACTGATGGACTGTGGCCTTGTGGGTAAGAATGGATGTGCAGTCGTAAAGTAAGCGTTTGTCGCTGGACTCTTAGGACAATGTGCGTCTTAAAATGTTTGTTTTCTTGTAGTTTTCACAGTGTCAGCCCGAGGAAAGACAGAAAGACTAAAGAAATCTTAAAAGAAATCTGTAAAAAAAAGAGTGGCCACTATTTCATCTGACTTGTGTCACGGATTTCCACTAACCGATCCTCAATTCTCTGAATTTCTACTGACTATCTAGCAGATGCACTATGTGGGAACCTTTATGTTTGGGTTTGTAGACAGGCTTGTCGGTCTGGATGAAGACAGTCGTGCCCTTGCTCTCCACGGTGACGGTGGTGTAGTTGTGGAAGATGTAGCCGCCCTCGGTGAGGTGACGGTTTCCCCATACCTTCAGGTGGGCCTGGCCTCTGAGCCCATAGGGAACCTGGTGGCACATTCACACACATGAGTGCAAACAGAGGAAGGATCGAGACTGGATTTACCAGAACCTAATTAGGTCAGTGGGGGAAAGGATTGAAGTGTTTACTCTAGATGGTTGCATTCTATCAGGAATTATTCCACCTGACTTAAGATTTAAGATTTGTTTTCTAGGGAACACAAGCTACAGAACAACAAGAGAACTACATTTAAACACCAGAGGAAGATGCCAAGCTATAACACTGCTCACTACACATGACTTTATTTCACGAGAATGAGGGTGGAGGTTACAGGGAGGGGAGAACAGGCAGGGGGAGAGAGCAAGGGGGAGAGGAGGAGGGAGGCAGAGGGGAGGAATCGAGTCGTGCATACAAGATTATCTATTCCAGCCTTCGGGAGCGGCGGACCATACATGCACGTCAACAGCTGTTGCATATTATATTGAGGCTGTTACCTTACTCCCAATGAATGAGCTGAGACAGATGTTGCATTACAAATAATGTTAGTGTTGATTTGCATGTTGCCTGAGCAATGTGCACACAGTGTTCGAGAGGTTCTCACTACTGTGCAGCTGTCACCGCTAAACAGCGCCGTGCATTTTGAACATCCCTGAGAGCAGCAACGTGCACGTAATGTAGGACACTGCTCAGGAAGAAAATGTAAACCAAGTTGCAGGAGCTGACTCACCTTTAGTTTGACGGTGCCTTTGTCTAAAAGAGAAACAAATGAGATTATTTAATGAGGGATATTTTTGCCACATGAATATACATATACATATCTCAATTCTCCCATATCAGTGTAATCACCAGTATGATGCTATTAATATTTGCCTGGAGGTTCTCGTCCTGGGTGAGCATGACATCCAGCTGCAGCCCATCTCCATGCCACTCTAAGGCAGAGCTAGCACCATGTATTAATGGTGCTGTCAAACAAATCACACTCTGTATACACTAAGCGGTTGGTGGGACGAGCTATAACTGAAGCCTCCGATCATAGATAATGTGAATGAGAACTCAGGCTGGTCAGGAGCACACAGTAGGGGAAGACATTGTGTGTGATCCTCATGTGTTTGTGCCTGCGTACCTGCCTGTGTGATCTCAACATCCTTCTGAATACATCACACAAAGCACATATCTCACAGCTCGACCTGTTAGTGCAAGTTTTCTCTTTCAAAAGTATAACGCGCCGTAGCTTCAGAATTTGTTCTCACCCAGCACTGAGCCGTGGCCGTGAGCCACCGTCTGCCCCTTCACCGACAGCTGCACCTGGACGCGGGTTTCTGCCTTTGCATTGAAGATGGTTACACTCACACTCTCCTCCACGCCTGCTCGAAACACAGAGGGTGCAGCAACCAAATAACCCCTGGAACAAGAAGGCAAGGTGGAGAGAGAAGGATGGAGAAAGCAAAAAAAGGAGGGAAGGAGAGAAGAGGATATATGAGGGTGAACAGAGGAGGAGAAACAAAAGGAGAGGTCAGCGGTCAGAGAAGGACATTTGACAGGAAGAGGGTAAACATATGACGGATGTGGATTTTGTTTTTTTCCCCAGATAGCATACGGATGCAATGCTGCGGCACTTCTGGCCTTCTGGTGGCCCGGACAAAATTTATAAATATCAAATATTGTAAAAAAACAAAGTAAATGTGGCCCAAATATCCCAAAACAAAAGTGCGATTTTTTTTGGGGCAAACATGTGTTACTCCAGGCGAGGTGTAATCTGGATGTGAACCTAAATTGGCTCATGGGGTAAATGGTGAATATGGCCAGAGTAGCAGAAAACAAATTTGAGGCCACCTTCAGGACCTTTGGTTGACACGCAGCATTGCTCACTTGTGGCAAACAGGACAATAGCACACACAAACAGGGACATACCACATGGATCTGTGTGGGGAGATCAGGTTTAATTGCAACAGTTACCAGGGACACGTTACCTGTCGGCCAATGAGCTTTCTGCCCCGAGTGTTTTCTGTGGGTGGTCTGGCACCTCTGACGGAACCCTCGGTGTCTGTTTTTTGAAAACTAACGACTGAGATTCCACACAGTCGCTCTGACATTTAATTGAGGGAAGGAGCCTGTCACTGAGGTCACGGAGCAAAGGTCATTCTTTGATGATTATAAAAAAAAAAAAAAAAGTCTGGGGGGGAAAAAAGGCCCACTTTAAGTTTTATTTGGGGGAAAGAAGAATATGCCATCTGGCACAGATCTAGCTCAGGTAACAGAGGTAGACAAATAGGAGCTCTTGTTATGGATGGTGCTGCACAACCAGCTTGATGGAGTAGATGATAAAAGTGATCATCATTCACTTACTTCTATTATTTGTGAGCATGTACTGATTTGACTAAAGGAAAAACCAAATCTGTTATGCCACCCACATGTTGCAGGCGTACCTGAACCAATCTAACTCGAAGTACCTTTGTGTTTGATCAAACCACTTCTGTCCCAGTCACACCGACTCCACTTCTTAAAGGCAAACAGGCCCGCTCACCCGCTGAAGAACTTAACCGAAGATCACACAAATTAGGAGTGAGCAAAAGCCTCGAGCACAAACCCAATTGCATGCCTGAAAGATCAGGTGGTTGGCATTACAGCAGTGCTGCATTACAGCCAGAGGCAACTGCAGTTCCTGAGAGGGAGAGAAAGAGAGTCAGGAGAAAATCCCCCTGGAAAATAAGGGTTTGGGGAAAAAAAGGAAGATAATACGAGGAAATTGCCTCTGTGCGTTTGATCTACAGTGAGTTTAACCAGCTCTCGGATGAGTCCGGATCAGGTGGTGGAGACCATGCTTATTTCAGTCACATGGCCCTGATGTGCTCAAGTTCTCATTGTTTTTGCCCAACTTTTGTCCTCAGCTAAGAGCCGCTGCTCGCTGCCTGAGAAGGATTTATGTTCTCCTTTGTAGGTGAAGTCCTAAACAGTCAGCTCTTTGCTTTTTTTTTTGTTCGGTCACATGGTTTTATGTTCTCAGCCCTTTTGCCCAAAATTCACCCTTAAGCTCAGAGTTGGTTGATACATGACAACAATGTGAGCTCTCTTTTGTAGATCAAGCATTTGTTAGTAAATTGGTATTTTGGGGGTTTATTTCCTACATTGAGCTGCATTCTTTACCTCCTTTACCCCCTTGGGCAACCTGGAAGAATTCTTTACAACTCTTCACTATTAGCAACACAACTCTCAAGGTCAGAATTAAAACAACAGCCGCACAGATGGCATGGGAGAAACTAAATTAAAACTTTTTTAAATCTGATTTGTGGGAATAATCCTAACATAATGAGCCACTGACACAACCCGTTCATTTTGAGTTCATATTTGTCTATTTAAATGCACATAATCAAGTCGGTGGGCAGTTAATCTCAACAAATCATTTATATTTCAATGTATATCAGTAAAACTTACTGCACTGAAAAAGAATGTTGAAAGCGGTTGCACAAACAAATTTATCTGAATCAAGAATATATATATATTTTTTCATTAATTAAATAACATATGTCGGGTTCAATAACGCATTCAAATCTGTTAAATAAGCCATATTGAATTGGTTAGGTTTAGGATTACCACTACTACCACTGAAGCAGTTATACGACTGCTTCAGTGGTAGCATTAGCTCAATAACATGTATGTCTGCTCACTAGTCCAATAACATGCTACTGGAATGAGAGGTCTAAAAAAAACATGCCTGACAATGTGTTGTGATAGTACAATGTCATTACGTGCAATGGCATTAAACTCCTCACATGACAACGTGACAGACAGGGGCATGTGTTTTTATGCGGTAAATATCACAGATCAGCTACAGAGAAGCTCCCTGCACGTATCTTAATGAGATAACCAGGTTGCTATGGCTACAGGTCAGATAATGAGAGAAATCAAACAGTATTTTCCTGCAGGTTTTGGATGAGCTGCAGTGAACAGGGGAGACTTGTAGTAGTTACAGTATTGTAGCAAAGCAACTGCAGGACATGCAACACACTGGCGTATACTTACTGTCTTTCTTGTGCACAACTGGTGCTCACGTTGCACAGGAACAAAGTCCAGCAGAGACTCAAAGCTGTCAGAGACGAGCGCGACATGTCGTGGCCTCAGTGTGACCGAGATCCTGCGGGTACGAGGGCTCCCTGTCCTCCGCTCTCCTGGAGGAGGCTGGATCTGTGAGCTCGAGTGAGAAGTTAAATGGAAGTTTGAACAGCACCGTGTGTGTCCGCAGCTCTCTCACGTCTACGTATCCATTGAGGTTTTGGTTGTAGGTGTGCAGAGAGAGAGAGAGAGAGAGAGAGAGAGTTTCAGAGTCCCGGAACCAAAGATCAGCTTTTTGCAATCATCGCCAAAAAAACAAAATCAAACTTCCAAGTAAAAACCCTTCAGTGTGTGTGAGTGGTTTTTTTTCTTCTAGAGCCCAGAGTACACAGACAGTCCTCTCCCATGTGCCTTCTTCACCCGCCCCGGTTCCGTTCTCTCATATTTCAGCATTACAAATAGAGTAAAAGCGTCCTCCCACTGCAGCGCGCCAAAGAAAAGACTGTATCACAGTAAAGAAAAGTTGGACATGTCCGATCCTTCCTGCTGATCTCTCTCGATCCTCTGCTTCCTGCAGCAGCAGCAGCAGCAGCAGCAGCAGCAGCGAGTCAGCAGACGATCAGCTGCAGGCTGCGATTCATTCTCTTCAATGCCTCCTCTCTCTGCACAGGGAGCATGACTAACCCCAGTGTAAGAGGCACAGGACCCTGCAGCTCCTCACAAGTTTACCTGCACATGTCACATACTCTCTGGTTTTCCGCTGCCATCTCTGAAACAATGACCCACCAGCTGCAGCTGGCTCCTCCCGCACTGGAAAACAACCTCCACGTCCGCTGCTATAAGTGCAACACAAGACAAACACTGCTTTGGAGCAGGATTATATCCGATTTAGCCTCTTATTCCTCCACTAGTTGCATTACGCCCGTAATGCGGCCAGACATCTGCTGCCCTCAAGTGGTGAATAAGCTAAGGTGCAGAGGAACAAGTTCAAATTACAGTGGAAAAGGGCGTTTTTTCTTTTTAATAACAATTTATTGACATAAGTCTGAGGTACAGCGTATTGACAGTGAATAAAGGCCGATGCACAGTAGTTTCCAGCAGGTAAACTGAAATACTGAATAAAGACAGTCACATGATAAAAACAATTCACATCTTTCAGGGCCCCAAGTGCTTTACGAGGATACAAAAATAAAATAAAATTTAAAACCAAGACAGAACTTATCTTTCTGATTGATGCCACTCTGTAAGTATATGGCAGAATCCTGTCCATAATTCTAGTCTTGAACATATATAATCTGGAGAATTTCATTGGTAAAACATATCAACATTAAGTGTCCTCGAAGGGAGCACCAAGACTGAAATTCAACCAAAGGAAAAGAGTAAAATATGGAGTACCAAATTGTGATGGGTTTTTTTATCTGTTGCACACAATTGACAAATTTAATTGCATTTCTAACTACTTCAGTTTCCCACAAGCAGCCACCGTGATTGAAAGAACTCAGCTAATCTCACTTTCAGATATGAATATCTGCTAAGAACAAACTTGTAAAGGCTATAAAAGCAACATACCCCTTTGTGTTTGTAAGTATAATCCAATTATAACTTTACTTTGCAGACAAAAATGGTATCTTGTGTGCACAAGATAAAAAAATTTAAAAAAATCACCAATCAGGACTTTAGGGGCTCCATAGTAAAATACAAAATGTTTAAATCTTTTCTAGCATCGCGTTTCTTGACATTTTTTACAGATTTAAGGAAAAACACATGAAAAATCTACACATCTAAGAGTGTGTGAAATTTGGTTCAGCTTGATTGAATTTAAGGACTGTTGGACCTTAGTTGAGGTATGCACCATTCTAGTTGACCCCCCCCCCCCTTGTCTCAAGCACAACCATCAATGATACTCCTGACAGTGAGGTCTCTCTGTTTCTCAGCCACTATGTTGTGATATCGTTTACAATGCAGTTTCCCTTGTTCCGGCTCAGTGAAAGCAGTCTTGGAGAAAACCACTTGGTCGTCCTGGGTAACCTCCACTCCAGTAAGACAGGCAGAGCTGGACTGTGAGCGACTTGTCTAAGAACAAGAGCTGAGCTAGTCTGTGGAGAGGAAAGCGACAGTTGCGGCTGCTGTATCCGTGGCTGAATATGTGCAGCAGATCTCTACGACTTGTCACCAGGTGCCGGTGGAGCGCACAGCTCTGCAGGAAGTTCAACCTCTGAGCCAATCGGAGCAGACGCACAGGGTTTCGCTCCAGATAAGCCCGGTTGATAGACAGAGCGAGGCTGATGGCGGGGGTGCTGCGGAGCTGTTCAGGGAGTTCCATAATGTGACGCACGGCACGAGATAAACCTGGCAGAGACGAGGAAAAGAGAAAATGATCAGCAAATACGGCAAACATGGCTTTTAAACACACCTTTTAGGTAACATCCAAAAAGAAAAAGGAGTAATGAATCTGCAGTGCACAAGAGGAGCAATTAATAATGAATTTGCACTCAACAAACATTTAAATATACCAATGCAAAAAACCCTGTTAAGCATTTAACTTTGCATATAATAACTAACCCAAGTTGTAGAGAAGACCAAGAGCTTGAAACTCCTCCTGGTTCGGATGCTGTTCTGTTCCTGCTTTGTAGCAATCCAGCAGCCAGCTTAGATTCTCCTGTAAGTGTGTGTCGTTGATACGTGGGTCGTAGAGACGCAGCGGCTCACCACAGAGACGATAAGAGGCATAGATGAGGAAACGCACCATTCGCTCTAAAATTAACACACAGTCCGAACCAGACACCCGCTGGATAATCATGTCCTGCTTCACACCACGCAGCCGATCAAAAACAAAGCCGTACACCTAAAAGATGAAAATGATTTAAAGATAAGATATACATCTATGATTGTCATTTCAATGAAAAATGAACTACCGCAAAATCAATTATCAGCATAATCAGATTTTTGATTTCAGGACATTTTATGGCCACCACAGAATTAATAATTTTCATCCAACATATTATGCAGATTACAACACAGGGAAAGATTGATGACACAATAACCCATTGTGAGTTATATGTGTTAAAGCTGAACATGTTTTGGCAGAGGCTTAAAACAAGCTGTGCTGGAAAACTGCCTGTAAACTCAAACTTCATTGAAGTTTCAACTGATATAAAAGGCTTGTAGATGATGCCAAACTTTTGGAGACTATGTAAACAATTCAATTAATATAGGTGACAATACTAAACTGAAGGGACTGCAAAATAGATGTGTAAATACTACTAGCCTCAGTCCACGGATGCAGATTGGTGGAAGCAGCGATGTCATCGATAAGGTAACAAACAGTTTTCAGCAACACAGCAGGTGGACGGAGGTCAGTGGGGGTTGTTGCGTCTTTGCCAGCTGCTGGTCTGGAATACTCCTTGACAGCGCGTAAGGGGTCTCCACAGGGCGGTCGATTTGTTTCTGTACCTGCTAACATCTCGAAACGGTGCAGGCAGTTCTGTGCCTCACGAACCTGCAGCTCGTGAGCAGGGCACATGGTCTGGCAGGTCCCCCTGGGCACCGTCTCTTTCCCCTGCGGCTCATGTCTCTCGCCCCCCTCCTCCCGTCTCACCCAGGCTTTGTCCGGGCCTCGCCGTTGCTCCTGGTTCCTCGGCCTCCACTCTCCTCCTGTCGGCGCATCCCTCCTCTGTGAGTGAGAGCTGTTTGAGGAGGTTAAGAAGTAGATGAACATGTGATTAAACAACACACAGATCTACATTATGAGAGGGAAGACCACCAGCTTATCTTATGATGGTCCTCATCAAACCCGGGGTCTTTCCATGTTAAATCATCACACTTTTGAGCCGCACCATCACAGATCTCACTGAAAGTTTCATGCTCATTTGGTCCATTTCATGTGTCTCTGATCATAATTAAGGGAGATGTGCTAACAAAGTTTTAATATTTTTTTGGGGGGGGGACTCTGTCACACAGAGAAATGGTCCTCATATCATTTAAAGCTCTATTCCAGCTCCACATTTATCTTACCAGTGTGTTATCCTGGACTTAAAAATAACTGCATTAAGAGTGATTATAACTGAATGGTGAAAGAGAAAAGAACTATTTATTAAAATAAGTCATCAAGATCTTTGGATTTTGAGTTGCTCCTGAGATTTCATTCCTCATCTGAAGAGTCACCACATCACTAGTTGTGTACAATGTTGTTGAACAGCAGATGGTGATCTGTGTATGGCCAGACACATGCGAACCACCATTGCACCCCTTTGTTAATGGTTTCCATGATAGTGGGATACTCAAACATTTTAAGCTAAACAGTGACGAGTCTGTGCTCAGGACAGTTTATAACTCTAAAACCTTTAGAGGACATTCTTGAAGTGTAGAAAACAATCACCTTTCAACACTAACATTCTTTAAATAGTTATTTTGAATTACTTTTAAAAACACGAGACACTAAGTTAACGAAGTCCCTGTTGAATTGAGCTAAAACAGCAGATTATAATCTGTCGTGCTTGGTTAGTAGCTTCGTCATTAGCAGCCGTTAGCATTACATGTATTGTATAGTGTAGCATGTGGAGGTGTATAGTGATGCTAACCACCTAGTTACCGTTCAAGTCTAACCATTAGCCAGAACCGACAGCTAGCTAGCTAGCTAACAAAGACAGATAACGCGTGAATGCCGCTTCCTCCAAATCACACTACATACGTTTCATTACGCCAACTGCCAACATGCGATACGAACTACTGACATAGAAAAGTATTTTCTACGAAAAGTCCAGTTAACGCGAAGTAAAACTCATGTTTGTACTCACACGCGACGAGGCGCTCTCCTGCGGTTCATTGGACCTTCAGGCAGGTCGTCACTTTCCAGCGTCGTCCAATAAGAAGGAGCCCGTGTTGTTTTCATAGCGACGTCATATCCGGATCTGTGGGCTGACTGTTTATCCCTCTCGTGCGCTGTCTGCAAATCACCGAGCACTTTATTAGGAACACCAAACTAATGTTGGGTTGTTCTTCTCTCTGCTCTCAAAGGGTGTTGAGAATAGCCGCACATTCATGATGCAGATCTCCTGATCCACCACAAGGGAATCCACCTGAAGACAGTGGAGGGCTTGAAGTTCACTGAGCCTACTGGGATCTTCATGAAACCAGTTTGAGACATCTTTTTACAACTGTGGCCATGAAGGGATGCACATGATCAGCAACAATGTTTAGAGAGGCAGTGACATTTAAACCCTGATTGATTAGTTATAAGGGGTCAAAATGGCCAAGAAACAACCCCATCAGCAGCCTGGGTTTTTAAACAAGGCTACGGAATGAACCATGGTCTTTCCCTGAGCTCAAACCAATCCTCCTCTGACCTGATGTTTTTTCTTCACTATACTATTTAGTGCTGTACATGAAAACCCAGCTCTCCAAAAACCAGGCTCTCTGGCACCATTAATAATATCAAAGTCATTTCCCCTCATTGTGATTTTTGATGTGAACATTAACTTTGTGTTGCACTGTCACATGACAGAATAATCAGGTGTACTAGAGTGTTCCTAGTTAAAGGTCAGGTGAGTGAATAATATTAATACACGTGGTAAAATTTGGGGCAGCAAAGAAATAGATTAAATTGGAATTAATCTTTCTTAAAAATAAAAAAAAATTGTGATTCTTATCAGTTATCTAGTGAATACACAGTATTGTCCAACAGGTTTAGGTATGTTGTGTTACTACATTCTTTTCCTACACAATACCAAAAGTGAAGCATCTGATCAGTATCAAATTCATTCCACAGGGTGACAACGACCCCAAGCACATCAGTCTGGGATTACATGAAGAGACAGTAGACACTGAAGCCTAAACTGTTCAATTGATATTTTATATTGTTTTCTATTTACTAACAATGTTTTATCTATACACAGTATCAGTCATTGTTTTTGCACTTCATATTTACATTTACAAATTCATAATACAGCACACAAAAACATTTGACAGTACACAATATGTCACAAATGGCACAACGGTAATTGGGGTTATCAAAGTGCATGTACTATGTATCCCATGCTGTGTGGCATCTTTCACTGTTTGGGGCAGTAGAGCTCGTGGGTTCTTGCAGGACCGAGCTGCTCTTCCTCCACGGCCTGCTGGACGAGGATTGTATGTCGACAGGCTGATGAAGACAGCTCCAGCAGCTCTGAAAATGCACTGGACAAAAATGGATGCAACAGCAATGTGTGAGTACAGGTGTAATCCAACCTTAGGTTCTACTGAGTAATTAGCTGTGTTCAATTCCTTACAAATACATTTACTTTTTTCCAGCCACAGAATTACAATATTTCGCTATTTAATGAAAACTTTTTTTAATGGACAGTCAAAACAAAGCACTTCTAGCATACATGTATGTAACAGAGTGTTTTTATTGTAATACCCATATATCTGTGTGTATTATTGGCTCATGGGCGCCCTCCCTGTGAGGTAGTAGGTAAATGCCCCTGCCAGTTTATAAGACAGCCCCAAGGTTAATTTCCCAGTGCAGCCCTGTGTACAGATTGTATGTAGTACTGTGTGTGTGTCCACTATATGAACATATGTGCACTGTAAGTCACAGATATGTTAACGACATATCATAAGAAGTGTTGTGAGTGGGTCACTGATATGTTCAAATAAAGGCATGCTACACTTTCTCAGTTAGCTTGCTAGCCTATGTGCTAAAAATAATGTTCTTTTGCAGTGTGCTACGTGCAAGCTGCCTGTTGCGAGAGAATTATATGACTGACCAGTACATATTCTGCCAGATACATATTCTTGTATTTGTTATACTTGGCTGTATTGGGACACTGTCGGTTTATGAGAGACGGACCAGGAAGGGCTGCGTGGCAGTTGCCTATTACAAGCCAACTGCATAATTAACCAGTACATTCTCTATTCCTGTTAAGATAATAAATGGCAGCATAATGTTCTTCATTATCAAAGCAGAGCAAGGAATTGTTAGAGCCAGCCAGTTACAGCAAAGTGTAGCTGAGTTACACACACAGTGAAATAATCTGTGACATAACAAAAGAGCTATGAATCAAAACACTATCAAGGGAGGCCATGTATATAAAGTGTCCTCTACATATGTGCCTACCCTGAAAGCTGCTGGCTGATGTCTTTTGATGTCATTTTGATGTTCCTGAGGCACTCAAGAGAGGTGCTGTTGTCCTTATAATCTCCCTCTGTACAGCCCAGCAACAACTGCTCACTCTCCTTCAGGCAAACCTCAGCTTTATCTATAATGGGTAGATACAGGACAAAAGGATTATCAGAACATTTAGAATAAGTTCACAACACATCACATCATTTCTTGTTACTCACACTGTAGGTCACATGGAATAACACTAATAAATAAGATCAATTTCAATCAGCACATGAAACAAATCCAGAAGCGCATAGTTTAAAAGTGAAAGAAAAATATCTAAACATCAGAGAGACCGATAGGACAGCTGTATCTGCCAAAGTGACAATAGCAAAAGGTATTTAACACAAGATGTTTGTATTGTAGAGTATTGTATTTTTTGGTTTATGCTCCTGTCAGCTGTTTGAATAGAACATGACTATGCTGAAAAAAGTTGATACATTAACATACACCAATTAATTTACCAATGTAAAAATAATCTGATTCCAATTTGTTAGTTATTTTGTGCGCTATTAACAATGTTGTTTTTTGTAACTACAGCTTTTAACCTTTTAAACAACGTAACTACAACCTAGAAATTCCCTTCGGTCTCCATCAATGTAGAAGTTCTTGACAGGCAGCTCATGTCTGGTGGAGTCAACAGCGGTTGCAAAAGAGTTGTAGTGCTCTGTGAACTGCTGCGCAGCTTCTGCCACAGGGGTCAGTGCAGCAATCTGTGATGGAAAATGATAACATTAGGAGGATGAGAATCCCACATTCATAGTGTTTATACACAAACACTGATCTTTAAATAAAAAATAAAAACTATACACACTATACCAACAATTCACCACCTGTTTATTATCAATCAGCAAAGTCGTGACCCAAGAAGCCTCAATAGGAGTATGACAATGTAGCGAAGTGTCTCCAGCAATACATACAGGATATAGTATTAAGACACACTGCCGTACAGATGGACTTTTATATTTATATTACAAGCAAAATCATGATTTATAGCATCAAGACATTTCTGAAGTAGGTTCCAAATTCAGCTATGATGAGTATAATGATTGTTGCTGGTTGACAAAAATGTGACATTCTCTTTATGTCTTTCATTACAATCACTCACAATATAGTTTAATGTAACACAATGAAAAAGCCAGAGCAGTCCGAAGGAAAAGGTTTCTTGACCTGCAAATCCAGCAACTCGTTCATCAGCCTGTTCTTCTCTGCGAGCAGGTACTGACGCTTCTTCTCATGGACGTCCTTATGCAGCGCCTCATCTTCCTCCATTATCTGCAGGATCTTTGCCTCTGCCTCAGCCTTGAGTTTTGCAATATTGCTCTCCATCTTTAAGTTTAAACATCAAACAGACAGAAGCAGATCAGTCACAGCATGGGACACTTGGCAAGATCTTTATTCCCCATGGAACAGTGGTCTTACTTAAAATGTCATTGTACACTGACTTAAGCAGATACGTTGAAAACAGTTTACACATGATTGATTCACCTTAGCTGTGAGGTATGCCAGTCGTAATGTTTGCAACTCAATGTCCCTCTTCTCCTCTTCTGGGTTTCTCTCGGGTTCTGCTGCATTTTCCATCACTGTTTTCTCTTTGATAAGAGAGACATTTGAAAGAAAACTTATTGGATTGTCCAATTTGTAATTGAAATTTAAAGGGTTTAAATCTGTTTACCTTTAATGACTGAAATATCAAACTCTGGTCGAAAGCAGGGTCCAGCTGAGAAAGTAGACTGCAGAATACTTTCCCCGAGTAGTGACGGTTCTGTTTCACGTGACATGACAGCTATAAAACAGATGAATATGCAAATGTTATTCAATATCATAAAGAAAATCTCATAGTCCCAAAACTAAGAGGAAATATGTTGTCAGAAAAGAACTATGCACTTCTTAACAAATCATATAATACACCTTTATATAACTTTACACATACAAAAGACATTCTTTAAAGCAGTTAATGTGCTGTAAAATTAAAATTCTCAGGATCAGTTATAAAATCTGTGAATTCAAATTCATAATTATTACCACTTACATGTTGCAAGAGCCTGTGGGGCCATGGAGCGTCTTGGTGACATGCCCAGCTTTGGTCTGACACCACTGGGCTTAGGTGAGATAGGCCTCAGTGGCACAGCAATAGACTCGTTGGTCAGCGAGTTACTCTGTCAATGGTTAGGAGATTATTTAATAATGCACAGATGTGTATCATCGAAGGTATGACAGTGACAAACAGAGGGATTGCTTCACTTGGACTGCATATGGACAGGTCATAAACACGGAGAAATAACCATTGCAAAAACATGAAAACTGTAAAAAATAAATAAAGTTATAAAGAGAAGCAATACCTTCGAAAGTGATGACTTCTCAGCAGACTGCATATATCGAGACTTGACTATGGTTCCACTTGCTAAAGTTTGATGAAGACATTTTGACAATAATAGACAAAAAGACACAGCATTAAAATTGATAAAGCTCTGCTATGATTCATCAAGCAAATATGTCATGTCTGATATGAGCTGCAAACGCCCCTTTAATGGAAATGTACACACATTGTTAAAATAGCACCATGGTGTTAGAGGTCTATCAACATGTGGGGGTAACCAAAATGTTCCGACACTGCCCAGGGGTCCAGCATCTCAAGATTATTATACATGTTCAACAAATTAACCTGGCTGTACAGCAGGCCTGATCACTCCATCGGAAATGGATCAATATAGTAAAGGTGTAAAGTATAATGATTACAAAACGAATGGCTTGTCTCAAGTCTAAATAGAATAATTCTGTATCACAGTTCTGTCATCCTACAGTATATCACAATACCAGATCGTAGACACAGTTCCTTTGCATCCCAAGCACATTTACAAAAACTCTAAGACAAGGTTACAGCATAGAGCAAATGAAACATCATAATTAACACAGTTCAGGCAGATTTTATGTACGAGTGTCACTATGAAGTCGTTTTTGAAGAGGAATCGTGGAGAGATTTAAGAAATCGTCATATCTGAAAGGTGGCAGCATTATGAAAACTAAGTCAACTGATCGACAAACTCAGAAAACCAATGCAGTTAAAACAAATACTTACTCTTCACACTTTTCCTCCCGGTCCCGCTGTTGTTGGTTTTATTCGCATTGCTCCCACTTTTCGAGCTGGAACAGAATCAAAACGGTCGCACTGTTAGAGAACGACCCGACCCAACGCTAAGCTAACATGTTAGCATCGCTTCCTGTAAGTTACACTTCACAAAAAGAACTGTTGCTCTGACAGGCTACGTGTTCACCATTTATAAAAGGGGACTTCACTGCTAAATAAAAACAGTACAACCTATCGTTTTAACTCAAATGACGCAGCCTTGCTGACGTTTCTATACATGAACTTCTCCTAAAGTGAAAGTGACCACAAAACTACGAGGCATTCGCTTTAAAGGCGGAGAAATCAAATGACTACCTTAAAGCGTCAGTGCTTTTTAAAGCACTTGGTGCTATTGTTGTTCTTCTCGACGCCATAATGTTTTGAAGAAGATTTCGGGTGGAGAGAAGGAAACTTGTCCTGAAGCTACATCTTCATGAGAAGCGCTTCTTTCTGCTGCTGAGTGACAAACACAGGACGGAGTGGTTTGAGAAAGACCCGCCTGTACGCCAGCTTAGTCAGCCCCCAGAAACAAACAGTGATACATTGGTTCCGCTCTTCTTCTTCCTCTTCTCTGCAATTTTGTGGCGGACTGCAAATGTTGAAAGTGAATGCTGACATCTAGTGCACTGGAGTGTGTACTGTCACACTCATACATTAAGTTATAAATAAACAAACAAATGAATAAATGAATGAATACTATTATTTCCCATACAACTTGAAATCAAGTTCCAGTCTGCTGAACTGATTATTTACTAATGAAAAGCACCAGTTTAAATACATCCCGTACTGTTTTATCTGATCAGTCTAAGTAAGGATATGATAAATGGTTTGTATTTATATAGAGATTTTCTAGTCTTGAGGAGCATTCAAAGTGCTTTCCAGTACAGTTTGCCATTCACCCATGCACATACACACATTCATACAGTGCATTTATGAGGGGTTCAGCATCTTGCCCAAGGACACTTTGACCTGCAGATGGGAAAACTGAGATCGAACTGCCAACCTTCTGGTTGGAGGACAACCTTCTCTTCCCCTCAGCCTGTTGTACAGTTCATTTGACATTTTACTGCATGATTGAAAAATAAATGTTAGCGAAAGAATGCAACATTTGCTCTGTGTTGACTTCAGGTGACGTGGAAACCCACAGTTGTTCTAGTAACCACTAGATGGGTGTAAGAGTCTGCAGGATCAGACCAGTCCTCACCAGTGAGTCCTTGGAAAGCTGTGTAAACACTGATCAGGTAACTAGACCATCACAGGAATAACAGTGATGACTGACTGATATTTAGTACATGCAGGAAATACTGTGCTCTGTCCATCTAACCTACATGTGTGTAATTGGGGCACCCTGAGGGTACCCACACAGACACAGAGGAGAACTGCAACTTCAAGTCTTGATTTTGATCACTGTCATCCAGTGGAGATGATAACCCCTCATGTGCATGTACCTGCATGTGTGCATCTTCATCCCGTTTGTGTGCACATCAGCTCAGCAAATTCTCTTACCTGTAAGTTTACTGGGTGACTGTGTGTACAAGTCTTAAAGGACATAATGGGTGCTGATCCCACCGGTCTGAGCTGGTCTTGGACAACAGGGAGGACAATAGGTGGAGAGTGGGTGTGGGACTGGGTGGTAAACACAGTCAGCCACTTCTGTCCCAAGTCACTTCCACAGACTTGGATGGTTAAACCTCCGGGGTTAGAGATGGAAAACACTGGTTGCTGAAAATGTAAAGTAATAATTTAACAGGAATTTTACTCTGCATCCTTCACTATCTTGAAATATGTTTTACATTTTATATTATTTTTAATTAGATGAATCAGATTTTCTATTCTCTGGATAACATGACCTTTCAGCTTTAATGAATCTTGATGATGAAGGTTGAACATTTACATTTGGCACAATAATTGTAATTTTGTGTGTGTGTGTGTCCGTCCCACTTTATCAGCCTGTGTAAAGGCCGGGAGCTATCGTCGCTCTACTCTCTCTCAGTGTAATAAAGCCTTGAGGCAGGCTGCTGTGTGTCTGCATGCTGGCTGTCCATCTCTCACCACCATGCAATGCCACGACCAGTAGCTGCTCTGAGGTGAACAACTGCTGCTGTTGACGATGAGCCTGACACGATCAGTGTTCACTCCTTTATTTTGATATTGATGTTTTTTTTTGCTTTTACAGTATAAACTTATTTATTGGCGTCGTGGTTTCCTTTTACTTTTCTCTGGAGTAAAAAGATGACATTGAGTCCAAGGCTGAGGAGCTGAAATGAAAGAGTGAGAAGTGCACGCTGAAAGACAGAAGTATGGAGACACGGCGAGGCTGAATGAGGGTCCTTGTCTCCTCTCTGAGCCCACCTCTCGTGCCTCTCTCTCTGCTCCGAAACTCTGACGTCCGATGAAGGATCCATCTATGTCACTGTGACCTCACTGATACTCAGTTTTGCCACATTTCAAGGCGATAAAAATGTGAGATGAAACAGCTTAACTCGTGTTCTGAGTGAAGTGAAAGAAAATTTGTGTTGCGCTCGTATGTATGAACACATGAATGCACACACATGCACACTCACACAAACCAGCCGTGCAGCCCACACACCAGCCCCTCTTCCTTTTGCGGTAAGCTGTTACTCATCACTACCCAGTCGGGCAGTCTGGTCCACATAGGCATCCAGGAATGCCTCGGATACACATCGCCTTATACAGTAAAACCAACAAACTATTTGCAGCATTTAGTTGGATATCTGAACAAAATCCTATCATCCTAAATCCGATTATCATGCATTTGCTTGTGGGTACATGTAAGAAATAGTTGTAATCTCATTTAGTCCTCTGACCATTTACTGGACCAATTAGTTTACCCTTTTAATGTATTTAAAATTAATTTTTTTACAGCCCATATCCACAATTTGACTCAACAATCTGTACTAAGATGACAGTGAGGAAAAACCTTTAGCAAGGAAAAATGCAGAAAACTGAGTTATTCCTCTCCCAAGACAGAGAGAAGTGAAATAGACGTCACATGTACAAAATAACAATATTTACAGCATTCATGAGTTGCAGCCAAATCCCATACAATTGAAGGAACTGGGGGACCACACAAATAAAACTAAAATGCCTCCATACTGCTCCTGTGGTGCTCCCTGACATTCAAATTCGACTGGAAACCAGTACATTTACACCATGTTTTTAGCCTAAATTTCCGCTGGTATCCTCCTGCCTGGAGCCATGTTCATGATTGCATGCACACACAAGCTCTGGCCCAAGGGTGCGCGGTAGCATTGCGAGTTCCAATAGCATCACTGCATAGCTGCAGATACTGCTGAGTATCGCTGATGTCACCAAGTGCCCCTTCTTTCTCTGAGATATTTGTCATGCTAATTGCAAGCAAATCTGTTCAGTTCAATAAGTTATTATTAGACAAATGATTTTTGTTATTTTGGATCAGTGTACTCGTTGACATCCTGTATTCATTTCCTGTTCTCTCTGTAGAAACCACACATAACTACCATTTATAATGGAACGAGAAGAACACTGTGGACTTCCCTTGTTTCAATAAACCACATCTTAAATCTCTTATAGTGCACACTGTCTAATCGTGTTCCTACTGGACATGCTGCAGTGGTTGCCAGTCCGGATCTGGGCAATTTATTCTCTAGGAGTCATAGTTCCAAACAGCTGCATAACTGCTCCAAAGCCGAGCTGAGCCAGCTCCATATAAGCTTTATCAAAAAGGACCATTTTGATCAGGACCCTAAAATACAGAGGGTCTGTTTCTTCTTACTCTGCAGCAAAAACACTTCAGTCCTTTCCTGGTGTGGAAGTGCCCTTTGATTTGTGGCCACCTCACCTCCGAAGAGCAGACAGGTGTATGATTTCATGTGTTTGATCTTAATTGTACCAGTGGCCCTCGCTACAGGAAAGCAACTGAGGAGAAATCTAAGCACCCAGCCTGAAGCTTCCAGTGTTAAGTCAGTAAGCTTCTCTGTGTTAGCTCACTGTGGTGAGCAGTGGAGTATTAGGACAGTGTTTACTTCTTACCTTAATTAAATCTTGGCGGTTCTACTGATCATTTGATTTCACACAAATTTCCAAATCGGAGCACTTTGGTTGTATTCCTTTGGGGGGTGACATGACCACAGCAACAGCTTTATAAGAATGGACAAACGGCAATACCCAATAGTCACTCTGAAAATGACTGATGTAAGAGTACATGTGTAAAGAAGAGTTGGATGATTCTCTGTATTTCTTAGAAGATGAGAAATGTCTGCGTATCAGATGATGCTCTCACAAACTTTTTATGTTACCTCCCAGGACGTTTCCAGCACAGGCCCTTCTTCAGATATAAGAACAAAGGCGAGACACCATACATATTTGTAATAATGTATAATATTATAATTGTATCATTATAATTTGTATGTAATCAGTATAGATAGAAATGTATACCTTTATAAAATGTTTTATTGTTAACATTACATCAATTTTATCTTATATCTTACTTTATTTATCTTTGTTCTCATTTTAGTAGTCATTTGGGTAGACCTGTGAGGAAGGGCCTGTGCCCTGAAACGTCACCACCTGGGAGGTCAAATAAAACATTTCCAATTGTGGGCGAACTTCTGGTTTTTCTTCGCCTCTGTCCAGCACCTCAAGTTTGGATTTGCGTGCTGTTGTATCCTTTCTGAACTTAATTTCTTCCTTACACCTCATGTCCTCATAGAGGGCTGAAAGCAGTCTCAAAGAAACACCACAGCCATCAGATGTCCCGAAGGCTGGTTTTCCACCTCATGCGTGTGTCGCTCACCTCCTAATTGCTTAAAGACAGTGCTTATCTTCTCAGGATGTGACCTCAGCTTGGTGTTCACTATTGAGGATGAACCCTGCAGCATGCCTGCTTGAGGTGCTGGATGCTGGGGGATTTCCTTACATCAGCGCAGGTCAAAGGTTCATGTTCCTCAGCGAATAGAAACCTGAAGAACCCCAGCAGCTTTCGATACCAGGTCGAAGACGTTTCTCAATGATTAATCTTAAATGTGGCATGTGTCATTAAAACAAGGCAGAAAATGACAATTAAGTTAAAGATACTTGCACGTGTTTGCTTTGTGATCTATGTGTCTGTGTCTTTTGTACTCGTATCTCTATGCCAAGCACCCATGTGAATTTTTGCGAATGAAGGATGAGCACCCTATAAGCAAGCATGACTGGCTGTGTGTATGTGTGTGTGTGTGTGTGTGTGTGTGTGTGTGTGTGTGTGTGTGTGTGTGTGTGTGTGTGTGTGTGAGAACCATGTGCGGTGCTTTAGCAGGGCAGTGTAGCGTGCAGTGCAGGAGTGAGCAGAGGCGGCCCTGTCCAGCGCAGCCCCAGTACCCTGGTAATCCCTACGTTTTCAGGAGCCCTGGCCCGTACTTGATGAGCTTGAGCAAGAAAAAGGTTGCACTCTCTCGTGTGTTTCTCTCTCTCTCTCTCTCTTTCCCTTTCTGTCTGTCACTCTTTTATTCCCCCTGTTTTTCTCATGCCCCCCCCAGCCGTCCCCTGGAGCCACTTTGCGAATGAATGGAGCCCAAGTGTTTGCTCAGCAACTCCATTTGTCGCTCTGTCCCTTTATATTTCTCAGGATTTCAAGGGGAAGAGAAGCTGCAGACCAACTACCACCAGAGAAAACCATACAGAAAACTGGAGAATATGTTGCACCGCACATCCCTGCAAGCGTGACTTCAAATGCACAGACGTAGACTGCATTCTGCAATTTTGAAAGACGACTCAATATTTAGGGTCACCAATGAAAGAGTTGGTTGCAATGTTTAAGAGAAGCACAAGCATCCAACTGCTATTGCAACAACGTCTTACTGGGATTCTGTCTTTCATAGAAACTGCAAGCTCATGGTTGAGATAAAACTTCTGTTTTTGTTTCGCACTTTAGTTTTCTGTATAAGAGCAAGCAAATATATAAAGAATTTAATCCAAATAGAAACTGTCTCTTTTTGGAGTGAAGTCATTTATTAAATGTATCCTTGGTCTAGAGCTTGGCTGAGAAAATGAGGACTTGCCACTACTAAATGTAATTTTCTTTATCTACAAAATTCATCAGAACATGAGCAGGATTTTAAAATATTCATATGTTGGTCTATGCGTCATAATTTATTTAGGTGAAAATAATGTAATTAATACCAACATACCAAAACTGCATATTCAGTAATATTTTCTATTCTTTGATCAGGTTTATACATCAAAATGGGGTTAAGGCAACAGTTAGAAATGCTTAATACACCCGTTTAGACAATAATGTGTGTTTTTGTGCAAGATTACAGCTGTATTATATAACAGCAATACCAAACCCATTTGTGACTATTTATCATGATTCTCACAGGATGACATTTTTTTTTATATTTGAGGATATAAGGAGTTATCATTCCATCATTGTAATTGGCTTTCGGCTCTTACAGGATACAAACAGGCCCATAATTTGGCAGTAAAATAGCAGATATCAGACAGATTTATTTTACAGTAACACTTGGTGGAACTGGAGACAATCATTCACTAACATATGCATGTGCATGTTGGCTCATGGTTGTGTATAGAATACTGTGGGTAAAATGGTAAACACATACACTGACCCCAGTACAGGACGAGGGTACAGGGAGCGTTGAGGTGTGTATAGGGGAGATTCTGGGCGGGTGGTGGGGCGGTTCGGGAGGGGAGGGGATTAACAAGAGGCCGCAGGCCCCGAGGCAGAGGGCCTGTTTCCTGGCCTGAGCCCCTGTTTGTCCTGCCTGACCTGACAGCTCTGGGGGCAGATCCTGCTTGGATACAGTCCCGCTCCCACGCCTGTCTGAAGCTGTTAGCCATGAGTAGCTAGCCGGGCTTAGTGTCGTCTGAGCTGCGGCTGGGTCGGGGAGGGGTCCAGTCATCTGTGAGTGTGGCGGTGGAAGGGGGGGTGGGTGGCTACCAGGCACTTTGTGTTGGTGGAGCGAGGGTGTCGGGGAAACAGTGAGCAGTTATGACTAATGACTTTGGTTGGATCATTTTTGCATCATCCCTGCCAGAGGGACGGATAATAATAGTGTCTTAAATATCAATCGTGAATCAATGAACCTGTATGAATGCAGAGGCTCAAATTGGTGATAAATTAAAGGAAACGTAAGCATAAACTTAAATCAGGTGTTTGGTCAGTATACATATGGCATATTGTCAAGAAATAAGGGACTTTGACATAGATTCTTCATCATTCTTCCTCAGGATATTCACCTTTTTGGTGTTTTGATAATGGCAGATGAAAAAACTAATCTAAAAACTTGATCTAAAATCTCTTAAAAGTAATGAAGTAGATTGATGGTGACTATAAAGGCTGTGGTATATGATGCACATCATTTTAAGACCCATTAAACTACAATGTCCCTTTCATCGTTGTGTATGGAAACTACCTAATTCATTGTGTTTCAGGTTATCCTGATTTGACATTAGGCTAATAACATCGTGGTATCGCTCACGACAATCCTGAACACCTCTCCCTGTGTTGTGTTGTTGAAAGTGATGGCAGCAGGTCACCTCTGTGTGTATCTTACCCTTTGTAATTAACTTCAACCCTCCATTTGCCTAAATAATCAATTAGAAGCACCATCCTTATGCTTGTGTTTGGAGGCTGTTGTCTGCATACCAATTGTGCGCGGAGCTATGTTTTCACTTCGAAAATCCATAAGATAACACCTCTCCTCTCCGGGCCAGGGCGCTGTTTGATTATCGCTCTCCAAAAATGAAAATGAAATGAAGGGATATTTACTTTTCTTCCCCAAAAGCTTTGATAGCTCAATTGCTTGTTTTCAGTGGCTTGTTATTATTTTTCAATTGGTGGATTGGCAGTTGGGTTGTAGTAGCACAGAGCAGCTCTGCGGGTGTTGTTTCTGCCCTGGATAGACACAGAGCTGCCGCTGAAAGCCCGGAGAGAACAGCAGCAGAGACAGAAGAGGTCATCGATGGATCTGTGTTAAACATTAAAGGCTCCAAATAGCAACCGCTGTGGTTTTCCACGTCACTAAGGCAGGTGTTATCAGGAGCCATGTAGGCCAGTGGATCTCATATGGGCTCTGTGTCTCACTCCTGTAGAAGGTCTGTGAAAAGCATCCAGATGCATCCATTAAAATTATCATGATATTTGGACATTCAGTTGTAATGGGGTGAGAAATGCTTTATAATACACACACGTCTAATATCTTTCCAAAACGTTTATCTTACATTGTAAATAGGCTATGTCAAATCGAGGGACATACATGAGGGGGTTCCTGGAATATTTTCAATCTTCGAGGCCAGACGTTTCAAAAACATTTCAGCCCCGACCCCCAAAATAACTGTGCCAGAGACTTACGACCCCCATTATCTCAAAGGATATTCATTTGAACGTGCACACATTGCAGTGTTTCCTGTGGTGCTGTCAAGTTAACCTGCTGCAACTGATGCTGTCGCCGATCTGTCGCAATCACCTCAGGGGCCACGTGGAGATGAAGAAACTGGAGAGGGTTATTGATTATTTGTGTGTTAAATAGTCTAAATAAGATATTTAACATTGTTTTTAAATTGTTTTGGATTTTAGGAAATCGTCTCCTAATCATCACCACCCTCCTTCTGTGTCTCACAATCCTCAAGGGGGTCAGTTTGGGCACCACTTTTGCAGGGGGCCCTTAGCTGAGAGAACCCCGGGATATAATGCTTTATCTGGACTATTGACATGATAAAAGGCCTTTTTGTAAAATAAAGTTTAAATCCTAAAATCCCTTTAACCCCAATACACCAAAGGACAGACAACTAACTACTATAAGACAACAATGAATAATACCTCAAACATTTCACTCCATAACTGCGAAATCATGTACTTTAGTGTTTAACATGATATCACAGAACGTATAGGTTCCTGTGAGTCAGAGGGAATATTCAACTTTTCTTCTGGGCTCTGTCCTCCTGCCTCCATCGTCACCGGAGAGCCGGTGGCGTCATTCCTGCCCTGCCTTATAAAGCTGTCAACGCCTTTCTCTCACCTGGACTGACACACACAAACACCAGGGCAGGACAGTCTGGGCTATTATTGGACAGAAGAGGACCAGTCAGTGCCTGACTTTTCTTTTTATTCGGGTATTTCCCCCCCTCAGCTGAAGATTTGGAGCCTTGACATTATTTCTTTTATGAATCTGGCAAATTATTCTTACTTCTCTGGCATGTGCAACATGACCGCAGAGACGCAGCACTCGCCCGCCGAGGCCAGTCCTGTCGTCCTGTCTCCAAACGTCAGCCTGGACTCTCCGCTGCCTCCTGCGCCGCCCCTGATGCTGCAGGCCCGGACCAGCAAGGACAACATTCTGATCAAGTCCGAGCCCAGAGGGAGCAGCCCCAGCGCGGAGGACGGAGCCGCCCTGGGCCAGACCGAGGAGCACCTGCCCACCGGGAGCCGCCGGAGGAAGAGGCCCGTCCAGAGGGGGAAACCTCCCTACAGCTACATCGCCCTCATCGCCATGGCCATCGCCAACTCCCCCGAGAGGAAGCTCACCCTGGGGGGCATCTACAAGTTCATCATGGAGCGGTTCCCCTTCTACAGGGAGAACTCCAAGAAGTGGCAGAACTCCATCCGCCACAACCTCACCCTCAACGACTGCTTCGTGAAGATCCCCCGGGAGCCCGGCAGACCAGGTAAAGGCAACTACTGGACCTTAGACCCCGCCGCCGAGGACATGTTTGACAACGGGAGCTTCCTGAGGAGGAGGAAGAGGTTCAAGCGCACAGATGTGAGCACTTACCCCGGGTACATGCAGAGCTCCAGCGCCTTTACCCCAACCCCAATGGGTAGACCCACGTACCCCAACACCCTGTACGCCGGGATAGGGTCTGGTTATGGCTCCCAGCTGACGGCCACATCCCCGCATCATCCCGCCATGCTGCATCACTACCAGACCTCCGCAGGGGTCGGCCAGGGACAGCCGCGCATGTTCAGCATCGACAACATCATCAGCCAGCAGTCGGTGGTGCAGAGCGGCCCAGGGGGGGATCTCAGCTCCCAGGCGCTGGGGCTGGGTGGCGGTGACCTGGGCAACATGACCTCCAGCTGCTCGGTCACCGGCACCGACCCGTCTGCGTGCTTCCAGACCCAGACGATCAACCCCTCGGGGAACATGCTGGGCAGGAACAGCGGGAACATCGGCTCCAATCTGGTCGCCGGGTACCCCTACTCATCCTCGGCCTCTCCTCCAAACCTGCCCGCCATGACCCAGTCCGGGTTCTCACCGGGGAGCTCCCAGGTTTACTGCTCCGGCAACCGGCTCTCCCTGCCGGCCCTGCGCCCGGGCTCCTGCGCCGAGCACACGGAGCAGCTGCTGGGCCTCTCCAGCCCCATGAACTCCTACAACAACACCTACATGAGACAAGCCAACTTTGCATCAGGGTTAGAGCGGTACATGTGAGACTTTATCTGCGATAAAGGGTTCAAACTATTCACAGAAATATGGGTTAAATAGTCCCATATTGAAAAAGATGCCCAGTGAGTCCATGCGTAATGAAACACAATTAGGCCTGAATCCAAACATAAGTGGCCCCTGTCAGAATATTATTGGGATATTATATATATTCCAAATTATCTTAAATTGCTGAATATTGCTTCTCAATATGCGTTTCTGTAAGACTTCATTTTACTTTTTCCAAAAGTAGAAACGAAATGACTCACAATGACCGAGCCTCATGCAAATACATTCCTATTTAAAAGGTGTAAAGCCATTTAAATCCGTTTGACACATTCCATGACTGTATGTCGACTTTAATGTTTTTTATTGTGACACATTTCGTTCATATTGTCCTGTGTTTTACAGTTTTTTTTAAAAGTTCGTTATATTATTCGTCAGTTTCTTTTTCATGTAAATAGTTTGTATAAAAACTTTAGTAAAAGACATCTGAAAATAAATGCATTTTTTAAATAATTGTTGTCTTTATTTTTTGACTATTTAAATGTAATTCTAAGTGATTCCGTTCCAGAGGGTTGATTCAAATCGTTTTTCCTATATATTGATCCACTGATCAGTAACAACTATCATTTGTATAAAGTTTATTCAGATTTTGGCTACAGGACTACAAATCTGAACTGAAAATAAAAAAATCATATTTAGACAAATAAGATATTTGTATTATTATTATAAGTGTCTATAAATATTGGCCTGTGGTAAGACAAATTACATATTTAATGTTAGCCTTGTTTCACTAACACAAGGTAAACACATGGCATGTGTGTCACATATATTATGGTATTAATAAAGTAATTAGAAACAAATAACAACATTCATCATCATCATCATCATCATCATCTCACTAAAAAACAAATCCCAGGACCGGAGTAGTTGTTGAGTTGTGACCTCTCAAACTGTAAAACACAAAAACATCTCTACAGCTTTAACTTGGTTCAAAACCTGAAATAAAGGCCTCTCATTAAAAACTGGGAGAAATTGTCTTGCCAGTACAAACAACACATGTAAAAGAATCGCAAGTAGCCTGTAAATTCTCTGTTACACTTTTAATATCACTTCAGAGATAATAATAATAATAATAGTCTTTATCACAGTTTAACTTGCAGGTTGAACGGTAACAGCTAACAAGATCAGATCACATGAAGTTCTTGCCACAACCAAAATATGTTTGACATAACTTTTAGTTCTTATCTTTACATTTTAAATTTGATGGTTTTGGAAACACATGTAAATATTTTAAAGTGGCCAAAATAACAACAAACAAAGCAATGACAAATCACTGGTTCAATCTATTTATCAACAACTACTCAGATTTGAATTTTTGTAATTAGTTTTCTGTTGAAAATGAAAATATCAACTGAACATTCATCATCGTTAATTGGTGAAGCCTGGATGATGTGCAACATGAAGTAATATTCCAAATGGATGTACTTGTCTGAATTCAAAAATGTAAAGCAAAAAAAAACCAAAACACAACTGTTAAAAACAAGTCAATATATACATACTAATATATATACAATTAATTGTGACCAATCGTTAACAAGAAAAACACTCAGATGCAGGTGATCAGCATTTCCATCAATCCATAATGTGACTTTTCATTTCCATGTGTAAGTTGCAACACGTTTGCAGGTTGATGAAAGTTGCTTGTTGCCTGAAGGTTGCTTGTCTGACGACTGTTATGAATCAGATCAAATCGTTGAGGCCACATCACCAGCAGTCGATGGGCTACGTGCTGCCTTATGTGTACAGAGAACCTGGAGGAAGCGGCTGCTCCAGGTGAGACGTTCCCACCACTAGATGGAAGCAAAAGCAATTTTTCTCTCATAAAATACTGGCTTGTTTTGCAGCGTGTAAATTTGTTGCAAATAAGTTTTTCAATCAACCAAGCAGATATTAATGTTCCAAATGTTAATTATCTTTGTAGCAAGCATGTGGTTGTCTGGCTCTATATATGTCAACAATTCTAACACAGTCTTAACCTGAAATGATATTGCTATTAAATCTTTGACTTTAGTTTTATTGTTTGTTGTAGCACTCTCTTCTTCTGCTTCCTATTCACCGTTAAATGAATGATTTCATCTTTCTCCCAAGTGTTGTTCTGTTGCGTTAGTTCAATAAACGTTGGCTCTGTATATGAAGAGTTAAAGGTTACAGACACAGGGCAAGAGAGAGAGAACTTTTATTGGGGAGAACTGGTGCAGTTTATGATAACTTTTAAATATATTTAAGAACCTGGTGAAAGGTTCTGTATGTAAGATTTAGGTGAAAGGGATCTATTGGCTGAAATTGAATGAAATTGTTGTTTTCTTTACCCAAGAATGGGGTCTTTATATTTAAATACTTTATTTTTTACATCATGAGTGGGTCCTCTCTACGGAGGCCACCATGTTTTTTACAGTAGCACAGACTAAATACCTTTTGAGTGTAATGACAACTGAAGGCTACCACAGGTTCTCCTTCATGTTTGGAAGGGGAGGGTGTTACTTATTCCACCTCATTCAAAACAGTTTGACTATTTTTCTAGTTTTTCATGGGAAGTGACTCTTGCGTCAAATGCCATTCGATTCGAGTATTATTACTCTGCAAACACCAGGGGGCGCGTCGACACCACAAACTGCTGTGACAGGAACCCTTGCTCAAAGGCAGATGACGGCTCATGAGTTGTCAACTTGTCGAACCTGAAATACTATATTCAGCTGCTTGATTTTAAAATTTGAATAATAAGAAGATTTAGATTTATTAGAAATTATAAAATTTTATCTGAGCAACTACACAGTTTTCCTGAATAAATGTAAACGAACACTCATAATCCTTTTTTTTAAATAATCTAGTTCAAAGACTCGACACGAAAAACAGGCCTGTGTATTTTTGAATGGGTGACATAGCCCTTGTTTTACTGTCAGATACAATATTGGTTTCCAAAACAGCAAAAAACATCAACAAGTCTAGACATAAATAATTACAGCTTTTGATATCCAAGAAAGACATCCCATTATTATGTGATCCGCAGAACAGACGACAGTGTGGGAGGCAAAGTAAACAATATAATACATCAACAAATAAGCAAGTAAACAAATAAAATACAGACCCTCTGCCACATAAAGGCATTACAATAAAAATATGCAGTGCCTGTTGTGAGACGTGGAGAGAGTGTAGTCCCTGTGGGGCAGTTGACAGGAAAGTGTCAGGATCTATTTCAAATTTTAAAAGGCTTGTGACAGGCAGGTCAGAGAGGAGGACACACGGCTCAGTCGGAGCTTCTGCTGGGTATTAAAGGTGCGGCGTGCTTCACTTCAACTGGATTCCTCAGTGCAGCAGTCGTCTTCTTCAATAAAAAAAAAAGCAAAGCAAATACAATACAGTTATTGTATAAAAACGTATTTTAATGACAAGCAGTAATATAGATAAGGCGCTGATGTAAAGCCAGTACAATAACTCTGCGGTGTAATGAACTGGAATGGCCCCCCTGCTCCAAATGAGCCCGCACACATTACGCGCACATTACGCACACATTACACATTGTCATCTGCTGGCCTTTCTCTCCTGACGAAGACGAATTGGAGCAGGTTGCAGCGGACTGTGCCCCCGTGCACCCTGCAGAACCATGCAGAAAATGCACATGGATAATGTTGTGACTTTTCGACGAGGAAAATACAAAACCCGTGAGAAGTGATCAGGGAACAGACGACGGGGCAAAATCTTTTATACGGAGGAATTTAAAACCAGCAAAATCAACCATTTTGTTAGGGACCAGAGGAGACGCAGAAATGACCCACAAACGGGTGCAAATAAAAGTAAAAACATATCAATTAAACGTCAAACATACACAAATATGGCAATATTTTTTTATATGCATACACTCAGTAAGGAAATATCCATTTCGGAATTTATCAAATACATAATGCTTGAAAAGGACATAATAATAATAATAATAATAATAATAATAATAATAATAATAATAATAATAATAATAATAATAATATCTTGTATGTTAGTAATATATCCCTATAAACAAATCAACGTAAACGAGATTTGAATACTCAGTATTGTGTTTGCTGGCTGTTTAATAAAAATCTCAGTCATCATCATCCACTAATAAAATAAGTATCAGTGAGACATAATTTGTTTTAAATGCATTTTTATACATGCTCCTTTTTTTGAACAGTCTAGGTCGATAATATATTGATCAAGTACAGAGTAAAGGTGATTTCCACAATACCAAACAAATGACAACTCGAAATTATTATATACATCCGAACAACCGACGAGATCCACAGATTTGTTGTTTTTATTTTTAAATTCACTTATTTCAAACCAAACACGATTTCAAGAACCATGATCTGATATTACTTCTTGCAAAGTAATCGCGTCCAGTTCCTGGTAACGGTGACTCAAAGACCACGTGACCAGCGTGGCCCTATAAATACCTTTTGAGAGCTAAGGAGGATAGTGTGACAAGTCTGGCTGGATACCTACCCAATCCCGTGCGTAAAAGATATTTTGGAAAGATACTTGGATTTCCAGAAGTAGCTTTATAAATTGACCTACAGCACAAACCGATCGCGGGCGGAATCAATTGCGGACTGAAGACAACTGAGGTGTGTATCGGTGCAAGATCGATGATCTCTGATTGTCTTTTTTACGCGTGAAAACCAAGAAGTTGTTCGCTGGATGAGGACCTCGCACGGCCCCGCTTGACCAGCCACGGACGACCAGGAATCGCCAAAGCCACAGGTCAAAGAGTTATTTCTATTTTTGAATAGATTCTAGCCATGTGTGCATTCAATAGTTGGAGATAAAGCTGCTGCACAAGTCTGGTGTGGTTGTACGGGGGAGTGTGTGTGTGTGTGCGCGCTCTCGCTCTGAAGCCTCACCGGACCACAGGAGGAGGAAATCTGGGAGAGTGGAGGAAGAGAAGCGGCGTCTCCAAGGATGACTTTAGGGACGGATATGTCCGATAGCTCAGCACTGTCCGAAGATGTGGACATCGACGTGGTCGGGGGTGACATATCCGTGGGAAAAGACGGAAAGTACATTCACCACGAGTTCAACTTGGACAATGACTCCGACGATAATTACTCCCAGAACGCGGCAGAGAGGGTTTCCTCTCCCGGGCTCAGCAGCTCCGACTGCCCGTCAGAGCAGATGGGGTCCAGCGCAGAGGCTGGCACCGTGATCGGGGACAAAGCCAGAAAAAGTGCACTTGTGAAACCACCGTACTCTTACATCGCCCTCATCACCATGGCCATCCTGCAGAGCCCCAAGAAACGCCTCACTCTCAGCGAGATCTGCGAGTTCATCAGCAGCAGATTCCCCTACTACCGGGAGAAGTTCCCTGCGTGGCAAAACTCTATCCGCCACAACCTTTCCTTGAACGACTGCTTCGTGAAGATCCCGCGGGAGCCTGGCAATCCCGGGAAGGGCAACTACTGGACCCTCGACCCGGATTCCGCAGACATGTTCGACAACGGGAGCTTCTTGCGCAGGAGGAAGCGCTTCAAGAGGCATCAAACCAACGAAATCCTCAGGGACGCCGGTGGTTTCCTACCCGGGTTTGGATACGGCCCGTATGGATACAACTATGGACTTCAGCTTCAGAGCTTCCACGCAGCTCACAACCCGTATCACCCGCACCACACAGGTGGCTCCTTCCCGTTCCCCAACGCGCCCTGCACCTTGCCCTCATCAGCCGCACTGTTCCCTGCGCCGCATCCCCTGCCCTCGCTTTTAGGCGCTGATTTAAGAAAACCCTTTTACCCCCAACTAAGCCCTTCTCTGGCGCCTCTCAAGACGGACTCCAGCACCCCGAGCCGGCCTTCGTTCTCCATTGACAATATCATCGGCGCAGCCAACTCCTCCGCTTCTTCCTACAGCGCGCAGCCAGGCAGCCAGGCGCAGATCCTGGCCATGTTGACCCCAGCTCTGGCCTCTGCTTCCAGTCACTTGACCCTAACACAGGACAGCATATTACAGCCTGGGCCACAGAGTGAGACTTTTACCAGCAAACCCCCGAACATGAACACTTGTCCTTTCTAAAAGGAAACAAAAAAAAACAGACACAAAAACAACAAAATGCCCGTTGAAAACATTTTATTAAAAAGCCACCTGTGGCACAGTCCCACGTGAAGGTAGGCGGAACATTCTTACTGAAATAAGAGAGTTTTTTTCCAAATTTGCTAACAATGTTAAGAGAGGAGAGAAAGTTTTATTTATGGCTTGTAAATATGTGTATAATATGGAGAGACAAAGGGAAGAGAAGGCGAGGGATCGTTTTTCAAACAATGCTGGGCCTGCAATCTGCCATGTGGCCTTCATTTGTCAGTGGGAGGAAAAAAAACAAAAAACAACAACGATCCTGTTATTTTATAAGTTAAAGGTGTCACCCGTGGTTATATGGGGATGATTCGCGATTTTTAAAAAATTATAATTGAGAATTCTATCATGATTTATGCTTTTCTTTTTTTCTTTTTGTGCATCGTGAGAAAAAAAATGGCACTGTTGTTGTTGACATATTTAGGCTGACAAGAGACGGCAAACTCAGGTTTTCTTAGAAAGCACATGGAGATGAAAGAGGGGAGGGTGGGTTTCTGACACAATGACCATTTCCCACCCACCCCTCTGAATATCTCCTACATGGTGAATTTGTGACAATATCATTTCATGTTGTTGGACACTTAGGCTGTGTGTTTTTTTTGTTGGTATAAAAAAGAGCGCTTTACCTCTCTCAAACCTTATAACTGTTGTTCGTTCTTATCTATTTCACGATTCAATCTGTGAAACATAACGTATGTCATGTGTTGCCAATAGAGTGGGAGAGAGAGAGAGAGAGAGAGAGAATCCTTAATGTTCATAGGTCATTTTTGTTGTAATGACAAGAATAATAAATGTTTGTGAATTTGAAAAAAGAGAGAAAATCTTTATTATTTTTTTTTTTTCATGAAAGGTTGGTGCTAAAGAGATGTAGTTCCTCTAAAGGGGTAAACAAATGATGGAGTAAACAGAAGAGCATGAGTTAAATTCGCTCAAATCAAATTATTGGTTGTTTTTTTATGGTTTAACCTTCAAAATGAATTCTTTTGAAATGTATTTCAGTGTTGCAGGATTTCAATTGAGCACATTTTCAATTGGGTAAATGCGCACGAAAAAGAAGGCTACTCTTTACGCATTGAGGCCAAACCTTAATATTAATTCTTGTTCCAATCAGCTCCCCATTATAATACATTCAGACGTGACCACTTGCAACAAAAGGATCAGACAAAGTCGATTAGACTTGCAGTGAGTTAAGCATCAAAGATCACCACGAAATTCAGTTTGAATATTTCAAACACGACTTGATGTAAATAACGTCATGAATATCACGCAACAGTGCGCAAGTATCCCTCTTGTCTCGTCGCTCGCTTTGTAAAGCACAGTTTCCTTGCACCTCCACAACCAACCCCCCCCCCCCCCCCCCCCCCCCCCCCCAAATGAATGGGGCATGTTAGCGGGCCCCGGCGGTGCGTAATTGAAAGTGAACAAGGATATACCCACGGTCCTTTTGGGACTTTCGTTGCTAATTTGTAGCAGCATTTTTCACCGGTCTCCCTAATCCACCATAATGCGGCTTTCTGGGCCGTTTGTTGATGTTGTCAGCGCGGACCCCTGGCCCAGGGGAGAGAATGTGCGCGCAGCGAGCGGTCCCCCCCATGTGAGCCCAGCCACACACACACGTTTTCAGACCCCATGAAAAGCAATCTTCTCAAAAGGCCCTCGGTTTTTGCTTCGCTTTCATGTCATCGTGTGTTGTCTCGGGACACGTATAAAAGAAGCAGTGGGACTCGTCCGGCCACAGAAAACAGGCCCATTGGTCTTTTTTCCAGAGTTGTTGGAGCACATGTTTCCAGACAGAAGGAGGGTGTAAAGCCTCTTTTATTCACCAGACCTGTGCGTAAATGGTTAAATTAGTTTGTGGGTGTTTTGACAGATGATTATTACGGATGAAGGGTGGGAGGGCTGACTCCTCTGTTTTCCCTCAGCACAGCTCACTGAAAGTCTTTAAAACGAAAACTAACACATGACTACTTTCTTTATGCGCAACCGGCCTTTCTTTCTTTCTTTCCCTCCTTTCTCTCTCCTTGTTAGCGCAAATTGGGCCAATTGATAAATTTGAGAAACAATTTTGATCAAAGCCCGTCCTCCCTCCGTTCAATCGGCCATGTTAATTGATATCCTGCATATATAATTTGCAAAGTAAATGAGGTAGAAAAAAACATTAGCAGACTTTTGAAGTTTTCTCAGCGCAGCCGCTCGGACAGGGAGTCATTACGCACCGCATCAGTCCATTAAAATCCACATGGAGCGTTTGCAGGGGTGGTTAAAGAAGCATTTAAGTAACGACAGGAACGAGTAGCAAGCCAATAAAAATCACTGAACACAAAGCATAACGCACACAAACGCACACACACACACACACACACACACACACACACACACACACACACACACACACACACACACACACTCTGGATCTGCCTTGGAGGAGAGGTCCAGCTAAAGATACACACTTTAAAAATGGACGATTTGAGACTGAACACATTTGTATAGATCTTCAGTAGTGTCTCCTGTCTGCAGTGAGATTACAGACCTGTGACCAGAATAGACCTGGAACTTGCTCTTCCTCAAACCACCACAAACACTGTGCACACATTAGACATCCGGAGGCGCATCTTCCAAAACGCCCTATAATTTTTCACGTCCAGGTCCTAATGGGATATCATCACTGCCCATGTATCGACATATTAATATACTTCAGAGACCCTGCCCTCCGTGGCGGGCTGTCACACTGAGACCACACACAGTTTGCACCAAAGACAGAGTGCGCCTTTAGTTATAGGAGACACAGACATTTGTCATTATTCAAAACGAAATCAGGACTGAGTGATATGTGGAGTGACAGCCAAATGGCGCGAGAGTCACCAAAAACACATTTATAAATTCACCGTCTCTTTCTAAAAGCTTCCATATGCTGTTGGGGCGTAAACACAGTAAGCAGCCTTAATGCCGTATTTGGTGCCGATCATATATTTAGAGACTAAGATGTCAACATATATTTCTGTCGTGTTTGCACACTAAATGTTTTTCTCTTTTTAGGATTCCCTGAAAAAGGACAGGAAGTAATTATTATTATTATTATTATTATTATTAGTAGTAGTAGTAGTTGTATTATTATTAGTAGTATTATTCGTTAATCTGTCTCATTTAAGGGGAATTAAGTTAAATGAAATCGCTTCGATCTTTCACTGCCAATAACGTATGGTCGTTGATCGATACACTGCTGGGTCTTGAAAGGACACGGAGACAGAAGGTGTGCTGACACCATGAGGAAAGACTGTTTGTACACGCGTACGTGTGTGTGTGTGTGTGTGTGTGTGTGTGTGTGTGCGTGTATGCGCATGATGTCAGGCTGGTCTTCAAGGTCGCTCGTCAAATTAAACAGTAAGTCATTATTCACTGACTGCATATAATATAATATAATATAATATAATATATATTATATTATATTATATTATATTATATTATATTATATTATATTATATTATATTATATTATATTATGCACATAGACATTGTGGGACATCCATTATTATTATTATTATTATTATCATTATCATTATTACTTCTATCATTTTATTCCACTTGACTTTGACCGTGGCCCCTTCAAACTGTTTTATTCTACATTTTAAAGAAATATGTGGACAACATAAACAAAGGAAGTGGCAGGTGCTAAAGCAAGTTGCCCAATTTAACACAAGGGCACACTCCTGAAAACAGAACCTTATTTTACTTGGTGGGGACATATACCCAGTCTCTCTCTCTCTCTCTCTCTCTCTCTCTCTCTCTCTCTCTCTCTCTCTCTCTCTCTCTCTCTCTCTCACACACACACACACACACACGCGCACACACTGCCTACACCATACACACAGCCCCACTGATCATTTTCCCTCATAAACCTGCAACTTGTAGAGCTTGTAAAACTGTTGCAACGCTTGTGCACTTCTTTACCTTTATGGCCCAGGGAATACATCTTAACATTTTCTCTGTGTGTGTGTGTGTGTGTGTTTCTCTCTGTGTCTGTGCACACGGCAGACGAGCCTCCGCGCCCCCGCAGAGGAATGTTGGCCCGTTCCGCGGCTCCCCGGCCTGGAGGAGAGGAGAGGCGAGCCGCGGCCCTGGCTGCACCGCCGCTATAAATCACAGCCTCCCCTCGCCGCTCGCTGTCTCCCTGCAGCCTCCGTGTTTTTGCAACAGACAGAGGAATCTTTCGCTTAATTAATTTAGAATGTGTAAATAAACCGCGGACAGTGAACTCCCCATCATCTCTGGAAACACAATATTAACTTTGGAAGATCTTCACCTCGCCGACTCTGACGCACTAAACGAACACCTGCTGCAGAGAGAGAGAGAAAAACGACGAGGGCGCGCGCGTACACACACACACACACACACACACACACACACACACACACACACACACACACACACACAATGTATCAATGCAGGGGTATTAATGACTGCTGGTGTTATATCCTGCAAAGTTCACTAGAACATGATAGCAGGTGATGCTACTACACCCGTCAGTTAGAGGTGTGCATGTGTGTTTACCGTAAAGTCTGGATCGTGTAGGCCTTTTAAGAAAAAAAACTGCACATCTATTTACTTTGACATTTTAATTCAACAGTTAAACTCTGTCTTTGGTGCTGTCTCGTGCAGGTGCGTGATTTGTGCGCAACTTTGGAACAACTTGCCCCTTTGACAACAATTCATTTTTCCATCAGACAGACAGCAGCAGCAGTGTATGCGCAGTAGTATCCGCGTGTGCTTTTATCTGACAAAGAAACACGCAGATATTCACATGCGAACGATCTTACCCTGACTTTCCACACAAGTTGCACGGGAATGATTACGCATGAGTCAGATCAGCCACCTGATCCAAATTACGCACATGGGTTTTACAGTAGACCCATCAAACTACAACAGCATAATAACAGATAAAGGCTATAGAACACATGAGGCATGTCTTGATCCATTAACCGAGATGATTTGCATAAGTGTCAGCAGGTCACACACAGAGTTGCAGCGCACACATCCAGATTAGAAAACAATAAAAGCTTCTCAACATGAGTGGCTATAAACCTAAAGCGCGCAGAAACACTTACTGAGAATATATTGGACACAATCTCAGATGTCTTCCATACCGTTTGCGAGGGGAATGACAGTGGTTGATATTAGTTGTGTGACCCCTCACCCTTGAACTATATTAGACTGATGGAAGCTCAGGTGGTTTTATTTAGGGAATTTGAGACGCCCTCTGGCTCACGTTATAACTTCTAACTCACAGGGGTGTAAGTGAAAATCATCGTATCGTGTTTGACTACTGAGAACATATACATCATACGCTCACTTTCTCTGCTACTATCTAATGAAATCAAATCAAATTTTACGAATCCACAGAATACTTTTCAGCGTCCCCTGGTGGTCCTTGGACCTCAGGTTGGGCACCATGCCTCTCGCTTATCAACCAGTGTCGTCGGTTTGGTTTTACGCACGAAGGAAGATCAGTGGCTTCACTCTGTGGCTCTGATCGAGAGGCGCAGCTGCTGCTGGCTCCTCTCTCTTGTGCCATGCGGGCGCTTTCACTGCAGGCTTCTTCCATTTGACCTTTTGTTGCCAGCGCGTTACACTCACAGCCAGGATCCACTGCGATCACTGGCAGCTTCCTAACCCATTCAGTATACTCCACAATTATTGATAATTATCGAATATATTTAAATGGTAATCCCATGTCAATTCCTTTTTCAATGTTGAGAGAAATTATACAAATTCCTTCCCATATTGGCAAAATAAATTGATCGTGCTTGCTATAAGACTATCAATCTCTGAGTCTCAGAGGTGAAAAAAGAAGTTGTTTGAATTGAATGTCCTCAATAAACCTTTGAACTTGCTCTCACTGGATCATTGACACAATTTGCTTTTCGTTTTGTCTGCAAAATATAAAAATATTACAATAATTGTTTTCTCTAAAGTAAGACGTTAAATCCTTATTCTATATGAACAATCACAAATATAATTTTTTTATATATTTTTTTTCTCAAATAGTGCACAAGAAGCGTTTTCATATGAGATATTATGCGTAATTCAATTTGTCTGCTGTTTTAACTATCATAAGCACTAGTGTTGATGTGGTTTTTAAGGGTGTAATGATTATATGCTATAGTGAAGTTGAACAAAAAGCCAGCTCAAGGTGTGATATATATATTAGAAATACCAGGGACACTCCTCCGCCTCCTGTGTCCCCTAAGAAAGATGAAAATGAAACTTTGTTTAAGTTGACATCTAATCTTTTTCAGCGTGAAAGTGTTTTCAGAAAAAGTAAGGGGGAAAACCTTGCTATAAAATTGAAGTTTACTATCCAGAGTGAAATGCGATCATGCTGGGGTCGTGGGGCCAAACTTTTTAAGACTAATGTTTATTTAGAGAAGTGAGCGCTGTCTATGGGACTCCCCGTTCTCCCAGAATGCTGCACTAATGTCTTTACCAGGTCGGAACAGACCACCAGTAAGACTCTCTGCAGCTCTGCAGTCATGCTGTGGCCTTTCTGAAACACCATTTCACCCAGTGCATATCATGTAGATAGAAGATAAGCTTACTGTGTCCTACTAGTCTCACTAAACCATAAGACTGCAGGCTGGATATCATTGAGCGGATAGTTTAACATCTCCATGGATGAGCTGCTTTACAAATAAATCATCCAATGCAATGGAAAGCCAGCATAAAAATAATATATATAATATTAAATATCGAAAATATCTTCCTAAAAATAGCTCTGTTCAGTTTCTAGGAACTCTGCTTGATCTGTGCTCCTTCACATATTGAAGCTGCCAAATAAAACCTTTTAACTTCTTTGGTGGTACTTTTGTTATCATTTTCAGAAATAAGCCTCATTATAGTATTGAGTCAAAATCTGCTATTTAATTTACCCTAATAACCAAATATTACTATTCAATTTTCTTAACTTCCCTCATAAGGAAGTTATTCATCATCACATCCACAGTTTAAAGCATTTAAATATGAAAATAGTTTGATTATAAAGTGTAAAAAGGGGCATATTTGCAGTGCATTTCCTCGGTGCTTGGAGAGCAGCAGCGTGTTTTCTTACAGTTTGTAAAATTGAATTAGATACGGTGGGGAATCTGACCTCTCGCCAGAGCCGCATATTTTTCACCCCTCAGGTTTTAGTGTTCCTCTGGTATTTTTGTTTTCTCAGCTGGAACTGCCATTAGACATTGTGTCCATGCATGCCGTCCATTTCTATCTCTACCATCTCTCCTCTCTAACAGCCCCCCTCCACCACCAACAGCACCAACCTTCCACCTCCACTCCAGGGTCCCCCCCCCCCACCCACCCTCCAACAACACCTCACTTTCTCTCCGCCTCTGGGCAGATCACACTAAGCCACCAACGATGATCTGACACACACTGACTGGACAGGAGTGCAACAGGCCCGTGGATCATGGGCATGCGCACTGTGCACACAGTGTACCCTGTGTATACACAGGAAATCTCATGTAGGCCCAGGAACGTGTGTCAAGTGACAGTGTTAATCACAGAGACCACTTTGTTTCTTTCTGGAAATTTTCACAGAGATTTGTCTGAAAGTGGTTAAGTTTGTTTTCCACATCGAGTGAATGTGTGGGTCAGCATTCCATAAATTGAATCAAACCAGTGCATCAAATAATTCCAAAGCATATTTGTGTGGATCTAACAGGGTTAAAATAGAAATGTATGCAAATTTCACTCGTAAATTTAAAGTTCAAAATGAAAGGTCAAAAGGTCCTTTTGAACAAAAACTGTTATTTGGTTTTATATTGTGTAATAACAGCCTCTTGCTCTAACTTGGTTAGCACTGAAGTATCCAGTTTTCAAAGATGGACACCTTCCTCTATGTGAGTTATCAAGCCAAAGTGCCCGTAGGCAATTGCGCACAATATAGGCCCATATGATTCTCCAGCACATAAGAGCCCTGAGGATCCACAATAGCAGTTATAGAGTCGGCAGCATCACAGCCTGTGAGCAGCCACTTCACATGGAGAGGCAGAGTGTACAGGAAGAGTCAAGGCACGGAGGGAGGTGGATGAAGATGAAGAGAGATTAAGAGAAAGTTAAAATAAGATATACATGTTATTTTATGGTGTGTTATTTTAGTGTAAAGTGGTATTTTTATAGCGCAGAACAGTTTATTTATAAGGACAAATCTTCATATCTTCATATTACACACACACACTCATATTCTGTAAATATACATGCAGACACACACAAGCACACATACACACACACACACACACACACACACACACACACACACACACACACACACATACACACACGTGCTGCTATTTTCCTTACTATAACATGGATTAGCTGATAAAGTCAATGTGTGTCAGGAGGTTTAGATTAATAAAGGCTTTTCATATCAGCTCATATTCGACTTGCTCAGCGCAGGTAGACAAAACACAATTTAAGTCTTATGAAAAGCAGCCGCTACAAAGAGCTGCTCTTCCAATACCTCACACATGTCAACTCACACACAGACTCATTAAACTGGCTCTGTGAGGTTATAAAACGTGCAAGGTCTTCCTTTAGGTTTCTATTTCATTTTCTCTTTTTACATTTCACTTTATTAATCTCAGTTCATGCACAAATAAATGGACAGAGACATATGCCTTACTGTGTTTCACTGTGTGACTGTGTGTGTTCATTGCACTGAGGACTGAGTGTCGAAATCCAATTAGAACTGATGCATCATAATGGAGTGTATTTTTACATCTGGGAGTGTCTGTATGTGAGTGTATTTGTGTGTGTGTGTGTGTGTGTGTGTGTGTGTGTGAGTACAAGGGAGTTCACAGAAGACCCTGGTTGAAAGAGGAGCCGAATGAAAAGGCCAAAGATGATAAGGCCAATCTCAGGCTCATTATAGAGGAGAAATGTCAAACATAAAGAAAGGAAAGCAGAGAAGAGAAACATCCTCCAGAGTGAGAGGCTGCATGTTACACGGGTGAAATAGCCTGAGATTGTACTCTGAGTAGAGCTAAAGGGGCATCTGCTTGTGTGTGTGTGTGTGTGTGTGTGTGTGTGTGTGTGTGTGTGTGTGTGCATTTGGATGGGGAGTAGGTTAATGCTGCTTGTGACTAGTAGAGTCATTTCACAGGCTAGAGGCACGGCTGGATGATGGATTGGAAGCTGAAGGGGTGAGCAGATGGGTAAGTACAGAAAGTGAGGTTAAGTGGAAGTTAGATGTTGCAGATCTAAGTAGATCAAGAGTGGGGGAGAGCATGTGTGTATGTGTGTGTGTGTGAGAGGTAGAGAGCGAGAGTGACAGAGAGCGTGTGATGAAGGGAGGAAGAGCAGAATGAGATATCTATATACACAGAGAGCACGCAAGACAAAAGAAGCGTCAATATTGTATTTGTGACAAATTTCACGCCAGTATTTTTAAGATTAGGGTTCAATCGGTGGCACCAAGGTGTTCTCAAAGTGTGCACCGTAACATTTTATTACAAGTCTATTCAAGTCAAAAAGTGAAGTGAGAAAGGGCGACAGTGAACCTGTCAGCCATGTGAAAATTCTTCCTGCTCAGTGGCAGCCATAAAAATCCAACCCGTAAACTTCACTTCAGATATTGGTCTGTTTCATGAGCAATAACTGCATCTGTCAATGACAAAGTTGGGAGAGAAGGTTCATGGTTAAGTCTCAAGTCATCATATTTACTTTTATTCCGTTGATTTGATAAATACAAACTACTTATCTAACAAATACCCATAAAATCTAAGTCCTACAAGAAAAAGCCCAAAGATGAAGTTCACATTTTAATTGGAGAACATAATGTTTTTTCAACACACATTGGATTTTGTACCTACACTGCTACTTTACAGTGTAATTACATTGTTTACTGATTTAAGTAAGAATCCATAAAACCAGATGAGAGGTTAGAGTAATGTTTTAGAAGTACAACTTGATGATGTGTTTATGGTTTGGCATAATAGTTTAAAACCTTCACTGAAAATTAAAAGTTAAGTAAAACAGTAGAACACCTGCTGTTGAAAACCGTAAAATAGAGGACAGTTCAACACAATGACACGGAAACAAAACTATTAGTTTTCAGACAGATTTTCATCTCTTTCCATCACCATGGAAGAAGTGTCCCACATATGGATGCTGCTGCCTTGCTTATTTGGAACCTGCACATCAGAGATTGGTTGTTGGAGCAGCAGTGAGTTCTCACTGATACACGCACTAAACCAATCGTGACTTAGTCTCAGCTGTCAGTCATGACATTTCAACCTGTTCTTTGTATCATCAAATATTTAATTGAAACAAAACATACTGAAATACACTACTGGACGCACATCAATGTGACAAAAACTACGTAAAATGAAAGAAACGAAAATTTGAGAATTTTTGTGATGTACTTTGACTTCTTTGTCTGCTTCATGGATTTATGACCTGTCCTGCAGTCAGCCACCAGGAGGCGATCAAGACGATTTGGCTTCACTTTTGGGGAGCCGTCGTGTTGTCCTTCATTATAAACAGTCTATGGGCCACACTCAGTGGTAGTTAGAGCTAAATGCTAACATCATGTTCAGCATGTTAGCCATATTTGGAAGCTTAGTTTAGCACAATAATAATTCTTCTTCGTGCAAAATAACTGACAAACATCGCCATCCTTTGAGCTAGGCTAAACCCATGCTAAGATTATATACAGTGCGATGTGGGAAGGCATGATCATGGCCAGCAGGCAGGTAGGCAGGCAGTGGCTGCTCTTGGGCTTCTTGGGTGGAGAGACACACTGCCAGGCGCCAGCATGTTTCTGGGAGGGAGGGAAGTGAGTTGTGCACGTTCATGTCTGTTAGTCTTCTTCCGTATTGTGAGCTGGCTGGTTGGGACAGGCTGCCCGGGTGGCAGGCCTGTCACGGGCCTGTCAGAGCTCTGCCACAAACCATTGTGGCAGCGGGCGATTGATGAGGAGCAGCGACAGGAAGACCAAGGGGCTGCTGGGAAACAGCAACAGGAAGAGGAGGAGGTGAGAGGAGGAAGAGAAATCAATTTGCATGTAATGAAGTGAGACAAAATTATAGATGTGACGCTTCGCAGAAATGAATCAAGCTATGACTGTTTGATTATGAGGGGTAAACGTCATGTCAGAAACACATGTCTGTAGATGGGAAACTGCTTTGGGACAAATTGTCTACTGGACATTGATCAAATGGTAAATTTGATGTTCTCTTGGTGTGAAGCTCTTGTCTTGCTTTTTACTTTGTGTTATTAAAAAAAACGTAAAGTAAAATAATGAACCTGAATATGAGAATAGTGTGTTTCCTTAAGTTAACATGTGTGGTGGACGACGAATGGGGAGACGAATCCCTTTAAAAATCAAACAAGCTCATAACTCATACTGTTTTAAAAACATCCCAAATTAGATGAAGTTATGTGAATTATTGACATAACTGTAATACATAGGACTGTATAAACTCTACTGATTGTAAGACAAATGCTACGGCCATCGTAAGAAAATCTAGTCATTATTCCAGGAGTTTAGTAGTTCTGACAGATATCATCCCTGACATGTTTTAGAAACTCTGTCCAGCTCTGGTTCTTCTAAAATCACTCCAAGACCCTTCAACCTCCAGCAGCAGTCCCAACTCCTCCCACCTGCTACTTCAGGAAGGTTAAAACAAACATTATTTCCAAATAAAGTCTGGTCTTAACCCGGACTCCTCTGGATCTGCTCTCCCTTTCTTACCCCTCTCCAATTATCCTAATCCTTCCATCCACTACTCTGTTTCCTCTGTTTTTTCCCCCTCCGACAGCCGCCAAGGGATGTAACGGCTGATGTACGAAGGGTAATGGCCCTCCTCTTCCTCCTTGCACCCCTGCTTCCCTCTCCTCCCCGGTTTGCTCAGTGACGGCTCCCCCTCCCCTAATTCAATTCAACATGCTTTTCTTGGCTTGACCGGCTCCTGTCCTCATTCAATAATCTTTCTTTCCTGCGTTTCTTCTCCGACTTGACTTGCTTGCTCCATTAAATCCATCTTCACTCTTTTTTTCCCCAAACGTATTCTTTTGCTTCTTCTCCCACTCTTCTTCAACTCCCAGCTGTCTCTGTCTCTTTTCTCTCCCCCCTTTTCTTTCTCCCTTGCTCCCAGTTGCTATGTTCTTAGTGCTGCATCTGATTTGCAACCTCTGGATGGTCCCTGTGTTGCTCCCTTTCCCCGGGCCGTCTGCCTCCCTCAGAGGGAGCAGCTCGCTTGGGCTGAGAGGGGTCATGCCTGGGTGAGGGATATCATTTCCCCCCTATCTCTTTCTCTCCTTTTCTTATTCACCTTTTAACTTATTTTCTCTCTTCTTCTATCTCTCTCTCTCCCTTCTTTTCTCCTGTTTCTCCTCTCTTGACATCTCTCCTTCCTCTTATTCCTATTTTCTCCAAATGACACAATTGATTTGCTGAAAACCCCCAGAAGCACATCAAGCCAGAATGCTGTTCCAGTCCTACGTTTAAAAATGTCATTTTGCTATGAGAAGCATGTATATGGAAATAAAATGATATTTATGCTTTCAGCATCTCCAGTGTACTGCAGACTATACATATGGGATATATTAGAATGCATATACATATGCCTTTTGTGACAACAATGATTTAGGTCAGAAAGAGTGTGTGCAGGAGTGTGTGAGAGTGCTGATGACTTACTGCAAATGACTGGAGGAGATGCTGCTGAAGAGCTTTGTGTAACACAGATGCAGAAAGAGAAACAACCGCAAAGAAAGAGGGATGTGGAGGAAAATGGGAGACAAAAGAGGGAAAGATAAGATGGAGATAGAGGGACAAAAAAAATAGAGATTGTCCAACAGTGTGCGTTCGTGTGGGGGGCAACTGAGGGGATCGTCTTCCCCCCTCTGCCCCTCCCTGGCCCCAGCCAAAAGACTCTGGGGGTCCCCGGGTTCCTGAGGAAAAACATCTCGGCCCCCATCACCCCTGAACCCATTGCTGGGCTGTTTACCTTGGCCTGGCTGCCTGACAGCTTTACTGATATTACATACAGGCACACAGGGACCCGGAGAGGGAGAGGGAGCAGGAGCACGGGGAGCGAGGAGGAGGAGGAGGAGGAGGAGGAGGAGAGAGGGATGGATGGGGAGTGGAGGAGTGAGGAGGATGGAGGATGGGGTGACAGGGATAGAGGACGAAGGGAGGAGGAAGAATGGGCATGGGATTAGGTGAAAGAGTGGAGGACAAGAGGAGGCGGGAGAGTGAAAGGTGTGAGGTGGCGAGAGTGTTCGCTTACTCTGATCCTAATCACCACCATCAGATCCATTTGGGGAGATCTCAAGTGGAGAGAGCTGTTCAGAGGGCGACAAGGTGCACGCTGAATACACACCGAGAAGAGTTATTACCCACAGAAAGTACGCACTAAAAACACAGGCATTAATTTTCCTCAGCTTCTCTGAGTCAATCATTGTGTATAAGGCAATATTTTGTTTTTAGTATCATTGCTCAGTGTAGTATGTGAGATTTGAAAAGCAAATGTGGAACAGAGCCTCAATATTTTGACAAGAGGTAACATTACTCATTACAGCGTGCTGTAGAAATGTATAGGCACTTTCCATACTGGTCATGGGGAGAGAATGAGGCAGGGAAGGGGCTACTGGCCCTCACTATACAAATGTTGACACAAGTATACCATATCTATTTTAAATAAATGAACATTATCAATTTGGAAACAAAGCTTTGCATCATGGAAACTCCCGTATTCATTCAACTAGAAGAAATATTGAGAAAAGGAAGCTGAGTGTGAAATAAAGAGCAAAAATTGGTTGAAGTTCAGGAGAAACGTCCCAGATGGATCATTTTTTTCACAGTGAGTGAAAGAACAAAAGACAAGGAAACACATTCTCTTTGAATTTGCACCCATCCTTCATCCATTTCGGTCCAAACTTCCCCTCATGTCTGGCAGTTTGTCTAGTTGTAGGCGTTTGTTTGTCCATTTCTGGGCCACAGTGCTGGGTTGGGCCGGGCCCGCATGGGGGATTCTGCGATAGGGTGGGAGGTCTGTGTTTTGCTGCTCGGAGCTCTAAGTCTTGTTTGTCTGTCCTGAGCAGCTGGACAAGCTGTAATAATACAAACAGGCCTTTGAACAGGCTGCTGTGTTGTGCCGCTCCGGCTTGGGTTACATCCCACACACACACGCTTACTCACTCAGAAACACACGCATATGACGAGGAGTGGAGAAGTGGCAACCACACACACACACACACCCACAAATTTATACCCCCCACAAAAACACATGTTCACATGTTCATGGACGCAGATGGACATGCAGACCCTGACACAAAGACAGACACATGCACAGAATTGCACTCTCTGTTGTTGATCACAGCCGAATAATCCGGCACTGATCTCTTCCTGTCGATCTGTGACTGATCATCTGAAACACTGTTTGTCTGTCGCCTCTGCTTGTTTGCTTGTTTGTGTGGACAGACGGGTGGCTTGGTTGTTGTTTGTTTATGGCTGCATCATTTGTCACAATAAATCATTAGGGGCGGACACACACACACGCACATACACACACACACACACACACACACACACACACACACACAGATTTAGGCTTACACAAACAGTTCTGGCTCACTGCGCTGTCATCCTCACTCGCTGGGAACGGCAGCTCCCTCAGTGAGAGAAGAGAAAAAGGGGACATAGTTGAGTGCCACGCCACTTCACTACACTGACGGATGACTTCCTCAGTTGTTATGTAATGGAGTTCAGGGCTTCACCTGGCCTGGCCTGCATGGCCACTGGCCTCTGTGCACAAACACCAGGATATGAGGGGACAGGGAATTGGTCTGTGGGTTGCCGGGTCACTCCTCTGGAGAGCCACAGCACATCGAGGGGTGAAGGACGGTTTCATTTGATGTCGAAAACACACACACACCGCACACAATGTTTTTTTAAAATGAGAACGAACACTACTGTGCCTATTAAATTGATATTGATTAACATGAATTAACATGAATTAACATAGTTACGGGTCACTAGGGGAACACGCAATGCATTGACACAACCTTTATGAAGACTGACTGTTTTTGATCAAAATCCAACAGAAAGATTCTCAAAATGTTGCTAAAATAAATACATGTTTTTGCATTACGGTGAATGTAATGTTTTGTGCAATGTGTAATTACAAAGACTAAATGAGAGCAGAAAGACAGAGGAACAAAGAGAAATGAGGGAAACAAAACAGAAGAGCAAGAAAAAGAGTTGAAAAAACTAAAGTGTGACTTTGCTCCGTCCTCCCGGCCCCTCGCTGCCCTCAGCTCCTGACCTCCAGGCTCTGGGGTGAGTTTGTAAAATGTTTCCCTGTGACCTCAACATCTGACCACTTTGTCCTCTACCTGCAATAAAACACAGGCAGCAGCACTCACAACATCAGCAGCCACATCAGCCAAGACCAACAAGCCGAGTCCTTTCCTAAAAAACAGTATGTTATCCCACTGTTCGCTTGTCTACCACTGTTTGTACTTCCTCATTTTTATGGTGAATTTATGTTGTGTGGAGACCAGTGTGTGGGTCCGTGCATGGCGCTGTGTGTGTATGTAGGTGCACGTAGGCGAGCCCTTGCTCCATTTATCATCTCATATTTACTTGTGAACTTTTCTGGGAGTGCACGCGACACGGTTCAGGGATTTTTCTTCTCTCTCCCTCTTTTTGACCACTTTTTGTTTTTACATGGCGTGCTGGGATTTTGTTGTTGTGTTTGCTTTGCGACTCCTCGTCCGCAGTCTTCATTAGATAATGAAGGGGAACAGTATTTGTGGTGGGAAGGCGAAGGTCAAAACAGTGTTTGGAATACACACACGTGTGACTGGTCGGTCAGCCGTGTTGAGCTATGTGGACTCTGGTGAGTCAGCAAAACCAACTGCGGTGTGTTTTCTGGAGGATCAGCGAGTTAGACTGTGTCAGCATCTGCTTTCTTTGTTAATGTTATGAGTTTTATATCATTTGAGCTCTGTACCTAAAAACAGGTCAGTATGTTCTCATGACAGTGGTGACGTCACTGGGAAACATTTATACTTGACTGTAAATTGCAAATTGAAAGAAATGTATGTAATTTATCAAGAGGACAATGCTGATTAAATAATTAACTACACAAGTACCTTATGCATCACAGCCTTTAATTTGATTTCATTGTTTTCTATTATTTCTATCATTCTATCATCTATTCAATTCACTATCCCAGTCTAGAAAATAGGGATTCCAAATCTATTTAGCTCTAAAATAACTTTGCCTGAGTGGGACTTTTGATGATGTCGTCAGTGACATGATCGATAATGTTTGTCAAGCAATGTGAAATGCTACGAAGGCCCTGAGAACTCAACACTCTTCAATTTAAGAAAACACATAAATATGAGCGAGAGCATCCTCATTAATCTGACACTTCCACGGGATATAAATGCAAACACATTATTAATAAGAAGAATACAACCAGATATAAATGTTTCCCTGTGACGTCAACATCTCATCATCTCCCAACTGCCTGTAATAAAATACAGACAGCAGCCCTCAATAGATAGATAGATAAATAGATCTGTTTTCAGTCATTCCTTAAATTACCTTCATACCTGTGTTAATACAACAATGGAGCCCAAACAGGATGACAAATGACTGACACTGTTCTGTGAGAGTAAAAAACAACTCTTTTTGGGGCCGAATCAAAATAAGCACAACTTGCTCTTGTCTTCTTCCCCATTCACAACAACTTACACCAAGCTTATCTCATTTCTACCCTATCGTGCGACTTGGTGCTTTTTCAATTTCTGTAGGTCTGCAGGCGGAACCAGGCTGCAACACCAGGTCCTATGTCACAATAAACAACATCTTCCTACAGCCTGAGTTATTGAGTCTGTACATGTAAATGGACCATTAGAAAGAATTAGACATCAGGGTTCATCCATTGGTTTTTTATTTGGGCACGTAACATTGTTCAAACTAAAACAGGTACCAGTATCAAAATGGTTTCCAGCCACCATATCTTCTCTTTTCTGTGTGATTTTCCAACAAGATCAAATGTAAAAAAAAAAAGGCAGCTTTTTTTTAATTAGCAGATTCAAAATCCTTGTATGAACTGGTAGATATAAACTTACTATTTCTGTCTAGAAGCTGCAACAAAATTGTATGTGTATGTATGTGTACACACACACACACACACACACACACACACACACACACACACACACACCTTGTGTTGGCCTCCTCCAGTCTAACTACTGGCCCCTGCTGTTTGTTTAGTGTTTATCAAGTTTATGACTGCCATGTCTAATGCTCTGTAATAACAAGTGTGTTTCACATTAGAACAAGAGGGATCCACCTTTGAGAACGAGGGAGAGGGAAAGGGGAGTGCATAATGAGAAAAGGAGAGAGAGAGAGAGAGAGAGAGAGAGAGAGAGAGAGAGAGAGAGAGAGAGAGAGAGACACAGAGGTTTTCGACTTCCAAGCTCAGTCCTAGAAGCACATGGACAGATGACACAAAGGAGGAAAAGAACAGATTAAGAAGCAGGGTGGAAATCAAAATGGGAAATGACTACAAGGACGAGCGAGGCGGTTGACAAGGGAGGGACAGTTGGTGGGAGAGAGCATGAGGGCATTTGGAGGCCACGCACATCACAAAAAAATGGGGTGAAATGAAAAATCGGATAAAGCCCCGTTGGCCAGCGGGGGCTGGATCGGGCACTCAGGAAGGAGGCAGTGGTGGGGAGAGGGCTTTAGAGGGGCTATCGGGAGCAGCACATCTGCTGAAGCCATTACGGAGTGTGTATGTATGCACCGTGACACTGTGTTTTCTCTGCCAGGCCTGGCTGGGTCCTGCGCGGCAAAACTGGGATCGGGTTTCGTCAGCGTGCAGTGGGGGGCCGTCTCCATTTGACGCGTGATGATTTAGTCAGGTGTGAGCGTGCACTTTCCAATTTGGAGGGAAATAAATTAGAAGTGATTTTTTATGAGGCCTCTGTCCCAGGCTGTCTCAAGACTCGCTCTCCCTCCCACTGTGCACTGTCAGCCCAACTGATGTGTTTATAAAGAGTGCTGCAGTGGGAGCAGCCCCCACATAAACACACGCGCACACACACACACACACACGTAGGACATACAAAAACACACACGTGTATCCAGACAAAAGTAATGCAAACGATGACATGTATGCATAACACACATGTGTGAACATACATAGAGACTAAGCTGCTTTCAGACATTCACAGAACTCCGGATAATCTCCTGATATTCTCCGAAGGGTCTGAAAGTGAGAATGCAAATGTCCAAGTCAGAGCCTCCAGACATTCTTCTGAATTTCTCCTGCCAGCCCCCTAGAAATACTGTGGACAATGCCCGAATGAGCTCATGTGAGAAAAAAGCAGGAGATTATCTGGCGGATTCATGAGAGTGATTAAATGTGTTGATGACGTTTCTTTGACGCGACCAAAAGGAAACCCACCAGGTCTGGAGTCCCCATTGTGCCGACATTCTGTGGAGTGACCCCAGTACATAATCACCACGCACTGAAAAAAACAAAGATGGAAAAAGGTCATGAACAATAACATAAAAAAAAACAACAGTGTCCTTCTCATCGTCACTCAAAGAAAACAAATGGTTCTGCAGAATGGTTCTTCACAGAGTCATCAGCAACTGAAGACCTCTTAATGTAGGAGGTGATTTGTTGCATACTTTGTGTACAAGTCCAAGAGGTTTTTTATTTTTATTTGAATTATTTTGTGGTGAGAAATAGCATAAAATGAAGGCTGCAACTATTCATTATTTTCCTCATCAATGAACCTGTAGGTTATTTTCTTAACTAATTAATCTCAGATCCTAAGTGGATATCTCAAAATATGATGTTCTGTCTGACCCAAAATACAAAATGCACCCTTTTATAACTGAACATACATATATTAACATTTTTTGCTAACAAACAATTCCTCTGGCCGGACCTTCAGTAAGTTGATCAACAACATGCTGACAGTGTCACTGAAACAGAACTGGTCCAGTTGCAGCTGCTGGCTGATGTATAAAAAGAACCAGAGTAACACAGGTGTGCTTCTACCAGAGGATGTAGTGCAGAAGTGATCCAGGCAGAGGTTGATGGTTCGTTGGGGCGACGGAGGCGTGTTTGAGCTCCTCTGGGGCCGAGAAGCCGGAAATCCAAATCTCAGCTGACCTCTGACCTGTGTTTGGTTCCACTGTTGCTGCTCTCACATGTGGCTCTGGCTGCCTTTACTAAGACTGTCTGACTTGTCTTGTCTGCCTGACCCTCTTTGTGCAGGGTTTTCTTTCTCTTCATGCACCTCTCTGTCCGTGCTCGTCTGTGTTGCTGTGTTGACAATAATGAAAACATAATTTTTCATTATGTGTTATCAGCTGAAGATGAACCAAACTGAATGCATCCATTATAACTGTTATAACTTAACACTGCACTGAAAAAATTGGCATGGACACACAGCTGCAGGAAGTACAGGTCAAAGTTGAACCAGGATGAATAACCATTAAGTGATTAGTGCGATGGCTGAAAGCTGAAGAAATTCTATCCAAAGTTAAAAAACTACAGTGAAGCAGATCCATCATATTTCATTGTGTCATAGTAACTATCATGTGTGTGTGTTTGTTGAGGGGTTAGTAGCTTGTCTTCAAGACATTGCAAACATCCACATTTTTATTTGTTCCATATGTTAAAAGAAAATGTTTCATAGATATTAGCATTTCAACAAAAACAATGTTTTTATTAGTGGCATCCTCAGAGAGCTCAAGAGTCTTTAAACACACAATATGTATCTTTGGCTGCTCGGGGTCTGTCAATCATAACATAACAAAAAAACATTGTTTGATGATGTCATGAAACAGCGTGGGATCATGGGAGTTGTGGTCATGAGTTAAAGTTTTAGACACGTTATTAAGCGAACGATGAGTCCCTGTTACAAACAGCCGACCGGCTAAATGGCTCATACGTCGTTTGCCACGGACGTTTTAGCAGAGATGGTCAAAGCCACAGGTAAAGAGGATATGATGCAATAAAAAGGCGACCAACATGAGATATAAAATCTGGGACTTCTCTGGATGATGTAAAAACACAAGTCAACAAAATAGATAACACAGGTCTAGTTCTTTTATGACATTTTAATAAATAACACCTCTGTCACCAACAAAACAAATCCAGCAACCTCAGGAATTCTCAGCATGCAAACCCAGGTGGATGCTAAACAATAAGATGGTCATATATCTTCATCCCATACAGAAACGTTTACTCTCAGATGAGTTTGAACTCTCGACAGACAGCTCTTTGTGGGTTACATTGCACTGCTCCCCCTAAATGGATGCACTGTACAGCTCTTTAAAAAGGGAGAATATTGATACAGGGCTGTGGCTGAACTTGGATGCGCATCATCAAATCTTCTCCGTTCATGCGCGGCCGATGGCAGACGCTTTGGGTTTGGCACTTCACCCGCTGTAGGCTGAGGAGTGAAATCTCATCTCGACAGCACACCACAACGACGTAAACCGAAAAACACACACACCGCCTCATCCGCCGCCTCAATTGAAAAACATCCAGGTTGAATGTCGAGGCAGGCGTACTTTGCCTCACCACATGCATCACCAGACTGCGAAGTTATGATGCAGCCTCCTTTAAAAGCTGAAGTTGACAACATGATATTTGCAGTAAAATATGAAAGTGACCTTGTTAAACACGTGAAGAGAAGATCAACCAATCATTTTAGAAAAATTTACAGATCAGGACAAATGTGAAATTTTTAAGGTTGTTGTGGTTTTACTGTTTTTATCAGGTAGAATATACTCAAGATGCACAGAGATGTATTAGTATGTTACAGTTCTTTAGAAAAGCAGTTTAAACCATTTTGATCACCAAGACTTAATGCATCACTGGGTCAATAAAAAATAATTGTACTTAATCAATTACACACCGAAATTAGAAATTGATCTCAGAGTAGTCTTTGATCATGTTATTCCAATATAAGCCAATATAAGACAATGCCATGTAAACAGCATTTTCTGGATGACCTTAGCTAGAATAAGGTCATATGCGAATAAGCATTGATCAAATTAAGACATGTAGTATTCTGAACTTACACTATGTAGCCATTATGTATATGTCTTAATGTCCTATTGGAGCTTTTACAGCATTTTGTAACACCAGCATACAGCTGAATACTTGATGACGCTAGCCCTGGGTGTAAATAAGATGGAAAAGCAAATAAAATGTTCTACTCTAGCATCGGGCATTAAACTATTTCAGTTTGGGGTTATAAAACTTTCAGAAAAACATTTGACATAACGGCGTTGTGAACGTAAAGCACGAGTCATAATCATACTCTGTAACGTGTATATATTCTATGTATGTGAAGGTCAACACCATAATTCAAATAATGTCTTGTTCAGAATAAGGTCAACAGTTGAAATATTGGAGTCAATGTAAACCTAGTCATTGTCATGTTGATTTTATTTTCTAGAAATTGGGATCATTTACTTTTTGTGGCGTCTTAATTTGACCCTCCTTTATAGCAATAGGCCATAGGGTCCTTCACAGTTTTTAAGTGTTATGGTACAAGTCTGTAGTTTATTTCACTAAAACCTCTTCTCACAGTTTGGACATTTACGATGGAACTTTGAACAGGAAGCCATCTCAGGCCTGAGTTTGCCTAACCCTCCTACAAGCAGCAGATAAACGGAGGGGATTGAGAACTTTTTACTGAGGGGGGTCAAAGTCTCCTTCCTTTACGAGTTGTTACAACATGAATGGGAGCACTGAGAGAGGGAGGGAGGGAGCGAATGAGGAACTAGGTATCGAGAGGAAAAGTGGAGGAGGAGGGGGAGGCAGCGAGAGGAAGTGAGCGGTGTAGTTTTTCTCAGCTATAGCGCCCCTGAGCGAGGTGAGAGGTGGGGGCCAGGGGGCACTGGCTGGGTGGTCAGCATGATCGGCAACCTGTGTGTGTGTTTATGTGCGTGTTAATGGCTGTGTGTGCATATAAGAAAGTCAGGGAGGGTTCTGTATGCTAAGTATTTGACCGTGGGAATAATCAAAAGCATCTCATATTCCCCTCAAGGCCGTCGGATCCGTTCTTTTTTTTTTTTTTTTTTTTCTGTACATGTTTTTCAATCAGTTTTCTTTTCCCGCAGACTTCTGCTTCTATTCTTGTGTCATTGTTATTCCACACAGAGCTTAGACATGCACATTCTCTGAGGTTTTGCTCTTTATGGGCTGCAGAATGAGGTGTAGACCAAAATGACTACTCTAATCGCGTAGCCGCACGGGTCCTAAAACAACAGACTGCGTTTAGCCAGTATAATTCATTCCTCTTGACCATAAAATACCCAGGCTTAATAAAAAAGGCATCAAGCTTTGAAAGCTTAAGTGCTTCACTTCATATAGACTCTTGCTTAGAAAAACACAGCGAGCAGAGACTTATAATCAGGTTAGTGATGTGGGATGATACCGTTTAAGGTCTAGTTTGACATTTTCTGTGTTTTCACTTTCTTGCTGAGTGTTCGATAAAAGGACTGATGTCACTTTCATGTGTCATAAGTAAGAAGCTTTAGACAACGATTAAATGCTAAGTGTTTCCAGCACTTATCGTCAGTAACAGTTCGACCTCATCATTGGTCCAAGAAAAGAAATCCCTGCTAGGACTTTTCACCATTTCTCATCCGTAGTATTTTCTGTAACCAAGCAACCAACTGCAGAGTCGACAATCTGCTCCCTGTCCAGTGTACACGAATGGTCATGTGATAAGTGTTTGTATCATAGACTGTATATAAAGATGATCACTTGACAGCTTCCCCAAAAGTGAAGCCAAGGAGTCTCAACCGCCACCTGGTGGCTGGCTGGTGTATAGGTCCTACAACCTGCCTCCTCCATGTTAGTGGATTGGACATAGAACAAGCTAAAAAATCAAAGTACATCTCGAATACATTTTTCTCAAAGATGGTTTCAGTCAGTTTAGGTAGTTCTTAGCACACTGACGTTCAAGTGTAATCTTTAGCAGTATGTTTGGTTTTAACTAGTTATTTGATGCAATCAAAACAGAGTGAAACATCATGATTGACAGCTGAGACAGCTGGACCTTGCTTCCACAGCACCATTCTACAATCGCTACTGCAAAGGCTCCAAATGTTCAAGATGGCTGTGTTTGTATCAGGGATATTTAGGCTTTATTTCTGGATGATGGGACGAAGAGGAGAAATGTCGTCCATCTTTATTTACAGTCTATGGTTAGTATGGGCAGAGATTACTTTTCATATCAAGCTAAAACGTGGATGACATAGTATTAGTGTAGAAATAAACTCATTAATCGCCAATCCTCTCACTAATCACTGATTTATGGAATAAGTTACTAATTACATATTACATCTCCAAACACCCCACCCCCACATGACTCAATCTGTACATAACCTCCAGAAATACAAAATGAGATATTGTGGTTTAGCAAGCAGACAGTGTTTTGGTGATATTAAATGAGTATTAAAGATGAAATTAACATTTGCCTCCATCCATCAATCCATCCATCCATCAGTCTTTATATGAAAATCATTATTCAGGCTGTAGCAGCAGTGAGGGCAGCTTGTAGCCACAATCAAGAACAGCTAAACGTCATCAGACGTTGCTGAATCTAAACATGGGCAGCCACAGACACTATTCCCTCTCATCCTGTTACCACCCTCCTATCGACTTCCCACACCAATATTAAACAAGCACACATGTTCTCGCTCCTTCGGTATTACTCTCAGAAACATTTTTTTCATATCTTCCCTCCCAGCTCTGTCTCTCATTCCATCCACACCCCACACCTTTGATCCTCCGATCCCTCCACGTCTCTCCAGCGGATATCTCTGTCACATGCACACATGGTAACTAGTCCTACATCAGCTAAACACAGTCAGAAGTGAAGTGTTGTAAATTTATTAGGCTTTGATCCAGAGACTTCATGTGTGACGAAATGTGTTTGTGAGGAGGGAAATCCAAACCTGGCAGGAGTGAAGGGACGGATCAACAAGATCAAGCGATGTGGGGCGAGAACATTCATTTCAGATGGCCTGGGCCGTGACAGAATTGGTCCTGCATGCTGTTTTCCACCAAGTGCCGGTGTCATGTTCGCAGGTTCCATGTGTTGTAAAGTCAGAGTGGTTTTGGCACGGGGTCTATGCGCCAGCTCCTGTTCTTAGGGCGAACCCACTCCTGCCCCGGTGCGTGGTGGGCCACAGAGTGACGCAGAGCCAGGCAAAGGAGTGAAAGTGTTGACAACGCTGAAGCTGGAAACCTAACCCAGCTCTGACACTGAATACTCAGCCTGCCACTTTATGTTCCCCTTCACAAACATCAACCCCCTCCCTGGCTGCCTGTCCTCTCCTCTCACTCTTTGTCTCTTTGTTTGTTTTTAAAGTTGTTTTTGGGCTCAGGCTTTAAGTTTTCATAGATAATGATGGATTCAGTTTGAAGGAAATAAATGCTAAATTCAACCGAATTCCCCAAGTGGCTCTTACTTGCATGAAATGATTTTTCTTCTTTCTTCTTGTTTTGTTTGCTCTTTCTTTCTTTTTTTTTATAACCACTTAACTGTCTGTTTCCCCAGGATTTTTTAAAAACAGATTTGTCAGCAGAAATGTGCACAAAAAATGCGTAAACTGATGAGAGCATTTTTTAACAATGTGCCAACATAATTGGCATATGCTTGTAATTATATTGAATAATATTCAATTTCTCTACTAGAAGGGCACGAGAGAGCCAATGCCCAACAATTCCCATATGAGACCACATCTCAATTCATCAGATCCTGATTTCAAATATACAGATAAATACCAGTCAATCAATGAAAACAAAAAATAATGCTCACAATGTTGAAAAAATTATTTTAATAATAATTCTGAATCCACCCCTGATCCAGATCTCCTCCAGATATTTTTATGTTTATTTCATGTGCACAAATATGCAAAAACTGGTAAAAAATAGTTCTTACTTTCTCATATCATATTATCATATCTTGCTCACATGGGCGCCAACCTCAAAACTGAATTTGCCACTGAACACACACACACACACACACACTGTGTTGGACTGCTAAACAGCAGCGTCACTGTGTGTATCTGTGTGAGTTTGTGTTGTACGGCCTCCCTTTCTTTTCATATCATCCCCAGTCAGCTGCCTGTGGTTGTGGTTTTTATGTTTCATGTTAATATTATTGTGAAATTCCAGCAGCGGCAGAATGGATGCGTGGGCAACACTTTGCTTCTTCTACCACGGCCTCTTACTGTCTGTTGCCCCTGTGCTTCCTCAGCAGATTGCAACGTCATAAAACTGCATGAATGCTGCGTAACCTCGACTCACTGAACCATAACAAGTTACAGCATAATATTTGCCATCGGCAGAGATGCATTTCTATGGATTTCTTAACTTGAGTGTGTCTATTTGGACGTGTGTTTGCTTAGCATTGCTGGCCGGTCGGAGTTATATATAGGCTCGATGGATTTAACAAACGGTTTGACATACGACTCCACAGTCATCCCTTCACTTGCTCCTAATTCTATTCCACACAGATGTATGGTCCCTCAGTGAGGAGACAAGGAAATGACACCCACAGAGACGCATGCAGCGAACATAAAGTGACTTTTAAGGGCAGCAGGATGGTACAGAGAGCCATCACAGACTTGGACAGGTTGGTGAGTCCTAACCAGCTGCAGTGGGTGCTGCTCTGTCACCAGCACCTGTGGAGTAACGCTCTGGGCTCTGAGGTGAGATGGAGATGATGGTGATTGATGTAGGAGTAGAAATGGTGGCCAGCATTTATGTTTACTGGCTGTAAAACAGCTGATAAGGGAGAGCCAGGCCTGGCATCTCATTATGCAGTAGCTGCAGATGGCTGTTGTTCAAAGAATCTAAATCTGATAAGGTGTGAAATATAACAGCTCATATCACGGTTAGACATGTTCCAGTCTCCGTGTGTGTGTGTGTGTGTGTGTGTATGTGTGTGTGTGTGTGTGTGTGTGTGTGTGTGTGTGTGTGTGTGTGTGTGTCAGCATGAGGTTAGTATTACCACGGTTAACCGACGATGGAGCTGTTCAGGAGACAGCTGTCACCCGATGTCTTGCTGTCAGCTGAGACGCCCGTCCACTGAACACATTACATAAATAATTACACAACTATATTTCAGTTTTAAGCACTGTCTGTACTTTACTTTATCGATTCTAGATTATTATCGGGTACGTTTCACTTTTACTCTAATATCTGTACTTTCTACTCCACTACATTTTTACAACATTTCATCTTCATATTGTTTTTTTACACTTTTAAAAGTTATCAATATTTAGAGTGGAACTGGTCCACTGATCTAATCAGAGCATACAGGTAACATTAGACCCCAACTCGTGCAGCGGCAGCATTACTGGTGAAGAAATCACGTGAAATGGATTCAGAAGAGGCAGAGACTCAGAGATTAATTTATGTGACAAAGTGTTTTCAGTAGCATCACCTGCAGCATTCTTTATTATTATCAAAGTCTTAATTATTCTTGTATTAAACAGAATATGCAGAATAGTACTTAATGGTATAGTTAATGGCTGTTGCATGAGAGAATAGGTTACACCCTGCCAGCACTTTTATTTGGAAGTAAGTAAAGTGGATTTTCAATTTACTAGAGCACATTTCTGTCTATTTATTTGTACTTTGAATGAAGTCAAATGTTTGAGTACTTCCTCCAACACTGCAATTTACCAGATAAAAGTTACTGTACAAAGGAAGAAGAAGTGGAAGTAGATTCAAAGAGGTGATCAGACAGAGGAACGATCTGTGTTTAATGAGGATTTAGGGGAACACAGAGAGACTAACGAGACTAAAACAGACATGTGTGATCCGGGTGGTAAAAGCAAAGAGCCAAGTCATGAGTTTATGTTTAACAGAAAAATACCCAGAGAGTTGCTGTTTGTCTTGGATTTCATCATCGTTATAAAGAACCTGACGACAATAAAACCACCAAACATGCTGCATAACATTTACCTTTCTCACAATGTAACTCTGCTGTCTGCAGGTCTAAGTGATGAAGTATTACACCCAAAAATACCCCCATTCACCAGCAGCTATACTCTGAAGAAAAATCCTGATACAAACACTTGAGTTCCTCCATTATGCGACTGTACTTTAATGCTTGAGCACACAAGTGGATGACACATTGGTCATTAATGTTCACCAGCACTCTCAAATCCATACCCATAACAAAGCAGACCCCTGACACACTCCATCAACCTGCCCCTCAATCTCACCATAAAATGAAAAGCTGTTATTTATGTTGTCTGTTTGAGTTTCTTTAAGAATAATTAACACATAAATTAAATAAATCAACACAAAAATTCAACTAATCTAGCACAAAAAGGTCAACTTCAACATTTTATGCCTCAGTGCTGGAGGCATCATCTTGTTTTGATTGTCTGCCGGTCCCTCTCTTGGAAACACAATATCTCAAGAAACCCTTGAGGGAATTTCTTTAAATTTGACAAATTTGAATTCGATTTTGATGTTCAAAGAAGAAGGATCAAGGTCACGGTGACCTTACTAAACACATTTTTTGGTTTTGTGATTGCAACATTTCAGGAACACTTTTCAGAAATGTCTTCAAAAGTAGTAATAACCTTCACTTGGACTCAAAGATGAATTGATTACATTTTAGTCAAGGTCATGATAACGTCATGTTCTTGTGAATGGGATGTATCAGGAACACCTATAGGGAATTTGTTCACAAGAATGACCTGATTAGAATTCGGAGGTCAAAGGTCAATGCCACTGTGACCTCACAAAACTTGCTTCGTGAACATGTTGTCTTCTCAATAGAATCCCATCAAATGTTGCACAAATGTCCAGCTAGATTCAAAGATTAACTGATTAGTTTAAGTGGTCAAAGGTCTAAGGTCAAGGTCACAGTGGACTCACAGAACATGTTTTTGGTCTCTTGAATCAGATATCTCAAGACTGCCTTTTAGGGAATTTCCTCAAATGTTGACCCGTTGTCTCTCGGACTCAAAGATGAACTGATTAGTTTTCATTTGTCATAGGTCAAAGGTCACGGTGACCTCATATGAGTCTGGAAAAAAGATGTATGTAGACTGAAAGTGTTTGGCAGAGGCATAAAACCACGGAGCGGTATTTGTAGTTTTCAGTTTGTAAGTGTTGATTTAGACATCAGCACTTCTTTAAATCTCTTGTAAATCTGAACTTTGACATTTACTGATGAGAAACTTTTAGAAATAAGGATCCCGATCACTCATCCAGTTGAAGTCTGTGTTGTTGCACAGGGACGAAGATGTGACTACACGGCAGTTTAAGTTATCCACAAGATGGCTCTTCTCTCATCTTGTTGTCTCTATGAGGCATCTCCCCCTCGTATGTCTGCGACTCTGGTTGGATTAGTTAATGAGGCGGCGTTAAGGATGCTCTTGTGGAGAATGTTATGGTCTCGTGCATAAACACTTAGAGGAAGCTGAGGAAAAGCTAGTTAGTCCTTTGGAAATACAGTTAATTTGATCTATGGAGAGAGATTCAAAATAGCATGAAATTAATTTTGGGTGTATTCACGATGAAACAAGATTATCTACCTTCATATATTTTAAAATATAATTGGCTGTGTAAAAACATTTAACTTAAAAACAGAACATATAGTGTTGAGATATCTTCAATGTGTTGCCTGGAACCAGTTTGTCACTATAATGAAAAGAACACACGCTGTATTTACACAGTCAGGTGTGAGTGACAAAGAAATAACAAGGTTTTACCCGTGGGGTCACTCAGCTCAGCAGTGTCTCAGTCAAAGCCGTGATTATCGGTGGTAGGACGCCAATTTCTCTCTATCACCACGTTGATCTCAGCTGTGGGTTCAGAGTCTTCATTCACAGCTGCTTCAAAGAAACTTTCTCCCTTCTCCTCCTCAGCTCATTCAGTCCAGGCTGAGTGCATTACTCTATAATACACACAGTAGCCTGTATATCTCATTCAGTCCAGCCCAGTTCAGCTGCAACATCTCCCCTCTATAGCTTTGGGGAATAAAGGCGAGAGAGCAGCTGCGTGCCCCTTCATTAGAGATGACTGTACATTACCCTCAATGATTTTCTTTGGACTCTGGAAAATGTATCACTGCTCGAATCCATTTTATTTTTAAACAGATTCAGTGACACACTAACTGGATGTAAATTAATGCAAAAAACACATAATTAAAAGATGAATCTGGTGAGAATCAGCACAACCAAGTAAGCTTTCATCCTGGAGAATATAAAACAGAACGGGGTACACTGGGGATTCAGGTTTCCGACCATGAATTGCATCGCCTGGTTTGACTCTGTTAACCCTCAACAAAACACAAGGACTTTTAATGTTGGTGATGTTGTGACTGAGCAGCTCTGGAGGAGACAGAGCTAAGTTCTTGTTACTCGCAACACACACACAAACACACACACTCATTATTTCCATTTCTCTTCATGTTGTTGCATAGTCTTCTCTCCTCTCCTTGAACTGTATACAGATTTATAGATGAATAGATTTAATTTAAGAATAGACTCACATACCGTCATGTTGCCATGACTTCAGAGGACATCACATCATTACATTTACACTATACATGAATTCCCTGGAGACTTACCTTGGCCAAAATCACTATGTGCCTAACCCTGAGAGCTAGACTTTTCTGACCCTAATATTTAAACATTTCTTTACCTTACAATTTATTAATTATGCAGACATTTTGTTCCCCACAAGGAAGGCCATACTGTAACTTCATAAATTGGTGTTCCCCAAAACAATATACCCTGACCACACAAACACATGCGCAGTTACAGAACAGCTCATGGTGGAAGTAGGTTGGCAGGAAGAGCAGGCTTTTACTGCTCTGACTGAAATAAAACATGAGGACTTTGAGGTCCACAGTACAGTTGGAAAGACAAATATATTTTTTTTTATGTGAGAGAGAGAGAGAGAGAGAGAGAGAGAGAGAGAGAGAGGGAGAGAGAGAGAGAGAGAGAGAGAGAGAAAGAGAGAGAGAGAGGTCCAGGGCCTGGCTGTATAAAACACCTTAATGATTGAATGGCTAAAACATTAACCCTTGTAACATTGGCTCCGGTGTCCTGACGTGGATCGGGGGAGAGGCAAAGGCACTTGAGAGCAGTGTGAAAATCTAAGTGTACACACACATCAACAAGCAAATAAGGTGTGACACACCTCACACTTAGTGTGGCAGAAGAGTTGCTCAGTGGATCTTTATAAAGGCAATGTTCCATTTTAATGAAATTTTCCTTTTAAAAACAACAAACAAAATAAAACTCTTATTTTTCTTTATTTTAAACAAGTTATTGCTCATGTTTTATAATTACATTTTCATTAGCTTTTACATAATCTTGATTATCTGCATTTCATCATTTACACCATTATAATTTATCTTCACTTATATTGTTTTGCTTTTGTTCTCATGTTTGAGCAGAGAAAATAATGATCTTCTTCAGCAGCTTTTGATGAGCAGCCACCGTGGGGCACCATCAGTTTCTCTGATCACTACACTTGCGGTTGAACCAGAGATTTCCTGCAGCCCTCAGACAATTTGAGCGCAGTATGCTAATGTTGACATGCAAGACCAACAGCTCTCTGTCTTAAGGCTCATTATCCGTCTGCTACCCCGGAGGATGATCACCCTCATCCAACAAAGCACACACATCCATCCACGGTGCCGGTCAGCATTTCAGGAAGCGCTCAGATTCCAGACAAGCTTTTCTCACACGTCCCCTTGGGGGCGATGGATGGAGCGATGGAGGGATGGGTGGTAGAAAACCAGAGGGCTGATGCAGGCATGCCAGATATAGAGACTGTGAAGTGTAACCAGAATATGAATGCAAATAATGTCTCTCTCTCTGTCTGTCTGTCTCTGTCTGTCTTCTTTTCTCCTCTCTCTCTCTCTCTCTCTCACACACACACACACACACACACACACACACACACACACACATAAACATACACACAGCCTTGAACATCTGCACCTCTCTCATCCACAAGGGGAGAGAGACCCACAGGTGGTCATGGCGGACACACACACACACACACACGCACACACGCACACACGCACAATGCTAATATTTAAGAGTTTATACCAAATTGTCTCAAATTAAAGACACAAACATCCACATCTGCGTGTGACATTTGAATCGGAGACTGATTGGTCGCTGTAACACATGCACCCCACTTTAGTATGTGTCACAGTCGTGTGTGTGTGTGTCTATCTAAATGTCCCTCTCCTTTTCCAGCTACAACTCTCATGCTGGGGCCTCCTCCTGGTAGCCATTATGTGTGTGTGTGTGTGTGTGTGTCTGGGTGGTCTAGTCCCGTCTCCCTCCTTCTAATAGTTTTATACTGTTCTGCTCTGGCGGTGCTGGAGGGCAGGGGAGGGTTGGGAGGAGGGGGTTAAGGTAGGGCGGTGGGTGTTGCAGGGGGGTGTGAGCGGCCCCGCTGAGGAGAGCAGACGACAGGCCTAATAAAGCTGCACAGGGTCTAGGCCCATCGCTCTCAGCACTTCCTCCCCGCTGCCCTCTCTGCTCCCTCCTGCCCCTTCGGTCCACCACTACAACCCCGCAGGCGCATGTAGTCCAGCTCTAATGGGACCCAGCTGGACTCCCACCTTCCCAATCTTGCGGACCCCAGCCTCGGCTCTCTGCTCTCTTTTCTACCCTCTCCCTTTCAACGTTCGTCCCCAGATGGCACTCCTTCAGACAGGATATTCGCTGCTGGAGGATGCATTTATCCTTCTCTTTTTTATTTCCTCTTTCCTGCCTCCCCGTCTTTCTCTCTTCTTCTTTTCTTGTCACAGTCTTTCAAGATTCTCCTGTACTTCCTGTACGGCAGGCTGTGTGATGTGGCTAAACTCAGGATTCAGGAGGAGGAAGAGAGAAGATGAGGGATGAAGTTGTCTTGTCATACAGCAGAGCCTCACATGACGCCTGGGATCCCTGCAGCCTCTCTACCCCCCCTTCCCCAGTCCCACCACAGCCAGTCGTTGACACGTCAGACTCCCCATGGGGGCCCTAATCAGTGCCCTTCTGTGGTGAGGTAGCGTGGGGAAACATTTGTTCCCCAGACTTTGCCCTGCTTCATCTCTCTTTCGGGTCGCAGCCTCGGCATGTAAACAGGGCGGTGCCAATTGCCCGTCCCAGAGTTTTTATGGTACCGAGGCATGAGCAAACAAACAAACTGGAGAATTTTACGCAACAGCCAGCGAAACGTTCTCACAGTGCTACAGGGGACAAGTGTTGCCAAGTCCCCTCAGTTTGCAGTTCGAACACATGGAAACGCGTTGACATGAAAGTGAATGCGCGAGTGATTCGCACACACGCTCATGCGCACACATACATACCAGAGCCGGTGTTCCTTTCAGCACATTTGACATGCCATACACAGGAGTTAATGACAGTCTTGCATCACTTATTCACAGTGGCAGTGATCTGGAAACATGTTTGGGTTCTTAATCATACATTGTTTTTGACAGTAAATATGTTAAACTACTGGGATATTATGCTTGCATGGATTCAAACCCTGGCAGGAAGGCCAACGATACACTGATGTGTCCATTGCTGCAGTGGGACTTTTATTATGATCAATCTGGGAACACACAGCCCGTAGTGTGCACTTTACCATAACATCTTATCATTCTCAGACCATAACTAGATGTTCACGCTGAGGATTGGTTGAGCCTCTGCTGTGTGGTCCCTCTGTGGCCCCTGCACAGGGTGTCACAGTGGTTTCCCTCCATGTCAGAGATGAGAGAGAGCTGGGCGCGGCGATGCTGGGTTTGTGCTCTTGAATTCATTATCTCCGACCAAATCCGTCCCTGTGATCAGAGCCGGAGTGAGGATGGTGGCAGAGCAGGGCAGGGAAGTTGTTCTTCCTGTTCATCTTTGTAAACTGTACAGTCTGTGGTGCCCTCACGCACGCATGCACACATGGGCGGCTGTGGCTCAGGGGATAGAGCGGATTGTCCACTGACCAAAGGGTCGAGCTAACGTGTCCCCAGGCAGGACACAGAACCCCAAGTTCCTCTTGATGGCTGTGCCAGGACTGTGCGATATGTGATAGATGCACATAGATGCACTGTATGAATGTGTGTGTGAATGAGTGAATGGCAAAATTGTATTGTAAAAGACATCAAGAAAAAACGTTATTTAAAACAAGAACAATCAACCATTTACACACACACACACACACACCTACCCTTGCATGTAGTTTCCCCTTATTGCACTTCCTTCCTGATCATATATCAGTATCATCAAATTGCTGATTCAAACTATCGTCAAATTCAACTTTTAAAAACTGCGACAACATTATTGTTTTTGTCTATTTATTTTGAAAAGTATACAATCACAAACAGCAGGTTGCACATCCATGTGTCTTAAAGAAGGACAAACACAAGTACTTTTCTGAAATGATAAACAAAGTCAAAACCATCCTAGGTTTGTTTCTGCTCCTCTGGTGTGCACACAAGGACACAACTGCATGAGCACATAAGTTATTTAACATTACTGTTGCAAAAGCAAAGCTAATATCCATATAAATCATATGAGAAGGAAAGACAAGGCAAATTAATTAATATAGTTCATTTTCATGGCTAGATGTCATTCACTGTGCTTTAGCATAAAAAAGGTAAAACATGCAAAAATGTTTTGAAATAAGTCATTTCTAATTAAAGTGCAGGAGGAGACCAAAACCATCCCTCCCTATTATGTCTGTGGCCCTTCAACTCCAGTGGTTCCAACTAAACAGCTATATCAAAAATATATACTGTCTTTAAAAGATAGATCTTTTTATTTTTATCTGAAGTTATTCAAACAAAGATAGCATGAATAAATTGTTTTGCACGTGAGTATTTATGGACAGTGTATCTTAAGGTTACTTTATTTGTACCCTTAGGTAGATTTGTTTTGCAGCAATAAATATCTATGATTGAATCAAAATAATTAAAGTGATAAAATGTCACCTAGTGCACATTCTTTATACTGTTAATATTAGTTTAATTCCATTTATATTTTTATATATTTTTTTATATTCCTTACACATTTTTTTGCATTCACATTGCATGTTACTTGTTACTTACTGATGCCTATTTTGACTTAGTAAAGGATTATCTTATCTTATCTTATTGTGGACAACATATAGGCGTATGGCACAGAAAAATATGCTACACACACACACACACACACACACACACACACACACACACACACACACACACACACACACACACAGACATGCAGGAAACACTGAATGTAAACAGTGTGACTTTCTTTGTTTACACCAAAAACCCATATGGTATCTTTACGTACAGACCGGAAAGTGTGAGTTTAGTTTCGGGGTGAGTTTAGGTTAAGGATCTTCCCTCCACACAGCTCCACCCTGTGTCTCTCTCAGTCCGGACACTGGCCTGCTCGGAGGTGGCTTTCCAGTGGGATTGAAGCCATGACCATTGCCCCCCTCCCCACACCTCCATACGTCCACATATCCTGGTGCAGGGGAGTGTTTATGTGCGGCCAGGCACCCAGGCTAAACAGGAAGGGTCAGGAGACCATCACCGGGGACTCAGAACACAGACCCACACCCACAGGCCGCCTCACTGCGGATTTGTGTGTTTAAATAAATATCGCAAACATTACCATCGGCCAAACACCTTTAAGTGACCACATATAGTCCCGA